>CM062813.1:487103668-487726168 GCA_031772625.1 Pinus tabuliformis
GATAAACTGCTTGCATGAGAATGATATGCATGAGCACATGGATCATGATGATTTCCTTGTATTTTAAACATGTATGTGTGATTAACTTGAAGGGTTGATTACTTTGTTTTTACCATGCATGTAATGTAATATTGACTTGGAAAAAGTTAATTTTGATCTCCAAATTGTAAAGAGGAGAAATGATGAAGTGTTTTCATCTTTGTAAAAGCCTTCTCATTTGGAGGCAACTCTTCTTCTGGAGCGGAGGTGCCATGGATGGCATCGTGACAGCTGGCAAGCCCACATGTTCAGGGGGAATGTTTCAGCTCATATATCAGCAAGTTTCATTGCTGGTTCCTGCAAATTTTCAGTTTCTGGCAACAAGGTTGGTCAGGATTCGACAAGTACTTGGTTATGCAGCAAAAAGTTGCCATGAGACAGTTGGAAAGGCAGGACATTTTGGCATCAGTATGCTTTTTGGCTGAATGGAAGAGGATATTTCTGTTCCTCAAGCGCTGTATGTACAGTTCAGTTCAAAGATTCAGTAAGCTTTTGGGGACCAAAAGCCTTCTCATTTGGGAGGTGTGATCAGGTGCTCATGTCCTAAGTGTCGTAAAATGCTCAAAATTTAAAGTGCTTAGAACTGGTTCAAATTTGAATGACTGGAAATTGCTCGTCTTCCCGATTCCGGTGCCGCAAACGGTTCGAAAAACGGTCGCCGTATGAGGAAGTTATGGCAAAAAGAAGAATTTGTCCATAACATTAGAAATTTTAATTTTTCAAAAAAAAATTAAAAAAAGAATATTCCGCCGGGCACGAAATCCGAGGCAACAACCAAACATTAAATGTAACTGCAGTTAAGTTGGCGGAATTTTGGCAGGAGCGCCAAATTTGGCAGACCCGCCATAATTGGCGGAGCTAACTGGAGTTAACTAAAGTTAGCTGGAGTTTTTGTAGGGGCAGCTGGCAGTTGGGAGTAAATGGCCATAAATTTGGCTAGGAAAGTCCGTTTTGGAGGAATTTTTTTTTGATTTTGGGTATTTTCGACCTTCGGAAGCCATTGGCATAGGTTTCACAGCCATCTGAAGTCATTTGTAGGTGTTTTTGCTTCGTGGAAGTTCCAGGAGCCACTAGGGCCAAATCAGTTTGGGAGCTGCATTGGGAATTGTGCAGCCATTGGAAGTGGAACGAAGGTCATTCCTGAAGTTTTCCAGCCTTCTGAATCCATTTCTGCAGCTCGTTTTTCCTTTTGATGCATTCTTCTCACTGTTTAGCTTCAGGGAAGCTTTCAGGGCCACTAGGGCCATTTCAGTGCAGGAGCTGTTTAGGGGCTCTGTTCATCCATTTTTGGTGATTCAAAAGCATATGTATGCTATTTTTGACCTTCTGAGTCTAATGGCAGAGGTTTCAGAACCAATTGAGGTCATCTTCACCTCGAAATTCTCCATGCAAGTTTAAAGGGCCACTAGGGCCAATTGGGGAAAGTACTGTATAAGGTACAAAATTCACTGTTTAGTGTTTGGGAAAGAGCATGTTTGGCTAATTCCTATCTTCTGATTCTGTATTTACATTCAGATCTGTCCTTTGAGACACCCATATTCTTGTATTGGCCTTTGTAGCAATTTTAATACAAGAGGACAAGCCTAGTTGGAGAGGTTTGGTCCAGCAGATGTAGCCCAGAGGGGGGTGAACTGCTTTATCATTTTGATGTCTTTCTTTGCTGAAGATGATATGCTAAAAAAAACTGATATAAAGTAGTAAACAACAAATAAATATAACTTATTCTGCAAACTACTTGTTGTTTGAGTTGCTGAATCTCTTTTGTTCATTTTTACAATGACAACTTCCATAAGTGAGTTCTCAAAATCGTCCTCCTTCACAAGATTCTTTGATGAAGGCTTGAAGCAAGAATTTTTCATCATGATGAATATGGTGAGAGAAATGTATGAGGATGAAAGAAAGAGCTCTAGACTTCAAGAGCAGTTGAATTCCATGAGGGAAGAGAAGCAGTTGCTTTCTAACCAATTGCAGGAAATGGAAGGCCAACTTCATATTGCAAACATGAAGCTGGAAAGGATGCATGAGTTGGAGACATAACTCCTTGTTTCCAAAGAAGCCTTAGCCAAGTATCAGCTGGAAGAAGAGGTAAACAATTCTAGTTTTTCTTCAAATTCTTATGAGAATGTTTATGTTGGTTCTTTTGAGAAACATACCAGAGGCATAGGGTCCAAGTTGATGTCTAAAATGGGATATGAAGGAAAAGGATTGGGCAAACATGCACAGGGTATAGTTGAGCCAATAATGGTTGAGGTAAGGCCTAAGAATTTGGGTCTTGGCTATGGACAATCTTGTGGAGAAAGTTCTAAAGCAGACATGAAGGCAATTGAAACAGTTCCTAGAAGGAGTTTCATTTCAGGTTCTCTATCTCAAGGTTGTATCCTTGATGAATGCAATAGTTTGAAACATACCTTGTAGGAAGAAGGTGTGCATAAGCATGTACTTGAACAAGAGAATTGTGAAAGCTCTAAAACCATTGAAGGGATTCATGGTGTTCCAAAAGGAGCTTCTTCTTCGTTTGATTCATCTCCTCATGAAGGTAATGAAGGTGAAAGGGAAAGGTATAAATCTGATTTCAATCATATTTCCTTTGATCATGTAAAGCATGGAAAATTTCCACACAAGCATTGGAAAAGAATTGCATGTTCTTTTTGTGGTTTGTTTAACCATAGTGTTTCTAGATGTTGGAAAAGAATGGCAACATGCAGGAAACTTTTGAAGGAAAGGAGGCAAGAAGCCAAAGTTCCATTGAACAATGCAAATCATGCTGTCAAGAAGATGAACATGTGTTGCACTTATTGCCATAAGCATGGACATACTGTTGAAAGGTGTTGGACTCTGAATCCAACAATGCTTCCCCAAAAGTTGAAGAAACTAGAGAAAGAATATGGCAAGAATGGGAAGGAATTACATGTACATGTGATTGAGGATCTTGTACTTATGATTATACTTAAGAGAAAGTTGAAGGATAAACTGCATGCATGAGAATGATATGCATGAGCACATGGATCATGATGATTTCCTTGTATTTTAAACTTGTATGTGTGATTAACTTGAAGGGTTGATTACTTTGTTTTTAACCATGCATGTAATGTAATATTGACTTGGAAAAAGTTAATTTGATCTCCAAGATTGTAAAGAGGAGAAATGATGAAGTGTTTCATCTTTGTAAAAGCCTTCTCATTTGGGAGGCAACTCTTCTTCTGGAGCGGAGGTGCCATGGATGGGCATCGTGACAGCTGGCAAGCCCACATGTTCAGGGGAATATTTCAGCTCATATATCAGCAAGTTTCATTGCTGGTTCCTGCAAATTTTCAGTTTGTCTGGCGAACAAGGTTGGTCAGGATTCGACAAGTACTTGGTTTATGCAGCAAAAAGTCGCCATGACGACAGTTGGAAAGGCAGGACATTTTGGCATCAGTATGCTCTTTTGGCTGAATGGAAGAGGATATTTCTGTTCCTCAAGCGTTGTACAGTTCAGTTCAAAGATTCAGTAAGCTTTTGGGGACCAAAAGCCTTCTCATTTGGGAGGTGTGATGATCAGGTGCTCATGTCCTAAGTGTCGTAAAATGCTCAAAATTTAAAGTGCTTAGAACTGGTTCAAAGTTGAATGACTGGAAAGTGCTTGTCTTCCCGATTCCGGTGCTGCAAACGGTTTGAAAAACGGTCGCCGTATGAGGAAGTTATGGCAAAAAGAAGAATTTGTCCATAACATTAGAAATTTTAATTTTTCAAAAAAAAATTAAAAAAGAATATTCCGTCGGGCACGAAATCCGAGGCAACCAGCAAACATTAAATGTAACTGCAGTTAAGTTGGCAATTTTGGCAGGAGCGCCAAATTTGGCGGACCCGCCATAATTGGCGGAGCTAACTGGAGTTAACTAAAGTTAGCTGGAGTTTTTGTAGGGGCAGCTGGCAGTTGGGAGTAAATGGCCATAACTTTGGCTAGGAAAGTCCGTTTTGGACGAATTTTTTTTTGATTTTGGGTATTTTCGACCTTCTGAAGCCATTGGCATAGGTTTCACAGCCATCTGAGGTCATTTGTAGGTGTTTTTGCTTCGTGGAAGTTCCAGGAGCCACTAGGGCCAAATCAGTTTGGGAGCTGCATTGGGAATTGTGCAGCCATTGGAAGTGGAACGAAGGTCATTCCTGAAGTTTTCCAGCCTTCTGAATCCATTTCTGCAGCTCGTTTTTCCTTTTGAGGCATTCTTCTCACTGTTTAGCTTCAGGGAAGCTTTCAGGGCCACTAGGGCCATTTCAGTGCAGGAGCTGTTTGGGGGCTCTGTTCATCCATTTTTGGTGATTCAAAAGCCTATGTATGCTATTTTTGACCTTCTGAGTCTAATGGCAGAGGTTTCAGAACCAATTGAGGTCATCTTCACCTCGAAATTCTCCATGCAAGTTTAAAGGGCCACTAGGGCCAATTGGGGAAAGTACTGTATAAGGTACAAAATTCACTGTTTAGTGTTTGGGAAAGAGCATGTTTGGCTAATTCCTATCTTCTGATTCTGTATTTACATTCAGATCTGTCCTTTGAGACAACCATATTCTTGTATTAGCCTTTGTAGCAATTTTAATACAAGAGGACAAGCCTAGTTGGAGAGGTTTGGTCCAGCAGATGTAGCCCAGAGGGGGGGTGAACTGCTTTATCATTTTGATGTCTTTCTTTGCTGAAGATGATATGCTAAAAAAAACTGATATAAAGTAGTAAACAACAAATAAATATAACTTATTCTGCAAACTACTTGTTGTTTGAGTTGCTGAAGCTCTTTTGTTCATTTTTACAATGACAACTTCCATAAGTGAGTTCTCAAAATCGTCCTCCTTCACAAGATTCTTTGATGAAGGCTTGAAGCAAGAATTTTTCATCATGATGAATATGGTGAGAGAAATGTATGAGGATGAAAGAAAGAGCTCTAGACTTCAAGAGCAGTTGAATTCCATGAGGGAAGAGAAGCAGTTGCTTTCTAACCAATTGCAGGAAATGGAAGGCCAACTTCATATTGCAAACATGAAGCTGGAAAGGATGCATGAGTTGGAGACATAACTCCTTGTTTCCAAAGAAGCCTTAGCCAAGTATCAGCTGGAAGAAGAGGTAAACAATTCTAGTTTTTCTTCAAATTCTTATGAGAATGTTTATGTTGGTTCTTTTGAGAAACATACCAGAGGCATAGGGTCCAAGTTGATGTCTAAAATGGGATATGAAGGAAAAGGATTGGGAAAACATGCACAGGGTATAGTTGAGCCAATAATGGTTGAGGTAAGGCCTAAGAATTTGGGTCTTGGCTATGGAAAATCGTGTGGAGAAAGTTCTAAAGCAGCCATGAAGGCAATTGAAACAGTTCCTAGAAGGAGTTTCATTTCAGGTTCTCTATCTCAAGGTTGTATCCTTGATGAATGCAATAGTTTGAAACATACCTTGTAGGAAGAAGGTG
This sequence comes from Pinus tabuliformis, assembly GCA_031772625.1. Lineage (NCBI taxonomy): Eukaryota > Viridiplantae > Streptophyta > Pinopsida > Pinales > Pinaceae > Pinus > Pinus tabuliformis. Next base: position 487,109,140 of record CM062813.1, read on the forward strand.
TGCATAATCATGTACTTGAACAAGAGAATTGTGAAAGCTCTAAAACCATTGAAGGGATTCATGGTGTTCCAAAAGGAGCTTCTTCTTCGTTTGATTCATCTCCTCATGAAGGTAATGAAGGTGAAAGGGAAAGGTATAAATCTGATTTCAATCATATTTCCTTTGATCATGTAAAGCATGGAAAATTTCCACACAAGCATTGGAAAAGAATTGCATGTTCTTTTTGTGGTTTGTTTAACCATAGTGTTTCTAGATGTTGGAAAAGAATGGCAACATGCAGGAAACTTTTGAAGGAAAGGAGGCAAGAAGCCAAAGTTCCATTGAACAATGCAAATCATGCTGTCAAGAAGATGAACATGTGTTGCACTTATTGCCATAAGCATGGACATACTGTTGAAAGGTGTTGGACTCTGAATCCAACAATGCTTCCCCAAAAGTTGAAGAAACTGGAGAAAGAATATGGCGAGAATGGGAAGGAATTACATGTACATGTGATTGAGGATCTTGTACTTATGATTATACTTAAGAGAAAGTTGAAGGATAAACTGCATGCATGAGAATGATATGCATGAGCACATGGATCATGATGATTGATTTCTTGTATTTTAAACTTGTATGTGTGATTAACTTGAAGGGTTGATTACTTTGTTTTTAACCATGCATGTAATGTAATATTGACTTGGAAAAAGTTAATTTGATCTCCAAGATTGTAAAGAGGAGAAATGATGAAGTGTTTCATCTTTGTAAAAGCCTTCTCATTTGGGAGGCAGCTCTTCTTCTGGAGCGGAGGTGCCATGGATGGGCATCGTGACAGCTGGCAAGCCCACATGTTCAGGGGAATGTTTCAGCTCATATATCAGCAAGTTTCATTGCTGGTTCCTGCAAATTTTCAGTTTGTCTGGCGAACAAGGTTGGTCAGGATTCGACAAGTACTTGGTTTATGCAGCAAAAAGTCGCCATGACGACAATTGGAAAGGCAGGACATTTGGGCATCAGTATGCTCTTTTGGCTGAATGGAAGAGGATATTTCTGTTCCTCAAGCGTTGTACAGTTCAGTTCAAAGATTCAGTAAGCTTTTGGGGACCAAAAGCCTTCTCATTTGGGAGGTGTGATCAGGTGCTCATGTCCTAAGTGTCGTAAAATGCTCAAAATTTAAAGTGCTTAGAACTGGTTCAAAGTTGAATGACTGGAAATTGCTTGTCTTCCCGATTCCGGTGCCGCAAACGGTTCGAAAAACGGTCGCCGTATGAGGAAGTTATGGCAAAAAGAAGAATTTGTCCATAACATTAGAAATTTTAATTTTTCAAAAAAAAATTAAAAAAAGAATATTCCGCCGGGCACGAAATCCGAGGCAACCAGCAAACATTAAATGTAACTGCAGTTAAGTTGGCGGAATTTTGGCAGGAGCGCCAAATTTGGCAGACCCGCCATAATTGGCGGAGCTAACTGGAGTTAACTAAAGTTAGCTGGAGTTTTTGTAGGGGCAGCTGGCAGTTGGGAGTAAATGGCCATAACTTTGGCTAGGAAAGTCCGTTTTGGATGAATTTTTTTTTGATTTTGGGTATTTTCGACCTTCGGAAGCCATTGGCATAGGTTTCACAACCATCTGAAGTCATTTGTAGGTTTTTTTTTCTTCGTGGAAGTTCCAGGAGCCACTAGGGCCAAATCAGTTTGGGAGCTGCATTGGGAATTGTGCAGCCATTGGAAGTAGAACGAAGGTCATTCCTGAAGTTTTCTAGCCTTCTGAATCCATTTCTGCAGCTCGTTTTTCCTTTTGAGGCATTCTTCTCACTGTTTAGCTTCAGGAAGCTTTCAGGGCCACTAGGGCCATTTCAGTGCAGGAGCTGTTTGGGGGCTCTGTTCATCCATTTTTGGTGATTCAAAAGCCTATGTATGCTATTTTTGACCTTCTGAGTCTAATGGCAGAGGTTTCAGAACCAATTGAGGTCATCTTCACCTCGAAATTCTCCATGCAAGTTTAAAGGGCCACTAGGGCCAATTGGGGAAAGTACTGTATAAGGTACAAAATTCACTGTTTAGTGTTTGGGAAAGAGCATGTTTGGCTAATTCCTATCTTCTGATTCTGTATTTACAGTCAGATCTGTCCTTTGAGACACCCATATTCTTGTATTAGCCTTTGTAGCAATTTTAATACAAGAGGACAAGCCTAGTTGGAGAGGTTTGGTCCAGCAGATGTAGCCCAGAGGGGGGGTGAACTGCTTTATCATTTTGATGTCTTTATTTGCTGAAGATGATATGCTAAAAAAAACTGATATAAAGTATTAAACAACAAATAAATATAACTTATTCTGCAAACTACTTGTTGTTTGAGTTGCTGAAGCTCTTTTGTTCATTTTTACAATGACAACTTCCATAAGTGAGTTCTCAAAATCGTCCTCCTTCACAAGATTCTTTGATGAAGGCTTGAAGCAAGAATTTTTCATCATGATGAATATGGTGAGAGAAATGTATGAGGATGAAAGAAAGAGCTCTAGACTTCAAGAGCAGTTGAATTCCATGAGGGAAGAGAAGCAGTTGCTTTCTAACCAATTGCAGGAAATGGAAGGCCAACTTCATATTGCAAACATGAAGCTGGAAAGGATGCATGAGTTGGAGACACAACTCCTTGTTTCCAAAGAAGCCTTAGCCAAGTATCAGCTGGAAGAAGAGGTAAACAATTCTAGTTTTTCTTCAAATTCTTATGAGAATGTTTATGTTGGTTCTTTTGAGAAACATACCAGAGGCATAGGGTCCAAGTTGATGTCCAAAATGGGATATGAAGGAAAAGGATTGGGCAAACATGCACAGGGTATAGTTGAGCCAATAATGGTTGAGGTAAGGCCTAAGAATTTGGGTCTTGGCTATGGACAATCTTGTGGAGAAAGTTCTAAAGCAGCCATGAAGGCAATTGAAACAGTTCCTAGAAGGAGTTTCATTTCAGGTTCTCTATCTCAAGGTTGTATCCTTGATGAATGCAATAGTTTGAAACATACCTTGCAGGAAGAAGGTGTGCATAAGCATGCACTTGAACAAGAGAATTGTGAAAGCTCTAAAACCATTGAAGGGATTCATGGTGTTCCAAAAGGAGCTTCTTCTTCGTTTGATTCATCTCCTCATGAAGGTAATGAAGGTGAAAGGGAAAGGTATAAATCTGATTTCAATCATATTTCCTTTGATCATGTAAAGCATGGAAAATTTCCACACAAGCATTGGAAAAGAATTGCATGTTCTTTTTGTGGTTTGTTTAACCATAGTGTTTCTAGATGTTGGAAAAGAATGGCAACATGCAGGAAACTTTTGAAGGAAAGGAGGCAAGAAGCCAAAGTTCCATTGAACAATGCAAATCATGCTGTCAAGAAGATGAACATGTGTTGCACTTATTGCCATAAGCATGGACATACTGTTGAAAGGTGTTGGACTCTGAATCCAACAATGCTTCCCCAAAAGTTGAAGAAACTGGAGAAAGAATATGGCAAGAATGGGAAGGAATTACATGTACATGTGATTGAGGATCTTGTACTTATGATTATACTTAAGAGAAAGTTGAAGGATAAACTGCATGCATGAGAATGATATGCATGAGCACATGGATCATGATGATTTCCTTGTATTTTAAACATGTATGTGTGATTAACTTGAAGGGTTGATTACTTTGTTTTTAACCATGCATGTAATGTAATATTGACTTGGAAAAAGTTAATTTGATCTCCAAGATTGTAAAGAGGAGAAATGATGATGAAGTGTTTCTCTTTGTAAAAGCCTTCTCATTTGGGAGGTAGCTCTTCTTCTGAGCGGAGGTGCCATGGATGTGCATCGTGACAGCTGGCAAGCCCACATGTTCAGGGGAATGCTTCAGCTCATATATCAGCAAGTTTCATTGCTGGTTCCTGCAAATTTTCAGTTTGTCTGGCGAACAAGGTTGGTCAGGATTCGACAAGTACTTGGTTTATGCAGCAAAAAGTCGCCATGACGACAGTTGGAAAGGCAGGAAATTATGGCATCAGTATGCTCTTTTGGCTGAATGGAAGAGGATTTTTCTGTTCCTCAAGCGCTGTACAGTTCAGTTCAAAGATTCAGTAAGCTTTTGGGGACCAAAAGCCTTCTCATTTGGGAGGTGTGATCAGGTGCTCATGTCCTAAGTGTCGTAAAATGCTCAAAATTTAAAGTTATTAGAACTGGTTCAAAGTTGAATGACTGGAAAGTTCTTGTCTTCCCGATTCCGGTGCCGCAAACGGTTCAAAAAAAGGTCGCCGTATGAGGAAGTTATGGCAAAAAGAAGAATTTGTCCATAACATTAGAAATTTTAATTTTTCAAAAAAAAATTAAAAAAAGAGTATTCCGCCGGGCACGAAATCCGAGGCAACCAGCAAACATTAAATGTAACTGCAGTTAAGTTGGCGGAATTTTGGCAGGAGCGCCAAATTTGGCAGACCCGCCATAATTGGCGGAGCTAACTGGAGTTAACTAAAGTTAGCTGGAGTTTTTGTAGGGGCAGCTGGCAGTTGGGAGTAAATGGCCATAACTTTGGCTAGGAAAGTCCGTTTTGGAGGAATTTGTTTTTGATTTTGGGTATTTTCGACCTTCGGAAGCCATTGGCATAGGTTTCACAGCCATCTGAAGTCATTTGTAGGTGTTTTTCTTCGTGGAAGTTTCAGGAGCCACTAGGGCCAAATCAGTTTGGGAGCTGCATTGGGAATTGTGTAGCCATTGAAAGTGGAACGAAGGTCATTCCTGAATTTTCCAGCCTCTGAATCCATTTCTGAAGCTCGTTTTTCCTTTTGAGGCATTCTTCTCACTGTTTAGCTTCAGGGTAGCTTTCAGGGCCACTAGGGCCATTTCAGTGCAGGAGCTGTTTGGGGGGTCTGTTCATCCATTTTTGGTGATTCAAAAGCATATGTATGCTATTTTTGACCTTCTGAGTCTAATGGCATAGGTTTCAGAACCAATTGAGGTCATATTCACCTCGAAATTCTCCATGCAAGTTTAAAGGGCCACTAGGGCCAATTGGGGAAAGTACTGTATAAGGTACAAAATTCACTGTTTAGTGTTTGGGAAAGAGCATGTTTGGCTAATTCCTATCTTCTGATTCTGTATTTACATTCAGATCTGTCCTTTGAGACACCCATATTCTTGTATTAGCCTTTGTAGCAATTTTAATACAAGAGGACAAGCCTAGTTGGAGAGGTTTGGTCCAGCAGATGTAGCCCAGAGGGGGGGTGAACTGCTTTATCATTTTGATGTCTTTCTTTGCTGAAGATGATATGCTAAAAAAAACTGATATAAAGTATTAAACAACAAATAAATATAACTTATTCTGCAAACTACTTGTTGTTTGAGTTGCTGAAGCTCTTTTGTTCATTTTTACAATGACAACTTCCATAAGTGAGTTCTCAAAATCGTCCTCCTTCACAAGATTCTTTGATGAAGGCTTGAAGCAAGAATTTTTCATCATGATGAATATGGTGAGAGAAATGTATGAGGATGAAAGAAAGAGCTCTAGACTTCAAGAGCAGTTGAATTCCATGAGGGAAGAGAAGCAGTTTCTTTCTAACCAATTGCAGGAAATGGAATGCCAACTTCATATTGCAAACATGAAGCTGGAAAGGATGCATGAGTTGGAGACATAACTCCTTGTTTCCAAAGAATCCTTAGCCAAGTATCAGCTGGAAGAAGAGGTAAACAATTCTAGTTTTTCTTCAAATTCTTATGAGAATGTTTATGTTGGTTCTTTTGAGAAACATACCAGAGGCATAGGGTCCAAGTTGATGTCTAAAATGGGATATGAAGGAAAAGGATTGGGCAAACATGCACAGGGTATAGTTGAGTCAATAATGGTTGAGGTAAGGCCTAAGAATTTGGGTCTTGGCTATGGACAATCTTGTGGAGAAAGTTCTAAAGCAGCCATGAAGGCAATTGAAACAGTTCCTAGAAGGAGTTTCATTTCAGGTTCTCTATCTCAAGGTTGTAAAGGTTGTATCCTTGATGAATGCAATAGTTTGAAATATACCTTGTAGGAAGAAGGTGTGCATAAGCATGTACTTGAACAAGAGAATTGTGAAAGCTCTAAAACCATTGAAGGGATTCATGGTGTTCCAAAAGGAGCTTCTTCTTCGTTTGATTCATCTCCTCATGAAGGTAATGAAGGTGAAAGGGAAAGGTATAAATCTGATTTCAATCATATTTCCTTTGATCATGTAAAGCATGGAAAATTTCCACACAAGCATTGGAAAAGAATTGCATGTTCTTTTTGTGGTTTGTTTAACCATAGTGTTTCTAGATGTTGGAAAAGAATGGCAACATGCAGGAAACTTTTGAAGGAAAGGAGACAAGAAGCCAAAGTTCCATTGAACAATGCAAATCATGCTGTCAAGAAGATGAACATGTGTTGCACTTATTGCCATAAGCATGGACATACTGTTGAAAGGTGTTGGACTCTGAATCCAACAATGCTTCCCCAAAAGTTGAAGAAACTGGAGAAAGAATATGGCAAGAATGGGAAGGAATTACATGTACATGTGATTGAGGATCTTGTACTTATGATTATACTTAAGAGAAAGTTGAAGGATAAACTGCATGCATGAGAATGATATGCATGAGCACATGGATCATGATGATTTCCTTGTATTTTAAACATGTATGTGTGATTAACTTGAAGGGTTTATTACTTTGTTTTTAACCATGCATGTAATGTAATATTGACTTGGAAAAAGTTAATTTGATCTCCAAGATTGTAAAGAGGAGAAATGATGAAGTGTTTCATCTTTGTAAAAGCCTTCTCATTTGGGAGGTAGCTCTTCTTCTGGAGTGGAGGTGCCATGGATGGGCATCGTGACAGCTGACAAGCCCACATGTTCAGGGGAATGTTTCAGCTCATATATCAGCAAGTTTCATTGTTGGTTCTTGCAATCTGTTGTTTTATTTTCTCTATAACTGGATTGTTGGAAGGACATCTAGAGTTGTATTCAGAAACTACTACTTAATATAAAACCCTCAAAGTTGTTGCACTGGTTTTCCCGCATTGGGTTTTTCCAGGGACATTTGTCCAAAAAACATTGTGTCACTTTTGTATCTTTCTCTATTTTTTTGTTCCTGTTTTGGGAAAATTAATTAATTAAGTGAAGGTTGTAGTTGTATTGGCTTCGATATTTGTTTTTGGAAGTAGTAGATAATTTGTTTCAGTGATTAACAAATAGGAAAAGTTTAATCAGTTGTTGTAGTAGTTTATTCGGGTGGGATTCTCAATTTTTCACAAATATAACTCAACTTTGTGACCAAATGGAATTCTTTGTCCTATCCATTGCACTTGAATACTGATTGGCTTGACTCATGTGAACCTAAATGCATTCCTTTTGTTTCAATGCTAGTTGTGCACTTCTTGTTATATGAAGGGTCGGGTTTCCAATCTCATGAAGACATATGCCAAATGTTGGACATGGCCCTTCGAGAGGAGGAAGTTATTGAATATGGTTTTATGCTTGAGGAAGAGTATTATGATCCTTCTCCAAATCATCAAGATCAAGTGATTGATGCATACATTAAGGATTGTGTTGAAAAAGAGACCCATGAATCGGAAAGCATGTCCTCCAAGGATGATGAAGAAGATTTGGACCCTGAAAGCCTTCAGGTGTTGCAAGAAAGGATGATGGAATATGAAGAGTCTAGCAAGCAGTTGATGGCTACATATAACTCCAAAGATATTTTCTCCCACTATTGTGAGCAATCAGAAAGGCGCCATAACATTAAATTTGAATATAATGAGAGCCTTGCCGATGACCTTCTTCTTGAAGCATTCTATCAAAATCGTATAGTAAGCACCTTAGATAGCATTCTTTGAGAAAGAATGAGGGAGGAAAAGTCCTCCCTACCTAATAAAGAAGGAATGAATTGCAACTTAGCCAACATCATATATATAATGAAGAACATAATGATTCAAGGAAATCATGATTATCAAATGAATGAAGAATCTATGAGTGATTTTTGGGTTGTTGTTTGGGGAATTGGGTATGATTGTAAAAATGAAGACCCCATGCTATCCCAAATCCATAAAATGAGCCCAAGGAAGAAGAATATGATACACCCCTTCCGAATAAAAATGTTGGCCATTATTAATCCCCCCTAGTGATTGGAAGGGTCTCTTCTTTATGTTCCAAGATGATCCAATCAAAGAAGAGTCTTCCAAAATTGTGACTCTAATGTAAAAGAGATTGAGGAAACTTCTTCTTTTAGCCATACCACCGAAAAATATTTTTCTTCATGTTTGAGCATTCCTCTCCTTGTTATGTCCCTATCGAAGAAGTGGATGTTTGTGATGAAGTTCATTCCCCTAGTTTTGAAGAAGAACCGGTTTCCCCTATGAAAAACTAGGAATCATGGTTTTTCCCCAAATATGATGATGATCCCACCTCTTGTTTTCCCAATAACCAAGATAATATCATCCTAAATATGTTTGAGTCATTCACTCCTTCTTACCCTAAGAATGATAGGCTCGAGATAGTTCTTCATCAAAGATTCATATACTTGATCATTGACATTTCCATCTCCTGGTTAGAGGATCAAATTCAATCCTCTCGGTTGGTGTCTTTCCCTTCTTCCAGGGTTCCTTTCTATGGCATATGGGTCTCTTGTTTTCCCACCTCCCGCCCTCGTAACCCCTCATATTATTGTTCCCATTTATGTTTTTGGATCCATTGAAAAAATAAGCACAAAAACATGTATCCTTGTATTGATCAATTGACATGTTGGTTGCATTGGATCTATGATTATACTTAGCACTTGCATGATGTGATATGCATGTTAGGATAGGATGCATTGCATGTTGATTTTCTCATTAGAACTAACATCATATGATATTATCATGGGATATTAGTTGCATTTAGATTAAATTTGCATATTTGTTGATTTTATGACCTAATACTAAGCATGGGTGAGCATAAGACACCCAAAAACATGTTTCCTTGTGTGCTTGGTCTTTGATATGTGCATGTAACAGTTCTATGGTATTAAGAGATTGCTAATGTTCTCGCAACCTCCCGTTTGAGTGGTTTTACGCACTATTCCAAGAGCTCATGTCCCAATTGAGCTAGATGTTACCCACCACCTGTGAGTAGTATGCATAGGTGAAAATGTTTCTCCTATATGGTCCTCAACTGGCAGTCAACAATCCCTTGCAGCCCCCAGATAGCTCAATGTTCTACTTTCTCTGCCACTTGAGCAATTCATGTGGTGCCTCGCCCATTTGTTCTGATGTATGTTTGAAGTTGGGCCTCTTGACCCCAAATGTATGACTTTTCATTGGTATACTTGAGTAATTTTCCTTACTTGTCATGGGAACTTTTGGGCATGAATTAGTGGGGGATTCAATAGAAAGAGTGTGTTATATTTGTAATCTTGTGTCCATTTCCCAATTTTGTGGTTACCCTTGTATCCTAGTTCGGGGGATCTCCTTTGCTGACCATTTGGCTTTTGGGTTGTTACTACATGGGGAATCCTAATTTTGGTTGCGTGGTCTCATTTCCACATATCACCTACATCACTCCTGTTCTACTCATTTTAGGCCCATTCATCTATTTTCCCATTCAAGTGCACATGTGCTCACTAGGTCTGCATAAGGTTAGCTTCCCCCTCCTCTTGTCCACAACTTGGGTCAGGCCTGGAACGATGCCCCAGAGGTTTATGTAGCTAAAAAAAAAAGAAAAAACATAATTTGACCACTCTCAATAGGAAATGTACCACAAAATGAAAAAGGTGGTCCGGACATACAAATTTAGCATGTGGGAAAAAAGCCAAATAGGAGATCTACCTCTTATCCATGGTCATCACCCTGGTTCCTATGGGCCCTAGATGAGCCCCCTCTATCATTAAGGAACCCATGATTGTCCCAACCCCTAGTGGGCAATGAACCACTCCACCTTAAGGGGGTATCCACTATTACATATTACACATCATGCTCTTGAGTTTCATCTCCTAGAGCCCCAAGTCGGGTAACTCATCTACCGCGATTTTCTCCCTCCTACACTCACATACCTAGGTTTGGGCTTCCCTTATTATGGATACCTGTGAAACTTGACATGTGGTCTAGATGATTTCCCTGATCCCCACTCTATTCCATTATTAGATCATTTTCCACCTATTAATCCTATCACCTACACCCACCTACAGGTTAGTGAGAAAAGCTTTCAACCCCACAAGGTGTGGTTGGTGGTAAGGAACTAAGAGAAGGGGTTGTCATAGTAAATCCATACTCTCTCCGTTTAAGCTATCTCCTAAGTTAGCTAAGGGGGTGGTCCTTAATGAAAAGATAAGTTAAAAGTGATATGAGGTTCTAGCAATGTGTTATAGTGAAAATGGATTACTTTTAATGATCTATGAGCAATACCATTGAAAATTATTAACATGGAAAAACCATAAAACCAGTGCCTTATAAAGAATTTTCTCAACAAAATAAAAAATATATTTTCTCAAAGTAAAGATGGAATGCTTTGATAATGAAAGCAAAGTAACCCTGAAATGCAAACAAAAGATGTTAGCACAAGATATTTGTAAGATATAAAATCAATTTGTGAATCAAAACATATCTTGACAAAACTCAACAATTAAAAAATTTACTTTAAAAAATTAAAGTAGGAGATGTTAAATGCTAAATCAAGATGTCAATATGGAATTAGACTTGAGCATGAAATGAAAACATTTATTACCAATTTGAAAAATCGCAATACTTGCTTTGAAATGTTTCTTGAAAATAAACTTTGCAATATAACAATTCAAAATATCAAGAGGCAAGTAAAGTAAATGTGATGGGAAGTGCTCTTGGTTAATTTTATTAACTACCTCTACTACAAGATTGCAATTGAACTCTTCAATCCTCAGACCTCAACCTTGCTCAAAAATTTAGGTCTCATAGTGAGGAGTCCATAGAAGAATAGAGGGTCCCTAAGATGTCTACTTCAACCAACTTATGTTGGAGGTAAAATTTAGTGAGGCTTGGGTTCTTCCTACACTAAAATGCCTAGATGAAGTGTAAATTGTGTTAATTCGCTAATTAAAATAATGCTACATGCAAATGCTTCAAAGAGAAATTAAATGGTTGTGAATCTTGAAGGACTAGAATGTAAATGAACTCATATTTGTTTGCACCATTAAATAGAAAATATGCAAGTAAAATGGAATAGATTGCTTTAAGCTACAATTGTTTCAAATAAATTATAATGCTCAATAATTTCCATGACATATAGTGTAAATTGACCAAGTAGTGAATCGTGTACTTAAAGAAATTATGAAACAACTAAAACTTGCTAAAGTATGAATTGTTTACACATGAGATAATATTTGCTCAAGTTTACATGTTTGAAGTTTATGCACGTGAGAATTTAAATACAAGGTTAAGAAAAATTGCATGTGGAGTGAAATGTGTTAATTTTAAACATGCACAAAATGAAATTAAGTGCTATAAAACTAAGAAAAACTAGAAGCAAAATTAGGCCACCCACGAGAATTCCCTTCTCAGATGAGGAAGGGGAATGCCACGGGAAAAATCTCAAGTTCCCTCAAAACAGAAAATTTATTTTATTAAAAAATGAGACCCTCTTATAGAAATGAGGGGCTTGGGAAGAGCTTACAACATGCACTTTAAATTTACTCTTTCCAAAAGTTACAAGTGTAATATTTTAAATATTTACTTGTGAAATGTTACAAAGTAAAGGCCTAAACCCCTGAATTAAATAATGGTTACAATTCCTCAAAAGAATGAGGTTTCAGAAGAAGAGGTGAAGTGATAAGATGAAGGTACTTGGACTTGAGATTCCAAATGGAAAATGGTTCCTTAGCTTATGATTTAGCTCTCTTTTTTCAAACTTGAATTGCCTCCAAGAACACCTATATGCAAACAAGCAAAATAAATAGTGCTGAAATATGTGAGAGGAAACCACATTCATGAGAAGGAAGGAGTTAGAAACCTAATGCAAGTATTAAATAAACTTTATATTACAAATTCTCTCACTAAGATCAACTTGAAAGAGCTGATTTAGTGGGTGAGAGTTGAGATTTAAACCCAACAACTTAGCCTTAAAAGCTAAATAAAATCAATATGCGCACAAATGAGAGAATAAAATATATGATTTTTTCGAAATAGAAAAGAAGCAAAGGGCTCATGAAACCCCCTTTTAAATAAATATCTTGTTGTCTTATGAGATTGTTGGCTTGAACAACTTGTGGGATCTTTGATATCCTTGGAGGTGACTATTTCAACTGAAGAAGTCCTCACACCCCAATAGACTTGGCAACCCTTCCTTTGAAAATACAAATGCCTGCAAACCAATTGTTAGTGTAAAAAAGACTTGGCATATAGAGGCCAAGTTGAGCTTGTCATTCAACAAAAATAACAAGCTACAACAAGAGCACAAAATATACCAAGCCCAAATGAGATTTGAGATAGCTGCAAATCTTTCCTCCTTAGACAATAATGTCCTCAGGCAAGTGCACAAAAAACCAACTAGATAGCAATGTAAAATCAAATAAATAACAACATCAAATGAAACAGGTATACCTCATCAACCAAAGAATGCACCACAAGAGAAGCTAGTAACCCCAAAGACTTTCACTTTATTTAACTCAATAACAATTTCAATGTAGTAACAATAAGCACAAGCTTCAAAAACCATGCTCAACAATGCATGCTAGGTTACATTTATAAGAACCTGGGAGAAAATCCCAGTGTAGAATGCAAGTGACACGTGGAGAGAGGGAGGAGAACACAACGGAAATTCGAATTTGCTGATAGGAGCTCCAAATGCGAAGTGTAGAAGCTAAGTTTCCCCATGCCCATGTACCAAATTCAAATTCTACATTTGGGTTGCCAAGTGTGAAACACAGGAGCTGAAAAAGGAGCATATTCTCCAATAAATATTCAACCATAGTCTTGTGAAGACATCAATGTACATCAAAATCAAGTCTGCCCTCCCTCTCTGCATTGCGCTATTGTAGAAGCTGCCAACGTGAAGGGTGAAGTAGCTGTGCATGGATCATGATGTGGATTAGTAGCGTATTAATATATTGAACAAGTGTGCAAGCGCTAGTGTATGAGGTGGTAAAATCTCATTGCAAATTGTTGCTTATCTTAATCCAATTAACAACAACTCCTGTGATTACAACTATCTTCCTTTGAGCTGTGTGTATGGGTTACCAAACATGCTCTGTGTATCCTCTTGCGACTGGATGTTAGTGAGTTCCAGTATTGCAGCAATGATGCTGCAACTCCTGGGACTCCGTACTTTACTTTTATCAACTCGGTAGTTCATAACAAACTTGGAAGCGATGATGTTGTATGCACAGGTACTAGCTCTTACTGCAGGCTGTCACTTGATCAACTGGCACAAGTTCACTAGGAGCTTAAGCCAACTTCTATGAGTTCTCAGAAGAAGCTTTTAACTGTGATGGAAGAAAGCTAACTCAAAAGAGGCTATTCTACTTGCAGAAAGAAGATGAAAACTGAAAGGAAACACAAACCCTAGCTTTACCCACTAACCCTACTTTTGCAAGAAAAAGAGATGAAACTACTGAAATGGATGCCATTGACTACTGAAAAGGTAAAATGCATGTATTCAAGCTACTTTTGAAGGAAAATGTGGAAAAATCATCTTTTTGTACTTTTGAGCAATTTTATGCAGAATTATTATGCTTGTGTTTTAACTATTTGTGACTGTGCAGAGGTTTGGTGGTGAAGGGAGATGGGGTTGGCTTTTGCAGGAGGTTGGGAAGGTGTGGAGAGGACATAAGGAGTCCCTAGTACCCTTCTAGAGATTTCCATTGCGATTAGACTTCGAAAAATCACTCATATGAACTTCTATAGGAGGCTGTAGGGGATCTACAGGAAGTTCTACATGAGGTTCTATAAGAGGAGGCCGAAAGTGGTTTTTGGAGGTTTGAAGGTGGCAAAACGATGAGAAAATGGAAATTAAGGCTAGATGGAGATGTCAAAGGGTCCATGACTCTATCAATGAAGTTCAAACATAAAAGGGATGGTTGGATTGGTTCAAAGGTCAAGGAAGCAATTTTGCACAAGAACGTAGAAGTTAGGGCAGTTTGGGAAAGTATGGCGAATGGGTGGAGGAAATCTTGAGAGATGGACTGGAGCAGGTTGGGTGATGGAAGAATGATAGGCTGGAGGGTTCTACAAGTGAGCCACACACTTACTTTTCAAAACTGTCCCAAGCAATAACTAAAAAAACAGAGTTTTATCTATTTTAACCTAATTCTGACCTAAAAACAAAAAAGTGTTGAACATAATTTTATGGACAGGAAATTATGCAAGAAAGCCATGGAAATTGAACAAGAACAGATCTAAGCATGTAAATACAACTGATATCAACTTCTCCAACTCGAAATATCTCACTAGCAATTGCATTGGAAAGCAAAAACAGTGTTTTGGTGGCAGCAAGAGTGCCTTGATCTCAATTCATGGTCCTGTTAGCGCTTGAGATTTCACCTCAGGCTGAGAAAGGCAAACCTCAAGGCAACATCAAACCATTCAGCCCCGTAGCTAGCCCTACGGGGCAGGAGAAGGCTCTCTCCGGTCAATCTCGGTAGATTTTCAATGGGATGAGATGACCAACAAGGTAACACTGATATTAGGCTAGTAAACTGATTATAAAGGTTGATTTGGGGGTTTTTCTGGGCTGCATGGGCAAAATCACAGCTTGAAACAGAGAAATATAATGAACAACACAGGTTATCGACTGAGGCAAGGTAGGCAAGACATTTAGCATCAAATCTAGTTTTAAACGGGTTGGCAAGACTGGTGAGGAGCTAAGGAGGGCAAACAATAACTTTGAATCCTCCTTAAACAGTAGAAAACATTTAAACATGAACAAACTTATAGGCAGAGCATGGCAGGCATGAATTCTTACCTAAACACTTCATTTGTTCAGTTAGAAATGATCATGTAGTGAAATGAAACATAACAGATTACATATGAAACAAGAGAAAAACTAATGCTAAATCATCATGCCACAGGGATCTCAGAAATCAGAGCTGTGAAATTTTCATTAAAAATCCTTGGCAAAAACTGTACATTGAAAGCTCTGTTCTCCAGCACTCTCAGCACTCAGAAACTCTCCCCTCTCTCCTCTTCTCAATTTTTATTACAAATGATTATTTTTATAAACTATTCTAAAACAAAAACAACAGATCGACCCCACAATCAGGGCGCTGTTTGAAACTGAAATTACAAAAATTCGAAAAGAGAACAGCCTTCTATTCTAAAACAGAACCGTGTCCCTAAAAATCCTCTGATCATTGGCTAATTAAAAGACAAATACTGGAGCGCAGATTTCCACAGGATCAGAATTGGACATTAGTAAAGGATCGGTTGCTATTTGTCATGAGCTGCTGATGTTGCCGGTGAATTTGTTCGCCGAAAGATCTCTGGAAAGAACCTCGCATAGTTGAGGTTTTTGAAGGATTTGTCGGATGGAGATAACTACTGCCAAATGTCCAATTCCCGCTGCCACTTCATTCTTTATCCACTGAATTTATGCCTTCGAATCTGGGACTGCTTCTATTTGCTGATTTCATGCCTAAAATATGGGAAGTTGTAGATGATCTGCCATCTGTTAACAAGTGTACTATTTCATTTTGAAAATTATCTAATGTTATGTGTCAAAGACGTGCGCCTTATTTTTCTTTAGTTGACAACGGATTAGCACTTATACGATCAATGCCAGCAAGCTCTATTTGACACATAAGAGCCTTATTTCATCTGGACGCACAATAATCACAAAAAATATTGGCCTAACACATGGATTTCTATCCCATTATTCCTCAATCAACTCTTTTAGATTACTGGAAAATGTTGATACACCGTGACAAAAAACTGAGATTTTCAAATAGTCTACTAAAAACTTTATCGCAACAAAGTTACAATTCTTTGCCATGGCTTTCATCGAGAACATTTGAGCATAGAATAATTCTCTCCTCTGCCAAACTTGTCATATTATCACGATTTGAAACTGGTGCCAATGTATACAGACAAGCTCCTGAAGTTGAATCCCACACCTTTACTAGATTACCACCACAAGACACTATGCTTGCACCTCCTGCAGCATATTCCACTGCTTGTATCTGACAATTATGGCCAGCCAATTCTGTTGCCCTTCCAGCTATTAGATTGTACAGTAGCAGTTCATTTGGAGCCTCATTTGAGCTGCAGACAAGTTGAGCCAATCCATTAGGATGAAATATGACATCCAGAACCTTCTGAACACCTTGATCCATTCTTCCAAGAGGCTGTGTGAGAGCTACACTTGATGTGTAGGCACTCCAAGTTGGGATCCATGAGGAATATGTTTTTCGCTCCAACCATACTGCTGGCCCTTCAAATTGTTTACCAAGTGAATCCCAACCTTTCAAATAATGATCTCCACTTTTGCTGACGCCTTCCACAATATCCTTTAGGACTAGATGTCAAAGGGCGGCAACTTAAACCTCCTTCTTGACCCTGCAGGCACTTAACAATATTTGGCCTATATCGTGTAGTAAAAGCCTGATGTTCTGCGTCTTGTGAGCTTGTCTGAGATTTATCCACATAACTGTCAGTGTCTCTCCCCCGAAGAATATCTGCATGAGCTTCAGATCGAACCCATGCATACACTGAGATATCCAAGTTATCCTTGGCCTTCTTCCGCTTTCTTCCTTCGCAGACCATATATGCAGACATCTGTAATTTTATTTCCAATTTGAGCCTTCCAGCAAATAAGAGTGTTGACACTTCAACCGAGAATATGAGTGACTGTACATGTCCGAGATAAAGAGGTAAGGTCCAAAATCCATAGACACATGTCCACAAATTTTTCAGAGGTCCAAGCCTTAATAGGTTATTGTATTGCATTTATTCCACAGTTCTGAGTTCAAAAACTAGTCTAAGCCATAGTAAACTTGTAAATCTAAGCTCCTTCCAAACAAAAATACAATTAACCCAACTGTAATCTCCTTTTATTTTTCTCGGCCTCCTGTTTCCTTTTATGCCTTCTTATCTGAGTTCTTCACCAAGATTGGATGCTAAAAGATGAGATTGAGCTTATATTTATACTAGATTTGAGTTAAAATGAAAAGACAGGTCACTTGTATTAGAAGTCGACTTGCATATTTCGACCCGTCACACAACCCATTTGAAAGCAATATATAGCAGAACCAAAGTATAAAGTAAGGATGGACCCTGCTGGTGTTTCAAGATTAGCATAAACCCCCTGTATTTTTGAATCGTTTCGTCTATGGTATTTATTGCCTCCCAAAGAAGTGAAAGCGGAACCCAATGGGGAGGATACTTGAATCGAGTGACATCTAAAACAAGTGCCATATCTTTTCCAGCATGGTATCCACCAATCGGTGAAAAATGGCCAGATCCTGTCTGCTTTAGTGGAGCTCTATGATATGATGTAATCACATGGCAATCTTCAGAAGAAGCATACTTTGCTACCGCACTCCGCGCACAGACATCCCAGCTCTTTGCCAATGTTTTGCTCAAAAGGTGCCTTGAATCAATCAGTTAGAGATATACACAATTGTTTTATTGCAGTCCTGTATTGGCCCATCAACAAACTGATTTATGTAATGCATTTTCTCCTTAAACATCACAAAATGCCACATCAATTTACTGACAGGATTGTTCATTGCTATGGTGACCTTTTCTCCTTATTTTTATACGTGAGGGAGCAGGGCTTGATTGCTTGCATCCAATGATGGACTAAAGTATGCCTCAAAAAACCTCAAAATATGTAAATCCATGTGCCAAGAAGTCTGCAGCAGAGGTTAAGCAACAAGGCCGCAGGCATATGCTTGTCAAGAGATTAAAGTATGCCTTTCTTTCCAGCGATTCCTTGACTGAGTAACAGATCTGAGCAACCAAATGTATGGAGAGCTGTATAACCAAATGACAACTGAAAACAACTTCTATACCAGATCAAACAAATGGACATGATTGCTGATGATGTTTTGAATTGTGCTTGTGCTTTTGCAGAGATAGGAGCTTGAAGTCGCTGCCAGTTGAAGAGCTGAAGAACAAATTACATAATCTAAAAAGCAACATTTAAATGATTTCTTCTTCAAAACCCTATTTTGAAGAAGAATCAATCTCTGACATGAGACGGAGTCTAACAGGTCCCACGGGGGGAGAAAGGAGATTAAGGCCTGCTTGGTAGCCTTTTTGTGGATCTTCTTCTATTATTGCAGCAAACTATCTAATCAACCTGAAGCAAGAATAACTATCATAATCATCAAAAACAACCTAAGTAGCAAAACAAGATTTAATCTAAACAACAGAAATTATGTCATGATTGCAAGAAAAACACATATAAATACACAAAGGAGGTGCTAGGCACTTGGGTTGGGCCCAATCCCAAGAGCTACAACCCCCTTAGAAAGATCGACATTGGTTCAAAGCTGGATTCATCTTCATTGATCACAAAATAATAGTTACATCACAAAACTGTTTGGAAAAAAGAGTTCGAAAATGAGCTGAGTACAAGGCTGCACTAAAGTGCAAAAATAGACTATCAAATGGCTAACCTACTGAGGCCTGAGGCCTTCTTATTTATACAAGTGAGGACTCCCAATAGTCCTCCTAAACTTTAGGAACTCGGCTGCCTAAAACTGCAGATAACAGCAACTTCACTAGACCTGCTCGGCTGCCCCTTGTAATCATCGATGTGGTGGCCTTTGAACTCTGAGCTACTGGTGGAGAACTCAAGGAAGGGGTCATCAATGCAGGATACACCCCTCCTATAAGTCCTCAGCCCTGTTTCTTCGAATTTGGCTGCCAATCTGCTCATAAATGCCCGGTCTTGGTCCAAAAATGTCCAAAAATCTGCAATAAACACTCATTAGACTTTGTGGTAAAGTGACTATCCCCATTCACTCAATTAACATAAATATATTCAAAAACATGCACAAAAATATGGAGAATGGTGGATTAAATGGAAACAATAGGCAAAATGAGCCCATATAGTTACCCATATCTGGGGCTCATCATCACCCCCCTGCTGAATGGGTTGCTCATCCTCTGAGCAACTAATCCAGTTCTTCATCCTTTATAGCTCTAACAGCTTCCCTGACATCCCAGGCTTCTGAAGTGATGTCCTCTTCCCTATCATGAAAACTTGTCTTTCTGTCCACTTCCTCCCATTGCCTGTGTTCTTCTTCCTTAACCCCTTCTAGTAGTCCTAAGAGTAGTGGAGGACTGAACTTGACGCCAATCCAGTTGGCTCTCAAGTTTTGCATTGATTGTTTGTACAGCGGTACTCTCACCAAAACCTCCCTCATTCTGGTTGGGGAGTGATACTCCCTGATCTTTAAGCTATACGACAATGTATTCCATCACCTCATGCAAGCATGAAGGCAATCATCGCCAAATAATCTTTCCATATCTTCAAATGGGCGATAGCTTGTGCTTGCCTTTCGACATATTCTAGGAGAACTTGAGGGTTGCTTGCAAGGTGTTGATGAGCATAGATGAGAGCTGAGGGGTCTTCCAGTTCTACCCTTATTAGCAAGGGCTCATTTAGTTCTTTTGCCATGATATGTTGAACTTCCACTGCTCTTTTTTCCTCATGGTTCATCCAAGAAGCCATAGCCATGAGCTGTAGGTCTCCCAATGCAGCATTCGGATCCCAAAAGTTCATATCAGGGAGTGCCATATTGTGTACGTAAAACTCTGCTAATTTGGCTTTATCCTTAGTTGAACTAGTAGCACACATATGCATGAACTGAACATAATTTTGGAAAGGGATTGTGCCCCTTTGGGCTAATGTTTTAATTTGAAATTGGAGCCATTGGTCTTTAAGATACAATGCATAAGATCTAGCTGGTTGTCTACATTGTAAGGCTTCCATTGCCCAGCTGGCCATGCAAGCCATCTGGGCTTCCCTTTCCTGCAACTGCTGCTTCAGCATCAACACTTCAGCTGCTGCCTGAGACTCCCTTTCTTGCTGTTGCTTTATCATCATTTCAACATCAGGCTGTGGCTGCTGTTTTTCTGCTACTTCCTTATCTGCAAGAGGACCTTCTGTAGTTGTTGTTCTTCAAAGATTTGTTCCTGTAGTTACTGTTCTTTAAACATTTGTGGTATTTTGTCCTTTGAGTTTCTTGTTGTTGTAACTGCTTTTTTAGCAGTGCATTTTCCTCCTGTAGCTGGGCTCTTTTAATGCTCTCGGTGTGTCTCACCATTTCCAACTCCCTTCTTAATTCTTTCAACTGTTCTTCCATGTGTCCTATATCTGCAACTCCCTTGGATTTAGCAATTTTCATCCAGGTGTGGGTTCTAACCCTTTCTTGTTCTAATTCAAAGAAAAGGGGTATAGCAAATTTCTGTGGGATGATCTTCCCACCTTCTAGCAAATTGTAATATGAGCCTAAATTAGGCTGAGGGCTTGGTTCAGGTATCTCTTTGGCCTTGCCTTCCTCTTGTGACTGTTCTGCTGCCTCCTCTTCTAATTTTTCAGTCTCCTTTAGCTTGGACAATGTTTCCTGTAGAGAGGTTTTAGCTTCCTATAGAATTGTTTTGGAGTCCATTAGTCTGATTCTTTCCTTCCAGGTGGAAGTTTTGGGACTCCCTCTCTCATAGGTAATAGGGATTTTGGAGGGGGATTCCTCCTTTTTCTCAGTAGGTGCATCCTCAATTATTATAGGTTCTTTTGGTGGTGGCTGGGGCTTGCCCACCTTTATCCTGGTGCTCCTTCTAGCTTTGAAATACATGGATGTTTCTCTTTTTCTTTTTCCTTTTTGTTTTGCTGGAGTGCTTAATGCAGCCAACACAGCTGCTGCTTCTTTTGCCAATGTTTCAGGGGATGCTTCTTTCTGCTATTCTTCCCCTTCATCTTCTGTAGTCTTTTCTGTGTCTGCTGTTTTTGCTATTTCTGGTAATGTCTTCTCTTTTCCTTGCTGGGTCCCTGCCTTGCTTGTGGCAGTCTTCTTTTGGGCTTTCTTGGGCTTTTTCTTCTCAATTTCTGTTCTTTTCCTCTTCTCTGTCTTTGAGGCTATTTTCTTTTCTGCTTTAGGTATTACAGTGGGTTTTTCAAGTTTCTCCTCTTCTTTCTGTTCCTCCTCTGTTTCCTGCTCTTCCTCTGTTTGAATATTTTGTGTCTCCTCATGCATTTCTTCCTCAATTTCCTCTTTCTCTTCCTCCTCCTCACTGCCAGATGGGCTGATATCCTCAGTCAAAGTTTTGATGTCATCTTCTCTGGACATATTCCTGAAAATTTCCCAAGCTATGGGAATGGTATATGTGTGTAAGGCATCTTCTACCAACAGTTTGATGAGCCCATGGTGGGCCAGCTGGTCTGGGACCCCTGCATTTAGCTTGGTGCCACATTCTATTAAAGACTGGAGGAGGAAATATGGGAGACTGAGTTTCCTGACTGGAGGTAGGTCCATCCCATACCTCAATTCATGCAATAGCCTGAAGTGATAACCATAAATTATGTTGAACCTTCCTTCACAAGTGATGTATTTCATTATTTGGTAGCTGACTTCACTCCATGGAGGAGGTAAGCTTGTCCTTCTCACCCCATTTTTATCCTCTACAGGATGCTCCCCAGGTTGAAAAAATGTTTTCTTGGCAACCTGTCCCAATGCTTTTTCCTCCTTGCTCCAAGGGAGCCCAAGTGGAAGACCTGTGATTCGACTGATAAAATCAGGTGTGAGCTCTAGGGTCAGACCCCTGAAACTGGCTGTAGCATGTGTTTTCGAGTGGGGTCTTAAGGACATAAAAAATTCTTCAGTTACCTCATCATCATATCCATGTATTATTTCAAAGAAAATCATCCAATTTTCCCTGGTGAAGAGGGCCACCACCTCAGGGTGCTCATGCAATTGGTTGGAGTTCAAAGGCTCCTTCCTCATAAAACCTCCTGGCATGGTGTTTAATGCTTTTTAAAAACGCTCAGGTGAGAAAACAGGCAAAACTGAAAACAAAGGGATAGCTGAATTTTGTCTTTTTCTGCAACTAGATAAGGAATTTCCCGTGTGCTTTCTCCTTACAACATCAAATTGCAGTATTTCCCTTGTTTCGAACTGCACTTATCTTGAATTTGATTCTCTGCTTTTGGGAAGAAATTTTTTTTTAACAGAACAGAGGATAAATAACACGGGGTTTTTCAGAGGGTAGACATATATGCAAATTCAGTTTTTTTTCACACGGGCTAGTTTCTATGGTTGCATGTGTTTTCTTTACAGTAGAATGTGAGAAAGAAGAAGACAGACTTCGAATGCAGAGAAGAAAATGGAGAACTGTGTAGAACTCGGGGAAAATATGTAGGCAGACTTTTAAGCTTCACTCTCCTTTCTTCCAGTCCAATGCTGTGTTTTTAATCCACCACCTTATACAAATAAGTCATATGTAGAGAGGTTTCCCGCGCCTACCTCGTTTCAAGCTCGAATTTTGACAAAAATCCCGGGTTTTCCTTTTGCAGGGTTGTCCTCTATCTTTCCTGTAGAAATCTTCCTGTAGGAATCTTCCGGCTCCTGTAGAATGCAGCAGTGCTCCTATAGAGCCTGATAGGTGGGAGGATTTTGAAAAACTGGCAGAAAATTGGCGGAGGACGACTGGTTTGCTGCTCTGGAAGTGGTAGGTGAGTATTGGAGTCAAGAACGTTGTGAATGAAGAATGAAACAAAGGGTGGCGGAGGCTTCCACTGCACTGCCTTTTAACTATTGGTGTAATCCATGGTGAGGAGGTAAGGTGGTCAGATGGGTACGTCATCTCAATCTGGACCGTTGGTCCTACGACACGGTCATAATGGTTCTGCATGCTGCCTAACTGCCATCACCTCCCTTACTCCCGTTATACGCCACCACCACTTCTAGTTCTGAATGTTTTTTCCCGGATTGACATACCACACGTGTTGGCTGCGTATCTAATCGGTAGTTTGCATTTGACGGGGTTCATTTGAATTTCAGAGGTTGTGTAACTGAACGAGGATGGCCAATTAGCTGGTCACTGATTCCATTTGATTGACCATTCCCACAGTTCATGTAGTTTTGAAATATTATTCATGCAATCGAGGAATAGGTTTAGGCACTTACCTACTCAGTCATTGTTGTGTTATGCATATTTCGGACTTTGGCACTTCATTTCCTCGTTGCTGTTGCTGCTTGCACTCTGCATGCTCAGCCTTGGGCTTTTGCTAATGATCTCTCGTTCAAACATTGCTCCTTACATGTTTCATACATCCTACTGTGTTGATCCTGTCTATGGAGTATGTTTTTCAAAGGGATCAGCTGCTACAGGAATCCTGTAGGATTTCCTGTAGCTGCTTCTCCTTCTGAAATTCAAGCTAATATTTGAGTAGGGCTAAAACTGCTGAAGAAGGTCTCGACTAAAAAGAAATCACAGTTAGAAGTTATCAGGTAGGAATGAGTAAAATGCAGCTGCCTTTATTTGTCATCATTTTTTTTTTTGGGTTGCAGAATGAAAGAAACATAATTTTTGTATGTGGCTGTGCAGGGACATTAAAAAACAAGTGGAAATGTAGGGGTACAGGGATGGAATGGCGAAATAGGAAGATGGATGGTGGTAGGGGGGTTCACTGACCTCATAGACAACTTTTCAACCCTCGGGTCCTTCTCTGAGATTGATTTTGGCCTTTCTGTAGTTTCTACAGGATCCTCCTGTAGAATACACAGAGTTTCCTGTAGGATGCGAAATTTCAAAACAAATGAGACCAAAACTTGGGAAAGGATAATGGTGATGGGGTGATGGACTGTGAAGGGTGCATGCAG
The DNA here is from genome assembly GCA_031772625.1 of Pinus tabuliformis. NCBI lineage: Eukaryota > Viridiplantae > Streptophyta > Pinopsida > Pinales > Pinaceae > Pinus > Pinus tabuliformis. Next base: position 487,132,903 of record CM062813.1, read on the forward strand.
CCTGGCCATGTCTTTTTCCTCTTGTGCAACCCTCCTGCAACCTGCAATGACCTTCCTGCAACCTGCAATTTATTCAAAAGAAGTTAGGTTTTTCTTTTTTTTTTTTGAGACAGCTGGGGCACCTCTAGGAGGTTTTCACCCTCACTGCCTGCCCTGGGCACCTCCAAGAGGTTTTCACCCAGGGATATTTTATTCCATTTTTTTTTTTTGGTTTTTCGTAGGGTGTGGGTGGAGTGGAGACAGGGACCTGCTCCAGTACCAACACTGATTTACCCAGAGTATCAATGAACTCCTATTTGGAAATGGGGCTTCCTGTAAATCTTCAATCGATGCCCATTGACGAGCATGGGGATGGCTTCTTCATCAATGGTCCGGATAAGGACTGAACCATTATCATTGCATTTTTCTACTATATATGGTCCCAACCATCTTGTCCTCAACTTGCCCTTGAAATCTTTGTATCTCGAATCATACAGCAACGCCCAATCTCCTGGCTGAAATTGTTTCTCTTTGAGGTGTCGGTCATGCCATATTTTTCTTTGAAGCTGGACTACCTCTAAGTGGAGAAGGGCATGCATTCTCTATTCATCTAATCCATTTAGCTGAAGCAATCTTTCCTTTTGTGCATGGCTGAAATCTAGGTCCAGCTGAGCTGCCATCCTTAATGTGTTATATTCAAATTCTATGGACAGCAAAGCCTTCTTCCCATAGACCAGCTCATAGGGTGTGAAACCTGTGGTGGTTTTCCAAGTAGTGTTATAGGCCTAGGTGGCCTCAACCAATCGGTCTGCCCAATATTTTTTGCTGCTGCTCACTACCTTAGTCAAAATCCCTTCCAAAGATCTGTTAGTGACTTCCACTTGTCCATTTGCTTGCGGATGATAAGGGGTGGAAGTTCTGTGCTTAATCTTGTGATGTGTGAGCAGGTCTTCAATCAAATTGGAGGTAAACTAACTTCCTTGATCTGTGACTAATTCTCTTGGATAGCCAAACTTGTAGAAGATATTTTATCTCAAAAACTCAGTTACTTTTTCTTCTGTTGTTGTTTTGATTGCCTTTGTTTCTGCCCACTTTGTCAGGTAATCCGTGCACACAATGATGTAAGATTTTTGTTTTGAAGGAGAGTTGATAAGACCCACAAAATCCATGCCCCACTTCTTAAATGGCTCGAAAGTCACTTGGGGCTACAGGGGCATCTCATCCTTTGGAGTAGGTTTCCCCATCCTTTGACATCGGTCACATTGGCTACGGTATCTCCAGACATCTTGATGAAGAGTGGGCCAATAGTAACTTGCTTGCAAAATTTTGAAAGCAGTCCTCTTTGCTGCAAAGTGGCCCCCACAGGGCCCATCATGATAGGTTAAGAGGATGTCGAAAGCTTCCTCCTCCCTGACACATTGACTCAAAATTTGGTCTGGACTAAGTTTAAAAATATTGCCCCCAATCCAACTGAATGGGGCACTTTTCCTCACGATCTTGCTCTTCTCTTTTGAGGACAGGTGTGGCGGAAACTGCGCTGAAACCAAATAATTTACTATATCAGCAAACCATGGAGAGAGTACTGAGATAGAAAACAGGTGTTCATCTGGCATTTGATCATCCACCATTCCTTGTTCACCTGTAGGCAGATCTAGTCTAGACAGAAAATCAACAACAACATTTTCCTTACCTGGCTTATCAACAATAGTCAAATCAAATTGCTGCAATAAAAGTAACCATCTAATGATACGAGCATTTACATCAGGTTTGTTCATCAAATACCTAATTGTAGCATGATCATCATGTACGAATGTTTCATAACTAGTGATGTAGTGTCTAAACTTGTTTAGGGAATGGACTACAACTAGGAGCTCTTTTTCGGTTATAGTGTAGTTTAATTTTGCCTTGGATAGGTTTTTACTGACAAAATATATGGCATACGATAGCTTCTCTTCAACTTGTCCTAAGCCTACTCCTATAGCTTTGTTCGAGGCATTTGTGTGAATGTGGAAAGGTAGGGCCCAGTTTGGACCTCTCAAGATTGGGGTAGTTATCAGCTTACCTTTCAAGGCATCCAGAGCCTCTTGACAGTTGTCAGTCCATATGAATTCAACATCTTTTCCAAAAATACCAAACAATAGAGAGGCTAGCTTACTAAAATCCTTAATGAATCTTTGATAATACCCTGCTAAGCCTAGAAAACTCTGAAAATCTCTTACTTTTTGAGGAGGTGGGACCCTTTGGATGATAGCAATCTTGTTGGGATCCACCTATAATCCTTGCTAAGAAATTGTATGACCTAGCATGGTCCCTTCAGTCATTAGGAATTCACATTTATCAGGACTGAGGGACAGGTTCATTTCAATACACTTGGCTAAAACTTTCCTCAGGTTAGTCAAAGCTTCTTGGAAGTTAGAACCATAAGGGGTAAAGTCATCCATATAGATTTCCACTGAATCATGAACTAGCTCAGCAAATATGCTCAGTACTGCTCTCTGGAAAGTGGCAGGAGCATTGCACAACCCAAAGGGAAGGACCCGGTAGGCAAAGGTACCCCATGGACAAGTGAAAGTGGTCTTATCTTGGTCTTCTAGGCTGATTTGGATCTGGTTGTACCCGCTAAACCCATCTAGGAAGGAAAAGAACTTCTTCCCTGCCAGGCCATCTAACACTTGATCTATGAAAGACAAGGGGAAATGGTCATTCTTGGTGGCCTTGTTAAGCTCTCGATAATCTACACAGATTCTCCACTTCCCGTTTTTCTTTGGCACTAGCACCAAAGGAGAAACCCATTCGCTGTCAGAGATGGGGTAGATGAATCCTGCATCCAACAACTTTTGCAGTTCTTCTTTGACAATGTCCTTAAGGGCTGGATTCATCCTCCTTTGAGGCTGCCTGACTGGTTTACAATCCTCTTTAATGTAAATGTGATGAGTACAGATTGAAGGGTGGATTCCCTTCATCTCCTTATAGCTCCAAGAAAAAGCATCCAAATGGCTGCTCAATAAGCTACAGCTACACAGCTCTTAACTCAGAGAGAGGTCGGATTAGCCGTACAGAGATCAACTAAAGCATTAGCTTGGGTTTCTTCCACCAACTCTTCTAATGGCAACTCACTGGGGGGCGAATTTTGAATCAAATTCTCAATAAGGTCATCCTCAGTTTGAGGACCCCTCTTGGTAGCTTCCAATGTGCACAATGGTGTGGAGTAGACTTCATCCTCATCTTCCTCCTCCAACTAGAGAGGTAAGTCGTGTTCTAGTAGAGGTTGGGCAGGAGGATATAGGACTAGATGTTTGGACGTCTGCCCATTCTTGATGGTCATGCTCCTAGCTGGACAACTGATGTAAGCATCTGAAATGGCTAACCAAGGCCTTCCCAGGATGAGAGGATACCCAATGAGTTTTTCCTTCAGCTAAAGAACCAAGAAGTCAGCAGGGTACTCCTAGGAATCAATGGAGACCATGATATCTTCCACAATCCCCTCAGGAGTCACAGTGGAGCAATTTGCCAACTGCAGTACTATTGAGATCTTTCTTAGGGAACCCTGAAGGTTGAGTTTGAGCATAGTGTCCCTGGTCATTACGTTAATGGCAGCCCATAGATCAATCAAGGTGTGGGGGATTACGGTGCCATTGATGTGGACATCGACTACAGGACTCACAGGGTCCAGATATTTTGGACAAATTTCTTGTCCCAAAATCAGGTCGGACAGTTGTCCTATGACATTGATAGTTGGGGCATCTCTCTTGCACCTGCCTGGGTGCCTGAAACACTTCTCTTTGATCAACTTGTTGTAGATTGGTACATATTTTATGGCTTGGAGAAGTGGTATTTTTACACATAACTATTTTATTTCTCCCAGAAGTTCAGTTTCTTCTAGGGTTGGTTGTGTGGTTCCAGTTAGTCTCTCAGGAAATGGTGGAATGGCTTTTGGTCCACTTTCTTGTTTTTCTTCCTCATCCTCCTTAGGAGGAGGTTGGCTGTCTGGGAGGACCTTCCTAGATCGTAGGTTGATTTCTTGAATCTCCACAGCATAGGTAGGGCACATTGTTTCTCCAGTATATACCTGTTGGGCCTATCTGTTATTGGGGTTCGAGTTTGGTTGAGCAGGTATTTGGGGTTGTCTTGGAGGAGCAGGAGGTAATGGTTGTGGTTGAGCAAGTGGTGGAGGCAAAAGAGCGGGAGGAGAGTTGTATTGGGGCCTCCACCCCTGATGAGGTGCATTCCACTGAGGTTGTGGTTGAGCGTGAGAATGAAACGAATGAGTAGCTGGTTGAGTATGGTATTGAGATGGATACGACCAAGGAGGGGGTGTGGACCAGGAAGGATGAGTAGGGGGACCCCAAGAAGGCATGGAAGTGGCTTGATTGGGGTTGTAATAAGTTTGGGATGTCCCTTGCATTCCCTGCTGGTAAGGTTTTGGTCCATGTGGCCTCCTCTGGTTCATGAAGTAGAGTGGTTCAGTGACTCCTTCAGCCCATTGGTACATAGCTTTAAATCTGGGTGAGGATGGGCACTGATTTGTAGGATGGTCTTCTTCAGAGTGCAATGGACATTCGTTCCTGGGATGCTTTCTAGTGCATCTGAGACAAAAGATGGCCAAAGCCCTCTCAGTTTCCTCTTGCTTCTTTTGGATTCGCAAGGTATCCATTTGCATGGCAGTAGTCTGTCTCATATCGCTTTTGAAATCTTCCATCTGATTTACAAATTCTTTTTTAAGGAATGAACTAGATGAGGGGGTACTAGCTAAAATTTGACTTCCCCTACCTCTTTTTCTGGCTGCCCTAGAATGGTTTCTAAAGACAGTCTTTATGTCATCATAAGATAGTTGGTAGATGTCTCCCCCAACCAGCAAATGGAGGGTATCTAGAAGGTCTTCAGGGACTCCTCTGAGCAGAACCAACTTCAGAGATTCAAGGTCAAGTGTGCACCTGGCTCTTTTATAACTGAGTTGAAACTTCTTTTCATAGTCTTCTAAAGATTCATCACTTCCCATGGTCATTCGAAAGATTTCTTCCTTTGTATCCTTTGACCTACAGTAGTCCCGGTATTTGTTGTTAAAGGCTTGCTACATCTGAGCCCAAGTTGTGATACTGTTTCTAGGTAACCCCATGAACCAGCGTAGTGCTGCATCCTTGAGGGTAGAGGGAAAGAGTTTCAACTTTTTCTCGTCTTCTACATAGTCATAGGTTCGAAAAAGGACAACAAACTCAAACAAGAAGGTATCAGGGTTTTCAGTAGTCAATCCATGGAAATGAGGTAAGGCTGAGGGACTTATGTTTTTCATCTTTGTGTCCCCATTGGTCTCTCGGATGGGAAAGGTACCTTCTATTCTCTCCCCATTTCCTCTACCGTTTCTGTTTTCAGCCATGGTCTCAGGAGGAATGGTTTCTTGCTCTTCTTCTGTTATAGGATCTTTGTATATCTCTGGAGGTTCACCTATAGGTTCTTCTAGATCACTGCCACCAAAGAAGAGAGAAGGGTGACTTAGTGATGTGGTGGGGGTGTTGGGTAGGAATTTTCCTGAATTGTCTTTGTTCCTATGAGGCATGAAAGGAAATCTCTGTTTTGGGAATTTTTTTTGTTTCTTCTTATGCTTGTACCTGCAAAACTGGAATGGATTAAACATAAAATTACAACTAACTAAAGTCTATCTTGCTGGAATGAAAATGCAGAATTGAAATGAAAGCAAGAAAGGACTAATCTATCTTGCTGAAATGAAATTGCAGAATTGAAATGACAGCAGGAAAGGACTAATCTATTTTGTTGAAATAAAATTGCAGAATTGAAATGAAAACAGGAAATAGCTAATCTATGCTTCCTGAAATGAAAAAAATTGCAGAATTGAAGTGAAAGCAGGAAATGTCTAATCTACCTTTGTAGAATGTAAATTGCAAAATTGAAATGAAACAACTACTCTACTCTTGTTGAAATAAACTACTTAGCAAAGGTTGCAGTGGAAAATAGAAGAAAAGTAGTAATCACAAACTACTCTGACGCTTCATCGGCAACGGCGCCAAAAATATGGTGAGTTCCAGTATTGCAGCAATGATGCTACAACTCCTGGGGCTCCCTACTTTACTTTTATCAACCCAGTAGTTTGTAACAAACTTGCAAGCGATGATGCTGTATGCACAAGTACTAGCTCTTACTGCAGGTTGTCACTTGATCAGTTGGCACAAGTTCGCTAGGAGCTTAAGCCAACTTCTATGAGTTCTCAGAAGAAGCTTTTAACTGTGATGGAAGAAAGCTAACTCAAAAGAGGCTATTCTATTTGCAGAAAGAAGATGAAAACTGAAAAGAAACGCAAACCCTAGCTTTACCCACTAACCCTACTTTTGCAAGAAAAAGAGATGAAACTACTGAAATGGATGCCATTGACTACTGAAAAGGTAAAATGCATGTATTCAAGCTACTTCTGAAGGAAAATGTGGAAAAATCATCTTTTTGTACTTTTGAGCAATTTTATGTAGAATTATTATGCTTGTGTTTTAACTATTTGTGACTGTGCAGAGGTTTGGTGGTGAAGGGAGATGGAGTTGGCTTTTGCAGGAGGTTGGGAAGGTGTGGAGAGGACCTAAGGAGTCCCTAGTACCCTTCTGGAGATTTCCATTGCGATCAGACTTTGAAAAATCGCTCGCATGAACTTCTACAGGAGGCTGCAAGGGATCTACAGGAAGTTCTACAGGAGGTTCTACAGGAGGAGGCCGAAAGTGGTTTTTGGAGGTTTGAAGGTGGAAAAACAGTGGGAAAAGGGAAATGAAGGCTAGATGGAGGTGTCAAAGGGTCCAAGACTCTGTCAATGAAGTTCAAACATGAAAGAGATAGTTGGATTGGTTCAAAGGTCAAGGAAGCAATTTTGCATAAGAATGTATAAGTTAGGGTAGTTTGGGAGAGTATGGCGAATGGGTGGAGGAAATCTTGAGAGATGGACTGGAGCAGGTTGGGTGATGGAAGAATGATAAGCTGGAGGGTTTTACAAGTGAGCTGCACACTTACTTTTCAAAATTGTCCCAAGCAATAACTAAAAAACAGAGTTTTACTTATTTTAACCTAATTCTGACTTAAAAACAGAAAAGTGCTGAACAGAACTTTATGGACAGGAAATTATGCAAGAAATCCATGGAAATTGAACAAGAACAGATCTAAGCATGTAAATACAACTGATATCAACTTCTCCAACTCGAAATCTCTCACTAGCAATTGCATTGGAAAGCAAAAACAATGTTTTGGTGGCAGCAAGAGTGCCTTGGTCTCAATTCATGGTCCCACGGGGGGAGAAAGGAGATCAAGGCTTGCTTGGTAGCCTTTTTGTGGATCTTCTTCTATTATTGCAGCAAACTATCTAATCAACCTGAAGCAAGAACAACTATCCTAATCATCAAAAACAACCTAAGTAGCAAAGCAAGATTTAATCTAAACAACAGAAATTATTTCATGAATGCAAGAAAAACAGATATAAATACACAAAGGAGGTGCTAGGCACTTGGGTTGGGCCCAACCCCAAGAGCTACAACCCCCTTAAAAAGATCAGGGCTGGTTCAAAGCTGGATTCATCTTCATTGATCAAAAAATATTAGTTACATCACAAAACTGTCTACAAAAAAGAGCTCGAAAATGAGCTGAGTACAAGGCTGCACTAAAGTGCGAAAATAGACTATCAAATGGCTAACCTACTGAGGCTCGAGGCCTTCTTATTTATGCAAGTGAGGACTCCCAATAGTCCTCCAAAACTTTAGGAACTCGGCTGCCTAAAATTGCAGATAACAACAACTTCACTAGACCTGCTCGGCTGCCCCTTGTAATCATCGATGTGGTGGCCTTTGAACTCTAAGCTGCTGGTGGAGAACTCGAGGAAGGGGTCATCAATGTAGGAGACACCCCTTCTATAAGTCCTCAACCCTGTTTCTTCGAATTTCGCTGCCAATCTGCTCATAAATGCTCGGTCTTGGTCCAAAAATGTCAAAAAATCTACAATAAACACTCATTAGACTTTGTGGTAAAGTGACTATCCCCATTCACTCAATTAACATAAATATATTAAAAAACATGCACAAAAATATGGAGAATGGTGGCAAAATGAGCCCATATAGTTACCAATTTCTGGGGCTCATCAGATGTTAGTGGGAGACAAGAACTGTCCCATGTGGCAGTGCAGTCCCCACTTAAACTTTAACAAAACTGCGAGTTGACAGATATATATACTTGCGTTGACTACTATTTGATTAGGCCTGCATGCATCTAAATTAGTCCAATGTGGAATATTTATTTGGCATGTACCTTTTGCCTCCTTGTTGAGTTATATGTATTCAAAAGAGGAAGAGAAGTGGGCCCCCTCCCCACTCATTTACTTTAAATTTACACTTTAATCCATACCATTAAATAAAAAATGAACTTTAACCATAAATATGAACTGAACGTTGGCCCATTTGACTTGTTTGGCACTTTGACTTTGGAAACATTTCTAAATTCAATTATTCATTTTTTTGAATTTTTCCTTCATTTTGGCTATTGTCATTAAAAAATCGGCTTTTGAGGGACTATAAGTCATTTTTTGACCCTCAAGTGGGTCCTAAGATAATGCTAGGTCTTCGAGGATGAATTTCGAGTAGTCACACACCCCAAACATTTCCCAATATCACTTATTTACATCATTACATAGAAAATAATTAAAAAATCTTATTTTGCAGGAAATTTTTAATTATTAAAAAATCTTACTTAGACCTAGTCAAATTCCACGAAATTTTTTGTGTGATCTATTATGATAATATACAAGGTAAAAATTGCAATGAAGAAGTCAGACCCATCAATCTCTGACTTCTTCACATATCTAATCTTGATGATGAACCACAGAGGATGGTTTGAAATGTCGATACAAAAAACAGTGAAATGCGATGGATCTGGAAGACATAACCACACAAAATGATAATATACATCGACTCTAAAAACTAAGATCTGTTAGAGGCTCAACTTTCAAACCATCACCCCGACTTTGGGGTTAAAATTAAGTGAAAAAACCTAAAAAATTATCTGCCTCTAAAAAAGAAGGGATAATTAATCAAATAAAAAAAAAACACTCCAAGGTGTACTCATTTGTTGATCGAGTCCAAACATCTTAGGCCTATTATAGACTAAAAATTCATCATTATTAGTATCACTTATTAAAATTCCCTGCAGGGTGTGAAACTTGGGTACAAGAAAGATGAGAAATAAAAGTAGAGTTTAAAAATTCTGTTGATTGATGATATCTGATGGTACAAGTGTCTTTTGGTACATCCTTGGGCATGGAGTCTTCATATAATCATCAGGTTCCACTCCAGTGGTCAACACCACCTACCACTTAAAGGATGTACCATGGACATGTCACCTTGTTTAGAGGTTGAAACTACATAATCCTCGGTTAACCCTCTATTGAGCTTGCAGACACTTGTACATGCTAAAGGCCACTATGGAAGGGCATGCCAACATGAAGTGCCCCATTGATCCCATGACTTGTAAGATTTATTACTTGAGTATTCTAATGACTTATTGTATTGGAGGGCAAGGGGACGCATTGGATCTTATGCAAGATTGCAGGTTGGTCTTCATTTGGGGCTTGGTCTCCCTATACGGGGTCCTAGCCCTCTATAGGGCCACATTGGCACTTGTAGGGTGAGCATTGAGAGCCATGGGCCTCCACCATAATAGATATTACTTCATGGATCCCAAACATTGATCATTGATTGCTCGTGTTCCACCTTTTTGGATGAGGATGATGCACCTAGTTCACCATGCCCAGTCGACTCCACACTTGCACCATACACTTGGCAGATGTTCCAAGGTCTAGAGGATGTCTCCCACTACAGAGGGAGGGCTTACATCACCATCCTAGCCCTTATAGATGGTCTACAGGCATTTTCGATCCACTTGGAGACCCATGAGGATGTCCTTGTGCCCTAACTCTCACTTGGGAGCACCACAGGTTTTTGCTTGGAAAACAAGGGGCCAACCCCTTGTCCACTATGTTGGGCGTCCATTTCTACATCATGGCATCCCTTGGACTTCATTAGGTCTCCTCAAAGGCCCAACGACTCACTTTATTGATCATTTGGCCCTCTTGAGAGGCTTATTCATGTATTATTGAGCTATTTGGTGGGCTTGTCACCAAAAGTATTTTTATTTGCACATTATTTTATTTTAAGGTCTCAATTAGGCCAATTTAGCTAAATCAAATTCCTTAAAGAGCGTATAAATAGAAGTGTGATGATTCATTTTGATCATCATCACTTCGATTGGGTTATTCTCTCTTGTGATATTTTCGCTATACCTTTTGGAGGATGAGTTTGGATCATGTGGATGAATTTTGATGTTTGGTTATCTCTCTTTGTCTTGGAGCTTCTCTATTGGCATATATTGATGATTGGATATAATCTTTAATAAATGTCAGTGCTCTTTTAATGTTGTTCTTGTTATTTACTTTGTCACATGCATTTTGCCTGGATTTTCACTATACTAGGCTAAAATTTACTGCTTTTTCTTATGCAAAATTATGGAAATTTTGATCTTTTATAGTGATGCATCATGTCATGGGACATGTATGATTGAGTGAATGTTCCTAGAGATGATTTGGGTTAAATACATCTTGATAAGTCATCAAATATTGCAAGTGAAGTATAAATACCTTGAAGCAGTTGTTCTGGTGCCCTAATTCCATGCGAAGTTGTTTTAAGGGCCTCCTTGATTGAGTAAATCCATTCCAAATATTAAAATTATCCTTGACTCCATCTCTCCCAAAGGCAAGGCACAAATCCTCCATTAGTGATCATTTTCAATGCTTATTCTTTTCACCTCCCTCTTTTTCTAGGCCTGACCTACATAGGTCACCTAGGGAATCCATTATCTCACAATATAGCCATCCAAACACTTCAATTTTTGGTCCACATCTGCATTGAGGTCTGCTCTATAGGCCCTCCAAATTTGAAGCAAATCCGATAGTGGGATCTCGAGATATAACAAGCCCTAGCTCAAGGAGCATTTCTTTCCCTAGGTTTCCCTTGGCTAGTGACCTTGTTTGGATCATTGCATTTTATTCCAAGAAGATTTTCGCATTGATCCTCTTCTCTTCCACAATTAGGTCAGGCCTCTCCTTGAGTGACCAACTCCACTTATTTGACCTAATTTTGGGTCCACTTTGCCTTGTGTGGTCCCACAACTTTATAACTCCAATTCCGCAAAGACCGCATAAAGACCAAGTCTCCATAAGGATTTTTAGCCTTAGAGAACATCTCTTCAAGCTACATTCCCAAACCCAAACCTCAAGAATCCTTTTAGCCCTTCCTTGAGAGCCTACCACCTTGCTTCCCAAGAAAGAAAGCCATACAATTGAGTCTCTCTTGTGAATAGGCCTTGAGAATCACGTTTCATCCTTCCATTGATATATTCGTCATCGTGATCCCTCATATATCGGGTCTCCTCCCATCGGTGAAAGCCCGTAAAGAGGAGGGAGCCTTAGCTAAGGTGACATTAGGCTATTGCTCCATCATTTCCCTCGGCCTAGTAGTTGCTTTGTAGGATCCCCTCCTAGGATCCCTGCTAGTTTGAGCAGTAACATGTCCCTTAGTCGAAACTAGGTGACATGTCGTAAAATCTATTCCCCACTTAGTAAATGAGTTAACAATAATGACAAGGAAAAGTGAAGTTAGATGAGTGCACATTTTTCAAGTATAGGCTTGATAAGGGTGGCATTTTTTGACCGCTTCAATGCAATCTTTGAAAATCGAAGGCCAAAAATACCTTGTACACAAAATATTCTGCGCTATTGCCTACCCAGATAAATGACTGTCGATTTTTTGTAGCATTAGATTCCATCTAAGTCTCAAATTTTGCAGGGAGGCTTGGGCACACAGAAATCATTTTGGGAAATTCCACCTGGAGCCGGTTTTATTAAAATAATTAATCATTTTTAATGGGACCCTAAGTTTAACTTAGGAAATTAAAATAATTAATGGGTATTAATCTAACTGTGGGTGTAACTTCTAGAAGAAGACAATGATCAAGCATAAATGATCTTAGCCATTGATTAGCTTATAATATGGGTCATTGAATGTCAACGAGGAGATTATTTAACGAGGCTTGAGGGGTCATTTGGAAGACACACAAAGAGATGATTAGTCAGATCGGATTGCTGAAGCTAGAGGCAGCGCAATGATTTGTAGTGATCATGCAGAGGGGCAGAGGGAGTTTTGGCTAGAGGATCTTCTCCGGAGCCAAGAATACTTAGTAGATAGATAGAAAGAGACACAGAGGAGGCAATGTAGAGGCCAGAGAGGGTGAAGCAAAGCCAGGAAGGGCTCATGAATGCCCCATGCAGAGCAACACAGAAGCCATCCACGCAGAAGTCTGAATTTGCTGAGGAGATGACGTTTATGTGATGGGAGGGCTGGAATCAGCTCCAGAGGGCAAATTAATTCCCAGTAGAGCTGACGTAGTGTCTTTGAGACTGATGCATGCTCACATTGGGGCTGCGCAAAAGTAGTTAGGAAACTCGTTGGTTTAGCTACCAGATCAGCGGGGACTTGTAGTGTAGAGTGAGGTAATCTCACTAATTTCTTCTATCAAGTGACATTCTCTATATTGGATTGCCAACAAGGCATCGAGAGATTGTATTCGGAAATAACTTTAGCTTAATAATAAAAACCCTCAGGTCTGCTGCACTAGTTTTCGTGCATTTGGTTTTTCTTGGGATGTTTGTCTAAAAATAACTGTGTCATTTGTGTTGTACCTTCTCTATTGTTCAGTTTCTTGTTTCAACATATTATTTAAATGGTGTAGGTTTTAGTGTATGTATTTTGATGTTTGACGTAGGATACTGCAAATAACTTGGTCATGTAAATCTAACAAGTAGGAGAAATATCATTAGTTGATGTAGTAGGGATTCCAGTTTAAGGAATTTTCACATGGTATCAGAGCAGTGTAGGTGAAGCAAGAAGAATAGGGCCAGAGCACCCAGTGTTGAGCAGAAAATGGGGGATCGAAATAGCTGCAGGAGGCAGAAGTTCAAATCCCAAGAGGGGTTTGCGTAGTCCAAGCCAGAGGGTTGAAGTTCGAGGCAGTCTCTCTCTGAGTGAGTCGACCAAGAGGAAGGGCTTCCAGACAAAATCTTGTCATGGCAGAGGGAGTAGTGCTGAGCCTCAACATGAGGAAGGGCTGGTGGGATGCAATTTTTTTGCAAGCCGTTTTGCTTGGCAGAAAGACATCATAAGAGAGAGGAGAAGCATAGTGAGGGAATTTTTCCTCAGAAGACTTCTCGCCAAGAAGTCCGTTTTCTTATTGGCTAAGAAGCAACAGTCAGAGAAGAGAGGAGTAGTTTGACATTTTCGTGGTAGAGATGGTAAATAGTGGGCTAAGAGATCAAGACAGGATAGCTGGGGCATTCAAATACGTCATTTGGAAGGCAAGAATGTCATTCCTTCTAGATGAGCATTCTCTCAAGACCTATGTCGACAGCGTGGTGGATGGGTTTGCAGATCAAGATCCGCTGAAGAAGTACCGCGAAGAAATGTTGAAGGCCAAGAGGATGATCTTGGATGGAGTAAAGGATCACGTGGTTTGTCAGATCGCTAACAGAGGGAATGTTAAGGATATGCAGGATGCTTTGGAAATGCTGTATCAAGGATCTTCTGAGCAACGAAAGATGTACTTAAAGTAGAAACTAAGATCTGCACAAATGCATAAGGTGGAGCACATAGATCATTTCCTCACGAAGCTTTAGAAGATCTAAGACAAGTTAGAAACTATAGGATCTACACCTCAAGGGTCCGAGTTGGTTAGACTAGCCCTCAATTCAGTCTGAGATGAGTGGCAAGTCTTTGTCCAGAGTATCTTGGGCAAGGCGACTTTCCCAAATTGAGATGAGATGTGGGCAACTCTTAAGCAAGAGGAGCTGAGGAGAGACCTAGTCAAGTGTTAGCTTGATGAAAGCAGCAGCAGTGGGTTGAAGCCCAAGGAGGAGGATGTGAATTCATCAGGAGCAGCGGAGGCGAAAGAAGGACATCTCGAAGATCAAATGCTTTAGGTGTGGTGAAATGGTTCACTACATAACTCAGTGTCCTCTTAGGAAGAAGGAAAAAGATGAGAAGCACGATTCGAAGGCTGCATCTATGAAGATCGAGGAGGAGTTCACGATGACAGCCGAGATACCTCTAGAAGGGAGGTGGGCTAATTTAAAGTTGTAGTTTGAAAGAGCTACAGATGGGCAGGATCCTTAGGGAGTCCACCTCTCGGATCAATTCCTTGCTACGGGAGCCCAAAGCAGAAGTAGCAGGATGGACCAGTTTCAATTGTTGTAGAGGAGTGTTGGAGCAGCAGATGCAGTAACTAGAATGCCAAGTCTGAGCAGCATAGTGCAAAGATGCAGTAGTGTAGGGAGGCACAATGTAGTGGCAGCAACAGTGTAATGGCTTCAGAGGGACAATGTAAGACTAGCAGCAGACAAATCTTCAGCATTGAGATGCATCTATGTTGAACACTTGTTCAGTAATTTGGGATGTTTTTCTGTTGCTGATGTAGTAGAAGCAACAGTTTGCAGTGCAGGGGCAGTTGGAAATGGCAGTGCCAGTAGCAGCATGAATGCAGAAATTCAGAGGGAGCTATAGTACAGATTCAACATTGACAGTGGAAGTTTCAGTAGCAGTACAATTGCAGTAACAATGCAATAGTTGATGGATAACATGATAGACATCAACAATGCAGAGGAAGATGTTATGAAGTTAGAGTGATGCTTCAGTGGGAGGCATTGCTAGAGCACATTCCTCACTAAGAGGGAGTGTTGATTTATGGTAGCATCGGATGTGATTTAAGTCTAAAATTTTGTAGGGAGGCGTGGGCACATGTATTCGAAAGAACCCAGAAAGTGTTTTGGTAAATTCCACCTGGAGACAATTTTATTAAAATAATTAATTATTTTTAATGGGACACTAAGTCTAAACTTAGGAAATTAAAACAATTAATGGTATTAATCTAATTGTGGGTGTAACTTCTAGAAGAAGAAGAGGATCAAGCAAAAATGATCTTAGCCATTGATTAGCTTCTAATTTGGGTCGCTGAATGTCAATGAGGAGATTATTTAAGGAGGTTTTATGGTCATTTGGAAGACACACAGAGAGTTGATAAGTCAGATCAAATTGTTGAGGCTAGAGGCAGCGCACTGATTTGTAGTGATCATGTAGAGAGGGGGATAGAGAGTTTTGGCTAGAGGATCTTCTCTGGAGCCAAGAATACTAAGTAGAGAGGTAGAGAGGCACACAGAGGAATCAACGCAGAGGCTAGAGAGGGTGACGCAGAGCCAAGAAGGGCTCACACAGGCCCCATGCAGAGCAGCGCAGAAGCCATCCATGTAGAAGTCTGAATTTGCTGAGGAGGCTGACGTTTCTGAGCTGGGAGGGATGGAATCAGCTCTAGAGGGTAATTTGTTTCCCAACAGAGGTGAAGCAGTGCCTTAGAGGTTGATGCAAGCCCATGCAGGGACAATGCAGAAGTAGTCGGGAAACTCGATGGTTCACTTGCCAGATCAGCTGAGACTTGCAGTGTAGAGTGAGGTAATGTCACTAATTTATTTTCCGAGTGATATGCTCTGTACTAGATTACTAGCAAGGCATCCAGAGATTGCATTCATAAATAACTTCAGCGTAATAATAAAAAACCTCAAATCTGTTACACCAGTTTTCCTGCATTGGGTTTTTCCAGGGACGTTTGTCCAAAAATAACTATATCATTTGTGTTGTATCTTTCTCTATTGTTCAGTTTCTTGTTTCTGCATATTATTTAAATGGTGTAGGCTAGAGTGTATGTATTTCGATGTTTGTCATAGGAAACTATAAATAACGTGTTCATGTAAATCTAACAAGTAGGAGAAATATCATCAGTTGCTGCAATAGGGATTCCAATTTAAGGAATTTTCATAATGATCACCACAAGCTCCATTGTGGCAATTATTTAAAACTGACTCAACCTCTTCTAAGCTCAAATAATGTCGCAATATTGAGTCAACCCCTCAACGATATAGAGTATCGCCAATAATCAGATAATTCCTAGCAAGGTGATGCAATTTCCATCGATTGTCCTTAGAACAAGACCGAGGAAACTTCAAAGTCTGGAGCTATACTATGATGTCCCCATACGAAGCATCTTGTGAGGAGATTAGAAAAAGGTGTTTACTAGGAAACGATTCTTCATCACTAGAATCTTCCTCACAAGGTAGTTCCGAAACCAATTTTGCAAAAACCAGGGAATTTTTTTATTTTGCAGACACAAACTCAAGATCAAATTCTTGCAAAATCACAATCCATATATTGTATTTTCCCTCAATGGCTCTCCTATTGAGAACAAATTGAAAAGGATTGGCATTAGCAACTACGATGGTTTTCTTTAGTAAAATATAATTATAGTGCCGCTAGACAACATGAACTGTTGCTAAAGCCAATTTATCAACATGAGAATATCGGAGTTTAGGATCAGCTAAGCCACAACCAAGATAGTAAATCACATGTTCTTTAAGGGCATCATCTTCCTGAATTAGAACCATAACTATGGCCAATTCTACCTGCAAGATACAAAAGGAAGTCTTTGCTATAATCAGGTGGACTAAATAGAGGAGTAGAGATTAGTGTTTTTTTCAAAGCATCAAATGAGCGTTGAGCAAATTTGTCTTGTTGATCCTGCCGCCTACACCTACCTACAAGTCAGTGAAAAAATCCTTCAACCCCACAAGGTTTGGTTGGTGGCAGGGAACTCAGAGAAGGGGCTGTCACACTAATCCCAACTCTCTCTGTTTGAGCTATCTCCTAGGTTAGCTAAGGGGGGTTGTCCCTAATGAAAATTTAAGTTAAAAAAGATGTGAGTTTCTAGGAAAATTGTTAGAGTTAAATAGATTATTTCTTTAGGATTTATAAGAAAAACTGATATGAGCAATAACCATAAACACATAAGATAAGCATGAAATACATAAACAACCAGTGCCTTCAAAGTATTTCTCTTTAAGAAATGAAATTGTCTATTTTTTTGTTGTTGTTGCTTAGAATGAAGTGAAATGCTTTCAAATAGAAAGCCCAAATAACCTTGGACTTGAGTTTCCAAATGGAAAATGGTTACTTAGCTTATGCTTCAGCTCCCTTTCTTCAAACTTGAACTGCCTCCAAGAACACCTGTAGGAAAGCAAGGAAAATAGTTAGCATGCAAAAGAAATAGGGCCTCAAATGCTAGATAAAACCAATATGCACACAAATGAAAGAAGAAAATATATGATATTTTTCAAGATGGAAAATAAGAAAAGGGCTCATGAAACCCCTCATAAATAAATATCTTGATCTCTTATGAGATTGTTGGCTTGAACAACTTGTGGGATCTTTGATATCCTTGGAGGTGACTATTCCAACCGAATAATTCTTCACACTCCAATAGAGTTGGCAACTTATCCTTTGAACACAAAATGGCATGCGAAACAAATTGTTAGTGCAAAAGAGACTTGGCATATAGAGGCCAAGTTGAGCTTGTCATTCAACCAAAAATAACAAGCTACAACAAGAGCACAAAATATACCAAGCCCAAAGGAGATTTGAGATAGCTGCAAATCTCTCCTCCCTAGACAATAAAGCCCTCAGGTAAATGCACAAAAAAAAACTAGATAGCAACGTAAAATCAAATGAATAATAGCATCAAATGAAACAGGTATACCTCATCAACCAAAGAATGCACCACAAGAGAAGCTAGTAACCCCAAAGACTTTTTTAATTTATATGAAAGATGAATACAAAATCCAGCAGAGTGTTCGCAGGCCCAACAAATTTTTCTATATGATACAATTTGAGAGGCAAAGGCTCATTTAAATAGAACTATGGGAGCCAATCTCAATGAAAAATGAAATGAAAAGTGTAGCAATGGAGATAATCCCAATGACAAATTGAGTTTCCAAGTGGCCACATGACTGAGATCCCAATGGAAATTCGAATTTGCTTAGTGGTTTTGATATTTGACCAAGTTCCAATGAATCTCTGAGTGTATTAGTGATCAGACAGGTGGCTGATATGACTGTTGTTTATAGACCACCATGTGTCCTTTGACAGTGCCAAAGGTAACACAAGATCAAACAAATTTGCAAAATAAATCTGCTATAATTCTTCCTCTGCATGAGTGTTGTAGATGACTTTAGGAACAACGTGGAGATCACTATAATACGCCAATGTGAAGTGGAGACAATTCCCTGCTTTTTTGCATTAAAAATATTCAGTGCTTGGTTGCCAATCTGTGTATCCTCTAAAATCTAAACTATAGGTTGGCATATATAAATACACTTGTGTTGACTGTGTGTTAACTGTCCTCCCAAATCTTCATATTAACTATTGTATTGACTGTTGTAGATGTTGATAAGTAGCTTCTGCGTTGATTCAGCTAGTGTGGAATGGAGGGGGACAAAAATTGTCCCATGTGGCAAAGTTGTCCCCACTAAAAATGATATCCAAACATGTGCTGCGTATTAACTTTAGTTGTTGGCTGAGTGGAGATTCTTTGCTGGCAGCGTACATGAGACAATGGTTTGACCTTTGAATTTTATGGCATGTGCATAATTTTTGTTTAGATTGCCTCATACGTAGACCATGGAGAGTGAGGTGGGGTCCATTCCCCCCTCACCAAACATATCCTATTTTAATTTCTCAACATTTGAATTAAATCAAAGTTATAACTTCAAAAATTCCATTGCCTCATGAACTCAACGTGGTGCCGGTTGACTGCCTTTTGACTTGAGCTTGTTGTACCTTATGAGGTGGGCCCCACATGCTTGCCACATCGCTCTTGAATCTCCACAGAATTTTCACGTCAAAATTTAACTTATTTTAACTTTGAAAAAAAATATAAATTTTCCCAATTATTAATTTTTTTGATTTTTTTCTCTTATTTTTTGCCACTGATATTAGGAAAATCAACTTTTGAGGGACTATAAGTCATTTTTTGACCCTCAAAGTGGGTCCTATGTTGATGTTGGGCTTTTGAAGATGAATTTCGAGTAGTCACACGCCCCAAACAGTTCCTAAGGCCACTTATTTACATCATTACATAGAAAATAATTAAAAAATCTCGTTTTGCAGGAAATTTTTAATTATTAAAAAATCCTACTTAGACCTAGCCAAATTCCACAAATTTTTTTGTGTGATCTAGTATGGTAATATACATCGACTCTAGACACTAAGATGTGTTAGGGGCTCAATCTTCGAACTGTCACTCCGGCTTTGGGGTAAAAAATGAGTGAAAGAACCTAAGTTACTGGAAATGCTTGAAGAATTTGCCGGAAATGCGGATGCGCGTTTCCGATACGGAAACAAATATGATTTTTGTTTGAAACACTGTAAAAACGTTTTTTTGTGCCGTTTCAAAAATCTGAAACTTTTGATTTGGAATTGGATATGTTTCCAAGGGATTTAATTTTTTTTGGATTCGTTTCCACGAAAATCATGATCGGAATCCACCCTTAAAATGTTAAAAAGTGTTAAAATTTGTATAGCCATAAATAAATAATAAAAATGAAGAAATCAGATTTGCAAATAAACTCACTATAAACACAGTCTCATAATGTCTCTTCTAAATCTTTAGAAACAATGGAACTCCATATATTTATCAAGGATTACTAAGAAAAATATAGATGTTCA
Organism: Pinus tabuliformis; assembly: GCA_031772625.1. Taxonomy (NCBI): domain Eukaryota; kingdom Viridiplantae; phylum Streptophyta; class Pinopsida; order Pinales; family Pinaceae; genus Pinus; species Pinus tabuliformis. Next base: position 487,152,561 of record CM062813.1, read on the forward strand.
AAAATGCAAACAAAAGGGTTTGATGAATGTCTTTGTAAAGAGATTAATTTGAGCGATGAGTTTTCAGTTTGGTTAAGGTTTTGTTAATTGTCACTGATTTTGCTCTTGATTTCATAAATCCCTCCAATATAACAAATCTTCTCTAGCCAATCTTTTGCCTGCATATAGTCAAGAGACCAAGCTGATGTTGAGACGATTGAAATGTTCAAATAGGTCTTGATGGAATATCCTGATGATCTCATGGGCCTTTTAATTTCCATGCAAGGAAGATAGATATCATCTGCCTTGCATGACATGTTCTTTGAAGGAGTTGGACTCAAAAGCACAAAGGCTGTAGCATTTCTGATTGCATTACTAATGATAATGATAATATGTTGAATGTTATAATAATCACTAATAATGATGATAATGTTTATGCTGAATTGATGATGATGATTTGTTTATGTTGAATTCTTGATGAGGATTATGTATTTTTAGATATAGATTCTAGATTCTAAAAGATGAATGGTAATATATATATATGTGTGTGTGTGTGTGTGTGTGTTTGTGTGTTGTTTCCTTTCCATATTGTATCTAGATTTTTTGAAAATTTTTCATATCTAATTCAAACCCTGTATCCGTATCCATTTCAGCGCAATCTAGGAAAAAACCCAGCAAATTATCTGCCTCCAAAAAATAAGGGATAATTAACTGGATAAAAAAAACACTCCAAGGTGTACTCGTTTTTTGATCGAGTCCCAACATCCTAGGCCTGTTATAGACTCAAAAACTCATCATTACTAGTATCACTTATTACAATTCCTCACAAGGTGTGGAATCTGGGTACAAGAAAGATGATGAGAAGATAGAAGTAGAGTTAAAAAACTCTGTTGATTGATCATATATGATGGTACAACTATCCTTTGGATCATCCTTGAGTGTGGAGTCTTCAAATAATCATCATATGCCACTCCCGTGGTCAACATTTGGCTTCATATGGGGATGCATGCTAGATATGAAGTGATAGTGTGCAAGAACCTGGAATCTGCATCCACCAACAAAAGACATATATCAGCAGTATCCATTCAAAATATCATCAAATGAAATAAAGTACAGAAACGAAGAAATGAAAATTTATTCTAAGAGCATAAATGACAATTTATTCATGAAATAGAACTAATTAGACAAAAATGACACAAGATAAGGTTAGAAATATGATACAAAAAGATGCCCCATGGCATCAGATATTTTCTTTGTAGAACAATTTGAGAAGTTGGCCATTCACAAGTAACTCGGGTGGTTATCCATCCAAAGTGCTCAAATGGTAGGAATTATGTCCAACTGCTTCCCTGATAATGTATGGTTCAAGCCACAAACTGTCAAACTCACCATGATTTCCTATCTTTTCATTCCTGTGATCCCATAACAAAACCATATCATTGTTAGAAAACATTCTACTCCTAGATGATTTGTCAAAATTTCTTTTTACCTTAGATTGATTTTTACAACAATGCTCCAAGGCTTTTCTTCTGGTTTCATCCAATTCTACAATTTGGTTAATCCTACATTGCACAACATCTTTATCAGATGTAAAAATTTGTAGCAATTGGTAAGTTGGTAGCGTCAAATGCACAAGAAGGGTAACATCCAAGCCATAAACTAACTCAAAGGGACTCTTCCTAGTAGAACCCTTCTTTGTAATCCTATCAGCCCACAAAGCATATTTAATTTACTATCCCATGCCTGTTTGTTATCCCCTACTATCTTCTTGATTATGGTTATCAAATTCTTATTACTAGACTCTGCTAAGCCATTACCCTGAGGATAGTAGTTTGATGAATGGGATAAAACAATTCCATACTTAAAGAAAAATGATGAGCATTCAGCAGAGCTGAAAGCCTCGACATTGTCGGTGGTAATCTTGGAAGGGACACCAAAACGAGTGATAATCTTATCTTCAATAAAATCTATCACTACTTTGTCGGTGGCAGGTTTTGTAGGGATGGCCTCTACCCATTTAGTAAAATAATCAGTGGCAGTTATATTCCATGAGTAGCCATTACTCGAATTTTCATTAAAGTTCCCTATAAAATCTAGCCCCCATTGTTGAAAGGGAGCCTCCATGACCACAATCTAAAGAGGCAAAGAAGTTAATTTATTCTTCCCAGTGAATAATTGGCAAGCTTGGCAACCTCCAACATACTTGTGTACATCAACGAAAATAGAAGACCAAAAATAGGCAGTGCTCAAGATTTTATGTGTAGTAGTCTTAGCAGCATAATTCCCTCCACAAAATCCTGAATGAAACTCAGATAGAAGCTTTTTGGCTTCAACTTCATCAACAGACCTAAGTATTACCCCCTCCAAATTTCTCCAACCCAGACCATCCTTCATAATGCAATACTTAATTTCTCCAAGCCTTAATTCTCTTTTCTTATGGCCAACTAAATGGTTAGGACATGATAACTTTTACAAGTAATAAATAATGTCTTTATACCATTCAAGTTGACCCAATCTTTGAAGTTCTGATGAATTTAATTCCAAATCATTTCGAAAAATCATTCCTATCGCTTACTCATTTCCTTCAATCAAGATTTTGGCCAATCCCTAGCCTTTCAAAAGCTTGGTAGGTCTAATATCCAAATCATACTCTTGAATCTCGAGACCCACCTAGCTCGAGTTCCTAAGCAATCAGCTTGGACTAAAATATCCTTTACAACAAAGTGGGGAACAAATGCAATTATCCTAGAATACCCCACATAAAATCTGAACTATTTAAGAGACTTGACTAAAGCATAAGCTTGCTTCTCCATGGTGCTATACTTCAACTCAGATCCTTGAAGGGACCTATTCATAAAAGAAATAGGCTGCTCATGCCCTTCATTATTCTTTTGAGCAACACCCCAACAATAGTATCTTCGGATGCAAAAGAGAAAATAAAAAACTCCTTTGAATAATCGGGGCTTACTAGAACAAGTGCTTTGAAAATAGAATCCTTTATTTCCCTAAAACCTTTTCTACCCTCATTTCCCCAAACAAACTTAAAATATTTCTTTAAGAGGGTTTGGATGGTTTGGCAATCTCAGCATAATTTGGAATGAAACTTCTAAGAAAATTAATCTTTCCTAAGAAGGATTGAAGGGTTTTAATATTATGAGGCAAAGGAATCTTTTGAGTAGCCTCAACTCTTTCAGGGTCAATCTTGATCCCATCCTTTGAAATGATGTGACCAAGCTACTTCCCTTCAGTCACTCCAAAACTATATTTAGCAGGATTTAAGGATATTCCATATTCTCTACACCTATCAAAAATTTGCCTTAGGTGGCCTATATGGGAAATTCCATTATTAGAAAAAAAATTTAAATCATCTTGATATATCTCAATAAATTTCCCAAATAAATCCTTAAATACATAGTTATCCCTTTGAAAAGTTGCTCCAACATTCATTGATCCAAAAAGCATCCTCAAATTTTCAAAAGTACCCCATGGTGTGGTGAATGTTGTCTTATGTCTATCATCTTTCTTCACCAAGACTTGGTTGTATCCTAAAAATCCATCTAACAAAGACATTATTCCAGATCATGTTACCCTTTGCAATAATGTTTCCATATTAGGTAAAGGGTAATTATATTTTTTACAAGCTAAATTAAGATTTCAAAATCTACACATAGCCTAATTGATCCATTCTTCTTCCTCACAATAACCAAATTTGAACACCATGTGGAATGCCTAGTGTGAGCAATAATACCAACCTGAAGCATCTTTTGCAATTCATTTTTCACCAAGGGGCCTAACTTAGGATTGATTTGCCTAAGTTTCTGCCTAAAGGGTTTGGCATTTTCATCCTTAAGAGGGATAGTATGTTCCATAACATCTTCCCTATAACCTTTCAACTCATCATATGAAAAAGCCAAAACATCTCTATATTCATGAAGTAAATTTATCAAATTCTTCCTTTCTTGCTCATTGGTACCCTTGCCTATTTTAATAATCTTTGGGTCATGAGGGGTACCAATATTCACTTCAATGAATTCCCCTGGGTCAATTTTCTTATCATATTTTCTCTTTGATGCATCATGTCTGTCAAACACTTGCTCCAAGGCTACATGTTCCCTAGGAGTGGGATTTGTCACCACATTACACTCCTCATAATCACATCCTTCCTCTTTGTAGCTAGACTTAAATTCAGAAAATTCCTCCATGTTATTTAAAAAAGAACCACCTGGCTTTCATCATTAAAGATTTTCCAATGCTCTAGATTATCAAGAACTGATGCCTAAATATAATCTCCATCTTAATTTTATCATCCACCAAGTTCTCTCCAAGCTGTAATGTAGATGCAGCAACAACTAGCTCATCATCTTGTTTATTTCCTTCCCTACGAATTGCTTGAAGGTCTAATGCATCAGAATATTCCATATTATCCCAAACATCATTTCGATACTTCTTTAATATATCATTCTTGCATGAAAATTGATTCTTAGTTTGAAGAATGACTAGATCAGAATCCCCCTTGATACTAAGAAACATTATCCTCAATTCTTTTGCCAACTCAAGACCCAACGTTAGTACCTCATACTCTGCTACACTGTTGGTTGCATCGAATTCCAATCTAAAGGCAAACTTGAATATGTGACCAAGAGGGGAGGTAAGGACAATTCCATCACCCTTACCATACCTAGAATGGGCACCATTAAAATTCATGTGCCAAACTCCATCTTTCTTATAATCCACCTCCTTGTCCAAAGGAGGAAAAGAATTAGCCAGGCTAGCATAGTTTCCCAAGTTATCAGATTCATACAAAATTTCATTATGAGGCTCCTTGGGATTTTCTATATGAAACTTTATCTCCAATTCCCTATCCAATCTAAACATGATGCCCTCACTATTGGGGATAGTAGCATAACTTAAATCCATTTGAAAACTACGCCCAATATCATCTCCCCACTTTCTAAACAATAACATCCTCTAAGCATCAGGCACATCAATCACCACAATATCCATGGTGATCATAATTTCAAGATGTATAGCTAAGTGGACTTGAAGATCTTTTATCAAACCACACACTTCAATGATCTTTGAATCCATTGCTCAAATGTTGTGGCAGGGTCTAGAAATCCTCAAATTTAACTGATTCATGACTTTCTTAGTCATGACACAAGATGATGCCCCAGAGTCAAACATAAAATTATGTAAAAGCATTCCATTGACCAACATAGTGATGAAAAAGGTTGGTGGTCTCTGTTATCTCTACACATATCACTACTTTGCAGAGTGACAGGGGCATCCTCATATCTATCCTTAGAACAATTAGGCATTTGTGTTCCATTAGGAACATCAACGACTTTCAACAATTTATATCTTTGGGGGGGAATCTTCATGATTTTAGTGACAGGAACTAAAATCTTAGCATTATTAATCCATCCTCCCAAGTCAATATTCAACTTCGATGTGGGTGGAGTGAAAGTTTTACTATGATTTCTTTCTTTTTCTTTCCCCTTTCCTTATCTATGGTTATCTCTAAAATCTGAGTTGATGAAGGCTTCTCTCCATATAATTCACTAATCCTATCGAAATCTTCAAAATTATTTATACTATAGGAGGTTGGAGACGTTTTATTTACCTTCTAACTACTCTCCATAACACCCATCCAATTTTCCAAAGAAAAATGATGCTCTTTTCCAACTACATTGATTTGTTCACTTGTTCCCATCATATCTCCTTCTAGGATCCTTCTTGTATAAGGACAAGTGAGTTCATCATGTATGTCATCACAAGGTCTAAAATAAGGCAGGGAATCATCAATTAAGTTTTTAGACTCGAGTGTATTAGGTGGCCTATGGTCATTAGAAGGTCCTCTCTTTTGCCATCTATCATTTCCTCTATTTGGGAATCTCCCACCTTGATTTATTTCCATGGCCACTAATCAATTTTGGATAGCATTTAGTTGATTGATGTGATTTTCCTCCATACTCTTGATGAGTTGGGTTAACTCCTTAATAGGATTATGTGTAGTCTCTTCTTTGGTCTTGCCTTTGGAATCATTCAGTTTCGATGGCCCTCTAGTGAAACCAGGAAGTTCAGAATTTCCTCATTGCTTTCTAGCCTTTTCCATTTTTAAGGCTTCAGTTTGAGCTGCACCTAAATTCACAGGCTCCTTCCTCCTCAACTCATAAGTAATGTCAACACCAAAAGCATCCAGATATGAGCATAAAATAAATTCATTGGGAGGTTTAACAATAGCAAGCATGCTTTTTACTAATCCATTGAATCTCTTGTTAAACTCTTCCATGGTTTCATTCTCATTTTTATTCATATTGATAATGGCATTGATCAAATGCCTATTTTCCTTCTTCTCTCCAAACTTATCTAAAAAGGAAGTTCGAATGGCTTGTAAAGAGTTATATGAGTTAGCAGGTTTCTTAGTGAGCCAATCAAGAGCATCCTCTTCTGAAGATAAAAAAAAATTCTCATCTTCACATCCTCATAATTAGCAGTGTTACACCATTTAAAGATACAAACATTAAAGTTTTTTACATGTGATGTAGCACTAATGGCATTGTTACCTGGAAAGGAAGGAAACTTTTCAATAACCTTGTAAGGGATATTATGAGGATAGCCATTTATGTTAGTGAAGTCACAAGGAGCAAAAAGATCATTCATGATGTTAGGCTCTACTTTCCTTGAAAAAGCAAATGAATCTCAGAAATATCCTCTTGCCCAAGAATAGCAAGAGCTCTACTACGAGAAAGTCTATTCAACCTCTCTCTAAAAACCCTTTTAGGATCAGGACAGGGGCTAACTAGACCACTTGAAATTATCCTAGTAGAGACTCTTGCAAAATTTGGATTGAGTGGAGTCGCCACTTGAGCAAGAATCTAAATTTAAAGTTCAAAAATGTTAAAACCAAAAGGTTAGTTGATTTCCCAGGCACAAGAAAGCTTGTCCCTGGCAACGGCGTAAAAAATGTTGACCCTTCTGCCTACACCTACCTACAAGTCAGCGAGAAAAGCCTTCAACCCCACAAGGTGTGGTTGGTGGTAGGGAACTCAGAGAAGAGGTTGTCACACTAATCCTGACTCTCTCCGTTTGAGCTATCTCCTAGGTTAGCTAAGGGGGGTGGTCCCTAATGAAAATTTAAGTTAAAAAAGATGTGAGTTTCTAGGAGAATTGTTAGAGTTAAATAGATTATTTCTTTAGAATTTATAAGCAAAATTGTTATGAGAAATAACCATAAACACATAAGCATGAAATACATAAACAACTAGTGCCTTCAAAGTATTGCTATTTAAGAAATGAAATTGTTTTTTGTTGTTTTTGTTGCTTATAATGAAGTGAAATGCTTTCAAATGGAAAGCCCAAATAACCTTGGACTTGAGTTTCCAAATTGAAAATGGTTACTTAGCTTATGCTTCAACTCCCTTTCTTCAAACTTGAATTGCCTCTGTTATCACAAAATCAAGCACTGAAGGGCTGCTGATCAGGTAGACTTTGTGTAACTGTTTCAGACCAATCTTTTGACTAAGGATTAGCCTCCCTAGCCTGAGAGGGCTCTCTCAAAAGGTTATTGATTTTGAATATTGATAAGATGGCTAACTCTTGTAAAGTGAATTTAACAAATACGTTGGCTGGACAGACATTACAAAGACTTCCATTGGGCTTATGGAGTTAATCATCCTTCAGTAAACTATAACACTACTCATTCATAGAAGTCAGGGCATGTAATGTTTAAATACTCAAAACACATCTCATAGAAACCTCAGCTTACAAATACACACAGGAAATCAGAGCAGCAAAGTGAATTCTGAGTGATTGTGTATTTATACAACTGTAAAAACATTAAGGATAAAGAAAAACCACATATCTTGAGCATTGAAACACTGTATGAATCCTGAGAAGAAAAGCAGCAAATTGTATTACTGAAACTGAGTTTTTACACAAGCCAAAACAATACTCTGTTTTCTCAAATATCCAACCCTCATTACATAGATGATTCAGCTATATATAGAAACATAACTCTAACTACTTGGAGCTTCCTCCTCCAACATGAGGGGAGCTCGATGACTGTCACTAATGACACCTATCTGCTTTGCAACAAACTATTTAATACAATAACCACTAACTGAAGTTCTAAAGAGTTCTAATTTAATTATAACTCTAACTCTATCTCCTTCGTAGAATGATTCCTCCTTGCAGCTTTGACACCTGGTTTCCTTTTCGTTTGGCTGAGATGGCATGAGATGAGCAGTTAATGCCCCATGTTGGCTTTGGATACTGAAGGCTTTAATTTGCTCCGTGTTGGCTGAGAATATCCCTTACTTTTCGGTTCTGGTCCCCCATCACTTCGAATATGCAACAGCATGTACTTTAAGTCTCTTTAATAACCCAAAAACAATAGAACACCACCATGTTTCCTGATGAGTTGGAGGCTTCGTTAATGGACAGGTGTGCAAGCCAAAATTCCATGTAGGCAATTCATTCAACACCCTATGACCGGCAATAAAGTGGCTTTATAACCGAAAAATTTACACTAAGGTTAACACATTTCACCTTTTTGAAGGCACACCTGTCTTAATCAGAATGGCTGGGATGTCTTCATTTGATCTTCCACATAACCTTTAGGTGTTCCCTTTTGAAAATTCCCGCACATATTACCAAACTGTTTATTTGCCTTGAAAACGCCACCTACAGCAGTTTCGTAGCGCGCTACGAAACTGCTGAATTTGTTAAAACAGCTTGTATTTGCCCTGAGGTATCTACTGCTTATACCTTTAATTTCTAAAACTCCTTTACATATGGCAGGGATCTAGATGTCCTCAAAATAATGAAACTAAGCAAAATTTGACAAAACTTAGAACAACACCTTTCTTTGAACAACACTTCATTTATCAGCTAATTGGTCTAGCTGTGTCTTTAAGTCTGCAACCTTCTTCCACTGACCTAGCTGAGCTTCCAAGTCTTCAATCCTCTTCTTCATAGCTTTGTTTTCGGCTCTTAAACACATGTTTATCTTTCTGATGAATTTGGCCTGTTTGAGAGCTGGAACTGTCCATGTGTAAACATCAGCTACTGAATCCACCTGGCTTACTAGGTTTTTACTTCCTTTCAATACAGCTTTTCGATAATTTGCATACCTGACTGCAAACTCCCTAGTGGCATTCTTCACCTTAGCAATTTCATCTTTTGATGCTTCTAACTGGTTCCTTATGGCTATAACATTACCTCCTTGGGAAATAATGACTGTTCTATTTGTGCCTTTTTGCTTGATTTTCTCTGCCTCCTCTGTTCTGGGCAATTCCTCAGCTACCTCTGTTCTAGGCAGTTTCTCGGCTTCCTTTACTTGCTTTCTTGTAATAGGTCTCCTTGGTTTGAAGATGAATTCATCACCTGGTTCATCAAACCTCAGTCTTTTTGAAGCTCTAGGCTTCTTGGTGCTTTCTGGTGATCACTGTGTTAAATCAATGTGCACTGGTTCAATGTGCATCGATTCAATTTGCTCAAACTCAATGGCCTCCAACAAATCACTCAGGCTGGCCTTAGATACCAGGCTTTCCTCAACAGCTAATGCTTTGCCTTTTTCTTTACTTATTTGGCTCCTTATTCTAACTCTTGACACTGTTTCAGATCCACTTGGTCCAGGTACAATTTTCTTATGCTGAGCTTCTTCTTTTGCTGATGTCTGAGGTTGTTCTTTAATGATCAATGGCTTCACTGACTTTCTCAACTGTGACTTGGCTTTCTTTTTATCTTTTGCCTCCTTTTTAAGCTCAGCTAGCGTGGGTTCTTCAACTGATTGTTCTTTTTCTCTAACTGGCTGTGGAGTAAGACCTGTTTTACTTTGGAAACCCGCCATGAAAATGAACGAGTTCCAGTCTCTACCACTTTTCTGAAGACCATCCAAAACTAACAATTTAACCAAACCATGGTGAAATAAAGATGTTTCACAGTCGTCCTTCCTTAATTGCACTTTGTCACACATTTTGCTCAGACTACGAAACAAATAGAAGGGAATGTCTATGGATGCTTTACCAGTAAAATGTAACAGCAACTTAAAGTGATAAGAGTAGACCTTATTATATCTTCCCTCACAAGTTAAGTACTTCTGAATACAGGTGAGAAGAAGGGCATAGTGCTCCTTAACATAGTTTCTAGGCACTGCTTTTGTTAGGTCTTCATTCACATATGCCTCTTTTAAAAACTCTTTGCAGGGGTTCATATCAAACTTAAAATTATTGAACCATTCTTGCCCCCCTCTTGGGATCTCAGTTACAGCAGCTATTGCCTCCGAAGACACTTGAACTTCTAGCATAGCTATTTTAGAATCAAACCGGTGAAGTTTAAAGCAAAATCCTTTGTTACCTGAGCATGGCCACCTTGCAGCTTCTTACAGAAATTCCAACAGCCGGCATCCTTGAAGGCTTTCTTCACGCCTTCATCTCTTAATGCTAGGTCTAAACCTTCGGGCTCCGTTCTCTGACATTTTCCAGACCTATGTTCTTTCCTCTCCATTTTGCTTTTGAAATTTTCGCACAGACAATGACCAACAGCTTCGACTAAAATGGTGATTCAATTCTTTTTAACTCGGCCTCGCTTGTAATCAGGCTCACTTGAAAACAACCTCACTTGCAAATTCAAATATATCATCACACAGGCTGGTCACTTATGCATCATTTACGATCATCATAAATATCCATGCACGGTAAAACCCATTTGAAAAATATTTATGTGCATATCTACAAATCTATTGGTGGAGTGATGGTTAATGAGCGTTTGGGAGGTACGCAAACTGACATGAGAGGACGGAAGTGGTGACTCATCAACAGACTTGACCCTTTGAGAAATATTCGCTGCAAAACGCACGAATCTGCGATTTCGCAGCGCGGTTAATTTTGAATTGTCATAATGCGCTGCGAAACGGCTTGATGGTGACGCGCTGCGGAATGGCTAAACAATGATTACGCTGCGAAACTGACCAATAAGAGACTGCGCTGCGAAATTACGGAAAGAATCGGTGACTTGAATAAGACAAGACATGGCTTATGAAACCATGATGGTGGAGGATGACCAATAGGATTAGAGTATAATTTACATCAAACACCTTTAAAGCTCCAACCCTAAGTAAGAAACATAGAACAAAAACAATTTGACACCAACTTTTGACATTGAACTTGGACAAAGGATTATATACAAATGTTTATAGTTCTAAGTGATAACAGCCTCCAAGAACACCTGTAGGAAAACAAGCAAAAGAGTTAGCATGCAAAAGAAATAGGGCCTCAAATGCTAGATAAAACCAATATGCACACAAATGAAGGAAGAAAATATATGATATTTTTCAAGATGGAAAAGAATCAAAGGGCTCATGAAACCCTCTCATAATTAAATCTCTTGATGTCTTATGAGATTGTTGGCTTGAACAACTTGTGGGATCTTTGATATCCTTGGAGGTGACTATTCCAACCGAAGAAGTCCTCACACTCGAATAGAGTTGACAACCTATCATTTTAACACAAAAATGCCTGCAAACCAATTGTTAGTGCAAAAGAGACTTGTCATATAGAGGCCAAGTTGAGATTTTCATTCAACCGAAAATAACAAGCTACAACAAGATCACAAAATATACCAAACCCAAAGGAGATTTGACATAAATGCAAATCTCTCCTCTCTAGACAATAATGCCCTCAGGAAAATGCATAAAAAAGCAACTAGATAGCAATGTAAAATCAAATGAATACTAGCATCAAATGAAACAGGTATACCTCATCAACCAAAGAATGCACCACAAAAGAAGCTAGTAACCCAAAAGACTTTTTTTATTTATATGAAAGATGAATAAAAAATCCAGCAGTCTCTGCAAGCCCAACAACTCATTCTTTATGATAAAATATAAGAGCCAAAGGATCATTTAAATAGAACTATGGGAGCCAATTCCAACGAAATATGAAATGACAAGTGTAGCAATGGACATAATCCCAATGAAAAACTGAGTTTCCAAGTGGCCACATGACTGAGATCCCAATGGAAATTCGAATTTGCTTAGTGGTTGTGATATTTGACCAAGTGCCAATGAATCTTTAAGCGTAGTAGTGACCAAACAAGTGGCTGATATGACTATTGTTTGTAGACCACTGTGTCTCCTTTGACGCTGCCAAATGTAACACAAGATCAAACAAATCTTCAAAATAAATCTGCTATAATTCTTCCTCTATGTGAGTGTTGTAGATGACTTTAGGAACAACGTGGAGATCACTGCAATATGCCAACGTGAAGTGGAGACAATTCCCTGATTTTCTGCATTAAAAATATTCACTGCTTGGCCACCAATCTGTGTATCCTTTAAAATCTGAACTGTAGGTTGGCATATATAAAAACACTTGTGTTGACTGTCTGTTAACTGTCCTCCCAAATCTGCATATTAACTATTGTATTGACTGTTGTACATGCTGAGTGGCAGCTACGTTGATTGGGCTAGTGTGGAATGGAGGGGGACAAGAATTGTCCCACGTGGTAGAGTTGTCCCCACTAAAACTGATATCCAAACATGTTCTATGTATTGACTTTAGTTGTTGGCTGAGTGGTGTTTCTTTGATGGCAGTGTACATGAGAAAATGATTTGACCTTTGAATTTTATGTTATGTGAATGGTTTGACCTCTTAATTAGCAGGTGGGTCGTGGAGCATGGGCGAGTGCAGAAAACAGAGATTTCAGGCAGCGGCTTGAACAGAACCGAATTTCAGAGAGCAGTGCAGGTAAAAGGTAACAGGTTTGGCATTTTACTGTTTACAGGTAACAGGTAGCATGAACAGGCAGCGTGAACAGGCGGGCAAGCAGAGGACAGGGTTTTGTGAGCACAGTGGACAGGCAGCGTGAACAAGGTTTCGTGAGCACAGAGCAGTGAGGCAATTAACTTCTAAATAAGTAAACGTTCAGAACATGGAAAACACTCAGAAGAGACAAGGCGTAAAGAGCAAGGAAATTTCAGATTTTGTGGAAACAAATCATTTGGGTCAAGTCAAAATTGCTTCAACAGACAAAACAGGAAGGTGGATTTGGGTAAACGCAAAGCAATATGAGGGCATATTAAGGCATAGGATTGCTGGTCTTAAATGGGGACAAATGAGAAGAAAACTGATCAAGATCAAGAAAAAGAAAAAGAAAATAAATAAGAGAAACAAAAATAAAGAAGAATCAATCATTTACAGTCCCACATCTACACCTCTTACTTGGTCATCAGATCTATATGTCCAAGAACTGATGAAGGTCAAAACAATGTTGGAGATTGTGGAAGCCAGAGAACAGGAAAGAGATCGCAAAATTTCAGAGATCACTGTTGCAAACCAATGTCTAATGGAAGGTAATAAAATTTTATAAGTATAGGTAACAATGTTACAAGAGGCTCTAGAGACAGGGAAACACGAATGGCAAAACATGAAAGAAGTAATAACAACAAACGAAGATGTGATAATTTCTAAACAAACTCAGGTAGATACACAGGTAAATTAGCAAACAGACATTTCCAAAGAGAAGGCAAAAATGAACAATGGGAAAGATAGTCCAAAGGAAATCAAAGCTAGAGCTGAAGACACTAATGGTTACATAAGGACAGAGGAAGAAGAAGATGCAAGTGATAGCAGAGCATAGGAAATAGAACAAAAAGAAAGACAGGACAAAAAACAAACTTTATTATCAGGGGAATAAGAGATTATGGGATGAATGAAAGTACTCTCAATTTGACAAGAGACTTTCTGAAAGAGAAACTACATTGGAAAGGGCAAATTTTCCAAGCAAGAAGGGTTGGGAGGATATGTGAAGAAAGGCCTTGACCCATAAAAGTCACCATGGCAAGCGTACAAGAAAAAAGATAGCTTTTGGGCAAAAAGAAACTCTTGAAAGGCTCATACTTCTTCCTCGATGAAGATTTAACCAAAAAACAATAAGAGGAGAGAAGGGATGAAGTGGAGAAAATTAGAACAACAAGAAATGAAGGGAAAAGGGCATGGTTGTACAATGGGAAAGTCGTTATTGTAGTGTTTGGGCCTCCAGGAAAATCAGGGCAGCAAGCTGACAGTAAAGAAAAAACAGAGAATTCAATAATAGAGATGAAAACAACAAGAGCAGCATGGACAAAAAGGGGTGAAGACTCAAATTTGAGTCTTATGTGCCAAACTGCGTAGCAATCAAATCCTACCCAGGTCTACCTAAGTTTAGTTTGTTGGAATTGTAGAGGTTACCCTTGGAGAAGGGGACCTGGGTTAGGGCCTATTTTAGAAGGTAGAGACATAATTTGTCTCACGGAAACTCATGAGCATGATGGTTGCAAAACTCCTATGTTTGACAATTATTTGAAGTTGGCAGTTTGGAACAAGGTAGTAGAAAATGGCAAAGGGTATGGGGGAATACTAGTTTTAGTGAAAGAAAAAGAAGGTCATCACATTCAATTAATTAAAGAAGATGCAAATAAACAATATTTATGGTTGAAAATATCAAAGAATGAGAATCACATAAGAATTGCAGCATGCTATTTTTCCCCTCAAGTCTCAAAAACTTACAAAAATAAGGGGCTTGACAACAAGGATCCATATGCAGCTTTAAAACAAGATATTCCCATGTACTCTCAGCAGGGAGAGGTTCTTTTAGTGGGAGATTTCAATGATAGAACAACAAATAATCAAGCTAGCATCCTTTGTTGCAAAGATGATAACAATTCTATTTGGCTCACTAAAGAGGAGAATCCCCAATGGGTGAGGTGTTCAGAAGATGACAAAGTTAGCAATCATTTTGGAGATGAGTTTCTTACACTGTGTGGGGCTTTCAACCTAATTATTTGCAATGGTCTAGATAGATGGAAAAGGTCTTGGAACTTCACTTGCAACACATACAATGGGGCAAGTGTCGTTGACTATGTGATGTGTTCACAAAGCTTAATAGAAAAGATAGATGAAGTTAGTATTGGAGAGCATATTTGGGACTTAAAATCAGACCATAACCCAATTTCTATAAGGTTATCATGGTTAGAAGAAAGGCAACATAAGAGGAAAATCCAATGCTCTTGACAATCACTATGAAGGGGCAAAATTATTCTAGCACAAGAAAATGGTACTATCTTTAAGACAATGTTAGAGAGATTAATTCAGAAAGAGAAAACTAGTTTCAATCGCTTCAGCAGCCATGAGTTAACAAATATCATCCAAAGTGCACTTGAGAAGTGCAAAAGAGCAAAAAAAAGGAAATCAGAATCAAATTTCTTTTCTGTAAATGCTTGCTTTGATGAGGAATGCAAAATGGCAAGGAGAACCTTGAAAAATGTAGGAAAAGAGAAGAGGAATGTAAATTTATATAAGTAGATACTAAAAAGGAAAAAATATGAGTTCATGCAAACAAGGAGAGAAGAATTAATATATTTAAGCAAGAATAATCCAAAGCTTTTCTAGCAGGAATTGCAACCAAGGAAAAAGAAAATTGAAAATAATATTACAGCCAATCAATGGTTTGATTATGCAAGGAAACTCTATGAGAAAGAATCTAAGGCAGAGTCCCCCCTAGGATCAACACAAATTCAAAGCTCTTCACATTACAGGAGGTGGAGAATGGAATTAAGAAGCTGAAAAGAGGAAAGGAAAAGGACTTGGTCGAACTTCAAGCAGAGTATCTAAAATGGGGAATGAATGCTCTTGCACCGCACATCATGAAAATATTCAACAACATCATTCAGCAAGGATTCCCAAGAGACTGGACAACTAGCCTAGCAATACCCCTTTTAAAAGTGGAGACATTAATAATCCATCCAACTATAGAAAAATTATGATTAATCCTTTGTTTTCAAAGCTTTTCGATAGCATGGTAGAAGACAAAATTAGCAAGTGGGCAGAAGTAAAAGAAAAGAGGGCAAGAGGACAAGCGGGTTTTAGGATGAAAAATTCTACAGTGGATCATGGTATCATGTTGAGACACATTGTTGAAAAGGTTTGGGAGGACAAAGAAGAAGTATTTTGTTGCTTTGTTGACTTCAAAAAAGCATTTGACATAGTCCCTATGGATAAGTTGTAGCGTAGAATGGAAGAACTTGAAATTTGTGCATTATAGAGCCGCTGTCCATAGACTTAATGAAGAAGTGAAAGTCAAAATTAGAACCTCAGTAGGTAATTCAAAAATCTTTAGAAGTGACATTGGAGTCAAGCAAGGTTTCCCTCTATTCCCCACTCTTTTTGGTCTATATATTGATAAATTGGAAGAGTGGCTAAATTTGCAAGGGGGAGATGGTGTTCGGTTGGGGGAGTTTGTGATAAATTTTCTTTTTTACGCTGATGATATTGTATTGATTTCTAAATCATCCCATGGATTGCAAATGCACTTATATGCCCTTGAGCATTTTTGTAGAGTAGTGGGGATGCAAGTCAATATTAGCAAGACCAAAATAATGATTTTTTCTAATAAAAGGAAGCATAGCCAACATACTTTCTTCTTTGAAGACAACATTCTTGAAGAAGTAAAGGAGTACAAGTACCTTGGGATTGATTTCAACAACAAACTCAATTGGGAGGATTGCAGAAAGAAGAGAATTTTAGGAGGGTGGAAAGCATTATATGCTCTTCAAAATAGATGTAGAAAGGTAGAGTTATGGGATTGGAAAATGATTAAAGTGCTTTTTGGACTCCTAGTTTGTCCAGTGATGCTATATGAGTGTGAATTGTGGGCTAGCAGCACTCCCATCTCAAAATGGAAACAAATTGAGAAAATCCAAAAGTGCTTGATCATGAGCAAGTTCAAAATAAAAAGTTCGGTACCTTATGAGATAATGTTGAGTGAAACAAGAGCAACTTCCATTGAAGCAATTTCTATGGTGTGGCTCATAAGATACCTAAAAATAATTGAAAAAATGAGAGTAGGTAGATGGCCTAATGTTATCTTCAATAAAGACATCAGTGAAAGAAAGAAAACATGGATGAAACAAAACTACACATGGATGCAAAAATGGGATATCTACCTCAATGTTTGTCCCACAAATAGCAAGGAGCTAAAGGATTTTGTTATGGAGAATTTTTGTAAAAAGGTATGGGGAAAAGAGTTGGTAGAAAGAAGAAATATTACATTGAGGAATTCAACCCTACGTGTGATTTACAACAAAAAGAGTTCATTGGAGCTAGAAATTCGTGGAGGGCAAAGGTTCTTATTGCTCAATTAAGGACCAAATCACATCAACTTTGGTGTGAAACAAGATGGTGGAAAAGGCTTAAAA
The DNA here is from genome assembly GCA_031772625.1 of Pinus tabuliformis. Taxonomy (NCBI): domain Eukaryota; kingdom Viridiplantae; phylum Streptophyta; class Pinopsida; order Pinales; family Pinaceae; genus Pinus; species Pinus tabuliformis. Next base: position 487,169,776 of record CM062813.1, read on the forward strand.
AATCTTGGGAAGAAAGTGTGTGCACATTTTTCACGTCTAGGGCTGTGGAATCGGAAAAACATTTCATTTTGGAATGTGATGCATTCAAAGACATTAGAGAAAGTTATGAGAACATGTTAGCATCAATTTCTTGGCATTGTCTTTTTAGTGAGGAGATTGTTGGAAGGTTGGGTCAGCTCATCATCAATTTGAATCGGAAAAGGATTGAATTGAAAAGAGCGAAAAATAGGGAACTAATGGTCTCATAGACTATTTTTAGTCTCGTGGACCTTAAAATATTATTTCATTTCATAATTGTTGTTTAGATTGCCTCATACGTAGACCATGGAGAGTGAGGTGGGGTCCATTCCCCACTCACTAAGCTTATCCTATTTTAATTTCTCAATATTTGAATTAAATCAAAGTGATAACTTAAAAAATTCCATTGCCTCATGAACTCAATGTGGTGCTTGTTGACTTCCTTTTGACTTGAATTTTTTACTTGAGCCTGTTGTACCTTATGATGTGGGCCCCACATGCTTGCCACATCACCCTTGACTCTCCACATAATTTCCATGTCAAAATTTAACTTATTTTGACCTTGGAAAAAAATTATGAATTTTTCCAATTATGATTTTTTTTTTGAATTTTTTCTTATTTTTGCCACTGATATGGAAAATCAACTTTTGACGGTCATTTTTTGACGCTCAAAGTGGGTCTAAGATAATGCTAGGCTTTTGAGGATGAATTTCAAGTAGTCCCATTCCCCAAACAGTTCCTAAGACCACTTATTTACATCATTACATAGAAAATAATTAAAAAATCTCGTTTTGTAGGAAATTTTTAATTATTAAAAAATCCTACTTAGACCTAGCCAAATTCCACGAAATTTTTTGTGTGATCTAGTACGGTAATATACATCGACTCTAGACATTAATATGTGTTAGGGGCTCAACCTTCAAACTGTCACCTCGGCTTTGGGGTAAAAAATGAGTGAAAAAACCCAGAAAATTATCCACCTTCGAAAAAAAAGGGATAATTAACCGGATAAAAAAAACACTCCAAGGTGTACTCATTTGTTAATCGAGTTCCAACATCCTAGCCCTGTTACAGACTCAAAAAATCATCATTACTAGTATCACTTATTACAATTCCCTGCATGGTGTGGAATCTGGGTACAAGAAAGATGATGAGAAGATATAAGTAGAGTTAAAAAACTTTGTTGACTGATCATATATGATGGTACAACTGTCCTTTGGATCATCCTTGGGCGTGGAGTCCTCAAATAATCCTCATGTGCCACTCCAGTGGTCAACACGATCCAAATGAATGGAAGTCCTTTCTTAAGTAAACACAAATTCTTTTCTTAGCTCAGTGTAATTTACGATGAATCTTTGTAAAAAGTTGGCTTTGCCTTGGAGACTTTGAAGTCGACGTGTGTTAGATGGGGGAGGTGACTGAAGTGTTGCCTCAACCTTGAATGGATCAACCCTGATCCCCTCATTGGAAACGATTAATCCCAACAACCGACTTGATGTTATAGTGAAAATGCACTTATGGGGGTTCAACCAGATTTTATAATGATGACATCTAAAAGCAAGCGAAGATGTTTTGGATGTTCTGCTCTATTTTGAGAGAAAGCAACTAAATCATCCAAATACACTTCTATAATGTGCTTGATATCATGGAAAGCATATGACATAGCTCGTTGGAAAGTAGCTCCAACATTTTTAAGGCCAAAATACATGTTCCTATATGCGAACGTACCCCAGGGATAAACAAAAGTTGTCTTATGTTGATCTTCAAGATGAATTGTAATATGATTTTATTTGGAGATTCCATCCATGAAGGAGAAATTTTCAGTTCCAGAACAATCATCAAGAATTTGATATATAAATGGAGTGGGGAAATTTTCCTTTGGACAAGCTTTATTTAGATCCCTAAAATCGATACACACATGGATTGTTCCTTGTTTTTTGTCAACCGGGATAGGATTTGAAACCCATTTAGTAAGAGGCACTGGGTAGATGAAACCTGCTTTAAGTACTTTCTCCACTTATTCCTTAATAGCTGAAACTTTCATAGGGTTAACCGGTCGAAGCTTCTGGCATACTGGTTTCACATTTTCATAGGTATTTATCTCATTTTGAACGATACTAGGGTCAATCCCAAGCATTTCCTCATAATAAAAAGAAAATACATTGCAAAATTCTTTAAAAAGGTTGGTATAAATATGCATCTCTTCAGGGGAACAATTAGCTCTGATGAGGACATTTTTTGTAATGTTGGGATACTTAGAAATGTTCACCAGAATAGTTTTTGAAATATTGGCCATATTATGTTCAACAAAAATATGTGTTGGAGCCAAAGGGTTTAAGATCCTATGAACACTTCCATGAGAGGAGGAGTCAGACAAACTTGACTCAACTTTTCGCAAGTCAAGGAGAAAATAATATTGATGATGTAAATCATCCCATGGTCTCTCTACACATGTCATTGCTTCTAAAATTGTCTCATCAAATGGGAAAACAATATTAAGACAATCCATGGTGGTAGTTGAGTCAGTTTCCCATATAGGTACCACATCATTTATCCAAATCCTCTAGTGAAATAGGGATTGGATTTGAGTCTGCAACATTACTAACGATAGCCTGGTATGCAATTTTTGTTGCAGGTATAGGGTAAGCCATTCCAATCATTTTCCCCCTTTCTAATGTGTCAGTAGGAAGCAAGGTCCAAGGATCTCCAAAATAATGAGTTCTAAAAGAACGTTCATGAGGAACTACCTTAGATGATAAGATGGCATTGATGTGTACATACTAAGGTGGAAGATAAAAAGTACCCATCAATAAGTAATACATTCAGCCTCCCAAATTCTCAATAGGCTATTGAGAATTTCTAACCAATTGGACAATAGAGTTAGAGGATGCATTAGGGTCATTGGGAGAATAGGCTAAATTATCAATCGTAACAATCCTCCCTTCATGAGGAAAACATAATATGTAGAATAGAGATAAAACAACACATCCATCACATATACCCAATTCTGGCCCAACAAAAGGTTATAGTCCAAATTAGCATCAATTATCTCTACTTCCACGATAACTACTTTGCCCCCAACTCCAACTGGAAAAGATGGAAAAATCCCATGAGGCCTATGAGAATTTCCATTGAATGTAGTTAAGAGTGTTGGAGAGGGAACTGCTTTAGGAGAACTAATTTCTTTCAAACATGACATAGACATCATGCATGTGGAATATCCTTCAAAAACTATGGTATGAAAGATAGTCTTCTTACGATACACAAATTTAATTTGAAAATTCATATGATGAGCGAGTTTCTTTTCTATATTTGAAGTATCAAACATAATAAGTAGATAATTTTTGGATCAATTCCTCCGATCACAGTGAGTAATGTACTTCTTTGTGTCGGGCATGACTAGAGTACCTCTAACATTGACATAGCACAGGGGCTTTGAGCTAAATCATCAACAATGGAATAGTTCTGAATAGACCTAGCATTTGGATTATAAGTTGGAGCATTTTGAGGAGCCTTTTGGCATCCAAGGTATAGGCTCAACTACAATCCTCTCTATATGAAGAGGTTCTTGAGTATTAGAAGCTCTTTTAGTCTTAAGAGGATTCCAGTCCTCCATAATTGTGAGCTCTAGTTGAAATGTCAACATGAGTCTTAATCATATATACATTCTATGGGGATTCCCCTTATACCTGGGTGCCCCCTAAAGGGGTTCCAGTATTAGCATTTGTGCCAATAAGTAATTGTTTCCCTTGGAAAAAAGCGTTGTTAAGCACAACCTAGTCATTAGAAGGACCCTGTTGAGATAATAGGCGCTGAGCATCTTGAATCTTAGGGAAAAGATGAGTAAGACGGTCCCCATTGCATAGATTGCAAGGGGATTTAAATTAATTTTTGGACTCTTTCTTGCCCTCACCAGTGTTCGCATTGGGTTTATTTTCACTCTCCTTCCCTCCCTTATCTTTATTTCTCCCATGTCCTTTCTTCTTCCCATCAAATTGTTCATTTCTTTTAGGATTAGAGGTCTGAATGATGTTAATTGCAGTAGGTTGAGAAGGAGGAGGCATGGATGGCATAGTTTGTGTTGTGGGAGGAGATTGTAAAGACAACTACTGCAAAGGATTAACCAACAAACTAGCAACATTAGCATCAGTCGATCCAACAACCCCATCGGAGTGAGGGCTAGGTTTAGGTTTGGCAAGATTGATCTTAGATCTATGAGCATCACACAAAATATTATAAAGTATACTAGACTATGAACAAATCAATTCTAATTGTTGGGTTCTAAAGATGGCCTGCTCTTCTGTGAACACTCCTGAGTGACACATCCTTTTGTTAGAAAATAAGAAAGGCAGAAATATTCTCTTATGTTGATAATTACTTGTGATATTCTTGTAGTCTTGTTAACTTTCTTTATGTTCTTCTTTTATCTTATTTTCATCAAACAATCATCAAATCAAAACATGAAGATCAACAACACTAGTATAGGCACTCAACTAGGGCTAAAACCCATCTATAGGGGAAAACCTGGTTAAACTCTTCCACTAGTAAATCAAACTGAGATAGATCAAGACCTTAAACCAGACCAAAATAATTTCGTCACTTCACCAGGTTAGCCCTCAAACTGTCTGTCCACACTTCAAAGATCAAGTGCATCAATACTGCATCAAAGACGGAATTTTGGCACTACTTCTTTAGAATTTTGACCCAACTTCAGGTCTGCAATTTCAGCCCTCCTAGCAACACAAAACATTTTCACATGAGGTAGTAGAGAGAGAAAAATCGACTTCTTTTTCTTGACAAAGTGGTAGTAGAGAGAGAAAATTTGACTTCTTTTGCTTGACAAAGACTTCCTTCTCTTTCACTAGGTTTTCTCTTTCTTCTTACAAATTTCGCTCTCTTTTATTCCTCCAACTACTATAGATCAAACTTGCTTGTGATGTGCTCCAAATGAGGTCGAGTTGCTGCCTTTATATAGTGGATTCTACCTCCCAATTAGGCTGACTTGTCTTCCTTGAGGAAAACTTGGTGGAGGAGGCCTATATGACTTATTTCACACTAAAATAAATTTCTTTCTTGACTAAAAAAAGCCCAAGAAGGGTCTTTTACATGATGACAAGGACAAGGACTCTTGACATAAACCCTAGAAGCCTACGATGGAGGCTTTGACCCAAAAATCATTGAACCAAGCATGAAACCCATGCTTTAATAAGTCAATTTCTTTTACAATAAAATTTCTTTTTCTTTATTTTGACAAATACATTACATTATGACTCAAATACAACTGATAAGATCAACACTAGTTACATTTTTCAACACTCCTTCTTAAATAAGGAGTTATTCATAATTACATAAATATATAGGTACATAGAAGATCTCAAAATGATATGAACTATGAAGAGTCATAACTCACTTAGTGTTATAGATTAGATACCTAACCAAGGTACTCTAATCGGGTGGGACTAAGATGTACCCAAGATTTAGCTACTCTATGTGCCATCATGATTTTAAGCTCTAACACCAACCCAGGGATCTACGTGCATATCCAAGGTCGGACCTCCAAGACCAACACAACCCTCCCTACTTCAAGATGTAGACATAAACACATAGGCCGACCAGATGTACCCCCAAGCATATTGTTGCCACAAGTGCTTCATCTCTCCTAATTAGATATATCCACTAATCTAAGCATGCTTCAAATGTTTAACCTTTTTACGGAGAGATCCTGCACAATCACAACCCCAATAATTAATAAACCTCATATATATATATATATATATAAAAGTAAACACATACCTTCGAGCTCCTTAATCATTTTGATGCTACTTATATCATCATTAAGCTATCCACGTACAACTTATTGGAATATTTCTTCTTTCATTTTCTCAACAACACCAAAAAAAAACCTCAGTACTGCTCAAGCCTTTTGTTTGCAACTTCATGAAGTATGAAAATTTGTCTGAAGTAATTTCATTCATTATTTTTTCAAGGTATTTACTTTGACTGTCATAATATGACCTCCCTCTTAACTAGGGAGATATACCCTTTCTTCTATCCAAGCTCCCTCTCAACTCAACAACTTCTTCTTTTATAAATTGGATAAACTATAATATTTCAAGGTTTCATTTCTTTCTCATGGCATCAAGGTCATCTTGATCATCATCATTCTTATAGCTTCCTTCATCATGCTCATCATTATTATCATCTTCAATTACAGACATCTTCAACATCTTGAAGATTATGTACGTACAAAATTTTAATAGCAAGTACAACCAAATACATATATATAGAAGCATGAAGTTAACTATATCAAAATCAAGTTATTACAATGGAAGCATCAAAAAATTCAAGCTTTAGACATCAAATACCTAAACCTAGTTATGTTCATAATCAATGAGGGTCACATCTTTTATATATTAGACTTCAACAACTTGTTAGGGTTTTGTCACAGACCCTAAAGCCTTAGATATCAACAACTTAATCAAGATATCAATCCAATCATAGTTACTATACATCTAAGGTTTAAATATTATATCCTGGAATTCATAACAGATTCTACTAGGGCATCATTATCATGCACTAGCATCTCATATCAATATCTACTAGGTAAACCCAAGACATTGAAGTTATATATACAATAATTTTAATTAGGCTAAGGTTTTGATCATACCGAAGAATATATGCATAGGGTTTCATTTCTAGGGCAATACTTTAGCTATTATAAGGGTTTTGTTCATAAACCCTAATTCACCAAACCCTAAAGATCTAGGGTTTTGGTTTATAACCTAGATATTAACAACAAACCCTAAAGACCTAGGGTTTTACCACTATATTACCAAAACCATAAACATCAAAAGTATATGATTTCATTATATATTCTATAGTTTATCAACAACCCCTAAGTAGACTAGGGTTTCATTATTAAAATTGACATACGCTTAACATTAAAAGGCTATGGTTTTACAGTGAACCCTAAAGGTTAGGGTTTCACAAGAATGAACAAATAACAAGAGACAATGTAACGAGGATAGATTCAATTTAATGATTAATCACCCTAACAAGAAAATTTATGATTCAAAACCTTACAAAAAGATGTTAGTAGTGTAAAGAAAGTTTCAAAAGAAGAATAATCATACCTTTTGTATGAAGAAATCCTTGCAACGAATCTTGTAATCTATGACATGTCTTGAGTTTTTCTTTAACAAAACTTTTAGGACATCAATTCTTAAATGGATTCCTTTGCAAAAAAATTTCTTTCATGACTCAAGTCTTTCCTTTGAAGTCTCCTTCACAACCTTTGTGTATTATGTATGTTTTCCTACTATTGTCCCTTATATTGTACATACACGGTGCGAAACGACTAAGGTCGGGGGCTATCACTCTAATCCTTGACCACTCCATTCTAGTTGTCTCCCAACAACAAGCTATAGTGGGTAGTCCATATGGAATATGAGAATGCAAAACTTGTTGGCAACCAACAAGTCTGGGAGACACGATTGAATGGCCTAGTGACTTGGTTGATTTTAGCAAGTTAAAGGTGTAAATTAAATTACTTGTGAGACGAGTTCCTTATGGAGTCAACTACTTGCTTCAGATAAATTGAATACCAAGTGACTGGATGAGCAACCATTTCTTAAGGAATGCTTAGTTATCCTATATGAGATGCAATACCTATAATCTAGGTGGATTGTAAGATCTTGGTTGCTTTTAATTATATGCCTAACTATGTGAATCCCTTAATCCTCAGTTGTTTTGAGGCTAGTCGCTAGAGTAGGTTGTAGAGAGAAGTCAAGGCGAAGAAATCAATGGCTTGGTTAACAATACCTCACCTTGAAATCTAACATACATGATGCCTCCGACGCTGCAGAGACTGTGGCTCTTACAACTACAAGGTCATTATTTTAACCACTAGAAACGGTCTATCCTTCGCAAGCTAACAGATGAAGAGTGTGCCTATCTCTCTATCAATAAATCTTTGACTTAGAGGTTAATTAATTAATGAAAATCTAGGCCTAGGATGCTAATGCAAATTGATTTGACTGATCTTGAGTTAAGATTGTTTATGAATTTAAGTACTTAGTTATGATTTATCTTATGACAGAGGGTACTTAATAATAAATAAGAGACATTTGTAAACACAAGCTGGAGTGCCCAACTATAATAGTGCTCAAAATATGTATCAAATCTAACCAAGAGATAATTTCTCAAGAAACAAGATAGATGCTCTTAACAATGAATCACCAATATGCCAAAGGTAAAAATTATCATCCACAATAGACTTTAACCATTAAATAATAATGAAAATGGTGGCAAGTAAAAGAGATTTAGAGCACTTGTCCAAAATGTTACTCTGAACAATTAAACAAGCTTCTCTTTAATACTTATATGAAAAGGATATTAGTGATAATTTCTCAAGTGATACACAATTAGATGATTGATGTTCCTTACACAATTGGTGATTCTTCAAGATATGTTAACAACCTATCACAATGCCAATTTCATATATGACAATTAGATCGTCAATGCCAATTTCAAAGAACAACATTGCGAATATGCCCAAAGCCAAAGATCAATTAAGCAATATTAACCATTCAAAGTGAGATTTACATCTTGAGATCGGTTTGTGATTATATGAGTAAGATTATTAAGTGAAAGATTATGAAATTTGGGATTACGAAACTCACAATACAACATAATGAGCAATGTAACAACTAAACAAATTTTAGATTTGCTTCAAAAACCAATACACCAATGTTAGTTATCCTTTCCACAAAACCTTTGTTAACTTATGTTCCAATTAACATGAGCAAAATGAAATTTTATAACAACAATGAGTTAACTTATGCCAAATATGCCAAAACAGTACCAAAGTTATCTTTTCCTCTTAATTTAGATGAGAGTACTTAAGATGAAATGAAAACAATGAGAATATGCTTAAGTCACTTCTTCATATCAGACCTTAGTATACTCATGACAGTTAACAAATTTTCATGAAATAAAACAAATAGTGACTATCCAATTGTTGCAATTAATTTATCAATGTGTTATACAAGTTATGAGAAAATTTTAGGGCACTTAGATGAGTCTTATACCATTGCTAATGTAATGTTCAGATGGATGTTAACAAAACAATGAGTAAAATGAGGGTTAAATGAAGCAAACCAATAGGCTTTAGGCCTTGGAAATGACCCAGTTGCTTGCCTAAAATTCTTCTAGTGAGATAACCACATGCAATCACAACAATTTGATTCCAAATCTTTTCCAAACACCAATTATTAACTCAAAAATAAAATGATAACCAAATTAGTGGTAGAATGAGGCAAAGAGGGCAAGAAGCATGGGCTAGAGAATGGCTAAAGGCCAATGCTAGGCCTAGGAAGGGGTAGTGGCTAGGGATTGAGGCCTTTTACTCCCACGGAAAGGAGAGAGAAGGCCTCTAGGCTTTCTGTCAAGGCCTAGAAAGAATGACGAGAGGGTAATGAGGCTACGACATAGGGGAGAGGGCTCACAAAGGGCAGGAGAGGACTGAAAAGGTCTGCGCCCAGGGCTAAGAAGCCCTAGAAAGGAAGCCAAAAGGCCTATTAGGCCTACGGCTAAGGGATGAAGCCCTTAAGGGGTTGTAGCCAAACCCTAAGGGTTGTTGCTAGGGGGCTAAGGCCTTTGGATGCATATGGCTAGGCCGATGAGGAGGGAAAAGGCCCAAAAAGGCCTATGACTTAGTCCTAAAAGGTCTAGCGACTCAATTTGAAGGGGGGCATAAGGGAAGAAAGGACTCCAAGAGGGATGAGGACTAGGAGAGAAGCCTAGATGGCTAGGCCAAAGAGCCACAAAATTTTATGAACCTTGTAAAATCAAATTTGAGACTATATCTTACCCTCAAGAGCCTAGATCTAGCTCAAAACCTCAACAAAATTCTTCCCAGGCTGGAAACCTTTGAAACCCTTCCAAAAATTTTGAATTTGCTTGAGAGATAACCTGCACAAATGAAAATATAATTTCCCAAAAAACCTCAATATATACAAAATTAAAAAAATAAAAACCCAAACCCCAATTTTTGCAAAACAATGGTTAGAAAATATTTACAAAATTATGTACAAAATATTTACAAATATACAATGCTTGTAAAATAGTTTTTTTTTTTTAGAAAATTAACTCTGAATAATGGATCAATGTATTTTTTCGACAGATTAATATTGGCCACACCCTTTAGCGAAGTAAGAATACCATATAAATTTCCCGAAGCCCAAACTAGGTTGGTCTATGCCCACAATTTGTGAACTTGGAGTCCAAGGGCTAGTGTACTTGCAAGTCTCTATAATCTTTATCAAGAAAAATCGTTAGGTCATATAATAAATCAGATCACCTAAGATTAATCCAAATTTACCAATAGAATGTTCCTATCATTGAAAAATGAAATAACAATTCATATAGCACTGAAGCACAATATAGGATTAACACATAACTAGCACGTACCATGGATCAATGAGACAAGGACACCATTAACTAAACCCCAAAGTATTTTATTATGATATCAAACGTTCCCAAAAGAGCATTGGTTCAAGACCAGCATTACAAATTTACATAGCCCAAAATCGGAGTCATCATCATCTTGACTTGAGAAGAAAAATAGCTTCTAATTTATAGATAAATCCTCCAAGTGGAAAATAATGGCTAGTTGGCTTAATCCTCATCAAAATAATCTCGACTGTTGATAAATATTTGATCATATTTTAAACATTGTTGTCGAAAATATTTATTTTGAAGAAAATTTCGAATTTCTCATAAAACCCATTTTTTACTAATCCAAAAATTAAAATTTTGGATTAATTTCCCCAAAAATTTTACTTTGATTTAATAACCAAGGTCCAAGGGAATTTTTTTTGTTTTTTTAGATCCATTTTTGTCTTGGTGGGGGACTTCTTTTTGACCCACAATTTTTTTATCATTTTCCACTTGGGGAATTTAATTTACCTAAAATCATTTTTTGACTCTAAATTAATTAATTTTTTGGTTTAGAATTTAATTTTATTTTTCTTGGGAAAATTAATTAATTAACACAAGAGGGGATTAATTGTTTTTTCCACCCTCAAATACTTTAGCCATGGTGTCTGATTGCGAGGGACCATTCACTAATTTTTTTTATTTTTTATTTTTATTTTTAATTTTTAATTTTTTAATTTTTAATTTTTTTTTTAATTATTTATTTATTTATTATTATTATTATTATTATTATTTTATGTCAGATATTACAAATTCAACCCTCAAAGTGGGAATACACATTCATTATATAGACCCTCATAACATTTTCCCAATTCTGCGACACAATATGATGTAGTAGACCAAGTGATTTGTAATAAAATAATTTAGACAAATAAGTTAAATTATTTCCAAACCACTTTTATAAAGACTCAATATAACATTAGGATTCACCTAAGGTCTTGTCAATAAATTCCACCCTAGCTATGGGGTTTAAGCTAGAGGAAAAACTTTGTCGATTATCCGTATTTAGAAACACATATAATGTGGTGAGGTTAAAAAACCTCCTAACATGAAATTCGTCACCAAAATCAAAGGCTTACCTAGGTGTTGTTACAAAATCAAACGGTCATACTAGTCACTTACATTGAAACTAGCAAAAAATAGGTTTACAATTATACAAAATGTAGTTGGATGATGATTTTGATCATTGAAAGAAAATGTACATTGCTTCCTTGGACTTGTGACAAAATGGGTGCAACATCTAGCTCCATATGGAGACACAATGCTTCATCGAAGTGATGTGAGAAACCAGAATCCTGTATCCAAAAAATAGAATTGCATCAAATAGATATCTTCTCATAATCAAAATCATCATGCATATATAGAACATATGTTGGAATAAAAAAATCTACTCTAACATATTTAAAATGAAAAGGCATAAAATTGATTGCAAGAAAGGAAACTAGATAAGAACATAAATGAAATCCTAATTAAGAGTGTAGGGTTAGACTTACTATATAAAGGATACCCCATGGCATGATATGTCATCTGTGTGACACAATATGTAACACCTGTTTGGTTGTTGGTAGGTCCATAGGTTATTTGTCAGATGTCCCTTGCCGAAGCTTAACCCTTTTTGGCTGATGAAGCATATGATGATTGCGTTGCATATATTTGTCAACTTCAAGCATGCTTATTTTCTTGTTCAGAAGATGAGATGAATAAAAGTGATAAATAGGTTGAAGGGACTCGATCACCACTACTTGAAGCTCTGAAGGATGACCCTGTGGTTGAATTTCTTGAACATCGTTTAGCCTTTTTGGATTCAAAACATGGTATCTTCTTTCAACTTCTTTGTATAACCTAACCATACCACCTCCTAATGCAAGAATATTGGCATATGATAAATCCATCTGAATGCATATGCCCAAATCAACTACAAACCTTCTCGATAGAAGCATGCCCCATACATCTGGCACATCAATAATTGCTATTTCCATGGTGATGATCTTGTATGGATAATTAGCCAAGGAAACATGTAAGTATTTAACCACACCAAGGACTTCAATTTTCTTGGAGTCCATAGAGAAAATATTATGATAAGGTCTTGAAATTCTCAAATTCAACTGATCCATAAATTTTTTAATCATGACATTAGTCGAAGCTCCGGAATCCAACATATAGTTGTGTAGAAAGCAGTCATTAACTTCTAATGTAAGGAAGAAAGGTTGATTGTCTTCATTAGTCATATAACAATTTAGGTCCTTTAACTTGATTTCTTCATCTTTAGGATGCATCTCAAACTTGTCCTGTTCAGCCATGCCTAAAGCCTTGAAGAATGTTGCCCTTTAATAAAGAATCTTCAAAAGTTCAAGCATTGGGACAAACATCTTAATATTATTTATCCATGTGGCCCAATCAATCTTTAATCCTGATTTATATCTTTCGAATGTAACCTATTTATTTTCTTGGAGTCCATACAACAAATATTATGATAAGGTCTTGAAATTCTCAAATTCAACTGATCCATAACTGTTTTAGTAATAACATTAGTCGAAGCTCCAGAATCCAACATACAGTTATGCAGTAATCGATCATTAACTTCTAATGTAAGGAAGAAAGGTTTTTGTCTTCATTAGTCATATAACAATTTAGGTTCTTTAATTTGATTTCTTCATCTTTAGAATGCGTGTCAGCCTTGTCCCATTGAACCTTGCCTAAAGCCTTGAAGAATTTTTCCCTTTGAGAAGGAATCTTCAGAAGTTCAAGCACTAGGAAAAACATCTTAATATTATTTATCCATGTGGCCCAATCAATCTTTAATCCTAATTTAAATCTTTTGGATGCAACCTGTTTATTTTGATTCTGCTCTTTGCCTTTTCTTTGATATGTGTAACCTTTGCTTCTAGCAATTTCCAAAATTTGTTCCTGAGACGGAGTTTCACCATACATTTGCATGATAATATCATTTTCATTACTAAAGTTATTTATGGCAAAAGGTGAAGAAATCATATCTATACAATGACCTTCCTCAGAAGAACTTTGATTTACATTATTTATCTATTCACTTGTTCCTTCTTCTAAGATTTTTCTAGGAAGAGCACATGAAATTTCCTCATGAAAACTTTCACAAGGTCTGCAAAATGGAATGGACTGATCAAAAACATTATCTGACTCAAGAGGAGTAGGAGGTCTTTGATCATTAGGAGGATTCCTTCTTGGCCATGGATTATTGTTACCTATGTTATTATTATTATTGTTTCTAGGTTGAACATTTTGGTTTTGATTTCTTTCCATTTGCATCAACCTAGATTGCATGCTCTAGCATGCTCAATTCCCACTTCCTTAATCATTTGAGTTAACTCCTTAATTGGGTCATGCTCTACCTCCTTAATTTCTTTTCCTTTAGACTTGACCGAACCTCATTCAAAACTAGGAATTTTTGATTTACCAAAAGCCCTCTTATCTTTATCTAATTCTTCAGTTGTAGATTGGGAAACAACTAAATTGGTAGGCTTAGACTGCCTTATCTCATATGATGTGTCAACATAGAATGCCTCAAGATATTGTTCCAATAATGTCTTATCAAGTGGCGTGTAATCTTGAGTTATATCCTTAAGAATACCATTAAATATTTGATAAAACTCTTCAACTATCTCATTTTCCCTTTTCTTGATAGAGTTAACAAACACTTTCCTTCTGTCCACAGGATCTTGGATAGATGGTGATCAGGTGATTTGTTAAGGCACTCCTTAATGTGAAGTCACTGGTTCAATTCCCCGCCCTGATCGGGGTGATATATTGGACATGATGAAGATGTAGTCCTGCCAAGCTTACAAAAAAAATACTTTTCTTCTCTTTTATCCCCATATTTATCCTTGAATGCATTGAGGATGACTTGCAAAGAATCAGAAGCATTATCGGGTTTGTCCAAAAGCCACTGCAAGACATCATCCTCCAAAGAAAGGACAAAGAGCTTCATTCTATCATCCTCATGATTATACTGAGTAGCATGAGCATGTCTTAATAGGAAGGATGTGAACTTCTTGATATGGGCACCAACATTAATCACATTATTCTCTTGAAAGAGAGGAATTTTGTCTATACCAACATCTGGAAGGTTGTGAGGATACCCTTGAATGTTGGTGAAGTTGCAAGGCCTGTAAAAATCCATGAAGTCTTGACTGGTGGGATCAGGGAACAATAAGTGGATGTCAGAGAGGGCTTCCTATCTAAGAAAGAATAAATGCTTACTAGAATGTAATTTGTTTAACCGAGATCTTAGAACCTTTTCAGGATCAGGAGAAGGGTTAACCAAGCTAGTAGTAGTCCTTCTAGTATTATCTATTTTGAATGGATGAATCAATGGATTTTCCATCCAAATAGGAAACTAACTCAAAATGTCCAGGTGCTAAGGTGCAGATAGAAAAATGATGAGAATATTTTTGAAGGAAAGATGATAAGTTTGAAAAGGATGACAACAACACCAAAAATTGTGCTGCTAGATGGGTTAATGAAAAAGATGAGAGAACGTCATTGAGGGGTTGAAGACAAGACAAACTTTTCCCTGACAAAAATGCCAAAAAATGTTGTCACTCAGACTGTACAGGCACGGTCTGCCAATAACTCAGGTCGGGGGCTATCACTATGATCCCTGACCTCTTCATTCTAGTTGTCTGCAAACAACAGGCTATGGGGGGTAGTCCCTATGGAATATGAGAATGCAAGACTTGTTGGCAACCAATGAGTCTAGGAGACACCATTGAATGGCCTAACCACTTGGTTGATTTTAGAAAGTTAAAGGATTAAATTAAATTACTTGTGAGACGAGTGCCTTATGGAGTCAACTACTTGATTAGATCAAGTGAATACCAAATGAATGGATGAACAACCACTGCTTAAGGAATGCTTAGCTATCCTATATGAGATGAAAGACCTATAATTTAGGTGGAATGCAAGATCTTGGTTGCTTTTAATTATATTCCTAACTAGGTGAATCCCTTAATCCTCATTTGTTTTGAGGCTAGTCTCTAGAGTAGGTTGTAGAGAGAAGTCAAGGTGAAACATGTAATGGCTTGGTTAATGATACCTCACCTTGAAATATAACATACCCAATGCCTCTGGCGCTGTAGAGACTATGGCTATAATGACTACAAGGCCACTGTTTTAAACACTAGAGAGCGTTTAACCTTCACAAGCTAAGAGATGAAGGGTGTTCCTATCTCTCTATCAACCAATCTTAGGCTTGGAGGTTAATAAATTAATGCAAATCTAGGCCTAGGATGCTAATGCAAATTGATTTGATTGATCTTGAGTTAAGATTGTTTATGACTTTAAGTACTTAGTTATGATTTATCTTATGATAAAGGATACTTAACAATAAATAAGAGACAATCTTAAACACAAGATGGAGTGCCCAATTACAATAGTGCTCAAAAGATGTATCAAATATAACCAAGAGATAATTGCTTAAGAAACAAGATAGATGCTCTTAAAAATGAATCACAAATATGCCAAAGGTAAAAATTATCATCCACAATAGATTTTAACCATGAAATAATAATGACATTGGTGGCAAGTAAAAGAGATTTAGAGCACTTGTCCAAAATGTTACTTTGAACAACTAACCAAGGTTTTCCTTAACACTTATATGAAAAGGATATTAGTGAAAATTCCTCAAGAGATACACAATTAGATGACTGATGTTCCTTACAAAATTAGTGATTCTTAAAGTTACGTTAACAAGCTATCACAACGCCAATTTCAAATATGACAATTATATCTTTAATGCCAATGTGAAAGAACAAGATTGCCAATATACCCAAATCCAAAAACCAATCAAGCAATATTAACCATTCAAAGTGAACAAATACTTTCCTTGAGATTGGTTTGTGCTTATATGAGTAAGATTATTAAGTGCATGGTTATGAAATTTAGGATTATGAAACTCACAAGAAAACACAGTGAGCAATGTAACAACTAAAGCAATTGTAGATTTGCTTCAAAATTCAATGCACCAATGTTGGCTATCCTTTCCGCAACACCTTAGTTAACTTATGTTCCAATTAATATGAGTAAAATTAACTTTTCCAACAGCAGTGAGTTAACTTACGGCAAATATGTCAAAACAGTCCCAAAGTTATATCTTCATCTTAATTTAGATGAGAGCACTTAAGATGAAATGCAAACAATGAGAAGATGCTTAAGTCGCTGCTTCATATCAGACCTTAGTATACTCATGACAGTCAGAAAATGTTCATGAAATAAACCAAATAGTGACTATCCAATTGTTGCAATTGATTTATCAATGTGTTAGCCAATTTATGAGCAAATTTTAGTGCACTTAGATGAGCCGTATACCACTGCTAATGTAATGTTTGGATGGTTGTTAACAAAATAGTGAGAAAAATGAGGGTTAGATGAACCTTTAGGCCTTGGAGATGACCCACTTGCTTGCCCAAAATTCTTCTAGTGAGATAACCTACAATCACAACAATTTGAAGGGAGGCTGAAGGGAAGAAAGGACTCCAAGAGTGCTGATGACTAGGAGAGAAGGTTGGATGACTAGGCCAAAGAGCCACAAAATTTTTTGAAGCCTGTAAAATCAAAATTGAGACTAGATCTTACCGTCAAGGGCCTAGATCTAGCTCAAAAGCTCAACAAAATTATTCCCACACTAGAAACCCTTGAAACCCTTCCAAAACTTTTGAATTTGCTTGAGATATCACCTACAGAAATGAAAATAAAATTTCCCAAAAAACCCCAATATATACAAAATTCAAAAAATGAGCCCCAATATATACAAGGGCTATAAAATATTTACAAAATTATGTAAAAAACATTTACAAATATACAATTCTTGTAAAATAGATTTTTTTTAATAGAAAATTAATTTTGAGTAATGGATCAATGTATTTTTTGGACAGATTAATATCGGTCACACTCTTTAGCAAAGTAAGCATACCATATAAATTTCTCGGAGCATAAACAAGGTCGGTCCATGCCCATGGTTTGTGAACTTCGATCCCAAGGGCTAGTGTACCTGGAGATCTCTATAATATTTCTCAAGAAAAATCGTTAGATCATATAATGAATCATATCACCTAAAATAATCCAAAATTTACCAATAGAATGTTCCTATCATTGACAAATGAAATAGAAATTCATATAACACTGAAGCACAATATAGGATTAACACATAACTAGCACGTACCACGAATCAACGAAACAAGGACACCATGAACTGAACCCCAAAGTCTTTTATTATGATATCAGATGTTCCCAGCAAAGTTATAGCTCAATACCAACGCTACAAATTTACATAGCCCAGAACCAAATTTACCATCATCTTGACTTGAGAAGCAGAATAACTTCTAATTTATAGATAAATCCTCTAACTGGAAAATAACAGTTAGTTGACTTGATCACCATCAAGTTAACTTGGGTCCCTATAATACTAGTGATTACCCCATTACTATTGTAGTTGTATCCCTTATTAATATTGTTGTGCCCCTATTGTCCCCATATTATTATTACTGTACCCCATAGAATCCCTCTATTGTTATTTTTGTGGCTTTATATTATTATTGTTAGGTCGACTGGGTTATATTGTGACTCCTTAGACTCCTATATATAGAAATGAGGTTTTGTCATTTGAATCATCCAAGAATTGTTCATTTATGTAATGTAAAGGAGGCTGCCCCCTCGAAGAGGCTGAATTCTAAGGCGTTGATCTATCTTTTCTATCTTTTTCTTGAGCTAGTTTCATAACATTTGGTATCAGAGCTTTGGATTCTAGGGTTTCTTCGCTCCAAATAGGTCATCGTGGCATTTTCACTATAACTTTTTTCTGCGAAGTTTCAGAAAATAAAAATAAAAACCCATTTGAGAAGAAATCGCGCTGAATCTTGGGTCCAAATTTCAGAGCTTTTCGCGCTATATTTGCAGAGATATGATCTGAGGAAGTTGGTATTTTTGTAGACTCCTGAATTACATTCCAAACAGGTGACCTGGGGAAAATCGTCATAACTCTCTCTGAGCATCGGATTGAAATTTCGTAAGAAGGTACCGAAAGAGGATGGACTATAGTTTCTTGTATATATTTTTCAGAGCCAAAGGTTGAAACAGTGACTTGTGGCATGTCGTACAAGTTCGCTCTACTGAACTAGTCTATAATCAGGTCACTGTGGGAGATTTCGCATAACTCTTCCTTGGAGAATCCAATTTGGATCACACTGGTGGCATTGGAAAGAGGACACACAGGGCTACTATAGGTCGCAATTTCAGAACTGGATGATCCGAAAGTACAGAGATACATCAGAGGCCCTATAAAGTGGAAAAAGGTGTGTAGATTTTTTTAAATTTTTGCTTAAGCTTGGTTTGAAAATTTATTTTGAAGGAATTCAAAGGGCATAGTAGAGCATTATTATCGGTAACTGATGCCCTGGAGAAAGAAAATGCAAACACCTAGTAATCAACCTAAAAGCTCTAGCATGACTCATGAAGAAGAGGAAGAAATGCTACATGATATATCAAAATTACAAGACCAAGTGCAACAAATGTCACTCTCACAAAAGCTAATAGAAGCTAATATAAAGGGCGTGGAAGCTAAGATGGACGATTTGAAGATAGATTTGAAGACAAATTTGAAGAGAGACATGGCAGATTTGAAGACAGATTTGACAAATTTTCTACAAGAAATACTTACTAATGGTGAAAAGGTAGTAAAGGAAACTCATGATGCGAACAAAAGAAATGTTAATCATGATTTCATAAACTCTAATGTGGGATCGAAGACCCACCATATTCCAAAAATCGATATGAGGAAGTTTGATGGAAAGGATCCCGCAACATGGATATTACAAATGGAGCAATTTTTCGATCTCAATAATGTGCAAAACACACAAAAAGTACGTATTGCAACTTTATATTTGGAACCAAATCAGTTTGTATGGTATCAATGGCTTTGCTCTCGTAAACAAATTATCACTTAGACAATTTTTACGGAAGAATTGATAGCACATTATGAGGATACAAAAAGAAACACTTTTTTTAGCTAATTGATAAGTCTCAAACAAAAGGGTTCAATAATGGAGCACATTGAGGAGTTCCAAAAATTGAACATAAGGGTAAATAATATTCCAGAGGAGCATAGGATTGATGTGTTCATAGGGACTTTAAAGGATAATATCCAACATGATGTTTTCCTTTGGGAACCTGATTCATTAGAGAAGGCATTCAGGTTAGCAAGAAAAATGGAAAGAAAAATTATGGCAACTAGGAAGCATACCACTCACAACTATAAAGATGGAAGTGTTGTTGCCCCTAGTCTTCCACAGCCTATAAGGTTGACACCACAACAATTTGAAGAAAAAAGAGCAAAAGGGCTTTGTTACAGTTGTGATAGCAAATACACTAAAGGTCATAAGTGCGATGAGAAGAAATTATTCTACATAGATTGTGAAGAGGAAGAAGAAATGAATCCAAACATATCTTGTAATGCATTGGCGAGAATTACCACTCCTCAAACCATCAAGATAGAAGGACAAATCAAGAAAAAAAAGGTAATGGTGCTGATTGATTCAGAAAGTACCCACAATTTTATTCATTGTAAGGTAGAAAAAGAATTGAATTGCTTCTTATATCCAGCACCAGAGTGTCAAGTGATGGTTGCAAATGGAGGAACAAGAATTGCTCTAGAAAGTGTCATAATATCAAGCTATCCATTGGAGAATATGTATTGACTAGCCCAATGCTTTCCATTCCAATGGGAGGTGCTGATGTTGTACTAGGAGTCAAATGGCTACAATCCTTGGGTACAATAGCTTTTAATTTTCAAGAACTGTTGATGAAATTTTCTGTGGAAGGAAATGAAGTTGAATTGAGGGGTATTGCAAGGAAACCGGGAAAGATAATAAGCTCTAACGATGTGACAAAGCTTCTAAAAAAGGAACAAAGAGGTGTAATTCACAATTATGTTCTCTAGATGTTTCCACATTGGAATCATCTATTTCTCTAGATCTACAAAAAGTCTTGGACAATCATTCCAAGGTATTCGAGACTCCCAAAGGTCTCCCACCTATTTGTGATCATGAACATGCTATTCATCTAATTCCAGGAAGTGTTCCTCCAAACATCAGGCCGTACAGATATCCCTATGCCCAAAAGAGTGAAATTGAATGTATGGTTGCAGAAATGATAGAGGCTGGTATAATTCAACCAAGTCAAAGTTCTTTCTCTGCTCCTGTAGTATTGGTGCACAAGAAGAATGGATCATGGCGCATGTGTCCGGATTATAGGGAGCTCAACAAGCTCACTATTAAAGATAAGTTTCCCATTCCTATCATTGATGAATTACTGGATGAATTGCATGGATCAATTTACTTCACCAAGTTGGATCTTCGTTCAGGATATCATCAAATCAGAATGAAGACTGAAGACATTTCGAAAACAACATTTAGAATTCATGAGGGTCATTATGAATTTTTTGTCATGCCTTTTGGCCTTACCAATGCACCTTCAACATTTCAAGGTTTGATGAATTCCATTTTCAAACCATTCCTTAGAAAAATTGTGTTAGTATTTTTTGATGATATACTAATCTACAACAAGTCTTGGAAGGATCATATTGAACATGTTGACAGGGTGCTACAACTATTGGAGGAGAAACAATTATATGCAAAAAGTTCCAAATGTTTCTTTGGAGTACAAGAGGTGGAATATCTGAGTCATATTGTATCTCATGAAGGAGTTAAGGTAGACCCTAGCAAAATTAAAGCCATTAAGGAATGGAAAATCCCCACATCCATAAAGCATCTGTGAGGATTTCTTGGGTTGACAGGGTATTATTGCAAGTTTGTTAAGAATTATGGGAGAATAGCAGCACCTCTAACAACATTATTGAAGAAAGATGCATTTTCATGGAATCCAGAAGCAACAAAGGTCTTCGAACATCTTAAAGAGGCAATGTGCCAAGCACCGATCTTAGCTACACCAGACTTCACAAAAACTTTTATTGTGGAATGTGATGCTTCAGGAAATGGAATTGGTGCTGTTTTAATGCAAGATGAAAGACCCATTGCTTTTGAAAGTCGTCCAATCAAGGGAAAGTTTTTGTACAAAGCTATTTATGAGAAGGAAATGTTGGCAATACTCCATGCACTTAAGAAATGGTGACCTTACCTAATGGGAAGACACTTCAAGGTAAAAACGGATCATGATAGCCTTAAATACTCTTTAGAACAAAGATTATCCTCTGAAGAGAAACAAAAGTGGGTCACAAAGATGTTGGGTTATGACTTTGAAATCATCTACAAAAAAGGGAAGCAAAATGTGGTGGTAGATGCACTCTCGAGAAAGGATGAGGATGTGGAAGCATTGTTGTGCGCCATTTCTATTATCCAACCAGATTGGATAAACGAAGCAAGGGAGGAATGGACAAATGATTCGTTATGGTACAAATATCGCTTATACCTCTGTAAGAATTCCCAGCTAAAACAAAATATTCTTATGGAATTGCACACTTCTCCCTTAGGAGGGCACTCAGGATTTTTAAAAGCTTACCATAGGGTTAAGAAGGAATTTTTTTGGGATGGCCTTAAATCAGATATTCAAAAGTTTGTGGCAGAATTTTTGGTTTGCCAACAAAATAAAGTTGAAACAATTAAGACACCGGGTCTATTACAACCTTTATCCATTCCAAGCCAATGTTGGGAGGAGGTTTCAATGGATTTTATCACAGGTTTACCCAAGTATGAGGGAAAGAGTGTCATCATGGTGGTGGTTGACAGACTTACCAAGTATGCACACTTTTTTGCATTATCACATCCATTTAAAGCCAGTATAGTTTCTACTGCATTTATGGAAACAATTCAAAAGATACATAGAAACCCAAAGATTATTGTAAGTGACAGAGATCCCATTTTCACTGGAAATTTTTGGGCAGAATTATTTTCTTGTCTTGGTACTCAGTTAGCTCATAGCTCATCTTATCATCCTCAATCTGATGGGCAAACTGAGATAGTAAACAAATGTTTGGAAGGATATCTTCGTTGCTTTGTATCTGATAAACAGACACAATGGGTCAAATGGTTGCCTCTGGCTGAATGGTGGTATAACACTTCCTTCCATACAGCAACAAAAATGACCCCATTTATGGCACTTTATGGATATCAACCACCATCCATCACGTCATATTTAAGAGAAAATTCTAAGGTTCAAGCAGTGGAACATCACATCGAACATCAACAACAAGTCTTCCAACTCTTAAAGGATAACCTCGTGTTGGCACATAATAGAATGAAACAATAGGCAGATCAACATCGCAGCGAAAGAAGTTTTAATGTGGTGATTGGGTATTCCTACGGATACAACCATATAAGCAAATGTCCCTCAAGCAAGCTAAGAAGGATAATAAATTATCACCAAAGTATTATGGTCCATACAAGGTGTTGCAAAAGATTGGTACTATGGCATACAAATTGTAGCTTCCTGCAGCTTCTCGATTGCACCCAGTTTTTCATGTTTCATGTTTAAATTAGGTTATAGGCGACAAGCTCCTAGTTCAAACAATATTGCCAGAACTTGACGAGGAAGGAAAAATTATATTGGAACCGAAAGCAGTCACAGAAACAAGAACTCGACAGCTACGAAATCAATCAATTTCGGAGTATCTTATCAAGTGGAAGAGCTTATCTGCTAAAGATTCCACATGTGAGGTTGAGAATTTTATACAGAAGCATCCAGAACTACTCAAGCATTGAGGACAACACTTTTTTGAAGGAGAGGGGCATGTTGGGTCCCTATAATACTAGTGATTACCTCATTACTATTGTAGTTGTATCCCTTATTAATATTGTTGTGCCCCTATTGTCCCCATATTGTTATTACTGTGCCCCATAGAATCCCTTTATTGTTATTTTTGTGGCTTTATATTATTATTGTTAGGTCGGTTGGGTTATATTGTGACTCCTTAGACTCCTATATATAGAAAGGAGGTTTTGTCATTTGAATCATGCAAAAATTGTTCATTTATATAATGTAAAGGAGGTTGCCCCCTCGAAGATGCTGAATTCTAAGGCGTTGATCTATCTTTTCTATCTTTTTCTTGAGCTGGTTTGATAACAAAATGTTCCTAGCAAAGTTATAGCTCAATACCAATGCTACAAATTTACATAGCCCAGAACCAAATTTATCATCATCTTGACTTGAGAAGCAGAATAAGTTCTAATTTATAGATAAATCCTCTAACTGGAAAATAACGGTTAGTTGACTTGATCACCATCAAAATAATCTCGACCATTGATAAATATTTGATCATCTTTTAATCTTTGTCGTCGAAAATATTTATTTTGAGGAAAATTTCGAATTTCTCATAAAACCCATTTTTAATTATTCCAAAAAAATATTTTTTTGGATTATTTTCCTCAAACATTTGATTTTGACTTAACCACCAATGTCCAAGGGCTTAATTTTTTTAAAATATCCATTTTTCCCTTGGTGGGGGGCTTCTTTTCGACCCACAATTTTTTTTTTTTTATTTTCCACTTGGAGAATTTAATTTCCTTAAAATTATTTTTTGACTGTAAATCAATTAATTTTCTAGTTTAGGATTTAATTTTATTTTTGCCAGAAAAATTAATTAATTGACACATGGGGGTATTAATTATTTTTTCCACCCTCAAATACTTTAGCCATGGTGTCTGATTGTGAGGGACCATGCACTAAAATATTTTTTTCATCAAATATTACAAATTCAACCCTCAAAGGGGGAATACACATTCGTTATAGACCCTCATAATCTTTCCCAATTTTGCGACACAATATGATATAGTAGAATAAGTGATTTGTAATAAAATAGTTAGCTAAATAACTTAAATATTCTCAAACCAATTTTACAAAGACTCGGTATAACACTAGGACTCACCTAAGATCTTGTCAATAAATTCCACCCTAGCTTTGGGGTTTAAGCTAGAGAAAAAACTCTACTGGTTATCCATGTTTAGAAGCACACATAATGTGGTGAGGTTAAGAAACCTCCTATGATGAAATTCGTCACAAAAATCAAAGGCTTAGCTAGGTGTTGTTACAAAATTAAATGGTCATACTAGTCATTTACATTACAACTTGTTGATGTTTCTGATCGTTGAAAAAATTATACACTGCTTCCTCGGACTTGTGACAAAATGGGTGAAACACCTACCAAGGAAAATATATAAAGAAAAAGGTTATGAGTATACAATACAAATAAATCTCGATGTGAGGAAGAAACCTAACATGAAAGATGAAACAAAGAATAATATACTTATCTTTTGGTAAAATGGTGAATGCTCCCTCTTAATCCAATCCTTTTGAGGGATACCTACAACATTTCAGAAAACAATTCAAGAATTCCTAACAAGACATATTAGATTTAGGAGATCTAGAAATCAAAACATAAAAAAAAAAAAAAAAAAATAAAAAAAACATTGCAAAAATTAGAAGGATATGTATCGCTAAGAGACTTTGACAAATAAGTCTTTGACTTCAGATTCTTCATTCTTGTTTTTCTTGGGTGGAGCTTCATCGACAATATTTGCATCTTTTCTTTCCCTCATCTTATTTCTTGGATTTTCAGGTCATTGATTTTTGTAGTGTCCCATCTTATGACAATTGTAGCATTCAATCTTTGATAGATCAACCTTCTTCAATGGTCCTTTGAACTTCTTATATACTCCCTTCTTCTTGTGATGAGCAGAGTAGGCATTTGAAGTGTTGTTTTATTCATCCTCCTTTTTGTCAATTACTAATGAGATGTAGGCTTCTTCTTGACTGCATGCATTCCACATTTGTTCAAAGGTTGGTGTATCTTTCCAACTGCTAATTCCTGATGCAAAAGAGTTCCAAGATTTTGGTAGATTAGTAGTGCAGCAATCACAAGTTCTTTCTCTTGTACAACTTCATCAATAGCTTAGAGTTCATCTCTTATTCTAGAGATCCTTACAAAATATGATGATACAGTATCATATTTTGTCATCTTTATTGTTCTTAGTTCATTCTTGAGACTAGCTATTTGACCAATGTTCATGATGGTAAACAATTTGCAAAGGGCTTCATACATTTCTTGTTCAGAGTCTATATTGGATATGTATGGGATTACATTGCCCTTCACTCCATCTACTATTAGATTCATGGCCAACATGTTAGTGTCCTTGTATTTTTCCTTTCTTGCATCATCTGTAGGTTTCTTAATTTTTCCTTGAACAAAATCCAAACCTTTATGCCTAACAAGAATAAGATCCATCCTCTTCTTCCATGCCCTATAATTGGAGGCTTCTTCTAGATTATTTTATGTTTTCATTAAGGTTTCCATAGAATTTATAATATCTCCTTCACTTGATATAGATAGTAGTCTTTTTCTTCTTATATGATCCTTTCCTTCTTTCCTTCTTTCAATAGACCTTCAAGTTGCCTTTTTCTTTCATCCTTCACCTTAGCTCTGATACCATGTTAGAATATTAGAAAGGCAGAAAGATTATCTTATGTTGATAATTACTTGTGATATTCTTGTAGTATTATTAACTTTCTTTATTTTCTTCTTTTTTCTTATTTTCATCAAGAAATCATCAAATCAAAACATGAAGATCAGCGATGCTAGATATAGGCACTTAGTTAGGGCTAAAACCCCTCTATAGGGGAAAACCGAGTCGAACTCTTCCACTAGTAAATGAAATTGAGATAGACCAAGACCTTAGACCAAACCAAAATACTTTCCTCACTCCACCAAGTCATCCTCAAACTATCCTTCTAGACTTCAAAGGTCAACTACAACAACACTACATCAAAGACAAAATTTTGGCCCTATTTCTTTAGAATTTCAGGCCAACTTCAGATCTGCAATTTCGGCCCTCCCAACAACCTAGAAACTTTGCATGTGTGGTAGTAGAGAGAGAAAATTTGTCTTATTTTGCTTGCAAAATACTTCCTTCTCCTTTGGTAGGTTTTTCTTTCGTCTTAGGGATTTCACTCTCTTTTCTTCCTCTAGCTACTGCGTATTGAAATTTCTTGTGATGTGCTCCAAATGAGGTCGAGTTGTTGCCTTTATATAGTGGATTTTGCCTCCCAATTAGGTCAACTTGTCTTCCTCGAGTCCGACTTGGTGGAGGCCTAAATGACTTATTTGACACTAAAATAAATTTATTTCTTGAATGATAAATCCTAAGAAGGGTCTTTTACATGATGACAAGGACACAAACTCTTGACATAAACCCTAGAAGCCTACAATGGAGGCTTTGACCTAAAAATCATTGAACGAAGCATGAAACCAATGCTTTAATAAGTCAATTTATTTTACAATAAAAATTAATTTTCTTTCTTTTGATAAATACATTTCATTATGACTCAAATACAATTATGAAGATCGACACTAGTTACATACTTCAACACCTCTGAGATTTCTGGCTGTAATGATTCCAAAAACCACTCAAGAAAAAACTCATCAAGGATATAAGCTTTGATCAATCTCTTTCTTTTCTGCCACTCTTGAATGTGATTAGAGATATGAGTAGCCTTGTCATGTTATAAATTGGTCAAGAGTTTAGTCCCAACATCATAACGGATAGGAAATTGAAAGTGATTAAGGAACATTGTAGCCAACTTGCCAAACATAGAAAATGACCCTCCTTTTAGCTCAATATACCATTTTATCACATTCCCAGTTAAGGTGTGTTGAAAAATCCTTAACCTAATTGAATCATAAATGACATAGTTCGATGAGCACCATAAATGGAAAGTGATTACATGGTCAACAGGATCTTCCTCAGACTTCTCCTCAAACTTAGGCATATCTGATGGAAGTTTGGTAGGAACTACAAGCCACACAGGATTATATCGAATCAAATCATTAGTTAATTTTGAAAGATCAGGAAAATTAAGAGTTGCCAGGAATGGTAAGCATTGTGAAACTATAGAATTCCAAGCTCCAGAATTGGGACTCCCAAAGTTTGGAATGGTAAGACCTAGATTTTGAACAGCACCAAGCTTCCAAGGATTACTCGTAGAAAAACCTAGATTATAAGGAAAACCTTGTTGTCCAGGAATATACGAAGGGTATCCTCCACTTAATGCAGAATTTTGAGCAACCAAAACATTTCCTCCAAATGTAATATTATAAGGAGAAACTCCTTGATAAGGGTTCTACGCACTTGCTAAAGGAGGAAAATATACCAACGTACTGCTACTAGGGAAGGGTATACTCCCTTGATAACCAAATAATTGTGAAGGCATCCCTGACCCTAAACTAATCACAATAGGATTTGACATGCCCTGCCCCTCTTGAGCTTGAAAAGGATTCAAAATTTTGGAGAAACTAGGGATTGACATAGATCTAATACCTAAAGAAGGATTGGAAGGAGGAACACGTCCACTCCCAAAGGAAAAGCCCTGTAAAAATGTGGAACCACTAATTACAGGAGGTATAGATGCTAGAATGGTGAAATGTATAGATAAAGGAATTGAAGGAATTACAAAAGATAGCATCCCATAAGAAAACACACCAGTAAAAGGAACAGAAAATTGGGTGCCCCCTTTCGGGCCAGGAGCAGAAGTGGAGCTAGTAGCTACAGTGTTGGATGCAGTTGTAGGAACAAAAAAAACACCTCCTATGGCCGAAGGAGTCTGCACACTGGAATATTCAATAGTCTTGCTAGTGCTACTAACATTATCCATGAAGAAAGAAGGAGAGTGAACAGGACTATCTGGTCCATGACTCGGGGTACTTTTTATCACTCTGTAATTTTCTCGGTTGTGAAAGGAAAACCCGAAGGTAACATTGTACCAATCTTTTAGATTTTAAGCTTTCCCTTCCAATCTAGAGAGGGATCTCTCTACAACTCAACTACTCAATATCACTTCAACAACTGATTGTGGGCTCATATTAGTGGCTAGATATTTGGTAGGGTATAGGTTTAAAAAAATGGTAAGGCGGGGTTGAGTGAAAATCCATTGGGCATGGATTCAAATAGTTGAAAATAAAAGAAGATCTGCAAGGTGCTAATTGTATGAATGATGAATAATAAAGGCAAGATAGACAATTCTTTCCTAGATATTTAAATTAGCATTGTAGCTGAATGTTGAAGTGAGGTAATGGTTGCTACAATAGGGCACCAAAGATAAATCCTAAACAGGCTTTAGAAGGAAAACAATGAAAGCATTTGAAAGTTTGATTTCAAAACATAATAGATGAATTCTGAAATCGTTCACATTCAATCAAATACTGAAGATAGTCATTAAAATGATTTAATGAGAAAGGAAACATTTACATATAAGAGAAACATGCTAGAAGGAATTGGCACAAGAATCTCTGCAATCAACAGATCATGTACTTCTGATCATGCAAACTCTTATTGTTCTCAAAAAATATACACACATAACACCAAGTTTTTCCACTCAAAAAATCCAACCACATTCTATTACAATATATATATATATATATATATATATATATCAATTATATTGTTCAAAACTCATTTTTAATATTTTGAAACAAAAAACCAATAATAAATTTA
Organism: Pinus tabuliformis; assembly: GCA_031772625.1. NCBI lineage: Eukaryota > Viridiplantae > Streptophyta > Pinopsida > Pinales > Pinaceae > Pinus > Pinus tabuliformis. The sequence continues at coordinate 487,198,812 of CM062813.1, forward strand.
AAACAAAAAATAAATATCTCAGATTGTTGGTTTCTTGAGTCAAATCCTTTGGATTTGGAATGATTCTCTACTGCAACTGTGGATACGTTGATATGGATGCTCAATATATCCTCAATTGACCCCAATTGCTAATTTTCTGCCACTTGTCTTTGAATGATAATTTGAATGACCTCCATACGCTGAAAGAAATCTCTTGTCAATCTCTTTAAATATGGAAATGTTATTTTCATTTATTTCCAACCCTTTGATTTTCAACAGCCTCCTCAAAATATGATTTTAGTTTTTTGGTTCGTGATTTTCTACCCATTATCTTGCCACTCATTTTGTATTGCCTAAAGATACTAGATCTGATCCCAAAATCAAATTGATGAGTGGCTCATCAACTGATGACTAAACATTTTTAAGAAAACTAAATTTGGAAAATTCCTAGAAAGTTGGGTCCATTGGTCTTTTCGTATCTACCAAACCATGATAGTTGTGTAAAAACTAAAAGAAATTTTTGTAAATGAGCCTGTTCTCAACAAAAACCTCTTTTGGTTTTCAAAAATTAGTTTCTAGTTGTTCGGAAACCATGCCCAAAGTTATTGTCTTTTACTGGAAAAACAATCTTAAAAAATAGAGTTTTTTCATCATGTTCAAAATAGTAAGTTCACCATGGATCTTGGGCTTGATTCGTCAATAATCTTGGTGAGTGAATCCATATTGCATGAGCTTTATTGTGACTATAACCCCTTATCACAGCCTCAAAAATATATCTTCTTCATTTGTTGACAAATTAATTGATACACATGTATCAAGATAAAACCACAAACTGTTGTCAAATTAACTATCAGTGCTTGCCCAAAATGATGGAGAATCATTCACCTCGTGCCTTAATATTCTCACCCATCCATTACTCATAAATTTTGATGATCGAATGCTACAACCGGGTAGGAAATCACATCAATCGCTATCCCAATACCACATACTAATCATTGATTGGTTGGAGTGATGTTTTCTTTGTTAGTGCCATCTGTCGCTAAGTGGGAGGTTGCACTAACAATTATTTTGGAAGCACATTCTTTTAAATCAAATCAACACTTTTTTGCCATTTAATATTTCAGTGATTTCATTTCAAATTTTTTGAACCAACACTGACACATTATCTATTAGCGTGCTTGAATTTTTGTTGGAATATTTTCAGCGATTTCTCCAAGCCATTACCCCTAAAGTCTTTATCTTGAAACTAAATTGTGATAACAACCAACTCCAACGGGGATTATGTCACCTTGAGAGGTAGAAAAAACCCCGTAGAACAAGTGCCTAGTCATAGGGAGGCTCCCAAACTCTGAAATTAAATTCACTTTCCAAATATGAAACCTGTGACCTGACCTTCAATTGAAACCAACTACAAACACTGCTCTCCAATTCACAACTGCAATTACTTTCACACTACAAATTGAAAAATAAATGCTGAAAATTAACTACTAAAAATTGTCACACTGCTGAAAAAGATTCTTAAAGTAGCTAAAAATATTTGTTAGATCAAGTAACGCAAAATTGCCATTGTAACCAATCAAGAAAATGGCTACTTAACTGAAACTTGCTTTTATATTTTTCAAGAAGAAATAAAAACTTGTAGAATAACAACTCAACATGAACTTTGAATCCTAATCTTTTGCTATTGAATAACACAAAACCCACCTTCTCTAATGACTATAACAAAATGGCAAAAGATTCTTCAAAAGTATGAAACATTACCCTGTCTTGATGATCAACAAAAAGACAAGGATATAGATCATTCATAGTTGTTGGATGTCTCATGTGATTAAGTTGATCATCCACAAAAATGGAAACAGTATGCTCATTTTGTTTATAATGCACCCCAGGAAAAAACATTGTTTGTTCTTAAAATGAGACCTCAACATTTTGTATGATAGCAATGTCTAAAGGGTCTTCTATTAAAATTTGCAACTAGGTCCAAACTCCATGTGGGTCTTCTTATTGATGGCATCTGATTATTTTCTTGGATTCATCTTGTCAAGAGGTGTAGGACTGATCTAAAGATCATTCAATTATGACATGTATTCATGGAGATATGAAGTTTTGTGTTATGTGACAATTCGTCAAGGTCGGCCAACAACCAAATTACCCCCACTTGTCCTCCACGTTTGATTATAAATAGAGGTGGCCTTCATGTCATTTTGACACACTCACACTCTTGTGATCTCTCTCTTCATTCTGTTTTGGGTTTTGATGAAGGAGAGATATAGAGGGAGTTCCCTAGGCTCTACACTGCCCTAATGAAGAAGCCCTAACGCAGTCATGGAGGAGTCTTACAAGCAACCATGAAAGAGTCTAATACGCTGGCATAACGATGCCCTAATTCACAATAAAGGGAAGTCTAATACATAGTCATGAAGGAGGGATCTTAATGCTACCATGGAGAGCCCTAATTACAGCCAAGAAAAATCCCTAGATGTGGAGGTGAAAGGGTTGTCTAAAGAGACCTACATGCCCTAAATTACAGTCCATGAAACCAACCTTAACACAACCATGGGAGATGACCTTAACACTATCATGAAAAAGGCTTAACGTTGTCATGGAGGAGAATACCTAGACCCTCTCTAAAGAGACCTATGCTGCCCTAAAGGAGGCTCTCCTATGCAGTCCTAGGAGAGGCTTTAACATCCTAATCTCATCCCTAAAGGAGCAGTAAATTATTAGCCCTAATACATTGTCCTGACTGCATTCATTAAGGTTTTGTGCACAGCAAGGGGAGGCCTTAACAAGCCCTAGCCGCAGTCCAAACAAATGTATTATGTTATGAAACCAGCTCAAGAAAAGATAGAAAAGAGAGATCAACGCCTTAGAATTCAGCCTCTTCGAGGGGGCAACCTCCTTTACATTACATAAATGAACAATTCTTGGATGATTCAAATGACAAAACCTCCTTTCTATATATAGGAGTCTAAGGAGTCACAATATAATCCAGCCGACCTAACAATAATAATATAAAGCCACAAAAATAACAATAGAGGGATTCTATGGGCACACTAATAACAATATGGGGGGCAATGGGGGCACAACAATATAAATAAGGGGTATAACTACAATAGTAATGGGGTAATCACTAGTATTATAGGGACCCAACATGCCCCTCTCCTTCAAAAAAGTGTTGTCCTCAACACTTGAGTAGTTTTGGATACTTCTGCATAAAATTCTCATCCTCCCATGTGGAATCTTCAGCGGATAAGTTCTTCCACTTGATAAGGTACTCTGAAATTGATCGATTTCGTAGCTGTCGAGTTCTTGTTTCTATAACTGCTTCCGGTTCCAATATAATTTTTCCTTCCTCGTCAAGTTCTGGCAATATTGTTTGAACTGGGAGCTTGTCGCCTATAACCTTCTTTAAGCATGAAACATGGAAAACTGGGTGCAATCGAGAAGCTGCAGGAAGCTCCAATTTGTATGCCATAGTACCAATCTTTTGCAACACCTTGTACGGACCATAATACTTTGGTGATAATTTATTATCCTTCTTAGCTTGCTTGAGGGACATTTGCTTATATGGTTGTAGCCATAGGAATACCCAATCACCTACATCAAAACTTCTTTCACTGCGATGTTGATCTGCCTGTTGTTTCATTCTATTTTGTGCCAACACAAGGTTATCCTTTAAGAGTTGGAGGACTTGTTGTTGATGTTCGATGTGATGTTCCACTGCCTGAACCTTAGAATTTTCTCTTAAATATGATGTGATGGATGGTGGTTGATACCCATAAAGTGCCATAAATGGGGTCATTTTTGTTGCTGTATGAAAGGAAGTGTTATACCACCATTCAGCCAGAGGCAACCATTTGACCCATTGTGTCTGTTTATCAGATACAAAGCAACGAAGATATCCTTCCAAACATTTGTTTACTATCTCAGTTTGCCCATCAGATTGAGGATGATAAGATGAGCTATGAGCTAACTGAGTACCAAGACAAGAAAATAATTCTGTCCAAAAATTTCCAGTGAAAATGGGATCTCTGTCACTTACAATAATCTTTGGGTTTCCATGTAGCTTTTGAATTGTTTCCATAAATGCAGTAGAAACTGTACTGGCTTTAAATGGATGTGATAATGCACAAAAGTGTGCATACTTGGTAAGTCTGTCAACTACCACCATGATGACACTCTTTCCCTCAGACTTGGGTAAACCTGTGATAAAATCCATTGAAACCTCCTCCCAACGTTGGCTTGGAATGGATAAAGGTTGTAATAGACCCGGTGTCTTAATTGTTTCAACTTTATTTTGTTGGCAAACCAAACATTCTGCCACAAACTTTTGAATATCTGATTTAAGGCCATCCCAAAAAAATTCCTTCTTAACCCTGTGGTAAGTTTTTAAAAATCCTGAGTGCCCTCCTAAGGGAGAAGTGTGCAATTCCATAAGAATCTTTTGTTTTAGCTGGGAATTCTTACAGAGGTATAAGCGATCTTTGTACCATAACGAATCATTTTTCCAGCTAAATGTATCAGACGTACTGGAATCTTGTTGTAGCTTTCGAATAAGTGCCCACACTTCTTCGTCATTCTTCCATTCCTCCCTTGCTTCATTTATCCAATCTGGTTGGATAATAGAAATGGCGCACAACAATGCTTCCACATCCTCATCCTTTCTTGAGAGTGCATCTGCCACCACATTTTGCTTCCCTTTTTTGTAGATGATTTCAAAGTCATAACCCAACATCTTTGTGACCCACTTTTGTTGCTCTTCAGAGGATAATCTTTGTTCTAAAAAGTATTTAAGGCTATCATGATCCGTTTTTACCTTGAAGTGTCTTCCCATTAGGTAGGGTCGCCATTTCTTAAGTGCATGGAGTATTGCCAACATTTCCTTCTCATAAATAGCTTTTCTTAAAAACTTTCCCTTGATTGGACGACTTTCAAAAGCAATGGGTCTTTCATCTTGCATTAGAACAACACCAATTCCATTTCCTGAAGCATCACATTCCACAATAAAGGTTTTTGTGAAGTCCGGTGTAGCTAAGACCGGTGCTTGGCACATTGCCTCTTTAAGATGTTCAAAGGCCTTTGTTGCTTCCGGAGTCCATGAAAATGCATCTTTCTTCAATAATGTTGTTAGAGGTGCTGCTATTCTCCCATAATTCTTAACAAACTTGCGATAATACCCTGTCAACCCAAGAAATCCTCGCAGATGCTTTATGGATGTGGGGATTTTCCATTCCTTAATGGCTTTAATTTTGCTAGGGTCTACCTTAACTCCTTCATGAGATACAATATGACCCAAATATTCCACCTCCTGGACTCCAAAGAAACATTTGGATCTTTTTGCATATAATTGTTTCTCCTCCAATAGTTGTAGCACCCTGTCAACATGTTCAACATGATCCTTCCAAGACTTGCTGTAGATTAGTATATCATCAAAAAATACTAACACAAATTTTCTAAGGAATGGTTTGAAAATTGAATTCATCAAACCTTGAAATGTTGAAGGTGCATTGGTAAGGCCAAAAGGCATGACCAAAAATTCATAATGACCCTCATGAGTTCTAAATGCCGTTTTCGGAATGTCTTCAATCTTCATTCTGATTTGATGATATCCTGAACGAAGATCCAACTTGGTGAAGTAAATTGATCCATGCAATTCATCCAGTAATTCATCAATGACAGGAATGGGGAACTTATCTTTAATAGTGAGCTTGTTGAGCTCCCTATAATCCGGACACATGCGCCATGATCCATCCTTCTTGTGCACCAATACTACTGGAGCAGAGAAAGAACTTTGACTCGGTTGAATTATACCAGCCTCTAGCATTTCTGCAACCATACGTTCAATTTCACTTTTTTGGACATAGGGATATCTGTACGGCCTGATGTTTGGAGGAACACTTCCTGGAATCAGATGAATAGCATGATCATGATCACGCATAGGTGGGAGACCTTTGGGAGTCTCAAATACCTTGGAATGATTGTCCAGGACTTTTTGGAGATCTGGAGAAATAGATGATTCCAATGTGGAAACATCTAGCGAACATAATTGTGCAATTACACCTCTTTGCTCCTTTTTTAGAAGCTTTGTCATGCCATTAGAGCTGATTATCTTTCCTGGTTTCCCTGCAATACCCCTTAATTCAACTTCCTTTCCTTCCACAGAAAATTTCATGAAAAGTTCTTGAAAATTAAAAGCTATTGTACCCAAGGATTGTAGCCATTGGACTCCTAGTACAACATCAGCACCTCCCATTGGAATGGAAAGCATTGGGCTAGTCAATACATATTCTCCCATGGATAGCTTGATATTATGGCACTTTCCAGAACAATTTATTGTTCCTCCATTTGCAATCATCACTTGACACTCTGGTGCTGGATATAGGAAGCAATTCAATTCTTTTGCTACCCTACAATGAATAAAATTGTGGGTGCTTCCTGAATCAATCAACACTATTACCTTTTTCTTCTTGATTTGTCCTTCTATCTTGATGGTTTGAGGAGTGGTAATTCCCGCCAATGCATTACAAGATATGGTCGGATTTATTTGTTCTTCATCTAGGCTTTGTTCCTGGAATATATCCTCTTCTTTTGACCTTTCTTGCTCCTTTTCTTCTTCCTCTTCACAATCTATGTAGAATAATTTCTTCTCAGCACACTTATGACCTTTTGTGTATTTGCTATCACAATTGTAACAAAGCCCTTTTGCTCTTTTTTCTTCCAATTGTTGTGGTGTCAACCTTGTAGGTTGTGGAAGACTATGGGCAACAACACTTCCGTCTTTATAGTTGTGAATGGTATGCTTCCTAGTTGCCATAATTTTGCTTTCCATTTTTCTTGCTAACCTGAATGCCTTCTCTAATGAATCAGGTTCCCAAAGGCGCACATCATGTTGGATATTATCCTTTAAAGACCCTATGAACACATCAATCCTATGCTCCTCTGGAATATCTTTTACCCTTATGTTCAATTTTTGGAACTCCTCAATGTGCTCCATTATTGAACCCTTTTGTTTGAGACTTATCAATTGGCTAAAAAAAGTGTTGCTTTTTGTATCCTCATAATGTGCTATCAATTCTTCCGTAAAAATTGCCCAAGTGATAAATTGTTTACGAGAACAAAGCCATTGATACCATACAAACTGATTTGGTTCCAAATATAAAGTTGCCATACGTACCTTTTGTGTGTTTTGCACATTATTGAGATCGAAGAATTGCTCCATCTGTAATATCCATGTGGCGGGATCCTTGCCATCAAACTTCCTCATATCGATTTTTGGAACATGGTGAGTCTTCGATCCAACATTAGAGTCTATGGAATCATGATTAACATTTCTTTTGTTCTCATCATGAGTTTCCTTTAGTACTCTTTCACCCTTAGTGACCATTTCTTGTAGCAACTTATTCATATTTATCTTCAATTCTTCCATCTTATCATCCATGCCATCATCCATGCCATTCACCTTAGCTTCCATGCCATCCATCTTAGCTTCCATGCCCTTTATCTTAGATTCCACGCCATTTATCTTAGCATCTGTTAGCTTTTGTGAGCGTGACATTTGTTGCACTTGTTCTTGTAATTTTGATATATCATGTAGCATTTCTTCCTCTTCTTCATGAGTCATGCTAGAGCTTTCAGGTTCCTTACTAGGTGTTTGCATTTTCTTTCCTCGGGGCATCAGTTACCGATAATAATGCTTTACTATGCCCTTTGAATTCCTTCAAACCAAGCTTATGCAAATATTTAAAAAAAAAAACTACACACCTTTTTTTTCTTTGTAGAAGCCTGATATTGAATCTGATGTATCTCTGTAATTTCGAATCATCCAGTTCTGAAATTTTGACCTGTAGTAGCCTTCTATGTCCTCTTTCCAATGCCACTAGTCTGATCCAAATTGGATTCTCCAAGAAAGAGTTATGCACAATCTCCCGCAGTGACTTGATTATAGACTAGTTCAGTAGAGCGAACTTGTACGAAGTGCCACGTGTCACTGTTTCAACCTTTGACTCTGAAAAATATATAAAAGAAAACTACAGTCTGTCCTCTTTCTGTACCTTCTTACGAAATTTCAATCCGATGCTCAGAAAGAAAGTTATGACGATTTTTCCCAGGTCACCTGTTTTGAGTGTAATTCAGGAGTCTGCAAAAAGACCAACTTCCTCAGATCATATCTCCGAAAATATCGCGCTAAAAGCTCTGAAATTTGGACCCCAGGTTCAGCGCGATTTCTTCTCAAATGGGTTTTTTTTGCGACTTCTGAAACGTCACATAAAAAAAGTTATAGTGAAAATGCCACGATGACCTGTTTGGAGCAGCGAAACCCTAGAATCCAAAGCTCTGATACCAAATGTTATGAAACCAGCTCAAGAAAAGATAGAAAAGAGAGATCAACGCCTTAGAATTCAGCCTCTTCGAGGGGGCAACCTCCTTTACATTACATAAATGAACAATTCTTGGATGATTCAAATGACAAAACCTCCTTTCTATATATAGGAGTCTAAGGAGTCACAATATAATCCAGCCGACCTAACAATAATAATATAAAGCCACAAAAATAACAATAAAGGGATTCTATGGGCACATTAATAACAATATGGGGGGCAATGGGGGCACAAAAATATAAATAAGGGGCATAACTACAATAGTAATGGGGTAATAACTAGTATTATAGGGACCCAACATATTATGCCACTGTTCTAAAGCCCTTAACACAGGTGCAGTAATGACACTATTTCATTGTCCTAGAAGACTATCAGCTGCAGGTCGAAAAGGGAGATTTAGATGAATTTGTGAAGGTACCTTAGTAGCCCTATACACAGCAGTAAGGATTCTTAGAAGAGGCCCTAATCACAGACTCGAAGGTGACCTGATTCGTTATCTCAGTCTGCCCTAGTCACAGTTAAACAGGAAGGCTACTATTCGCAAATTAGAAGAAGCCTTATCAATATTTCAAGGATTGGAAGGTCATCATGGCATTTGTGGCAACATGGTAAAAGAATTATGATGACAACAATGTGTTAGAAGGTTGTTCCTAGGACTGTGGGATTATAGCTTAACTTGCTGTTGGGCTAGGTTGTAGGCCATAGCTAGCAACTAAGGCGTTGTATCAATCTTGGCAGCATGGCATAAGTAGTGTCCCTCCTTGATACACTATACTACATTGTTGTTTGAGATGAGTTGATGAAACAGTGACTGCTAGTATGCAGGAGGTGGAAAACATTATGGAAGATTCAACATGATGATTAGATGCAGCATGATGTTGGATGCAACATGGTGATTGAATCACCTTGGAGAATCAATTCAAGATGTATGCCTTCACCTAGGTTCAGATATGCAGTCCTTGTCATCAGAACTATCGTGTCATCTTCGTGATGGAAGATCTCTGATGTCTGATCTTGTTAAGTCAAAGTGTTGACTTCTTATGTATATGTACTATCTCTATCTCTATTCAACTATTGAAGAATATAAGAAGAATTGATCAAGGGTTTCCCCACATTGGGGTTTGTCCCTGGCTGGCGCCACATCTTGTGTCCTCTTGTCTTGGCTTGTCTTCTGTGATTTATGTTTATGTCCTATTTTCATTTTACTATCATGCTAAATGTGATTGCTAATCTGGAATTGATATTGAGCTAATATGGAAAATTGAAGTAAATTTGATCTAAGCATAGAACATACCTAAAACTAACATGGTATCAGAGGTGAGGTGAAGACAAAGCCCACGCAAGAGTGAAAGAGAAATCACCAAAGACAGTTGGACAAGGTCAAAGGCTCAATGGGTTCCTCATCCCTCTTCAAATTCAACAAAGGTGAATTCAGAACAAAGAAGATTATCAGTGGCACAGCAGAAGCATCTAGTGGCCTACCTAAAGGTCACTTCAATCAGAAGTACAGATCCAAGGATGGAAGGAAAGGCAGATGCCTACCTTGCAATAATTTTGGCCATTATACAAGGGAGTTTCTGAATAGAAGGGAAACATCACTTGATGATGATAACAATCATTCCAGGGGCATATTCAATGATCGGAGGAATGACATGTATAATGCTAAAGGAAAAAGGAATGCAAGTCATCAAGGAAATGGCCAACTCTTCAAGACAGCAAGGAACTCCATGTATGAAGAATCAAATGTTGTTTCTGATAAGAAAAAGGAGCATTAACTTATATTGGCCCTCTCCACTACTTCTCCTTCAGAATCTTTGGGAAGCTGGCTTATTGATAGAAATTCTTCAAGGCACTTCATCAGATACAAGGAATCCCTCTCTAATTTGATAGAGAAGGAAACAATCATGGAGATTATTCTTGGAGACGATGCAACCTATCCCAAAAAGGGTGTAGGGAATGCTACCCTTCAATTGAATGAGGGTAGCATGATTCATTTACAAGAATCTCTTTATGTACCTGATCTCAAGAAGAACCTGGTGTCCATTTCGGCAATGGAAGTCAAAGGTTTCAAGGTGGCATTCATCGATGGAAAGGTATGTGTTTGAAAAAGGAATTTTCAAGATGCTTTTACTATTGAGTTCAGGGTTGGAAATTTGTATCAAGTTGCAGGAAGTCCATTGGGACCATGTTTTGTGACACTTCTCTTCTATGGCACTGAAGGTCTACCCATCTTCATTATGGGGCCCTACCCGATGTGAGACAGATGGTTACTGTGATGCCTAAATTCAAAGAAGAGTAAGAAGGTACATGTCCGAGATATACCGAAGGAAATATTACAAGGGCACCATTCCCCTCATGTAATAGCAAGACCATAGATTTGGAACAGCTTGAGGGGTTTGAGATTCATGATCAGGAATATCATGTATGCAGGTGCAAGAAAGCTCTCTATGAATTAAAGCAAGTACCCTGAGCTTGGTATGAGAGGATTAACAAGCTACCTGATGAAGTTGAGATTCACTAGGAGTGAAGCCAATCCAAACCATTGCCTTAAGGTTGTGGATGATAGACCTCTCATTTTGGTACCTTATGAGGATGACCTTTTTCTGACAGGTGCAAACCCTCTCATTTGCAAAAGTAAGAGGGAGTTGGATTCCATATTTGGAATGGTGAACTGCAAGCTTGTGACTACCTCGATGAAACCTAACTTTAAAAAGTTATGTGGTAGTACTGTCGGACATGATTTGGGAAATGCCTCTAAGTTTAGTTAACTCATAATAGCATTGATGTTCTTGGTGAACTCTCGTCCGGATATATGTTTTGCAGTTAGCATGTTGACCCATCATATGGTTGAGCCTTTTTGGATTGAATCTTCTGATATATCTTCAGGGCACAATCTCTCATGGACTGAGATACACTACTGGAGTTGTGAGGCTACATCTGATGCTAAATGGACAAGCAGTGTGGAGGATCACAAAAGCACTTAAGGGTGTTGGTTCTACTTCGATATCCTAGATGAGCACGAAGCATAAGTCGGTTGTTTAGAGTTTCGATGAGGCTGGATACATAGCTGTGATTATGGCCTCCTATGAAGCTGTCTAGTTGTGGAAGCTCTTCTGTGAGTTGTTTGGACACGTGCTGGATACTATCGTGATCTTCTGTGACAACCAGAGGGGGATTTGATTGTTGAGGAATCTCATGTTCTATAATTGCTCCAAGCATACATACATCAGTTACCACTTTATCTGGGATATTGTACAACAGGGAGCAAGAAGGCTCCATCACTTTAGGACTGATGTGTAGGTCGTTGATATTCAAATGAAGCCCCTGGGAAAGGTCAAATACTTGACTTTTCGAGAGCGACTAGGAGTCGTGGAGAGACTCTCTCCTGAAGGTCTTGTATGATATGGACATTAAGCTCTGGGAGCTTTGGGGTGCTTGAGGGTACTTCTTGGAGCGATGAGCAACCATAAGGTAAGTGGTTTAGCCTTACCCTAGTGATTTGATATGTAGGCAGGATGAGTGGTTCATCCTTCTCCTCCCGAGACACAATCATAGGGTGAGTGGTTTAGCCTTCCCCTAGTGATTTGTTGTGTATAGGGTGAGTGGTTCAGCCTTCCCCTAGGATGCCCCATGGCGACATGTAGGCAGGATGAGTGGTTCATCCTTCTCCTGCTAAGACTTCCTACCCATGCAGTTTGGTACTCATGGGAAGTGCCTCTCATCTGGCCAATGAGTAGGGAAATGAGGATAGGGACCATAGTAGTACTGATGGACACATCGTGTAACTACCGTACTCTGTATGCTAGGATGATATTGATCTAGGATCAATTCAAACAGACTTCGGGTCAATAAGAGTGGTATGATACACACTCTTTATTTGGAATTGATTTTGGACTAGTAAGAGTAGTATGACACACTCTTTTTATTGGAACTGACTTCGGGTCAATAAGAGTGGTATGAGACACTATCTTTTATCTAGGACTGACTTCGGGTCATTAAAAAATGGTATGATACATTCTCGACCACTTCTTCTTCTTCATAGTTTAGTAGAATAGAGCAGAGCAATGCAGAGCATTGCGTTGATGGCAGAGATAGTACAATCTAGTATATGGATTAGCAGATGGAGTTCTCCCTAGTTGAGAGGAGTGTTAAAATTGGCAACTAGGGCCAAACTCCGTGTGGGTCGTCTTATTGATGGCAGCTAATATTTTTCTTGGATTCATCTCGTCGAGAGGTGTAGGATTGGTCTAAATATCATCCGATTCCGACATGTATTCATGGATATATGAATTTATTTGTGTTATGTGAAAACTCATCAAGGTCGGCCAACAACAAAATTACCCCCACTTGTCCTCCACATTTTATTATAAATAGAGGTGGCCTTCAAGTCATTTTGACACACTCACACTCTTGTGATCCCTCCCTTCATTTTGTTTTGGGTTTTGATTAATGATAGATCTAGAGGGAGTTCCTAGGCTCTACGCTGCCCTAATGAAGAAGCCCTAACACAGTCATGGAGGAGTCTTACAAGCATCCATGAAATATTCTAATATGCTGGCCTAATGATGCCCTAGTCCGTAATAAAGGGAAGTATAATACGCAGTCATGAAGGAGGGATCTTAATGTTGCCAAGGAGAGATCTTAACACTTCCATGGAGAGCCCTAATTACAGTCAAGGAGAAGCCCTAGACATGGAGGTGAAGGGGTTGTCTAGAGAGACCTACGCTTCCCTAAATTATAGTACATGAAGCCAGCCTTAACACAGCGATGGGATATGACCTTAATGCTATCATGAAAAAGGCTTAACACTATAATGGAGGAAAAGACCTAGACCCTGTCTAAAGAGACCTACGCTGCCCTAAAGGAGGATCTTCTATGCAGTCCTAGGAGAGGCTTTAACATCCTAATCTCAGCCCTAAAGGAGCAGCAAAGTATTAGCCCAAATATGTTGTCCTAGGCCGCAATCATTAAGGTTTTGTATGTAGCAAGGGGAGACCTTAACAAGCTCTAGCTGCTATGATGCAGAAGCATTCATCTTAGAAGAATGATTGTATTTTAGTAGACATACGGGGGTCTTATGTTTTAAGGAATTTGGTTTCTTAAGTGTTGAATTAATGTAATTACTTAGGTTTTGAGTGATTTTAATGAAAATAGGAATTAATTAAGTATTGTGAGGCATATTGTAAATGTTCTCGAATGAAGGGGAACATGAGAGAATCATGATAGTTGAGAGTTCATAGGAATTGATAGCTTTGGAAATTAATTGTAGATCTTGAATTAGGAATTAGTTCATGATTTATAGGACTGAGAGGATTCTTAGGTTTTAGTTGAAATTATTAAGGATCTAAACTAGAAATTGGTTATGGACTCCTTTTATATAAATGTAAGCCTAAAAGGCATAGTCAAGGGTTAGCTAGTTAGTCAAGTCAAGTTAGTAGTGAGAGGTTTGATTGTAAGCCTATAGGCAGATTGTGAAATAGAGACCACTAATATTGGAAATCAAGCCTGAGAGAAAAAACTGTGTAAATACCTGTTCATTAATACAAACAACTCAATTCTGAGTGTATGTGTGTGTATGGAGTAATTTAATTGTAATCAGTGTGTGAACTAGAGTAAGTTATATGTAACAGAAGTTTCATGTGCAGAATTAGAGGCGAAATATAGAGATGAGTAATAGAGAGGTGCTTTGGCTTTGTACACACCGACAGTACAAGAGGAAGCCTTTAATGTTACAGTGAAGGTGAAGGAAGCATAAAGGCACGAGCAAAGCTAAGTCAAGGAGGAAGTTGTGATGCAGAAGAGCGAAGGACCAGAACCCTGAAGAAAGCTGAAACTACAGAAAGACATTGAAGAAACAACATAAAAATGAAGTAAAGATAAGGGCGAAGTAATGAGGTAACGATGCACAGGAGTCGTTGGATCTAAAGATCAATGAACGAGTTTGAAGGCGATGGAAAACCAAGATTGAGTCGTACAACATAAGTAAAAGAAATGAATGGAAGAGATTCAATCCAAGTACTTTTGGAAGGTGAAAGGCGTGTTGGAAATAATACTGAGAGGGGGGGTGAATTAGTATTATCATATCAATAATTTAATTTTCAAAACTGATTTGTATACACTACTTTAGCTCAGTGAACTAGCATGTATACACAACTGTATTTAATGCAACCAGTGTGTATGTAGATATCTTTTGATTTACCCAAATTATCATGTATTGAACTTTAATTAGTATATCAGGAATTCATTAGACATTGCAGTAAAAATAGAATAAAGCATCACACATAAGCAACACACATGAACACCAAGATATAAGGTGGAAACCCAATGTGGGTTAAAACCACCTACTGCTGTCATCTCTGTCTTCTTTTAATAATAATAAAATTATGTTTACAATTTTTGTATTGGTGCAATCTTATACCAGTACGCAGGCTTCTACCTACAGAAGGCTACAACCTTCTCTCGTTCTCTAGCTTCTACTGGAAGGGAGCTACAACCCCCTAGCTCTTTTACTAGCCATTATGTTTGCTTAGTACGTAGGCACCGACCTACAGAAGGCTATGACCTTCTTTTTTTCTTCCAAGGACCACGTTTCATAAATTTTCAGATTGGATCCATCAACAACATCATAAGTATAATTCAATCATCAAATATATTTGCATAAACCAATCATCTTTTGAAACAACCACAATCGAATCAATCAGTCACATTGACAATCCATCAATCTGATCATTCAGAATATTGTCATCAGAATATAGTAACCAGAACCCAGAACTCTGCAACAGCAAACAACAGCAACTAAAACATATTTTATAAGGTATACGCTACTTTCATGTGCTAAACCTGCATGTATACGTGCTTTCCTCAAAGCCAATCAGCGTATACATCTGCAAATATTAATTCATAATTCTTCAGCTATACCAAACTTCAGTTGTACCCAGATCATATCATTTACAAAATAATATATGCGTCGGAATTCGGATCTAGAATATTCATGAGCAAAAACACATAATGATAGTTCATTTTATGCCTTAAGATCCCAATCCATCATTAGATCTTATCCTCCATCAACCGCTAAGGTTCCTCCTTGGTTCAGATCCAACAATGCACCATAACCCAATAACCCGCATTCTAGATCTCACACTTCATCAGATATTCAATGCTTGTGTGTCTTGGCCTAATGATCTTATCTTCCTTTTATAATTTTAGGCCTTTCTCAATACCATGGACCAAAACCACTTAGGACTAATACCTTGGATCAAATACCTAGGTTCAATACCTCAGACCAAATACCTTGGACCAATACCATGGATTAGAATACCATGGACCAAATACTTCGGACCAAAACTTAGTTTTTCCAAGGTATACGCGCTCTTCCTTTTGTGAAAGTGCATGTGTACGTATATGTGACTTGTATATGGTGAACCTGAATGTATACATGGTTTGGTCAATGGTGAACGTGCGTATACCTCTCTTTCTACATTTTGTGAAATTTGAACTGTGATTCTTTGCTGTTGTAATGTTGCACTGTGATCTGAGTAAGTTGCCTTATGAACTAATTCCTTGAAACTGTCCTGCATTTCATCACATCTGTAAATACTATTGTTATGCATTCTATCACATTTGATATCTCTTCTATAGATTCATCTAGTTATCATATACAAGTGAGTTGTTCTTCTACAAGTGGGTTTCCATCAAGTACGGCACATACATCATAATGCCAACAATCTCTCCCTTTGGACTTGATGGCAACTATGTTGGTGTTGATTACCGCAAGCTGTAGAACTATTAGAGATGACACAAAGTGAGTTGTTCTACTACAAGTGGTTTGCCATCAATTACAACACATACATCATAATGCCAACAATCTCCCCCTTTGGACTTGATGGCAACTATGTTGGTGTTGATTACCGCAAGTTGTAGAATTGTTAGAGATGACACGCAACACCAAAATACTCTCCCCCTTTGACATCAAGGGCAAAGAGCGGACCGAGATATTCTCCCCCTTTGTTATCAAGAGAAAAGGGTAGATCAAAATGAAGACTTTCATAGCTGAATATTAATCATACTCGCCCTATGCACATGCTGAATTCTCTTATTGAACTCCCCCTTTGTACATGCTGAGATGCACTATGTCATCCATGCTCCCCCTGAGAACATGCAGATTTTGAAAATATTTTTCAAAAGAATAACATGACTCTATAACTCAACTAAGTGACTTTGACCTTCTTATCACCAAAGACTCATACATACATCAATCTCCCAACCAAGTGGGGATATACTGAATTTGACTCATCCACCCAACCAAGAGGGGATATACCAATTGTTTATGACATAAATATAATTACATCATCCTTCCCATTCATAGAGGGGGTACAACTTACATCATATGAACAAAAGGGACTCATCAAAAGAGTACAACAAACAGAGAAAAATTATTACATCATGGTTTTTGATATCACATTTATAACAAAGACCAAATATCTAAACAAGACCATGATAGTCTTCAGCAACTATCATACACCATGTATGATCTGCTCCATAAGCATCTGTCAATAGCATCTAGACCAGCAACCTGTATATGTCCATAATCAGTTCCCAAGATATGACAATGTAAATATCATCAACATGTGACAAAGTATGTCTGCATATAGATATCAATTCATCCTCTTGATCTCATCAAGATCAACTTGCTTCGTTTCCATAACCTTCCATGAATCAACTAAGAAAATGTCATATCTCCAAGTGGTAGCCCCAAAATCATTCACATCATATCATATGTGAAAAACACCATAGTCATCACATCATCATCAAGAACTGTATGATCTTTCAAAAGAACCTTCAATATATCAACCATATATCATCATTAGGGAACATCCCACATCTGATAAGCATCAACCATGATAATCAACATATGTGAGTATCAACCTATCATCATAAGGTAAGAACTCATCATCATTATGTGTCTAAGTAAGTCATGTCTTTGAATATCCATGTCTTCAAATAGCTATGTCTTCATGCAACCTGCGATAACATCATTTTCTTGGCCAACCAACAATATTTCTCAATATAATCATCCATGTGTTCAGTACACTGTATGTCCATCAAAGAGATAGAAATATGTATCTAGCATAGCAAACCATGATAAGTCATATTGATGATATTCACACTGTCATATCTTGGGAACTGATGATGGACATATACAGGTTGCTGGTCTGGATGCTGTTGACAGATGCTTATGGAGCAAATCATACATGGTGTATGATAGTTGTTGAAGACTATCATGGTCTTGTTTAGATATTTGGTCTCTGTTATAAATGTCATATCAAAAAACATGATGTAATATTTTGTCTCTATCTATTGTAGTCTTTTGATGAGTCCCTTTTGGTCATATGATGTAATTTGTACCCCCTCTATGCATGGGAAGGATGATGTAATTGTATTTCTATCATAAACAATTGGTATATCCCCTCTTGGTTGGGTGGATGAGTCAAATTCAGTATATCCCCACTTGGTTGGGAGATTGATGTATGTATGATTCTTTGGTGATAAGAAGGTCAAAGTCACTTAGTTGAGTTATAGATTCGTGTTATTCTTCTGAAAAATATTTGCAGACTCTGCATGTGCTCCCATGGATGACATAGTGCATCTCAACATGTACAAAGGGGGAGTTCAATCAGAGAATTCAACATGTGCCTAGGGAGAGTATGATTAATATTCAGCTATGAAAGTCTTCATTTTGATCTGCCCTTTTCTCTTGATATCAAAGGGGGAGAATATCCTGGTCCGCCCTTTGCCCTTGATGTCAAAGGGGGGGAGTATTTTGGTGTTGCGTGTCATCTCTAACAATTCTACAACTGGGTAATCAACACCAACATAGTTGCCATCAAGTCCAAAGGGGGAGATTGTTGGCATTAGGATGTATGTGTTGTACTTGATGGCAGCCCACTTGTAGCAAAACAACTCACTTCATGTCATATCTAACAGTTCTACAGCTTGCAGTAATCAACACCAACATAGTTACCATCAAGTCCAAAGGGGGAGATTGATGGAATTATGATGTATGTATTGTACTTGTTGGAAACCCACTTGTAGCAAAATAACTCACTTGTATATGATAACTAGATGAATCGACAGAAGAGATATCAGATGTGACAAAATGCATAACAACAGTGTTTACAGATTTGATGAAATGCAGGATAGTTTCAAGGAATCAGTTCAGAAGGAAACTTACTCAGATCACAGTACAACATGACAACAGCAAAGAATTACAGTTCAAACTTCACAGAATGAAGAAAGAGAGGTATACGCAGGTTCACCATTGACCAAGCCACATATACACGCAAGTTCACCGTATACAAGTCACGTATACGTACACAAGCACTTTCATAAAAGGAAAAACATGTATACCTTGGAAAAACTAAGTTTTGGTCCGAAGTATCTGGTACGAGGTATTGACCCTATGTATTTGATCCAAGGTATTGGCCCTAAGTGGTTTTGGTCCATGGTATTGAGAAAGGCCTAAAACTATATAAGGAGGAGATGATCATTAGGCCAAGGCACACAAGCATTGAATATAGAATGAAGTGTGAGATCTAGTATGTAGGTTATTGGGTTATGGTGCATTGCTGGATCTGAACCAAGGAGGAACCTTAGCGGTTGATGGAGGATAAGATCTAATGATGGATCGGGATCTTAAGGCGTAAAATGAACTATCATTATGTGTTTTTTCTCATGAATATTCTAGATCTGAATTCTAACGCATATATTATTCTGGAAATGATATGATCTAGGTATAACTGAAGTCTAGTATAGCTACAAAATTATGAATTAATATTTGCAGATGTATACGCTGGTTGGCTTTGAGGAAAGCGCGTATACACGTAGGTTCGGCACATGAAAATAGCGTATACCTTATAAAATATGTTTTAGTTGTTGTTGTTTGTTATTGCAGAGTTCTAGGTTCTGGTCTGGGTTCTGGTTACTGTATTCTGATGACAATATTCTGAATGATCAGATTGATGGGTTGTCAAAGTGATTGATTGATTCGGTTGTGGTTGTTTCAAAAGGTGATTGGTTGATGCAGATATATTTGATGATTGAATTACAGTGGTAATAGATTTTGAGCTTCAATGTTGTTGATGGGTCTAGTATGAAAATTGGATGAAACATGGCCTTCAGATTATGGTTTTGTGTTCTAGGAGTATCTAGTCTGAAAATTTATGATAGTTCATTTTACACCCTAAGATCCCAATCCATCATTAAATATTATCCTTCATCAACCACTGAGGTTCCTCCTTGGTTCATAATGACTTATCATTATGTAATCTAATGGGCTAGATCTGATTGTTAACACATGTTTTATCCTTTATATGTGATGATCTGGGTATGTTTGAAGTCGGGAAGAGCAACGAAGTTATAAGTATTTTCAGATCTATACGCTGGTTCTGAATGATGATGAAGTGGTCTCTTATTGATAAGTCAAATGGAAAATAAATGGCTTGTGCTGTGCTAGATGAATCTGGAACTCCTGCAACCTTCTGGGGTGAAGCTGCATTCGTAATCATCACTATTCTCAACCAAGAAAATGTTCGAGTAAACAACACTCAAACTCCACATCAACTTTTTTATGGTAAGACTCCTACTTTAAAATACTTCAAAGTTTTTGGAAGCAAATGTTACATCAAAAGCACTGATGCAAAACTTGGTAAGTTTGAACCTAGAGCAGATGAAGGTATTCTTCTTGGCTACTCTTCCCGAAGTAAAGGATATAAATGTTATAATAAAAGACTTGGGAAAATTATTGAAAGTATTGATTTTGTAGTTGATGAAGCATGAAAAAATCCAAAATAGATAAAAACCGAAGATTATGACAATGAAGAAGATGAGGATCATTTTCCCACATCAAATCACACTGATTCTGAAGAAGAAACCAATGAAGCACCAGAAGAAGAGATAACGATAGAAGAAAAGACTCCATCCAGGTATGTTCAGAAAAATCATCCAGAAACTCAAATTTTAGGGGAAAAAGGGGTAGGTGTGCAGAAAAGAAGAACTATTGCTAAAGCCTCAAGCTATCTAGCATTACTATCTTCCACTGAACCTCAAAATGTAAATGAAGCATGCAGAGATGAATGTTGGGTCAAGGCCATGAATGAAGAACTTGAGCAAATTGAAAAGAATAATACTTGGGAATTAGATCCTAGACCTCATGATAAGAATATCATGGGAACGAAATGGATATTCAAAAACAAGCTGAACGAAAATGGAGAAGTTATTAGAAACAAGGACATACTTGTTTGTAAAGGATATGCTCAACAAGAAGATATATATTTGAAGAAACTTTTGCACCAATTGCTAGACTTGAAGCCATAAGAATGTTTCTTTCTCTTTCTAGTTTTCAGAAATTCAAAGTATACCAAATGGATGTAAAATTTACCTTTCTTAATGGAGACTTAGAAGAAGCCTATATTGAACAACCAGAAGGATTCATTCTTGGAAATGATGCTCAGCTTGCTCTGATACCAATTGTTGGAAATAATGCTAAGAGGGGGGGGTGAATCAATATTATCAGATCAATAATTTAATTTTCAAAACTGTTTTGTATACGCTACTTCAAGTCAGTGAACTAGCGTGTATACGCAACTGTACTTAATGCAACCAACGTATATGCAAAGATATTTTGATTTACCCAAATTATCGTGTATTGAACTTTAATCAGTATATCAGGAATTCGTTAGACAGTGCAGTAAAAACATAATAAAGCATCACACATAAGCAACACACATGAACACCAAGATATAAGGTGGAAACCCAATGTGGGTGAAAACCACCTGCTGCTGTCATCTCTGTCTTCTTTTAATAATAAGAAAATTATGTTTACAATTTTTGTATTGGTGCAATCTTATACTAGTATGCAGGCTTCTCCTTGCAGAAGGCTACAACCTTCTCTCATTCTCCAGCTTCTACTGGAAGGGAGCTACAACCCCCTAGCTCTTGTACTAGCCGTTGTGTTTGCTTAGTACGTAGGCGCCGACCTACAGAAGGCTATGACCTTCTCTTTTTCTTCGAAGGACCACGTTTCATAAATTTTCAGACTGGATCCATCAACAACATCATAAGTGTAATTCAATCATCAAATATATCTGCATCAACCAATCACCTTTTGAAACAACCACAACCGAATCAATCAATCACTTTGACAACCCATCAATCTGATCATTCAGAATATTGTCATCAGATACAGTAACCAGAACCTAGACCAGAACCCAGAACTCTGCAATAGCAAACAGTAGCAACTAAAACATATTTTATAAGGTATACACTATTTTCATATGCCGAACCTGCGTGTATACGTGCTTTCCTCAAAGCCAACCAACGTATACATCTACAAATATTAATTCATAATTTTGCAGCTATACCAGACTTCAGTTGTACCCAGATCATATCATTTACAGAATAATATATGCATCATAATTCAGATCTAGAATATTCATGAGAAAAAACACATAATGATAGTTCATTTTATGCCTTAAGATCCCTATCCATCATTAGATCTTATCCTCCATCAACTGCTAAGGTTCCTCCTTGGTTCAGATCCAACAATGCACCATAACCAAATAACCTGGATACTAGATCTCACACTTCATCAGATATTCAATGCTTGTGTGTCTGGACCTAATGATCTTCTCTTCCTTTTATAGTCTTAGGCCTTTCTCAATACCATGGACCAAAACCACTTAGGAACAATACCTTGGATCAAATACCTAGGGTCAATAACTTGGACCAATACCATGGATCAAAATACCATGGACCAAATACTTCAGACCAAAACTTAGTTTTTCCAAGGTATATGCGCATTTCCTTTTGTGAAAGTGTGTGTGTACATATATGCAACTTTTACATGGTGAACCTACGTGTATACGTGGCTTGGTTAATGGTGAACCTACGTATACCTCTCTTTCTTCATTCTGTGAACTTTGAACTGTAATTCTTTGTTGTTTTCATGCTATACTATGATATGAGTAAGTTGCCTTCTGAACTGATTCCTTGAAACTGTCCTGCATTTCATCACATCTTTAAATACTGTTGTTATGCATTCTGTCAAATCTGATATCTCTTCTGTAGATTCATATAGTTATCATATACAAGTGAGTTGTTCTACTACAAGTGGGTTTCCATCGAGTACAACACATACATCATAATGCCAACAATCTCCCCCTTTGGACTTGATGGCAACTATGTTGGTGTTGATTACCAAAAGCTGTAGAATTGTTAGAGATGACACGAAGTGAGTTGTTCTGCTACAAGTGGGTTTCCATCAAGTACAACACATACATCATAGTGCCAACAAGGTGGTAATCGATCTGGATCGTTAGATCGACATGGTAGATCAACGGTGATTAATAACCGCATCGGGTTTAGAGAGTGTGTGGGTGCCCTGATCGTGGTTGAAGTCCCGTAGTAAATCCTAGCCGTCGATCCCATGGTCAACACTTACGTCATAGTCAACTACGGTATTAGACCTATAATTAACCCGCATACTAGTTGAAGGGCCGCAGGCCGTAGGATTTAAATGGCCTCCGTCATCCAATAGATATCGGGTCGTAAAGAGATCGAACATTAACCTCAAGGGCGGACACAAACATTTATAGATTAAGGTTGTATAATTCTTATCGACTCCGTAAGGCGGTTAAATGTCGTGTAAGTGGTATGTGGGATATCGTTGCGGACTGTCAGATTAAATGGGTTTGGATATACGGTGTAGGATCATTGAGCAACTCTGTTGATTGGGGAAGATATCAACTGTCGGATCGAGGGTAATATCGACGATGGAGATTGAAGCGAAAAGATTTGTGGAGAGCAGACCCGAGGAGGTTATAAGCATGGTTTTAATTTATTTGGGGTCCAGTTGTGTTATCACATATCGCATGTGAGAGGCGATGAAGTCACATGTTGGTGTGATGCAATATTGCGACAGCTGTTGATCTAATGGATGAAATCAATGGTGGAAAGAGCAATCACATATCACAAATTGGGAATCCTAAGTGCACATTCTATTGAGTCCTTTGAAATCCGCGATCGCACCAAAGGATTAACTAAGGGTCAGATTGGGGTTAGTTATTAACTCGTTCCACATGAGGGTTTGATTAAGGAGCCTTAAACCTTAATTTATGAAGGTTTGACCAGGAAAGTCATTGAAATTCCTGGGACAGAGGAGCTTATGCATACTGTGGGGGATGCAGGATTTTCCTGTGTCAAAGTGGTATCAGAGTTGAATTGTGATTGAAACATTTGATATTAAGGAAGCACAAAGAAATTTTGTGTGAAAATTTCTTTGAAAAGAATTTAGAACAGAGTTATGTTTTGAAGGTGTGTATATAGGTCAATGGAGATGAAAGCAGGCAAGAGGAGATCAGATTCTAATTTGACAAACAATTTGAACACAGAGATAAATTATAATAGAATATTGGGAGAATTGTAGATGCAATGGAACATAGGAGAATCCATTCAAAGTACAAGTGAATGGTAGAACAAGATCATGCAGAGATCTTGAAGGTGAGATGGTATGTTTTTATTTTAATCTGATTTGAAGATTGGAGTGTGTGGACTTTATATTGGTGCACAGGTAATAGCAAAAGAAGGTGAGAAGATTGCATCAACTTAGAGCAAGGAGTGCTCAATTGGTTCCAGAGGAAAGAACCAGAGAGATGCTAAAAGACTGAGCTCAGAGGAGAGAAGCTTAATGAAGCATATGTAGCAAGAAGGAGACCTGTTACTGCAAAGGTATTGTTGCAGCTCACAAAGGAAATTCCATAGAGGATGTGGGTAGAATTTCTAAGTAATGAAGAAAGCTGATAAGACCTTCTAAGTGAAATAAGAGGTGGTTAGAACCAAGTATTTCACTGTGATTGAAATACATGAGGATAGTTGTGTTCTTAGAAGATGTGGATGAGTTGAAGCCTAGAAGAAGCAGAGAGAAGTGCTCAAAAGAGGTTCTAGAGATAGAGAACCAAGGGCTTGTCAAAAGACCAAGTACAGAGGAAAGCTTGGTGAGGTAAGTGGCATCAGGGAGGACTTGTTGTTGCAGAGGCTTTAATGCAGCTCATAGTGAGTGAGTGAGGAACTCATAGAGATGGAGGAGAAAATGACTACTAATATTCATAGTGGAGGTTTTGAAGAGGACCACAGCAGAAGAAAAGTGAAGAAGGAGGATGCGAGGCAAATGGCAAGAGAATGAGTCAAGAGGAAATTGACAAAGAGATTGTTGAGATGAAAGAACAACTCAATGTGTTAATGATGATACTTGAGGAAAGCTAGAGACTAGGTTGGGTCTTGAAGAAAAAGCTAGTGAAGTGGCATAAATTATAGAAAAGGATACAACAGAGGCAAATGAAGTGGCTGGTGGAAGAACTCAGAGAAGCTGAGTTGGAAATGGAAGTTTCCATTTGTGAACCAGAGCAGGGTGAAGTTCTAGGAGAAGATGAAGACTTGAAGACTGAAACTTCAAGTAAGACCAAAGGGTCACAAGATTTTAAATCTGATAATTTGCATATGTTTGTAGGTGAAAAATTTGAAGAAGGACAATTTGCTGATATTGACATAAAGGAGGAAGAAGACAGGGAGAATCTAAATTTTGTTCTGAAAGAAGATGAGATAGATAGGCCTCATGTAAATACCTGTACACAGTTAGGAGAAGGATTTACTTTTCAACATATTGCAAGGACTAAAAGTAGAGGAAGTTGGACTCATAAGGATGGCCAAAAGCAAGAAGAAGTAGAGAAGGATATCAAGCAATCAAGTGAAGGACTTGATGAGATTAAAGAGAAGACCATTGAAATATTTCTAAGTCATGTAAATAACTTGGAACAGCATGAAGACTTGGTGATTGAATCATCAAATGAGATCATGAGGTCTTGTGGTTTTAGAACTAACAAGTTGTGTGTGAATGCAGGTATTGCAGAAGACAAACCATTTTATGGAACTGTCTTGAATGAAGCTGAAATTTGCCAAGTAAAGTATGATGATGACTGTCTTTCAAATGAAGATCAAGTTGAGTTATTATAGTAGAAGGAGTTCATAAATTCCTTGCTTAGTGGAAGAAATATCTTCAGTAGAGATGAGACAGTTATGTTTTATGATAAGGAATTTGCTATTGATGAGGACAAAGAGGAATTGATTTTCTTAAATGGCCAAAGGGAGAGTGATGGACAAACATCTAAAACTATCACAGAGATGGAGGATTAGAATTTTATTCTAATCAAGAATGAAGAAGTAGTGTCAACAAGAAGTTATACTTGTGACAAAGAAGAAGATAGTGAGGATTGTACAGAAATTTTAGGAGAAATTCCAAGTGAGATGGAAAATTTATGGCATGAGTTAAGTCTTTTGAAGAAAAGGCTAGAAAAGCAAAAAGTAAGTGTCCAGGTTGTAAAATTAGAACTGAATGAGAATGAAGAAGTTCACTATAGTGGACAAGGACATGAATACATCATTGAAATAGATGGTGTGGAGGAGAGACTAGTTGACAGTGTCGAGAATTCTGTTGAGAATTCAAATTAGCATACTGATGTGCTGATAGATGAAGAAGAAGCAGAGCAGCATACTGATGTGTTGCCAAAGGAAGAAAAGGCATAGAAGCCTTATGTTTTTTTATTTTAATAATTGTTTTGTGAGTGCAGGGTTAGTTGCAGACGCTGGAGAAAATTTGGCACAGATGAGCAACCAAATAAAAATGAAAGAGGAATATTTTGTGGAAGTATTTAATCCATGGAACAAAGATGTTCAATTGCTAGAGAAAATGCTGGAAAGTCAGGATTCAATACAGAAAGAGATAACCATGAAAGAGGGTAAGGATGAAAAAGAGGAAGAACAAGTAAAAGTAAGCATAGGAGAAAAAGTAAGTTATAGAATTCGACAACTTCAAAGTGAAGAACAATAATTTGAAGAGTTAGTAGACAACAACAACAACCTGAAACAAAGAGAAAATGGTAACAGGAAGAGGCGGAGTATGGGCCAGCCCAAGGATGTGGTGGAAATGGAGATTGAAGAATTATGGCAGTTGATGATGAAACAGTGCAGGCTTAGGAAAATGACAGCAAGAAGTATGATCAATTAGTTTTTGAACCTGATTGACAAGGAGAGGAAGATGAAACAGAAGACAACAGAGCTACAACAACAAAAAAGGTGCAAGGTATTTGAGCTGTTACAAACTAAATTTTGGGACCCTGGAGGTTTTTTATCAACATATGAAAGCACATGATCAGGAGATCTTGAACATTTTCTACTTTGGGAGTCTAATGCAGGAGCATTCAGCTCAGAAGAATCAATGTATTTTAGTAGACATACAGGGGCCTTATGTTTTAAGGAAGTTGGTTTCCTAAGTGTTGAATTAATGTAATTACTTAGGTTTTGAGTGATTTTAATGAAAATAAGAATTAATTAAGTATTGTGAGGAATATTTTAAATGTTCTCGAATGAAGGGGAACATGAGAGAATCATGATAGTTGAGATTTCATAGGAATTGTTAGCTTTGGAAATTAATTGTAGATCTTGAATTAGGAATTGGTTCATGATTTATAGGATTGAGAGGATTCTTAGGTTTTAATTGAAAGTATTAAGGATCTGAACCAAAAATTGGTTATAGACTCCTTTTGCATAAATGTAAGCCTAAAAGGCATAGTCAGGGGTTAGCTAGTTAGTCAAGTCAAGTTAGTGGTTAGAGGTTTGATTGTAAGCCTATGGGCAGATTGTGAAATAGAGGCCACTGATATTGGAAATCAGGCCTAAGAGAAGAAACTATGTAAATACATGTTCATTAATACTATAGGTTTTAACCCTGTACAGAAATTACCTACATACGAATTCTAAAACACAGAAAATAAACAATGCGAGAGCATATCACATAAAACACATATACACAGAGATTTTCCCTGGATCCCAAAACTGGGACTACCAGCTTGATTTTTCATTATATTCCTTTCAATGTTATAATACATATTTATACATGCCGAAGCATCTAATACCATGGACCGAAAACCATCGCGTCCAAAAACATGTGCGAAAATCATGCACAAAACCATAGGTGGGTCCGCCCATCCTAACATAGGGTCTGAAACTAAAAATTTCTGGGGCGCTGCCTCGAACCCCATAAAGTGGGGTTACGGGTACACCTCAAACCCCCTGTGATCCCCCCGGCTACACAATCGGCGCAACGAAGGGGGGCTCTGCTCCCCCTCTAACCCCCCAGTTAACTATGTGGGCTAGTCATGGAAAGAATATAACACAACCCAACATTCTCCCACTTGTTGTTTTCTTTCCACAGGGGGCCACAAGAGAGCTTAGTCATTTTTCCAGCCCTGAAATGCTCATTGTCTCTCTACACCAAGAGAACTTCTCAGAGCTCACATATTTTGTCAATGCATCTGCAGTATTCTTCAAAGTGTCCACCTTTACCAACAACACCTTTTTGTCTTCTATCATATCCCTCACAAAGTGATACTGAACATCAATGTGCTTTGTCTTTGAATGATATGTGGGGTTCTTTGCCAAGAAAATTGCACTTTGGCTATCACAGTCTATCCTTATAGCTCCATGTACTAACCCCATACTTGAACACAATCTCTGCAACCAAACTGCTTCCTTGCTTGCATGAGCGACTGCCATGTATTCTGCCTCTATAGTTGATAGTGCCACTACAGATTGTTTCTTACTCATCCAACTGAATGCACCTCCAAATAGGTTAAACACATACCCACTTGTTGATCTTCTCTGATCTAGATCTCCAGCCCAGTCTGCATCAACAAAGCCAACATTCTGTCCAATCCTGATCTTCCTTGGTAGAAAAAACCATAATCACTAGTGCCACGCAAATACCTGAAAACCCACTTCACTGTTGTCCAGTGCTCCTTCCCTTGTTTTGACATAAACCTGCTCAATACTCCCACTGCATGTGCAATTTCTGGTCTATCATAGACCATTGCATACATCAAGCTACCGACTGCACTTGCATATGGAACACGGGACATGTCCTCTTCCTCTTCTTGTGTCTTGGGACACTGTTCAGTAGATAACCTCACACCTACAGGAATAGGAACCTTCACCAGTTTACTATCCTTCATATTAAACCTCTGCAGTATTGTCTCGACATACTTCCTCTGGTTTAACCAGAGCTTCCTCTTTTCCCGATCTCTTTTAATTTCCATGCCCAAAATATAGTTTGTAGCACCAAGATCTTTCATGTCGAATTTGGAGGAAAATTGGGTCTTCAAATCCTAGATAATTTCTTTGTCATTTCCAACCAGCAACATATCATCCACATACAAGACCGGATAAATAACACGGTCACCAATTAATTTAAAATACACACAGTGATATGCTTTGGTTCTGGTGAAGCCAACAAATTTCTGATACCACATTCTTGGTGACTATTTTAACCCATACAGAGACTTGTTTAACTTGCATACCATTTCTTTCTTACCCTTCATTGCAAAGCCTTCAGGTTGCTTCATGTATATTTCCTCTTCCAGATCCCCGTGAAGAAATGGTGTCTTCACATCCATCTGTTCTACCTCAAAATCAAAAGTAGTAGCAACAGATAAAAGTAATCTAATAGAAGTTACCTTGGCAACAGGAGAAAAAAATATCACCAAAATCAATTCCTGGCACCTGGGAATAGTCTTTTGCTACCAACCGAGTTTTGTATTTCTCCACCTTTCCTTCTTCATTTGTCTTCTTCTTGAACACCCATTTTCTGCCAATGGGTTTCCTTCCAGCCAGCAACTCCACCAGATCCCAAGCCTCATTTTTGTGCAAAGATTCCATTTCATCAACCATGGCCTCTTTCCAGAGTTTTCCATCCTTTGAATCCACTGCTTCCTTCACAGTTTTGGGATCATCATCAATAACAGACAAAGAAAGAAAAATTTGAATAGAAAGCAGATGGACTATACCTTTCTGGCTGCCTTCTTTCTCGAACTGATCTTCTCAGAGCGGGAGTTTGTGGCTCTTCATTTTCTGATTCCTCCTCCGCTGTAGAGTCTGATTCTCCTCCTTTAGCTCAAACTCTATCTTCTTAGGTTCCTTTGGTTGGACTTCATGTTTAATAACATCTTTCACCTCTCTGAACACCACATCTCGGTTGTACACAACCTTCCTTGTTACTGGGTTCCAAAGCTTATAACCCTTTAAACCATCCTTATACCCAATAAAGATGCACTTTTCAGATTTACTATCCAACTTGGTTCTTTTCTCTTTTAGAACATGTACATATGCATCACATCCAAATACCCTTAGATGTGAAAGAGAGGGTTTCTTAATAGTCCATACCTCTTGTGGAGTCTTATCCTCCAACGCTAATGAAGGTGACCCATTGACCAGGTAACATGCAGTATCCACTGCCTCTGCCTAGAATTCTTGTCCTAATGCGGCACCACTGAGCATGCTTCTTGCCCTTTCCATCAACGTCTTGTTCATTCTTTCTGCAACTCCATTTTGTTGAGGTGTATATGGAGTAGTCTTCTGCCATGATATACCACACTTCTTACAGAATTCTTCAAATTCCTTACTGCAAAACTCTCCACCATTATCTCTCCTCAGCACCTTTATCTTCTTCTCTGTCTGGTTTTCCACTAGAGCCTTAAATTCTTTAAACCTGTCAAAAATATTCCTTGAGAAGTCATCTATAAATTATACATAGTACACAGACTTACCCAGTGATGGAACCTTCACAGGTCCAAACACATCACTATGCACAAGCTCTAATATCCGTTTCACCCTCTTACCACCAGAGGGGAAACTGACCCGATTATGCTTCCCATATACACAATTTTCACAGAAATCAAAATCCAGAGAGCTATTACTCATACCTTCTACCATACCTTTGTCATGAAGTATTCGAAGGCCCGTCTCTCCAATATGTCCAAGCCTTTGATGCCACAGCATGGTCTTCTCTCCAGAGACCACTAGATTTTCTGCTCCACTTTTAGGAACCACAGAATTGTTGCACCCGTCAACAACAGCGCTACCTTGCAGCTTGTACAGAGTTCTAGTATGAACTCCCCGTAGGTATCCTTCTCGAACACTGTTTTTACACCTGCATCATCCAACTTTCTTACAAAAATCAGATTTCTTGCCAATGCAAGAATATGCAGAACACCTGGAAGTGTTCTAACCCTTCCACCTTGCAACTTCAACTTTACTTTTCCATGACCAACGATTCTAGCCTTCCTGTCATCCCCCAAGAAGACATCACCACCATCATATTTCTCATACTCACAAAACCACTCTATGGGGAGTGAAGTGAAAGGATGCACCTGAGTCAATCAACCATGCCTCATGATCTACATGTGTACTTGAAGAGGCCAAGTACACATCCCCACCTTCATCTGAGGTGGTTTTCGCCTCTGCAGAAGGAGCATCATCAGATTCCTTTCCTTTATCAGGATCTTTAGATTTATAGTCCCTTTTTAAGTGCCTTTCCTTTCCACATTTCCAGCACACCACCTTTACAGGTTTTCCTGGAGATTTAGATCTCCCTCTAGATTTATATCTCCCACTCGATGATTTATTTTTGTTTATGTTATGGGACCGTCCTCGTACAGACAAGGCATCACCATTCTAGCTCTCCATATTTTTCCTTCTCATCTCCTCCGTCAGCAAGGATGAGACTATTTCATCAAAATGAAAGGCAATTGCATTGCTACCTATTGCAATAACCAGACTATCCCATGAATCTGGTAGAGAACACAAAAATTGATGCAATTATCTTCATCTGAAATTTTAATACCAACAGATGCTAACTGACTTACCACAGTATTAAATGCATTCAGATGCTTTGTCACCGAGTCTCCATCTTTCATCCTCAGGTTATACAACTTTTTTTGCAGGAACAGTTTATTCACCAGAGACTTAGATTGGTACAAAATCCCTAAATTGTCCCACAAAGCTTTCGTTGTAGCTTCCCCTGATACATTCAACAATACTAAATCTGAGACACACAATCGTATTGTGCTCTTTGCCTTCTGATCCAACTTCTTCCATGCTTCATCAGACACTCCCGTTGGTTTAGTACCCGGATCTACCGCGATCCACTAATCTTTATCCACCAACAGATCCTCCATCTTGAGTTTCCACAACTCAAAACTCTGACCATTAAATTTCTCGATCTCTATCTTTCCACTGCTCACCATCTTCTTTCACCACCAAAATCGATCTTGCAGATCCCCCACTGAACAAGGTCTACCACAAGCCCAAGCAAAACCCCTCAGCAAAAAAGGTGTCCTCTTGAAGCCAAAATAGCTCTGATACCAAATGTAGGTTTTAACCCCGTACATAAATTACCTGCATACGAATTCTAAAACACAGAAAATAAACAATGTGAGAGCATAACACATAAAACACATATACATAGAGATTTTCCCCTGGATCCCAAAACCGGGACTACTAGCTTGATTTTTCATTATATTCCTTTCAATGTTATAATTCATATTTATTCATGCCAAAGCATCCAATACCATGGACCAAAAACCATCGCGTCCAAAAACATGTGCAAAAATCATGCACAAAACCATAGGTGGGTCCGCCCATCCTAACATAGGGCCCAAAACTAAAATTTTCTAGGGCGCTACCCCAGAGCCCAAAAAAGTGGGGTTACGGGTACACCTCAAACACCCTGTGACCCCCCTCCCCCCCCCCCCCCCCCACACTACACAATCAGTGCAATGAAGGGGGGCTCTGCCCCCCCTTTAAACCCCTCGTTAACTATGTGGGCTAGTCATGGAAAGAATATAACACAACCCAACAAATACAAACAACTCAGTTCTGAGTGTATGTGTGTATGGATTAATTTAATTGTAATCCATGTGTGAACTAGAGTAAGTTCTATGTAACAGAAGTTGCATGTGCAGAATCATAGACGAAATATAGAGATGAGTAACAAAGAGGTGTTACGGCTTTATACAAATCGATAGTACAAGAGGAAGCCTTTAATGTTACAGTGAAGGTGAAGGAAGCATAAAGGCGTGAGCAAAGCTAAGTTAAGGAGGAAGTTGTGATGCAGAAGAGCGAAGGACCAGAACCTTGAAGAAAGCTAAAACTACAGAAAAACATTGAAGAAACGGAATAAAAACGAAGTAAAGAGAAGGGTGAAGTAATGAGGTAACGATGCATAGGAGTCGTTGGATCTAAACATAAACGAATGAGGTTGAAGGCGATGGACAACCAAGATTAAGTCATACAACATAAGTAAAAGAAATGAACGACAGAGATTTAATCCAAGTACTTGCGGAAGGTGAAAGGCGGGAATCGATCTGGACTGTCAGATTGACATGGTAGATCAATGGTGATTAATAACCGTAGTGGGGGTAGAGAGTGTACGGGTGCCCTGATCGTGGTTGAAGTCCCATAGTAAATCCTTGCTGTCGATCCCACGGTCAACGCTTACATCACAGTCAACTACGGTATTAGACCTATAATTAACCCGTGTGCTAGTTGAAGGGCCGCAGGTCGTAGGATTTAAATGGCCTCCATCATCCAACGAATATTGGGCCGTAAAGAGATCGAACTTTAACTTTAAGGGCAGACCTGAACATTTATAGATTAAGGTTATATAATCCTTATCAGCTCTGTAAGGTGGTTAAATGTCGTTTAAGTGGTCTGTGTGATATTGTTACAGACCATCGGATCAAATGGGTTTGGATCTATGGCGTAGGATCACTGAGCAACTCTGTTGATTGGGGAAGATATCAACTGCCAGATCAAGGGTAAGATCGATGGTGGAGATTGAAGCGAAAAGATTTGTGGAGAGCAGACCCGAGGAGGTTATTGGCGCGGTTTTAATTTATTTGGAGTCTGGTTGTGTTATCGCATATCACATGTGAGAGGTGATGAATTCACATGTTGGTGTGATGCGATATTGCGACAGCCATTGATCTGATGGACGAAATCAACGGTGGAAAGGGCAATCGCATATCGTAAATCGGGAATCCTGAGTTCACATTCTATTGAGTCCTTTGAACTCCATGATCGCACCAAAGGATTAACTAAGGGTCAGACTGGGGTTAGTTATTAACTCGCTCCGCATGAGGGTTTGATTAAGGGGCCTTAAACCTTAATTTATAAAGTTTTGATCAGGCATGTTATTGAAATTCCTGGGATAGATGAGATTATGACTTTTATATGCATACTGTGGGTATCGCAGATTTTCCCTATGTCACGCTGTCCAAACAAATGTATTATTCCATTGTTCTAAATCCCTTAACACAGGTCCAGTAATGGCACTATTCCACTATCCTAAAAGACTATCAGCTATAGGTCTAAAAGGGAGATTTAGATGAAGTTGTGAAGGCACCTTAGTGGCTCTATACGTAGTAGTAAGGAGGCCTAGAAGAGGCCCTGATCACAGACTAGAAGGTGACCTGATTCATTGTCACAATCTTCCCTAGTCACTATCAAACAGGAAGGCTACTATCCACAGATCAGAAGAAGCCTTATCAATATTTCAAGGATTGGAAGGTTAGTGTAGCATTTGTGGCAGCATGGTAAAAGAAGTATGATGATAACACTGTGTTAAAAGGTTGTTCCTAGGACTGTGGGATTATAGCTTAACCTTTTGTTGGGCTAGGCCATAGGCCATAGCCAGTAGCTAAGGCAATTGTATCAATCTTGGCAGCATGGAAAAAGTAGTGTCCCTCCTTGATACATTATACTACATTGTTGTCTGAGATGAGTTGATGAGTTGATGAAATAGTGACTGCTAGTACTGCAGGAGGACAACATTCTGGAAGATGCAACATGATGATTGTATGCAACATGGTGATGTAATCACCTTGGAGAATCTGTTGAAGAAGTATGCCTTCACCTGGGTTTAGATTTGCAGTCCTTGTCATCAGAACTATCGTGTCATCTTCATGATGGAAGATCTCTGATGTCTGATCTTGTCAAGTCAAAGTGTTGAATTCTGATGTATATGTACTATCTCTCTTTCTGCTAAACTATTGAAGAATATAAGAAGAATTGATCAAGGATTTCCCCACATTGGGGTTTGTCCCTGGCTGGCACCACATTTTGTGTCCTCTTGCCTTGTCTTGTCTTCTGCGATTTATGTTTATGTTCTATCTACATTTTACTATCATGCTAAATGTGATTGCTAATATGGAATTGATATTGAGCTAATATGGAAAATTGAAATAAATTTTCTCTAAGCATAAAACATACCTAAAATTAACATCTTCTTCATGCAATTCAAAAGAAAAACAATATTGACTATACAAAATTTCTAAATTTATTACTTCAAGAGAAGTCCATTCAAAAACAGACCCTGCATCATCGGAGGGATCAAACACAATCTGCTTCCCTTGACTAATTTCTTGCAACTCTAGGTAGCTATGATCATGAATGGTTTCTCTGCTTAGATCTCCCATACATGTAATTTAAAAATTCTGATTTTGATATATCATTTCTTGAAAAAAAACCCAGAAAATGAAGAACAACTTGATTGATTATCTTCATGCTCTATGTCACATAAAGACTCGCAAGGCTGCTGCAAATTTTCATTAATATCATGGGATGTAACTTGGATTTCATCATTAAGATGTTGATCAGTTTCATCTACAACCAAGGGATGAACTATTGTTTGCTAGTAGCTTTCTTGAAACTCTAAGTTATGTGTTGTCTCACTACTCCGTGTTTCTATGCATGCAAAGTCAGAGATATGATTTTCACATACTTCTTCATGAGACAAAAACTGAGAAAATGAATGATATGAAGAAAAAATTGTCTGACTATCCACATCCCTTTCTTGATAATTTGAAATTTGAAAATACTACTGAATATCTTGATCACTCACAAGAGAACAAACCTATTGTACATTATCATGTTTTTCTACAAAGCGAAGGTTATGATTTGCTTCATTTTCAGCTAAGGGAGAAGAAACTGTCTGCTGAAATTTTTTTAAGTATAATAACAAATATGATCTATTTTTTGTTGATAGTGTTGGAAAGAGTTTTCACATAAAGCTTCTAGAATCGCTTCATCCATTAACTCCTCACCACCATAAACACTTTCCAAATTTTCAATGAAGACTTCAAAATGTTCTCAATATTTTTTTACCAGCAATAAGGATGGATAATGTTCTTTGTATTTCTCATTAAATACTGTGTAAAAATCCCTAAGGGAATATAAGCTACTAGATGGTAACTTTTCGTACCAAAACTTTGCATTTCCCTCCACAGAGACCATGAAAATTTTCATCAAAGAGTCTTAATGAAACTTAACCCCTAGCTTTTGTACATGCATATGAAATTTAACCAAATGAAACACAACATCATCCTCGTCCTCATCTTTGAATCTTGGAAAATATGATTGCCAATCTATTCGAGGAATACGTTTTGTAAACCCAAGAATATGAGCATGATTAATAGGAGCATACCTTGCAGATTGTGGATCCATCTCAAGATAATGGAGTCGCCAAACAGTCCTTCAGACAACTGAGTCTTCAGCTAGTGGAGTCGTCATGAAAGTTTTGAGTTCTATATTTTGTTGAGAATGGAGTGTCCAGGTGAATGATGCACAACTTGATTGATGTATGACCATTTTTCACCATCAACAATCATAACTGATTCTTTGTCATACTACCTAGGATGATATCACCTTCGTTCCCCATCAATGGTGCCAAGATGTCATCACTCCATAGTTTTCCTGGCTAGAAAAGGAAAACCCGGAGGTAACATTAGACAAATCTTTTAGATTGGAACCTGGCCCTTCCAATCCATACAGATATTTCTCTACAACTTAGTTGTTCAATGTCACTTCAACCGCTGATTGTGTGCTCAGATCAATGGCCATATCTCTGGTAAGGTATAAGTTTAACTAAATGGTAGGGCAGGGTTGAGCGAAAATCCATTGGGAATAGAGTCGAATGGATAAAAACAGCAAAAGATCTACAAGGTGCTCATTGTATGAATGATGAATAACAAAGGCAAGATAGAAATTTTTTTTGTAAACATTTAAACTATTTTTGTAGTTGAAGGTTGAAGTGAGGTAATGGTCCACTACAACAGGGCATCAAAGATAAATCCTAAAGTGGCTTTATAAGGAAAACAGTGAAAGAATTTGAAAGTTTGATTTCAAAACATCACAGATGAATTCTAAACTCATTCAAATTCAATCAAATACTGAAGATTTTCATTAAAATGGTTTACTGAGAAAGGAAACATTTACATATAAGAAAAATAGACTAGAATGAATTGGCACAAGAATTCCTATAATCAATAAATCATGGACTTCTGATCTTGCAAAATCTTAGTGTTCTTAGAAAATATTCACACACAACACCAAGTTTTTCCACTCAAAAAATCCACCCCTATTCTAGAACAAATTATCAAATATATATCAACTATATTGTTCAAAACTCATTTTTAATATTTTGGAACAGAAAACTAATAATAAACTTAAAAACAAAAATAAATATCTTAGACTGTTGGCTGCTTGAGTCAAATCCTTTGGATTTGGAATGATTCTCTACTACAACTATGGATACGTTGATCTCGATGATCAATATATGCTCAATTGACCCCAATTGCTAATTTTCTGCCACTTGTATTTGAATGGTAATTTGAATGACCTCCATATGCTAAAATAAATCTCTTGTCAATATCTTTAAATCTGGAAATGCTATATTCGATTGTTTCCAATGATTTGATTTTCAAGTTTCAAATGCCTCCTCAAAATCTAATTTTAGTTTTTTGGTTCATGATTTTCTACCACCTATCTTGCCACCTCATTCTTGATTTCCTAAAAATATTGGATCTGATCCCCAAGTCAAATTGATGAGGTGGCTCATCAACTGATGACTAAGCATTTTTAAGAAAAATAAATTTGGTAAATTCCTAAAAAATAGGATCTAGTGATCCCTTCATATCTACCAAACTGTGATATTTTTATAAAAAATGAAAGAGGTTTTTGTAAATGAGCTTGTTCTCGACAAACACCTCTTTTTATTTTCAAAAAATGGTTTCTAGTTGTTCAGAAACTACGCCCAAAGTTATTGTCTTTTACAAGAAAAAATAGCCTTAAAAAACATAGTTTTGTCATCATGTTCAAAATAGTAAGTTCACCATGGATCTCAGGCTTCATTCATCAAATTTTAAGCTTATTGCGTGAATCCATCTTGCATGAGCTTTATTGTGACTAGAACCCCTTATTGCTACCTCAAAAAATGCATCTTCTCCAATCGCTGACAGATTAATTGGTACACATTGTTGAAATTTCTAAGTCTGACACGTTAGAAATCCCTACTGCATTATCTGGTTTTATTTGTCCTACTTGTTTACTCCATTAACAAGTTATTTATACATATAAATATTGAAATAAACACAAATGCAGCCTTAACTCATATACAGATCAACAACTGAAAAATACTGAGACAAACACACAAGGGACACTGTTATTTTTGGAGAATCGTCCTCGGAAAAACCCAATGCGGGAAAACCGGTGTAGCAGTTCTGAGGGTTTTATTATTATGCAAATTATTGAGTACAACTAGGGTGCCTGGCTCACCCAACATAGATTGTTACATGGCAGTAATACCTCTTCTCAGAGACAGATATTCAGCCTCTCATCTCTAGTCTACCCCACGAAAATCCTTCTGGTGCTTTTGCTAGGCTCTACATCAGCCCTGCTAGCCTCAACATAGCTCTTGAACCTCTGTGTTAGCCTTCTGCTTCTCTGCATCAGCTCTCTGGCCTTCTGTGTCTCCCACACAGGTCCCTCAACCTCTACGCAATCTCTAGTTGCCTCTGCGTGACTCTTGTTGCCTCTGTGTCAGCCTCTTTAGTCACTGCGCTGACCCTCTAGAACTGTCTCTGCCTCTCTGCTATGTACTCAATGCCCCTCATTGCAACATATCACTTGTTCGATTTTTCTCAACAAACCCTGCTCCAGAAAATCAAACTGACTGATCAATCTTAGTGTATATCCAACTAACTCTCAAGCCTCCTCTTATACTTTCCCTGTTGAGTCTTCAACGACTGAGATTAGTTCTCTAATCAATGGCTAAGATTATGTTTGACTTGATCCATATCATTTAGAACATTCTCACCCAATTTTATATTAATACGCATTAATATTTTAATTTTCATAAGTTTAGACTTAGAAACCCCATTAAAAATATTAATTATTTTAATATCTCTCCAACCGGGTGAAATTTACCCAAACCATTTATGGGTCTTGGATATCTCATGTGCTTTAGCCCCTCCATTAATTTTCATGGCTAGAGAACATATGGTGCTACCACAAATCAAAACACATTTATCGGGATAAAACCACAAATTGTTGTCAAATTAATTGTCAGTGCTCGCCCAAAATGATGGAGTATCATTCACCTCATGCCTTAATAATCTCTCTTGTACATTACTTAAAGAATTTTGATGATCAGATGCTAAAATTGGGTAGGAAATCACATCAATCATCATCCCGGTACCACATACTAATCATTGATTGGTTGTAGTGACGTTTGTTTTTTTAGTGCCATCTTTCACTGAGTGGGGCGCTATGCTAACGATTATTTTGGCAATGCCTTCTTTTTAAGCCAATGAACACTTTGTTGCAATTTAATCTGTCAATGTTCTCATGTTAAATTTTTTGAACAAGCACTAACAAATCATCTGTCAGCATGCCTAAATTTTTGGTGGAAGATTTTAAATAATGGTTCCAATCCATTACCCCTGAAGTCTTTATCTTGAAACTAAATTGTGATAACAGTACCCACATATGATACAATGTAAGGAAGATGTGAAGGAATAGGACTTAAATGAGCCCTAGAGCAAACTGGAATGTCTTCTACTTCTATTCGGTTCTCAGGTTGAAACAGTAACCTAGCATGAACTAGAGCATTTCTGTCTGGAGTATGAGCAAGACTAGGTTTTTCCCCAAAAATAGAAACCCTTGATGAAGGATTTGCCTCTGTTGCATCAAGTTGAACTGGTTCAAAAGAATCAACTAAATTTCTCCTGTGCCTTCTAGGTGAAGGCTCGACACTCGCAGGTGAAAACCCATGAATCCTCCTAGATCAATGAACTGACGGCTCAACCACCTTTTATGAAAGAATAAGAAAAGACTCAAAACACTTAAGGCAACCTAGAAGCATAGAGCACTCACTTAAAATATCCTAAAGATACAAACAAGTAAACCACTTCCAAGTATTTATGCTCTGGGTGATTAGGATCAGACACCAAAATACAAGAAATGAATAAAGGAACCTTCTTAAGGAAAATTGGGATGATGAGGACCCAAGTATTACTAGTGAAGGTATGAGAAACATTTACACTCCAAATAATATCCTTTGTCGATGAAAGTACCCTCGATTCGCGAGGAACCCTCCAAAAGTACTATAAAAGTGATACAATGTCTGTCTCACGTACCATGGGAATTCCCCCTCGTAGTCACCTGTGTGGTCCCTAGGAAAGGAAACTAAGGTCACCAGCTCGTAATCAAAAGCCAGGGGGAACAATCGTGGGTGCATAGTTGGAAAATTAGGAGAGAGGGTATCTCTCTTTCCTTATCTTCATATGTACTCATGCTTGACTCTTTTGTTAGAGGAGATTTCCCAGACAATCTATATGACATTGGGTTTCCACTCTTTAATCAATTTCTATACTTTAGTTTGAGTAGCCTTGGAGAGTATACTCTCCACACACACCTATTCCAAGGCCCTAAAATGCCCTAAACTAGTTGATGTTCCTATGACAAAAGAAAAAAAAGGCTAGTTCATTTTAGTTTAAGCGTTCATTTTAGTGTTTATTATTTAGGATAAGGGATATGAAAGTGCAACTAATGATGTTCTGATGCAAAATGAAATCAATAAGAAAATCTAGGCTAGATGCAAATGCAACTCTTCTTTTTCTTCGATGAAATAGATTTCTATAGGGTTCTACGAGAATCTAATAAAGCAAAAACTTTTTCTTTTCTTTTTTCAATAGGCACTCACACATTCAAAATCTAACAAAAAAACTAAATGCTTTTTCTAAATGCATTTAACCTAATGCACACTAGTATGGAAATGCAAGATTCAAACACAACCCTAAAGGTAAGAAAACGTGATCAGAAAGGCAATGACAAATCAAAGGAACAAAAAAGAAGCAAATTTCAAAGCCAATGGCACTTTTCAAAGCAAAAAGATGTTTGAATTTACCAAAAAGACTTGCATGTTTGTCAAACCCAACAGATTTACCATGTAAAGAAATGAAAACAAAATAAAAAGGTAAGCAAATGATTTTCTTTTTCTTTTTATCAATTTGAAATCCAAATCTTCAAATAAAGAAGAAATTCAAAGACTTTAAAACCAAATAGGTGAAGAATACTCAAGTTCACCAAGTTAAAATTGCAAACATAGAAATTAAAAAGACTAGTGCAAACAAGAGCATGCAATCCTCAAGCATTTGGAAAAGAAAGATGCAAAAGATTCAAAAAATTAGAAAGACCTCAATTAAATTCAAATCTCAGATCTATAAAACAACCTCAAACCCTTTTAGGGTCAAGACAAAGAAAAGCAAAAAATATCAACCATTAGGTCATAAAAGGAAACAAGGAGATAATTGGGCAATCAACAACTTTAAAAGAAATATACATTTGTTCCAAAGCAGAGAAACATCCAGATACTTCACAGAGAAGACCAAGCATCCAATTTCGCATACAATAGGCTTCACCAAATGAAAACCCTAAGTTGACACAAGCTTTTCTTCACACAAATGAAAGATATCAAAAAGGATTGTTAACAAAAACATTTCAGAGTTCAATAGGACTTCAAAACCATAAAAAAAACTTGATTAGACCCTCAAAAGACTTCGCAAACGAATTTTTTTTCTTTTTTTAGACATATGCGTGACTTTTCAAAAGAAATGTTGTGTATGTATGTGACTATATATGAAAAAACTTGTGCATACGCGAGATGCAACAGATGCAACTGCGTATGTGTGCCACTGTTTATAAAAGAAAATGCGTATAAAAAGTAAACTAAGGAAAATTAAAAGAATAGGCTCAAACATAGAAGATCAAGCAGAGAGATTAATTCAAGCAAGATTGCAGAAGACTGAAAAATAGTAAAATAACAAACCAAATACCTAGATCAATCAAAACAACCCTTTTAGGAAATACTTTAAAAGTAATCCCCAGTGGAGGCACCAATTCTGTTGGTGGGAAAGATTCCCAAGAGCCAAGGTTGAGAACCCCAACAAATCAGAATAAGGAAATAATAAAGAACACTCAAGAAAGCATATCAAACATTCGAATTCACAAAATTTGGATAAGAGATGTACCCGGGGGTCCTACGTTTGGAGTAGATCTCGCAGGGTCCAAACCCTCTACTTCCTCCAAGATGTGCAGACCTACAAGTCAATTATAAAAGCATAGACAAATATTGGAATTCAAAGTAAATGCATATAGATATTTTATATAATCATAAATAATATTCATAAGATGATAATATATTTCAGGAACAATACATGAGCCTCTTTATTAATGAAAAACAAAAAGTACAGGAAAGCTACAACCTAATCCAAGCCAAAGGTACTGACGAAACATTCCTCTGGATCCATACATCTTGATCCAACATAGACTTCCTCTCTAATAGATGCAAGGAGATGCTAGATAAGGGAACTGAACATGTCTGCAAGGAAACAAGGGTTTCCTATAGACTGGAGTGCAAGAGGCACAAGAAAATGCAGACTTGATCTGGGAGAATTTGGGTATAGTATTGATACCTCTCATATGATATTCATTAGGCCTACCTAAGAGGTGTATATATACAACCTTAAATTGATTATTTCAGTTAGGCCATGGGCTCCTGTAGGTGGGATTTCAGTAAAACCTGTAAACCCCACTCAAAAAATAGCTTTTTATTTATTTTTTCAAATTTTAAGATGTATGCAGATATAGCTTAAAGAAACAGTGCATGTACATGCTTTTGTAGTAGGCCTAGTTGCGTATGGATTTTGAAAAACATTTTTTTAAGATCAAGTCAAGTCTGCAAGAGAAAAGGAGTTTCCCAGGCCATACAAGAGCATTGGGTCTACAGGAGTGTTGAAATATGTTATAACACTCGGCCAGAGAAGACCCTCTTTTCCCTTGGAATAATTTAATTTGGTCAAGGAAAAATATTATTTTTAATGGAAAACCCGCAAGTACGCAATAGTACAGGTCAGCCTAAAGGATAAATTAGGTCTCCAAAGTCACATATAAATACACATTAAGGTCACCTCATTTGGACATCACATCAACACATCTCTTCTCTCTCCTCTTTTGATTGGTTCGTACAGGTTTGGAATTTAGGAGTTTGAGCTCACATGTATGAAGGGAAGGAGGTTGATCTAATTTTTTGGGTTGACCTTTTTCTGGGTAGTCATTGACCACATTTGACTTGGCATTTTGACTTGGTTTGACTTGAAAAAGTTTGATTTTTGGAGGCCGGATTTCTTGGTGAAGGAACCAAATTTTTCAGGGCACTTTGACTTAGGTTGATTACGAGTTTTTTGACTAAATTTTGACCATAGGAATCTGAAGTTTGACCGCAACTTTATCTCTCCTTTGATCAAGTCTTTTTTGTACTATTTTCACTAAAGTTTGACTAGCAAAGGAGGCAGAATTGTTTGATTGTTAACCGAGCTAATTTGGAGTTGATTTGACTATTGAACATTGATTGGTTAGGGTATCTTTGACAACTATTGACTGCTATTGAGTTTGACCAAAAATTGCAGACTTTGACTTTGGATCAGATTTGACTTTTGGGCTCATCTCTCATTGGATATTGGCTAGTTGAAATGGATAGTCAAAGCTATTGACCTTTGACTCATTGATGAATTGGAACATTGTATCTCTCTGCTAAACATTTGATGACAATGTAATAGAAGAAGAAATTGAAATGGTTTTCCTACCTATTCATGCCACTAATTGAATTATACATTTCTAAAGGTAAATCATGTATAGCAACAAAATACATGTTTTTGATCATTAATATATTTTTCCCATTTTCAACATTTGTCATCAGTTCTACAAGTTTGGTAATTTGAAGATTATTTCGTTTAGTTTCTCTTGCCAAAAATTGCAAAGAAGATTTATGAGCTTTTGATTCTACATGCCCACCTAGACCACTAATATGAATAGTGGTACTACTCTCTTTAGCAAATGGAGTGTCTCTTTAAATTTCACACGCCATAATCATTTTATTTTTTCATTACTATTACAATATTTTATAAGATAAGCCTATGGATATCTTGTTATCCATTTAGATTTAGATTTTTTTTCCCTTTATTTTCAATAGTTTTTCTCCTTCAAAGAGATATACACTATTAAATTCATTATCTTAAGGTGGATGAGCATCAACTTCATTTCAAAATGACATGGTTGATTAAAGAGTTGTGGGATACCAAACACATTAGTAATTGATAATAATTTGTTATCCTTCTTAATGCAACTAATAGGAGACATTATTCCAAATTTGCACCTATTTAATCAATTAAAAAAAGTAAAACATGTGAATACATCAATAGAAAATAATGGAATGACAAATTATGTAAATAGAGTTGGAGGTCTGATGGGTCTGCGTTGCACACTTTTGTCAACGGCTAAAGAAACTGCAAAATGTCTATGGTATTATTCCATTAGTTTTTTCAAGGATTTGATTCGATGATTTCGATGACAGGTTGGGGGTTCATTGTGTTCACAGTGGTAAGTTAAGGTTTTTTCTACAGGCAATAAAATAGAGGAACTAGTGGACTATGCTTCGTACCCCAGGGACCTCATCTCACCTTGGGATGAACCGCCACCTCAGTAGAATGTGAATATGGCTCGGGCTCTGGTTGGTGAGTTGTCTGAGAATTTTGTGGTGCTATTATAACTTTAGGAGAATTATGTGGTATCAGATACAATAGCCTTATTTGCTAGTGGATTAAACAAGATGGTTTAGGGGATTTTTTTCGATCGCTGAGCCAGTGAGGGCCATAGCTCCAAAAATATCTAGTCAAGTTTCTCTTCCTCGTTAGTTTCTTGTTTTCTTTTCCCTAGGCCTGTAGCACATATAGGTGGTGACAGATTTCACTCAATCAGGTATTTTTT
Source organism: Pinus tabuliformis (assembly GCA_031772625.1). Taxonomy (NCBI): domain Eukaryota; kingdom Viridiplantae; phylum Streptophyta; class Pinopsida; order Pinales; family Pinaceae; genus Pinus; species Pinus tabuliformis. The sequence goes on from CM062813.1 coordinate 487,243,274, forward strand.
GTCTGGTGTTTATGGAAATTCTTTGACATGAGGCTTAAAGGATCTGGTTCAAAGTAGTGCAAACTAGGGGGAGGAGGTGTTGAAGAACGACAAGCATCTTAGGTTAGTTTTCTAGCATGCATACCTAACGTGAGCCCCATGGTTTTTGAACTCTTAGGTATGCATTAGAAGGGATTTGTAGTAGGCTGCAGGTCTCGAAGGAGGTTTATAATCATCTAATGGTAGACAAAAATGTTGATAGCTTCCTAACTAACATTATCAGTGGAAACCCTAGGGTTTTTAAAACCCTAGGTTGTGCATTGGAATGGGGTCCTAATAGGCCACAAGGTTCAAAGGAGAGACATGATTTTCTGGTGGTCGACAAGGTTTTTGGTACTCAAGATAGTGGCCAAATTCACACGGGTTTGAAAAGGAAGAAAGGGAACTGCAAAAGGGTGAGGAATGAAAAGCCTAATTTTGTGCTTGGGGAGGATATACATCTTGCTAAGGAAATGGACACGTCTAAGAGGGGCTTGGTTGGCCGAGTGAGGGGGAGGATCTTTACGTCAAAGGTCTTGTGTGATTAGATCAACAAATAATGGGGCAATACTCCGACGAAAGTTATGGAGGTAAGTATACTTGTTTGCAGATGGTTTATTTTTAGATTTGACTCGACAGATGTTGTAACATGGGTATTGGGAAAAAATTGGAGTATCATTAGAGAAATTTTGAGGTCTAAAATGGGCCTCCTAAGGAATATTATAAAATAATAGTGAAAATAATAAAATAATATTATATTACATCATAAAATTTTAGAGGGATAAAAAGGAAAAACTACTTTTTCAACTCGTATTTTCAACTTATCTCCTTGCGATTTTACTCAAATTGAGTGGGAGCACTCGTTGGGTGTAGAATTGAATTCATCATCCATGGAGTACCCATGTTCGATACTTTCAATAGACTTTGTTACATGAAAAATGAGAAATACATGAAAAAACCTAATTCAGCATCCATAGAGTACCCATGTTGCATACTTTCGATGGACCATGCTACACAAAAATGAGAAATACATGAAAAATAGTTATTGCAATCACATTTTTTCATTTATTTCTCATTTTTCGTGTAGAAAATTCGATGAAAAGTATAGAACATGGGTACTCCATGGGGACCCCATGGATGATGAATTAAATTTTGCATCCAATGAGTGCTCGCACTTGAAATTTGAGTAAAACCGTAGGGAGATAAGTTGAAAATACGAGTTGAAAAAGTAGTTTTTTTATTTTTTAATATTTTTACTTTTTTACTCCAAAAATGGTGAATCATCCCCCATGGTCGACATAATCATCTTGAATCCTATTGGTTATTATAAAGTTGATTTTGGTTGTACATTTTTTTAGGCCCATTTTTGACATCAAAATTTCTCTAATGTGACTCCTCGTTGGTTCTTATGAAGTGTTGTAGCCTCCTTTTGTATACAAGTCAAGAGTGTATGTATATTGTGTCAGTGTGGTGAATACTATCAAATCTCCACCAAAACTGTGGATGTTGGATGTGTTCATGGCTATAGGTAACAAAATGGGGGATTTTCTTGATGCTGATATGTCTTTTAGAACCACGAAACTCAAATACATTGCCAAAATTTTGGTCAATTTGGACCTAGGGGAGGGGTTGTTTATTGATTTGACACTTACACAGAAAGGATATAATCACCATTAGTAGATAAATTATGAGGGTTGACCCTTCCATTGTAGAAGGTTTCACAGAAAGGGTGTTGTTTTGAGGGATTACCCTCTTTCTTTTAAAGGGAAAAAAGGCTTTATAGCTTAGCAAAATGGAAGTGGTGAAGATCCTCTTATTGATGGCTCAAAAAATTGCTTTATTTTGTCTCCTCCTTAGGCTCTGCAGACTATATCACCATCTCAAAACCTGGAGCCTGCGGGTATTGTAAGAAAGCATATGGCCATTTTGGAAGCGAGGTTGTCAACTTATCTACCCTAACCACTACTAATTTGAGTAACTCTTCCCTTCCCTTACTAATTCATTTAGTTGCATGGAACAAGCCCCATTTCCCCTCTTTTTTGTCATATATCCCCACACCAAACATTGCCCTGGCTTCCTACTCACTCACTACATTTATGTCAACTTTTCCCTCCACCAAACCTTCGACATTTTCAAACTCTAAGACCTCCTCTGAGTCCCACTATAACCTTCGGCCCTAGTAGATTAAAGGGGATTCCATTTTGAGGATGGGGGGGTCTTGGAGCCCTATCACCTAAAATGTGTAAAGGGAGACCTCGAGGAATGAATTCCCATATCTCAAAGGTTGAACTAAGAGCTCGCTTAGATATTAAAGAGGGAAGAGAAATTTTCATTATTGGGGGAGATCTGAAATTTTCCTTGGGAGATTTAGAAGTACGAGGGCCACATGCTCTTTAGGATTCTATGACCAACTTATTCTTGTGGAAGATGGATGATAGTATGCTTATAGATGTTAAGTTTATAAAACATAAACCTTCTTGGAGGAATAGAAGGACTAACTATGTGATGTGGCTAAGCCCCTTGATATATTCATGATGGTTGAAGCTCAATGAGAGACAATTCCCCTATTTTTCAATGAATTGGGGTTGGTGGTGTATCTGATTATCATCTGGTGCTCTTGGAACTGAAAAGTGGGAACAGGAAACTTCATATTCCATTTAAATTCAAGGCCTCTTAGTTGGCTGATGAAGGGATTTTACAGCTGGTATCAGAAAACTAGGTCCCATATAATCAAGTCTTGGACATCCCAATTGCTCACCATTTTGTAAAGAATTTAATGAGCGTGAAACATGCCACTATACAATGATCCATACATAAGACTACCAAGGATGATGTTGAACTCAAACCAGTGGAGGAAGACATGGAAATACTAGAGTCCTCGCAAGGTGGCAATCATGATTCAGAGGGAGACAAACATATGGAGAGCTAAAAAAGGATACTTTTGGAAGATAATGAAGAGTTTTGTAGACAAAAAAGCAGAGTAGATTGGTTGAGTAGTGCATTTTTTTCAAAAGTTTGCCAAGGGGCGTAAAAATGGAAACATAATATGGGCTATAAACAATCCAGAGGGAGGCATAGCTTCATCCTTTGAGGACTTAGCCTCTCTGGGGTAAAATCACTTCAAAATTTTATATAAAGCTTCAAAGGAAGTTATTTTCACTAAAGTGATTCGTCTTGCTCATTTATTTCCTTGCTTCCTTGATGAAGAATAAAACTAGAGGTTGATGGCCCTAACATGGATGAGTAACTTCAAGTTGTTGTTCATGGCATGGAGAAAGACAAGATTCAAAGACCTGATGGTTGGATAATAGAATTTTTCCTTGTTTTTAAATGAATTATTGGTGGTTGATCTTCTTAAGATGATGCTTATAATTTAGATGGATACAAGAAAATAATATTTCATATGGAGGGCACAAAAAGGCTACTTCTAGAAGAAAATGAAGATTTTTGTAGAGAAAAAAGTAAAGCAGTTTGGCTAAAGAGTGTTGATGAGAACACCAAGTTTTTTCAGAATTTTACTAAGGGCAGAAAACTGCAACACAATATGGGATATAAACAATCAAAAGGGAGGCAAAGCTTCATTCTTTGAGGACTTAGCCTCTCTGGGGTAAAATCACTTCAAAAATTTATATAAAGCTCTGAAGGAAGCTACCATTGCTGAAATGATTCGTCTTGCTTAGTTCTTTCCTTGCTTCCTTGATTAAGACTAAAACCAAAGGTTGATGGACCCTATCATGGATATTGAACTTCAATTTGTTCTTTATGGCATGGAAAGAGACAAGAGTCTAGAACCTGATAGCTGGATAGTAGAAATTTTGCTTGTTTTTTAAGAACAGTTGGGGGATGATATTCTTAAGGTGGTTGAGGACTCTCGATAAAATGGGAGAATTATAGAATCATTAAAATCCACTTTTATAGATCTCATTCTGAAGACAAATGATCCCCAATTATTTGATGACCTTAGGCTGATTTATCTATTCAAATGTATCTACAAACGTATAGCGAAAAATATCGCTAACAGACTAAGGCCAATCCCCTCCAAGAATGTGTTAAGGGAGAAATTTGGTTTTTTGGAGGGGCTTCAAATACATGAATCCATTGGAGAGGCTCAAGAAGGCTTGCACAACTTAAATTTCAAAAGTTTAAAGGTATTGTCATCAAAATTGACCTTTCAAAATCCTATGACAGGTTTAATTGGGTCTTTACTCGACTGATTCTTACACACTTGGGTTTTGAAGTTCCCTTCATTTATTGGGTAATGAGTTTCATATCAACTATGTCTTTCATATGTTGAGAATTCAATAGGAAAATGAATATGTTAATTCTCCTAACTTGATCATTGTTTGTGTTACATTTTTACTTATTAGCTTTGATCTTTATTATTATGATATGTAGTACATCAAACAACTACCAAAACAGTAAGAACAGTGACACAATATATAGGCTACAAGCCAGGGCCAAAACCCCTCCCCTTGAGGGGAAAACCCAAAAATGTCTTTTTATCTTTCAGATCTTTCAATTAATGAATACCATGACCTAGACTCAGATAAATACCCCCCAAGATCAATTCTTCCTCTGCCTCAAGCTACAAGATCTTCGGCCTCCTAGTAAATCTGAACTTTTGTTGCCCAGCAACTGCTTCTTCTTCACTAGGAGACTTCGATCTCCTTCTGACTAATCTTCCCTTGAATTTTCTTGCCTTGATATGGATTCTAGGGCTAGTAGGAATCCCTAATAGACCTTCGTTTGCCTTCTTGATCTTATTTCTTTCAAAATCGAACTTCGAACTTCCCCAACACAAGAACCCTAACTTTGCATTCCCAGAAGAATGTAGAGAGATCGTCCAGCTCTTCTTTGCATTTCCTTCTTCATCCTTCTTTGCATGAGAGATGAGTGAGTGAGTGATCCAAATGAAGGATAAGTTCCTCTTATATATAGGATTCTTCAAGGGTGGATGCTGCTCTTCATGTAGGCCAACTTCATCTTGGAGGTATTTTTGACATTTTCAAGACAAAATAAATTTTCTCTTACAATTTACAATGTGCCCATAGGGTATTTCATATATGACAATGAATCTTATACCTAGGAAAAACTCTAGAAGCACTTTAATGAGTGATTGATCTATAAAATAAATTTCTTGGAAAAGAAACCCAAGCTTGATAATAATAATTTACTTTTCATTTAGATATAAAAGAGTACATTTCATAATAATGAAGACCGAACCTAGTTACACTTTCTTCAACACTCCCTCTTAACTAGGGAGGTATTCATAAGAGGTACATGACTATTCTCAATCTAAAGAGATCTCATACAAAGAGTCGGATTGGTAACACATCTGTCCAACATCATAATAACTAGCATTGTCACATAACAAGGAACAACTACAAGAATAGTAAGAACATTGACACAGTATATAGGTTACAAGCCAGGGCCAAAACCCCTCCTCTTGAGGGGAAAACCCGAAAATATCTTCTTATATTTCAAATATTTCAATCAATGAATACCATGACCTTGACTCAGACATATACCCTCCAAGATCAAGTCTTCCTTTGCCTCCAGCTACAAGATCTTTGACCTCCTACTAAATCCGAAATGTTGCTGCCCAACAACTGCTGCAACTGCTTCTTCTTCACTAGGATATTTTGATCTCCCTCTAATTGCTCTTCCCTTGACTTAGCTTACCTTCATATGGATTCTAGGGCTAGTAGGAAGCCCTAAGATACCTTCGTTTTCCTTCTTGATCTTCATGCTTTCAAAATCAAACTTCAAACTTCTCCAGCGCAGAAACCCTAACTTCGCATTCTTAGAAGAATGTAAAGATATTGTCCTTCTCTTCTTTGCACTTCCTTCTTCATCCTTCTGTTGCTTCCTTCTTCGCGAGTGAGTGAGTGATCCAAATGGAGGGCATGTTCCTCTTATATATAGGCTTCTTCAAGGGTAGACGTTGCTCTTCATGTAAGCCGACTTGATCTTGGAGGTTTTTTGACATTTTCAAGACAAAATAAATTTTCTCTCACAATTTACAATGTGCCCATAGGGTATTTCATATATGACAATGACTCCTATACCTAGGACAAACCCTAGAATCACTTTAATGAGTGCTTGATCTATAAAATAAATTCCTTGCGCAAGAAACCCAAGCTTGATAATAATAAAAATAATTTCTTTTTCATTTTATATATACAAGAGTACATTTCATAATAATGAATACTGAACCTAGTTACACTTTCTTCAACACTCCCTCTTAACTAGGGAGGTATTCTTAAGAGGTACATGGCTATTCTCAATATGAAGAGATCTCATAAGAAGAGTCAGATTGGTAACCCATCTGTTTAGCATCATAATAACCATCATTGTCACATAACAAGGCCTTGACTAACAACTCTATCTCTCCACAAGATCAGAGCACAATGTTGGCAAGACTAATGATGTATAGACACCATAATCATTTTCTCTCCAAGGTACATACTCCACCCAGGTGTTCACAGAGTATGCCCTCCCATCGGACTATTCTTATCTTGGGTATTTAATCCTCAAAGAATATCGATCCATGACTCCTCTTATCTTGAATTCCTTACCACATTCTCAAATAGTATTGAATGCCAGATGGTAACTCAATAATCCATTCTTTCTTGCCAAGTGAAGACAAGAATGTTGTGTCTATCTCTCCCTCTCAATTAGGGAGGAAAAATACACCAAAATAAGCTTGTCCCTTAAGTATACAAGCTTCTTGTTTGGAAGTGATTTCTTCAATATGTCAGCTATCTGCTCGTTAGTGGAGATATACCGTAGTTGTATCACACCATTTTGTAGTGGATATCGTATATAGTAATACTTGTTGATATGATTTGTCTTCCCATGAAACACTGGGTCCTCAGACAAACGAATACAACTGGTGTTATCACAATGTATCACTGTAGGGTTCATCGGTCCTTCAAACAAGTCACACAACAACTTAACCAAATTGCTTCCCTACTGACTTTGCATGCTACAACATACTCACCTTCAACACTACTTAATGCAATAGTGTTTTGTTTTCTACTCATCCATTAGACCATTGAGGATCCTAAGTTGAAACATCCTCCCGTAGTGCTTCTTCCACCTTGTACACTGGCTCCCTAGTCGAAATCTGTATAAATAGTTAGTTGCACATTATTCCTTCTATCATACTTGAGGTAGTAGTTGATGGTTCTTCATAGATATCTCAGAATATGTTATGTTGCTATCCAATGATCATGCTTTGGCTACACTTAAAACTGATTGAGTACCTTCATTGCAAAACACATGTTTGGCCTGGTATTCACTAAATATATTAGTGAACCCAATGAGTTTCCTATATCTAGAAGGATCCACAGGGCTTGATTCAGAACTTCTTAGTTTCGTCAAGTTAGTGATCATTGGAGTGGTCATTGGTTTATAGTCCATCATGTCAAACTTCTTCAATATCTCGATCACATACTTTCCTTGACCTAAGTATAGTTCCTTAGGTTCTTTTCAAACTTTCGGTCCCAAGTAGTAATGCATCAGCCCAAGGTCCTTCATGTCAAATTTTGCTGCCAATTGCTTCTTACATTCTTCAATCAACCTTCTACACCTATCAAGAGAAGATCATCTACATACAGAAGAATGATTATAGGTTCATTATTTCAACCTTGATATATAGGTTTGATCCAACAGAGCTTTTCGTGAAGCCTAACCTTTGTAGGTATGCATCCATCCTAGCATACCACGCCCTTGGTGCTTTCTTGAGGCCATATAGTTCCTTCTTCAATCTGCAAACATATGTCTTCCTGTCCTTTGCTTCAAATCCCAAGCGTTGTTCTATATAGACTTCTTCATCTAGTGTGCCATTCATAAATGCAGTCTTGACATCCATTTGGTGGATGTTTTGTCCCATTGATGCTACCAAAGAGACTAATGATTGAATTGTAGTATATCTTGTTGTTGGAGCAAATGTTTCTTCATAGTCAACACCTTCTAGTTGAGAGAAAACTCTGACCACAAATCTTGCTTTATCTTTATCTATACTTCCATGGGCTGCATGCTTGATCTTATAGATCCATTCGGAAGTAACCACATACTTGTCTTCAGGCCTAGGTATGATCTCCTAGACTCCATTCTTAATTATAGATTGATATTCTTCATTCATGGCATCTTTCCATTCTCGATGTTTTATAGCCTCCTCAAACGTTGATGGTTCTACTTATATTAACTTCGTCATGTGTGCATCATATACAGAATATATCTTGGGTCTTTTAATTTCTATAAATGATCCTTGAGCTGCCCCATGACCTTCTGCATCAATTACTATAGACTTCAACCAGTTAAGTCTTTTCCTTGTTTCTTGAATGACTACAGGTTGAACAGGTTCACTACGTCCTTCTTCCTCATGGTGAGATCCTTCTTCTTCATTGTCAGCTTCTTCCTCAAATATAGGAATTTCTTCATTATCAGAGTCTATAAACAGTTCTTTTGACTTCTTGAATGCTATGCTTTCATAAAATATGACATCACGACTGACTTAAATGTGATGTCCATCTTTCATGTAGCTTTTATAGGCTTTAGATGAGTTACTATATCCGAGAAATGTACCTTTCGCACCGGAAGGATCCAACTCCTTTCTTTTGTCTTTAGGTATGTGTATATACACAAGACACCCAAATATTCGAACATGATCTACATGTGGCTTCTTCCAATACTTCTTCCAGAGTCTTGTTGTCTAGAGATTTGTGAGGACATCGATTTTTTATGTAGATTGTTGTCTTTGTTTCCTCACCCCACAGAAACTTCAATAGATCTTGATCATGTAACATTTATTTTACACTTTCTTCAATGGATCAGTTCTTTCTTTCTGCAACTCCATTTTTTTTTTAGACTATATGGAACTATCAGCTCCCTCTTAATCCCAGATTCCTTACAGAATGCTATAATCTCTTTGGATGTATATGTTGATTTTGGGGTAGCATCAGATGTGCTCTAGCTCCGAAATTTTATGGAGGGGCTAGAACACATGATATATTCAAGACCCAGAAATCGTTTGGTGAAATTCCACCCAGATTGTATTTTATTAAAATAATTAATATTTTTAATGGGGTTCCTAAGTCTAAACTTAGGAAAAATAAAATATTAATGAGTATTAATGAAAATATGGGTGAGAAGCTTCTAATAAACAAGGATCGAGTTTAATTTAATCTTAGCCATTGATTATAGATTAGATCACGGTCGTTGATTTCTCAATAGGAAAAGTATAAAGCAAGGCTTGGGGTCAGTTGGAGAACACACACAGTGAGAGAAGCACTTGAGCAAAATTGAAATTTTGGGGCGTAGTTTGTTGAGAATTTCAAAGTGAGATTCTAGTGTAGAGAGGGGCAGTTCGACAGACGGACTTCTATCCAAGGCCGAGAATAAATAGTAGAGAGGTAGCGCACCACCAGGAAGAGACAACACAGCTCCAGAAAGGAGTGATGCAGAGGATGGAGGAGTGACGCAGTCACTTAGAGGCAGCACTAGGGTTTCTGTGAGGTAGATCGAGCAGTAGTTCAAAAATCTATTTCTGAGTCGGGAAGGCTCATCAGGAGGGTGATGCATCTCCTAGAGGAGGTGATACAGTCCCATCACAGAGCTGGGAGTAGCCATCATTGCATAAAACTAGGGACAACATAGTCACCTATGGGGTTTGTTCATCCAGTTGTTGGATTCACCAAAATATATGTCTTCGGATAGAGGTACTTCTTCCAGTTTTATTCTCTATTGGGTGAGTCAGATTTGGAACCCTAGTTGGATTAAAAAATATGCTTAATAATAAAACCCTCATATTTGTTGCACCAGTTTTCCCACACTAGGTTTTTCCAAGGATGTTTAGTCCAAATATAATTGTGTCCTTTGTGTGGTTGTCTCATTTATTTTTCAGTACTTGATTTGTATATTGGTGTAGGATGGAGTGTATTTGCATTAATATTTTCTGAATATTTCTAAAAATAACTTGTTAAAATGAGGAACACAAGTAGGTAATGCAAATCAGTTTACTGCAGTAGGATTTCTAGTTTATTAGATTCAGAAATTTTAACATGGTATCAAAGAAATTGTAGATCAAGGAGGACTAAAGCCATCAACGAAAAGACAAAGGAAAACACGTGTGTGAAGACAGTTTTCCCGAGGGACAGTGCAGTTTCTGGCTGATAGAGAAGAGGAGGGGTGACACAGTCACTAAGGGAGGCTCACTCAGAGCCTGCGTCAGCTTAATTGGATGATGTTGTTGCTGCAGAGGCCAGCGCGGTGGTTACTGGGCCAACGCAGAGACTGTTGAGTCTTTTTTTTTTGGTTGTCGTGGCTATAGGTGCAACACAAATTTCATCTGGAGTTGTTGGTTGGGTGTTGATTTTGTTAGTGCATAATGGTACCTAGTGGGGCAGAAGAAAAGTAGAGGGAATCGATTCCTCAGAATATTTCTTGCCAAGAAATCTAGATCTAGTGCTAAGCAGCAGCAAAGAGAGATCAGAGAGGGGTGATTCGACAGTGGTTGGCAGAAGGATTTCTGTGAAGGAAATCGAAATTTAGAGGGAGCTTGTTCCTTAGAGAATTTCTAGTGCCAAATAAATCCAGATACAAGTTTTGTTGGGGCAGTAGGGAAAGAGGGAGAAGAGAACCAATTCGACATTTGGCAGAGATGGCAACTGCATCTCCAGGAGGGAGGTGGGGAGATGTAGAGTTGTAGATCGAAAGAGCTACGGAAGGGTAGGATCTTGAGGTGCCCAAACTCTTGGATCACATATGGCTACGGGAGCCCTTAATGATAGTAGAAAATTGACGAGAGTCATTTGGTGCAAGGGATGATGGAGAAACAATGGCAAAGCTAGAGTGCCAAAGTCTAAAGTAGCACAGTGGAGTGTTGCAACAGTGTAGGAGGCACAGAGCAGGTACAACAACAGCATATTAGCATCAGAGGGTCATCATATATTAGCAGAAAAGGTATCTTTAGCATCACAGGACATCCCAACTGACCATCATGTCAGTTTTTGGGTAAATTTTCAGTTTCTTACTTCTCAGCAACTAATTTGTAGTGCAGAAATTAGCAGTGGCAATGCTATGGGAAGCATGATGCAGCATATTGAGAGGGAGTTGCAGTACAGATGTAGTAGTGACAGTGGCAGTGTCATGGGAAACAATACAGATTGCAACAACACAGTGGATGAGGGACAGTAGGTCGAGCTTCAACAATAAAGAGGACTGATGTCATGGATCAGTGTGATACTTCTGTTGGAAAGTAATGCTAGAGCACATTCCTCGCTAAGAGGGGGTGTTGATTTTTGGGTAGCATCAGATGCGCTAGAGCTCTAAAATTTTGTGGAGTGTTGCAGTAGTGCGGGAGGCACAAAGCAGATACAACAGCAGTGCAGTAACATCAAAGGGTCAACATAGATTAGCAACAGCGGTAGCTTCAGCATCACAGGGCTTCCCGATTGACCAACATGTTAGTTTTTGGGTGTCTTTTTAGTTGCTTACTTCTCAGCAACTAAGTTGCAATGCAATAGTTAGTAGTGGCAATGTTATGGGCAGCATGATGCAACATATTGAGAGGGAGCTGCAGTACAGATGCAGAAGTGATAGTGGAAGTGTCATGGGCAACAGTACATATTGCAGTAACGCTATGGATGAGGGGCAATAGGTCGAGCAACAGTAGCGCAGAGGACCAATTAAGTGGATAAATGTGATACATCTTCTGGGAAGTATTGCTAGAACACATGAGATATCCAAGACCTAAAAATCATTTGGTGAAATTCCACTTGGATTGTGTTTTATTAAAATAATTAATATTTTTAATGGTGTGCCTAAGTCTAAAGTTAGGAAAATTAAAATATTAATGAGTATTAATGAAAATATGGATGAAAAGATTTTAAGAGACAAGAATCAAGTCTAATTTAATCTTATCCATTGATTAGAGATTAGATCATGACCATTGATTTCTCAATAGGAAAATTATAAAGGAAGGCTTGCATTCAGTTGGAGAACACACATAGTGAGAGCAACACATGAGAAAAATCGAAATTCTGGGGCGTGGTTTGTTGAGAATTTCAGAGTGAGCTTCTAGTGCAGAGAGATACAATTCAGTAGAGGGAATTCTGTCAAAGGCCAAGAATACATAACAGAGAGGCAGTGCAGCACCAGGAGGAGACAACGCAGCTCTAGAAAGCGGTGACGCACAGGCTAGAGGACTGACGCAGTCACTTGAGGCAATGTTGGGGTTTCTGTGAGGCAGACCAAGCAGCAGTTCAGTAAATCAATTTCTAGTCTGGGAAGGCTCACCGAGAGAGTGATGCAACTCCTAGAGGAGGTGACACAGTCTTAGTGCAGAGCTGGGGGAAACCATCACTGCATAACACTAGGGACAACACAACCACTTGTGGTATTTGTTCATCTAGTTCTTGGATTTGCCAAAATATTTGTCTCCAGATAGAGGTACCTCTGTCAGGTTTATTCTATATTGGGTGAGCCAAATTTGGCACCCTAGTTGTATTCAGAAATCTTCTTAATAATAAAACCTCATATCTATTGCACTGGTTTTCCCACACTAGGTTTTTTTAGGGACGTTTAGTCGAAAAATAAGTGTGTCCTTTTTGTGGTTGTCTCATTTATTTTTCAGTACTTGATCTATATATTGGTGTAGGCTACAGTGTATTTGGATTAATATTTTCTGAAAATAACTTGTTAAAATGAAGTACACAAATAGGTAATGCAAATCAGTTTACTGCAGTATGATTTATGGTTTGTTAGATTCAAAAAAAATTACAGTATATTCTCCATTATCTGATCTTAGTATCTTGATTCTTCTTTCTATAAGGTTCTGCACTTATGCTTTGAATTCTTAAAACTTAGTAAATACTTCATCCTTGGTTTTGATTAAGTAAACCCAGGTCTTTCTTGAATGATCATCTATGAATGTGACATAATAAAGATTGCCTCCAAGTGATTTGGGAGACATAGGACCACATACATCAAAGTGAATAAGATCCAAGATTTATTTTCACCGTGAAGCACTGCTTCCAAATGGTCTCTTGGTATTCTTTCCTAATGCACATCCTTTGCAGACACCTTCATGATCCTCCTTTAGATTTGGTATTCCATCTACTATCTTGAAATGTAAATGACCAAACCTTCGGTGCCAAAGTTCACATGGACTAATCTCAGTGTGGACTAGGGCATGATTTACGAGAGATATTAATTTGTAGAGCCTTCCTTCTCAAATGCCAATTACTTTTTCTTGTTCTATGCTTGTGTCTTTAGCCCATACAACTACTTTTCCATCAATGAAAGCTACTCTATCTCCTTTATCTTCTAAGCTTGAAATAGAAAGTAGATTTTTGTGCAAACCTGGAATGAATAGAATGTTGTTGAGGTGGATGTTGCTTCCATCTTCAAGCTTTATAGATGATGATCCAATGCCTTTCACTGGATAGATTTTGTTGTCTCCAAGTTCCACAGAGTATGCGGATTTTCCTTTTGACAAGGTCTTCAATTGGTGGGAGTGACCAGTCATGTGTCTTGATGCACCACTATCAATCACCTAGATATCTTCATCTTGGAATTTCCCAGAGAGATCCAAGAAGAGTCCTTCATCCCTTTCTTTGAGTGATACCTTCTTTGAAGAGAATATGAAACTCCGTAATTCTTTGATACCTTTCTTGAGATGGCTTGCAATTCTTTTGATGACCTTCTTCATTATAGAGGAGATCTTCATTATTCCCTTAGAGAACCTTACCTTTGATACAGTGTTGAGAATTCAATAGGGGAATGAATATTTTAATTCTCTTAACTTGATAATTGTGTGTGTTACCTTTTCACTTATTAGCTTTGATCCTTATTATTCTGATATGTAGTACATCAAACAACTACCAAAGCAGTAATAACAATGACACAGTATATAAGTTGCAAGCCAGGGCCAAAACCCCTCCTCTTGAGGGGAAATCCCGAAAATATATTCTTATCTTTCAGATCTTTTAATTGATGAATACCATGACCCGGACTTAGACAAATACCCTCCAAGATCAAGTCTTCCTTTGCCTTTGGCTGCAATATCTTTGACCTCCCAGTAGATCTAAAATTATGTTGCCGAACAATTGTTGTAACTACTGCTTCTTCACTATGAGACTTTGATCTCCCTCTAACTGACCTTCCCTTGACTTTGCTTGCCTTGATATGGATTCTAGGGCTAGTAGGAAGCCCTAAGAGACCTTCTCTTTCCTTCTTGATCTTCTTTCTTTCAAAATCGAACTTCATACTTTCCCAGTGCAGAAACCCTAACTTTGCATTTCCATAAGAATGTAGAGAGACCCAAACACTTTGACTTTCTTCATCCTTCTCTTCTTGGCACTTCCTTATTCATCCTTTTGTTGCTTTATTCTTCGCATGAGAGATGAGCGAGTGAGCGATCCAAATGGATGACGAGTTCCTCTTATATATAGGCTTCTTCAAGGGTGGGCATTGCTCTTCATGTAGGCTGACTTGATCTTGGAGGTATTTTTGACATTTTCAAGACAAAATAAATTTTCTCTTACAATTTACAATGTGCCCATAGGTTCTTTCATATATGAAAATGAATCCTATACCTAGGAAAAACCCTAGAAGCACTTTAATGAGTGCTTGTTCTATAAAATAAATTCCTTGGGAAAGAAACCCAAGCTTGATAATAATAAAAATAATTTCTTTTTCATTTTATATATACAAGAGTACATTTCATAATAATGAAGACTAAACTTAGTTACACTTTCTTCAAAAACATAGTTCTTATCAATGGTTTTACATTGCCTTTCTTCCATGCTCAACGCGATTTGAGATAAGGTTGCCCATTATCCTCACTTTTGTTTTTATTGGCAGCAGAATGCCTCAATCGATTACTTTTTGCAATAAAAACCAAGGGGGATTTCAGGGGAATTGAGGTTGTTTATAACCTTTCCATCACTCGTCTACTATTTTTTGATGATATTATTCTATTCATTAATTGTTCAAGGAAGGACATGGTTTCGATCAAAGAAGCCTTGTCTCTTTTCCATAAAGCTATAGGAATGTTAATAAATGTGTTGTCTCGTGGAGAAATTCGTAGGATGCATGCTCATTTTACTTTTCAAGTTAAAAAATTTCAGGATGTCCTGAAATATCTAAGTTTTCATCTCAAACCGAATGCATAATGAAAATAATATTGGTTCTAGTTGTTGGCTAAGCTGGAAAAGAGACTCAAATTATGGATTTTCATGTGGTTTTCTAGAGCATGGAGGTTGGTACTTGTAAAATCGATATTGGAAGCTATTTCGGTGTACAATATGGCCCTTACATGGGTGCCCAAAGTAATTATTGAATCAACCAGGAAGTTGTGTTGTTAGTTCTTATGAGTTGGATCCAAGGAGGAAGTAGTCCTTCCATGGGTGAGGTGGGAGAGGATTGCCTTGTTGGAAATACTAAGAGGGGGTTGAATCACTATTTCACTTCAATCCATTAAGTTTAACTTCACAAAACATTGATTATCATTAGCATTAGATTAAAACATAAGTTAGCATCATATCACATGAATAGATAACAACACCATTCAACAATGTACAACATCCAAGACAATACACAAGAGATTTCAGGTGGAAACCCTTACTAGAAAAACCATCGAACGCTTCTTAATATAGCTATTTTAAAGATTACATCAATTAGGAAGCTCCAACTTCCAATGTTTTCAGCATCAACTGAAGGAGGCTCTAACCCCCTGGTTTACATGATTTAATTTGAAGGACACTCCATCGCACTGATTTACCAGCTCCAACTAGAAGAATGCTCCAATGCCCTGGTTTACTAGCTCCAATTGGAAGGATTCTCCAACACCCTACATAATATCCAACCTGCCTTAGCACCACCCCGCCACATTGAAGTTTTCTCAGGCCCCAACCTGAAGAAGACTCTAATCTATGCCTTGCACCACCAACCACCCATCTCAATAATTCACCACAGTGGACCACCTTTCACACTTTTCAGATTGGATTCACCTGTGCTCAATATCAAAATAAATAATATCAACACACTTCCTTTGTTCAAACGATTGAACCCTAGCTTCAAAAAAACTTCTACCAAATATATCACAACTCTAATGCAACAACTAAGGCATGACATCAATCTGAACTTACTTCAACATACATACTCGCCTCAAAATTTACACTGTGACCAAACCTTTCTTCCCATCAATACAACTTATCAGCACGAATCTTACGTGATTCATTTGTATATGAGAGATGTGCCCTTGGATTGCTTCATATGGGCAAAGATAACCCATACTTTTCCCAAAAATACATATTTTCCTCCACTTTTGATTACAAAACTTGAATATGCCTGAATAAATTCATATAGCAAGTTTCATGCCTCAAATGTGTTGATGCAAAGGGTTCCACATTTGTGCTTGAAGATTCCCTTAGGTCTACTAATCTGACCTTGCCTTAATTATGTCAATGCACGCATGAAGATGCCCTTAAGCTGATTCCACTGATGTATGAAGATTTCATTCATTAATTTGATCCTTATCCACATTTTGTAGTCAATACTCTACCTTAGATTCGAAAACATTGATGCTTCTCTGGCTCTCTTTCATGCCTCAATATAGGGTTCCTACTATTCATAAGATAAGGCTCTTATGCTCAGAAATTGAAAACTCTTGTATCCTCAGCCTTGAAAATGAATTGTAAAATTGTTTTTCTATAGAACTCATTTCTTATGTAGATAAATCTTTTCGTATTCCCAGGTGGCTTGAAAATGATCAAGGATGTTATAAATCTTATGGCCCTGACTTTAAAATACTTCTGGAGACACAATGGATCTACTACACTTAATGTATCCAACAAGACTAACTCAATAATACCCTAACATGGTCCAGAGACTCAAATTTGCTTCAAGGATAATTTATGTAGGTTATTAAGCTTCACTGAAAGTAGTCTTGAACTTAAATTAGATCTCTTAATTCAGTTAGCAAAGATTCTTCGCAACAAACTTCATATCATACATCAAAATGAAGCCCACTCCTTTGGTCTTGAACTAGATTATTGAATGATGTTACAGAATTGAATAAGGGCCCAAAAGAACATGTGTTACAACATTGTTTCAAGGCCTGAATTACTTCACCTGCAACAAATACCAGACCTCGCTTCAGGATATGCCAATGACAATCCACAATATATACTGTGAAATGTCAGTGAGTGGTTTCCCAGACAGTCATGATGAATGTTTCCAATTAGTAGCCCAAAAACTTGCAAAGATTGTGACTGTACGTTTCAGTTTATATCTCAGAAAATAATGTCCTGGAAGGAGGGCTGAATAGGCTTCAATTCCTACTGAAGAACCTTGGAAAAAAAACTTCCTCCAAAATAAAATGATATCAACCATAATAAGTCCAAAAGAATGTTGCCCTTTTCTTCATGCAAGCGTCTTCAAAAGTGGGTCGTAAGGTTACCCAGTGCTTGATTTAGTATTGTCATAGGGACTTGAGATTATCCCTCAATGAGGGCCACAAAACACCTTAGTAGATAACTGCCAAAAGAGCCTAGTAGGCTTCATAATCTACAGATATGTCTCATCTAGTTCGATGAAAAGAGGGCTGAAATAGATGTATGGAACAAACCTTAATTCCTCTAAGTTGATCCACATAAATTTCAAACAAATATCTTCAATATTAGCTCAGACTTGTGACTTTATTAAGCCCACGAAAGTGTCTCCTATTTGCCTCAAAAGCAGAGTCTGAATAGCCTCAAATAGACACCAGTTTCCCAACGAATAACCATGATAAAAGTAGAAAGAATTAACCTAAACTAAACTTCAAATTTTGACCACTCTTAGGATTTTGCGTTTCTCCATAGGGCCATAGATAGTCATAGAAGCAACTCACTTTAGATCAACATTAATTCATACCTTTAGGGAGGAAACAAACCTCTATTTATAGAAGAGAATAAGTTGATTCTAAATGGATCTGACTTGCACATTTTGACATATATGACCTGTGGAAATCATTTCAAATTTGAATCAATTTTGGAGCCAAAATCCCCACGGCCATTTTAATTTAAGCTTTTGAATATTTTTTCCTTGAAAAAATCGACTTTTGACTAGAATAGGATAAGCCCAATTTAATTTTATTTTCTTGAACAAACAATAATGATTGGAGCATATCCTTTGGGGATTCTTAACCAAAAATGGGACTCCAATCTTCAAAGAAGAATATCTCCTCAAACAATGGGACCCACATGACATACCACCTACATTTGGAATTAGCATGACAAGGAAAATTATCTTATGATGGTCTTACTGGTAATTTCCTTGATTTTCTTAGCTAAAATATTCATCAAATGTGGGGTACACTACAAGGGCTAGCTATCTTTTGGCACTTATTTTCCATTGGAACTTCCAATTGATGCAGTCTATGAAGTATATTAAGAGAGTTCAAATACTGAGGTTTGCATCAATGACAACAACATTCAACAATTTCCCCCTTTTTCATTAATGGAAACACACATAATCCTCTTGTGAATAATTCTCCCCTTGACTCCATGCCTCTGATCTCCCTTTCCTGATTTCTCTCCCCCTTTGACATCAATGGAAAATGGTTACTCCCCCTAATGAAATATCTTCCTTTGTCTTTCTCCCCCTAACATTCTATGTCATTCACAACATTCCACAGTTGATTCTCCTACATTACCAAAGAGATTTACCATGAGTACTTCTATATCACTTTGCTTGTCGTTTCATTAAACACAAATCCCATAATGTTGAATACAACTCTGAAAACTTTTGTCATCTACCATCTACCAACCTATTATTCAGACTCCCCCTCCTTAGCATCCATAGGATAGGGAGTCTTTAGTTGGATTGTTTAGAACGATATATGAACGTACCTTTCTATGGGATCATTTTGAACCTTCACATATTCCTTCTCATCGGTGAATTCATCATGGTTTTGAGACGTCACAAATCCTGAGAGCATGACTGCTGATATTTCTTCATTCACTTGATCTTCTTACTTTTGTTTTCTTCCCCAAACCTTCTTGTAGTTTATATTAGAATTATCCTTCATGGAGGATTCCATTTTGTATCTGTAGTTACAAGATATATGTCCATAGTTATGGCATTTTAAGAACTCTATATGGTACCTAAATGACAAAGCAAATGACATATACTTTCTACGAATAAGGTATTTGGAAATCTATCTTGCGATCTTGTAAACTTACTTCTAGGACTTTGATAATGTTTGAAATCCTTAGCCATATGCCTGAAGTTATAACATGAGAAAAAATAACAATTAAACATACTAAGGTATTTGGCTGAGATGTCTGGTCTTTAATGTATTACGTAAACATCCTTTCTTGGAGGAGGTATAACCCTTCGTTGATCCTCATCTTTGATTATTTTAGTATTACTTTTTGGAGCAACATTACCTTTAATCTTATTTTAACCCTGATTTGGCCTTTGAAGGATCTTTTTGTTAGGCTTCTCATCAATCATTTCATGGGGCTACATTTAATTCTTCTGCCTTCATCTTCAATCGAGCAATGTCATTATTCTTCTTTTCATCATTCAACAATTTCTCCTTCTTCCATTCCTTGAGCTTGTCTATTTTAGTTAGGAGAACATCAAGTTCTTTCTTCTTTTGATCAATATATTCTTGAAACCTACTTTTCAAGACTTTTATTCTTTCTTCTTCCTCCTCTACTTGTATTTTTAGAAGGGTGGCATTTTTTTTTACTTTGTTATAATCTTGAATTTGTTCCTTCTGCCTTTCACTTTCCTTTCTGAGCCTGTTTATTTCTACTAGAGATGCATCAAGTTCCTTTTTCTTTTGACCAAATTCTACTACATATTCCTCTAACTGGCTTGTCAATTTTTTCTCTTTCTTTTCAGCTTCCTGCACTTGAAGTCCTAGAAGGTTAAGTTCTTCTTTAAGTACCTTATTTTTCTTCCTTGCGTTGTTAATATCACATAATGCACTGATGAATTCTCCCTCCATGTCGACTATTATTTCTTCTTCATCATCTACTTCATCTGAATCATAATCATCATCTTCATCTACCTTCATGCTTCTTAGAGTAGATATCATGGAGCTTCTTCCAAAGGATTTTGGCTGATGAGCGTTGATCAACATTGGATTTTACAGAAGCAAGCAGATCTTTAAGAATGAAATTCATGGATATTGTATTGTACCTTTTAGATTCATTGGTAGATGTGTCTTTAGAGAAAATAGAGTGCCATACATCACATCCATGAGCTTTCAAATAGGCTTCCATTCTGTATTCCCAAATTTCATATTTGGCTTCATTGAACTAAGGAGCTAGATAACCAACATAAATATGTTCATTAGTTGTAAGATATTTCGATACTACTGCAATACCAGAGACTTACTTTGATTGTTTGGATGCCTGCTTATTTGACTTTCCCACCTCTACATTTCTGAGATCTTACTTCCAATTGTTAAGTTGCAACTTAAGGAACTACTTTGATAATAATTGTTGGAAATACTAAGATGGGGGTAAATCAATATTTCACTTCAATCGATTAATTTTAACTTCACAAAGAATTGATTAATATTAGAACTATATTAAAACATAATTTAACGTTGCATCACATGAATAGATAACAACACCATTCAACAATGCACAACATCCAAGAAAATACGCAAGAGATTTTAGGTGGAAACCCTTTCGGGAGAAAAACCACTGAACACTTCTTAATATAGGTATTTTAAAGATTACATCAATTACAAATTTCCAACTTCCAAGATTTTTAACATCAACTGAAGGAGGATCCAACCCCATGGTTTATAGGCTCCAACTTGAAGGATGCTTCAATTCCCTGATTTACCAACTCCAGCTAGAAGGACGCTCTAATGCCCCGGTTTACCAACTCCAACTGGAAGGATGCTCCAACACCCTACGCAAGCTCCAACCTGCCCTAGCACCACCCTGCCACCCTCAAGTGTTCTCAAGCTCCAACCTAAAGGAGACTCCAATCTACGCCTTGCACCATCCAACCACCCTGCTCAAAATTCACCACAATGGACCACATTTCATAATTTTCATACTAGATCCACTTGTTCTTAATATAAAAATAAATAATATCAACACATTGTACTGCCTTTTTCGATATGCAATATTGGGACGATATTTTCAACAAAAATAACAACTTCCTCTATTGTAAACATCAAACCCTAGCTTCAACAAAACTTCTGCCAGATATATCACAACTCTAGTTCAACAGTACATCAAGGTACAACAATAATTCTATATGCATATAAGGCTCAACATACATACTTTGCCTCAAACTTTACACTATGACTAAACCTTTCTACCCATCAATACAACTTATTAGCACAAATCTTATTTGATTGATTTGAGTATGAGAGATGTGCCCATGGATTGCTTCAGATGTACAAATATATGCTAGACCTATTCCAAAAATACATATCTTCCTCCACTTCTAATTACAATACTTGAAGATGCAAGTTAATCAATTCATAGAACAAGATTCATGCTTCAAATTTCTTGATGCAGAGGGTGCCACAGTCTACTAATATGACCTTGCCTTAATTTTTTTGATGCATGTATGCCATGCTGTCCTTAAAGATGCCCTTAAGATGATGTCACTAATGTGTGAAGATGCCAATCGCTAATTTGATCCTTATCCACCATTTGTAGCCAATACTCAACCTTAGATTCCAAAACATTGATGCTTCTCTAACCCTCTTTCAAGCCTTTAATATAGGGTTCCTACTGTTCATAAGATAAGGCTCTTATGCTCAAAAATTGAAAACTCTTGTATCCTTAGCCCTGGAAATGAATTGTAAAATTTCTTTGCTATAGAAGTTTTTGCTTATGTGGATAAATCCTTTTTGTATTCTCAGGTGGACTAGAAATGATCAAGGAGGTTATAGCTACTATGGCCCTGACTTTAAAAGACTTCTAGAGACACAACAAATATAGTACACTTAATGTATCCAAAAAGACTAACTCAATGACACCTTAACATGGTTTAGAGATTCATATTAGCTTCAAGGATAATTTGTGTAGGTTATTAGGCTTCACTGAAATAAGTCTCGAAGGATCTCTGAATTTGGTTAGCAAAGATTATTTACAGCAAAATTTAGATCATACCTCAAAATAAATTCCACACTTTCAGACTTGAACTAGATTACTCAATGATGCTACAAAACTGAATAAGGGCCTGAAAGAACACGTGTTACAACATGTTGAGAAACCAAGTGCTAGAAGATAATGATTGATTTCTCTTAACTTGATAATTACTTGTGAATGCTTGTTCGATTCTTATTACTTATCGTATCTTCTTCATCAAGTAACTATACAAATGTGCAAAACATAAAGATCACAGAGAATCCAAGAAAACCATAAATTAGGCTCCGAGTCAAGGCAAAACCCCATAAGGGGGAAAGCCAGCAGTCCTTCTCTTATATAATTAGATCAAAATGAGATTATTGAAGACCAACAACTGCCATAGATATCTAAATCAACCATCCTCCAAGTCTCCTCCAATCAAGTCAAAATCAAATAAAGTCAACATTGGTCAAACCCTTCTAAAAATTTTTCAAATCAAAAAATTTTCAGACCTGCAGTGAAGGCTAAATTTTGGCCCTATAATTTTTGCATAGATGCCACAGAATCTTTGCACGTGTTAGCATAAACAAGATATAAAACCTTAATGTTATCTCTCCTTTGACTTCAGCTCTTTCTCTTCTTGATTAGGCACATAAATTGATGATGTATGTGATGATGAATGAATTATCTTCGAAGAAGTCGAGTTGACTCCCATATATAGTTGTCCAGGAGCATCGAATAACTACCTCATAGGCTGACTTGTCCAAGGAGGTTCGACTTGGTATTTTTTTTACCCTTTGACTCAAAATAAAAATTCTTTTTCTTTTTTTACAAAAGTCCAAATGGACATGACTCAAATACATTTTCCTTTTGACTCATAATAAATTATTTTTGGCTCTTTTGACTCTATAAGCATGAAGAACATGCTTTGACCAAAAAATAAAATAATAATAATGAATATAAAAAATATGTCAATGATAAATAATTACATTTATTACATTATGAAGACTGACACTTGTTACATTTTCAACACTCCCTCTTAATTAGGGAGAAGTCATAATGACACAACAAGATACTCTCAAGTTGAAATATTCATATAAGAAAGGATCCATATTGATAAGCATCAATGATGATTTACATCATTATAGCCAACATTTTCAAAATACCATGGCCTTGAAAAGTATGCTCTATCTCTCCACTAGATCATAGCACAATGTTGGGAGGCATAAATTTGGACATCACCGCCTCTTAAGGTACATACCTCACTTGAGTGTTCCCAAGGTATGACCTCATAGGAATATTTCCTAATCCAAGGAAAAGTATGTTCTCCTAAACATTCTTTACCAAGTCCATGTATCCAAATTAGGATGTTAATCCTAGTCAACCACAACACATGGCTCAAGAATGTATGTCTCTAATGCTTATCCAATCCACCATTCTCCCTACCAATGTTCATGCACTAGGGTTATGGTTGTTAGTCCTAGACATAATATGTGACACATGGAGAACATATTTTCCACCCTCACTCCCTCTCAACCAAGGAGGAGATATCCACAAGCCTAAGCTTGTCTTCAAGAAACTCATCCTCTCCTTTGGAAAGGAACATCATCAATGTATTTGTTACTTGTTCTTCCATGGAGATCTTGTTGTAGTTTCTTAGCTCCTATCTAGATCATACTCTTGAATCATAAAGTACTTCGATCTTCTTGGTTCTTTGACATACTTCATGTAGATTCCAACATGTCATCAAATAGTTCAACAAACTATCTTACAACTGCCACATCTTCTACCTTTATTGTGCGCAGAATTTGCTACATACTTGTTGACAGTGTAGGAAATCCATCAACCAAGGGGTCTCCTCGATGTGAAGTCCCAATTAGACCTCACACCATTTGGAATAGGAGCCCCATCCAGAGTATTGGTCCGATTGTCATATATTCTTATAGATTTTCCTTGTCTTTAGTTGTCAACAAGAGAGAGAAACATGTATGTGCCTTTGTGAAAAGAAAGTAAGTGTGCCTAGTGAATATTTGGTTTTAGGTGTATCAAGTTTCTTCTACTGCAAAGCGAGGAAAGGTGAGCCTCTAAGAGAGAGGTAATAGTACCACCCTAGTAGAGGCACACACAAGCGAAAAGAGATTCGCCTAATGTCAAGAAGAATAGTCCACAAAGATGGACGGTTGTTAAAACCATTACAACACATTTTTAGTTATATAAGCACGAAAATAAATGAAATAGTTCAACTACTTTAGTATAGGTGAAAGCAAACATGAATCATAAAAATTCACATAACAATCTTACAAACATTCACAATCCATGCATGAAAACGTGATGGCCATCAGGGTTCAAGTGTTAAGTAAAATTCCCAAGATACATGAATACAACAAACATCACTAGATCCAATTGTGGAGCATTGAAGCCATGACTTGCCTTATGGGAGAAGCCAAGGTGAAAAGTCCTTTACATGAACAATGAGGGTGTATATATAACAAATGGGATGATCCTTCACCTCCCTTATGACTCTTGGGCAACCCTCATGATTATTTGACTTCTCATGACTTTTTGACTTCCTACATGACTCTTCACATTACTTAGATGACTCTTGGACTTCCACTTTACATTACATTTTCTAATATAGAATTACATAATCCATGAACGATGTGGCATATGATGGCTCATGACACGACATGGCTTGACATTGATGACATGTACTACATGATGACATGGCAATGTCAAGCCACCTTCTGTTGTTGCTTTCTTTGTGTATTCTTGAAAAGATGGTGCACGTTCTTCTTCTTCCTCCTCGTTATGACTTTATGATAGGGAGTCTTCAATGCGGTCTTGATATTTCATCTTCTATTATAATCCATTGTTCCTTCATTTTCTTTCATGATGATCATCTTATCTCCTCAGCTCCTTAGGTGTCTTCTAGCATGGTCTCCTTTTCCATCTCCTTAATCATCATCTTGTCATGACATAATAGAATACCAATGACTACAATCCACCCATGAAAAGACGACATTAATCCGATAAACCCCTAGCTAAGATGCTTCATGAAATCACTTATTAGGGTTGGAAGTGGTGACTAGTTGAGTGACTGACTTAGGGATTATGCAATTCCATAGGCCAAGGTCTGGGACTGAGGCTTGACACTACACAATGTGTAGTTTAGGATGGTGAGGGTCAAAGGATTGTGCAGTTGAGGGACTCACGGACTCAGGCTAGAGGCTTGAGCCTAGAGACTACACAATGGAGGTCTGAACAAAGGGATTGTACAGTTGAGGGACTTGAGGAGTCAGGATGAGGGCTTGATCATTGAGTCTACCCACTATGCAATGCTGGAAGGATAGGGAGGCGAGGTGATCGTGTAATTGCAATTCAGGAGCTCAAGGCTGAGGGTTGAGGATAGAGATTTCATAATGCATAGTTCAAGCCTAGATGGAGGGAAATATTGTAGAATTCTAGAGCTTAGGGGCTGGGCTTGAGCACTGAGATTGCACAGTGCACAGTTCTGGGAGGCAGAAAATGCACAATGCATGGTGCCTAGAGACAAGGTTTTTGCTTGAGGGTTGAGACTGTACAATGTGAAATTCAAGCTTGCTAAAGGAGATTGAGTGGTTCAGTTGGAGAGTTTTCCCAATTTGACCAAGTGTTAGATCAATGAGAGGAAGATAGAAAAAAGCATGACTCTAAACATGACCACACACTTAAATCACTTGATGACACAACATGGAATGCTTAGAACACATGAACAACATTCTTTACTTAATGCAACAACTTTGCGATGACCTACACCAAGTGTGACACCAAAGATACATGTTGTGACAATCGTGACGACACTTGTACGACAATGATTGAAACTTTGGAGATAAGTGTGATACAAGTTTACATGGTAATACCAACTCATTTACACAAACGTTACTCCTTGAAACCACCAAAACTAGCTTTCGTGCATTGTGCAACACTCCACATGTTAAAATATGACATTTACTATATGAAGAGAAAAGTGTGAACAACATTTGTTATACAGGAATCTCTGTGTATATGTGTTTTATGTGTTATGCTCGCGCATTATTTATTTTCTGGGTTTTAGGATTCGTATGCAAGTAAATTCTTTACAGGGTTAAAACCTACAAAGACAATTTGAAACACACCAAAATAGAAGTGCAAATGCAGCTAAAAGTAAGGGATTGTCAATAACGATGCGCACCGACTATCAACATGGGTTGAACATTGCACAAGAACTGTCTTGATAGATTGTGCTATGCTTGTTCAAGTTTGTGTAAAAGAATGAACTCATGAACTTGTTGCAAACTGAGCATGTGTGAGCAAGTGACTTCGATCGATCAAGAAGCAACCACAGAACGATCGATCGCAAGATCCACAGTAGGCTCCAAAATTCAAGTGTGGGTAAAATTTTGGAGGGTGTTTTTCACAGCAGCAACACTTGGCAATAAATTGGTAGAAATTAGGGGATTTTTGAGGTCTAATATATGCTTCTTAAGGAAATTATAAAATAAAAATGGAAATAATAAAATAAAATTATATTACATCATCAAATTTTAGAGGGGAAAAAAATCAACTTGTATTTGTTGGAAACACTGAGGGGGGGGTGAATCAGTATTCCTTTTCAATTGTTACTTTTACTAGTTAGGTCACTTATATATAGAACACAAAAATGAACAATAGAAATAAATGTTGTTATTAATATAATCTTTATAATGAATCAAGTACAATATGGGTAGGGCTCCAACCCTTGATGAAGACACCCAAGCTCCAACCTGGGATGTGCCAAGCACCTACTTGGACTTTAGTGAGGCTCTGAACTCTAGGGCTTCAACCCTATCTTATCCAAGGCACCAACCTTGAGTTTAGGAGCACCAACTCCAAGGACACCAATCCTATAGCTTTCCTTTGTCAAGATATGTTTGATTGTAATTCACGGATCCCAAAGTCTTTTTCACCGAGCCCTGTCAATATTTAGCTTCACAGTAATCTCCACGTGACATTATCAATGACAACCTTGTCAATTAGAAGGTATCACCACTGCACTTCATCGTCCCCAAACAAATTCTTCAATTCACCTCATGATGTCTCATGCATAATGGTCTCCAATAACGTCTTCTTCATGATGTCTTCACAAGGTACTTCTAGTATGATACTCCAAGGTTAGTCAAGGTGTCTATAATAGTTAGTCCAAGTTCTACCCCTACTCTAAGCCTCTTCAAGGGCTTCTTCAAGAACTTCTCAAGGGATTCTTCACAATGCTTTGCCTAACAAGAGATTTCTCCACAAGCTATTCAATAGGTACTCCAAGATGTTTTCAAGGTCTCTTCACTATGCTGCACCAAGTCTGCTCCAAAAACTACACCATCTACACTTCAACACACTTCTTTGTCAATTTTGCACCACATGTCACCAGTACTTCACCAACAATTCTTCAACACAGCTCACCAATTCTACACCATCTACAATTCTGCATTGTTCTAAACACCAAACTATACCACTGCACTAAGGCTGTCACAGGTCCAAAGTTTCTTCCAAATATGAGCTTCTAGAGAAGTGACTGTTTAATATGTTGTGCCTAGAAACTTGTTCTTATAGGTCTGTTCACTATTCCGAAGTCTTATATCTCTACAGTCAGTTGTTCAAAGATCCAAGCCACTGTGCTACACCATAGTCTAAGGTTTGTTGCAACCTAAACAAACATTTCTCCAAAAAACTTCCTTGGTCTCCTTGTTGTCCTTATTCTGTTCACAATTCAATGAATATAACAACAGAAGAGGACACCCAAGCCAAGGTAGCACTGTCCAGCAAAAACACAGTCAAGGGCACTTGTCCGCAGTCTTGTTAAGGTAGCATTGTCAAGGTATTTTCATCACACTAGCCTGCACTTATGCTTCTGTTACTAGCCTCCAATCAGCATTGTAACAAATTTCCAATCTGCAATGTAGTCTAAGCTTGAGCCTTCACACTACTGCACACTGTTCAAGAGGAAAACACCACAATCCAGTTATGTCAATGTCCGAGCTAATGAGATGAATTTTCACAAGAAGGTTACTCTAGAACAGATATCCGAGCCACAAAGATTTTTGTCCAAGTATCATGGGAGTATGATACACAGTCTACAATAGGTACCGCTTTAGAATAGGTCTTTGTCGTAAAGCCTGCAATTCAGTCAGCCCTTAGACACCCCTCCGTAGCAAGCAATAAATATCTTTGTCATCAATCCGCAATACATGTGGTTGCCCTTAAGTTCTACCTCCTTCTCTCTGTGATCCGATCTCCTCTGTGATATTCACTGAAATTCATATGCAAAAAATAGAGGTCTAACCTCTTATTTATATTCTTTTTCCATCCTTAAACGAACAGCCACATCTAAAACGCAAGCCGACATGTGTTGACATGTTCAGGTCAGCTCATAGTCCAGAATTATATTCTTAACTTAAAAAACCAATAACTTTTAAAACACTTGGAGTTTCAGGCTTAGTAATGGCTCGTTGGAAAGGAAAAATTATGCTCTTCAAGATGGTGTAGGTTTCATAAATCAATTTTGCCTCTAAGGTAGAAAAAAATATTTTTTTAATGTGACTGATTATTTATTAGTGCAGAAATGGAGGTACAACAGAATGCCTTTGAGTGTTGGGCTTCTTCATGGTTTTATTTCTTCATTGATTGTCTTCATAATAATGTTCTTGCCTTCATCAACATAGAGTCACCATCATCATGTTCTTGATTTCCTTCTTCATCACCTTATCTTCTTCAATAGAGGGTCACCATCATTATGTAGTCTTCATTATTAGGATCAATGGAGGTAAGGACATCAAACTTCACATCATTGGAGGTTTTTCATCAAATCATCAAATGTGGTCCACATAATTCATCATTTAGTCTTTTATCATAGACATGTCATCATAGTCCAGTCATCCAGTGCATGTCTTCTAGACCTTCATCAAGTATTGTGATATGGTAGTCTTTCATTATGATCATTAAGATACATGATTGACACTTCATCTTAAACAAGAGTTGTAGTCATCCTTTGGCATCTTCAAGAATATTTTTCATCCCGACCATTGTCATATCAAGCATCTTCAACAATATTTTCCATCCCGGCCATTGCCATGATTGACATCAACTATTGACATCAATGACAACCTAGATTAACAATCTCCTCCTTTGTCATTGATGGGAATATTCTTTCCCTTTCAACATTCTCTCCCCCTTTGACAGCAATGGAAAATGGGGTGCTCGAGTACTCCCCCTGTCAAGCTTCTTCTTTTCTTCATGACTAGTAGTTTTTCATAGGTATGTTACTCCCCCTGTCATGGTGTTATTCATTATAGCAATTTGGTCCATGATAGATTTGCTTAAATTCCTTCATGTGATGAATCAACTCCCCCTGTCTCCACGACTTCCCCTAGCTCATGAAAGTTTACTTGCTTAGTGATCAAGTGGGAGAGATCTTCAATTGTAGTTCATGGATGAATAAGGGATCATGTTCTTTAATGGAAATGCTCCCAAGAGACGATCTATCAAAAGATCATTGCCCATGTGGCTCATCAAGAATTTCATAGGCCCATTCATGGATAGCTTCTGCAAGAATGCTTAATCATCATAAGCTCCCCCTAATCGTATGCATGGTACTCCTTTTGACAGAGTCTCCCCATCAATTACTTGGAATATCAAGGATGACTTCATCAAATCAACAACATCTGTTGTTGGCTAGAGTGTTCAAGGGGCTTCTGGATTCAATTTTCTTTCTTCTTCGTACTTGTATAACTTTCTTCTCTGGCATGGTTCTTCCTTGTGTAGGGGCCCAAGTCAGGTCACAATCACGTGACATATGTCCAATGTTATGACACTTGAAGCACTATATGTTGTTCATGAATAATAATTCATGACTTATTCTTGCAAAATTGCTTCTCGAAGATTCACGAGGACCATTATATTTATCTTTGTGTTATGCCCTACAATCTTTTGCCATGTGCCCAAAGTTTGTACAGGAATAGAAATAACCAATAAATATATTTTGGTACCTGGGAGGAGAAGGTTTCCTTGATGTACTTCTGAAATTTTTTGCCTTGGGATCATTTGATGATAACCATTTCTTCTTGCATCCTTGATACCGTCTGCATTCTTCTTGGAGTAGGATTTCTTCCAATGTCAACTTGACTCTTGCCTTTCTTGGGAGCATCAACATTTCTTTCAAGCTTCCTCACATCCTTGTTATTCAAATCATTATCATTCTTTCTTGAGGATTCATCTGCATAGCCAAGACCTGATTTATCGAGGGGAGACCTTTGATGACTTAGGATGTCATCTAGGGTTTGAGAACTTTTCAAGTTCGTATTTAGCAAGTCAACTTCCTTTTTAAGAAAGACAATTTCTTCCTTCATTTTCTTGCATTCTTCATCCTTGTTTGATAGAATGATATCCATTTCTTCCTTCATATTGGTTGCTTCACACGATTGGGCCTTAAGAGAAGTGATTTTTTATTTTAACTTGGTGATGTCATCATCCTTTTCTTCTAGTTGGCATATCATGGTGTTTCTCTCCTTTTTTGCTTAATCAACTTGTCCTTCTATGAATGCCAAATCTTTCATCACCTTCTCAACTCATTATGCTTGTTTCCTTGCTTCTTCTAGTTGAGATCTAAGGGAGAAGACCTATTCCTTGTATTGACCAATCTTTGCTTCAAGTTTTTGTGCTTTTGTTTAAGGTGGCTTGACTGTTGGAAATAATACTTAGGGGGGGGGGGGTGAATCAGTATTTACAAATCAATAACTTTTTTATTTCCATAATCAGATTTATGTATGCTACTTTAGTGAAGGGAACTCATGTGTGCATGCAACTATTCTTAAGGCAACCATTGTATATCCAGTGAACTTATGTTTCAATTAATTCATCATATGTTGATCTTTAATCAGTGCATTAGCACTTTATTAAACATTAAATAGTAACCATGTGTAGTAATAATAGAACAAACCATCACACATAAGAAACACACATGAACACCAACATTTAAGGTGGAAACCCAATGTGGGTGAAAACCGCCTGCTGTTGTCATCTCTGTCTTCTTTTAATAATAAGAAAATATATTTACAATATTGTACTGGTGCAGAATCATCCCAGTACGCAAGCGCCCACCTACAGAAGGTTACAACCTTCTCTTGTTTTCCATCTTCTATTGGAAGGGAACTGCAACCCCCTAGTTGTTGTACTAGCCAATGTGCTTACTAGTACGTAGGCACTGACCTATAGAAGGCTACGACCTTCTCTCTTATTCCAAGGACCATGTTTTATAAATTTTCAGACTGGATGCTCTTGGCACACAACAATATACATGAAGGCCTCATTTCATAAAATTTTCATACTGGACCCATTAGTAACATTGAATCTCAAAATCAATCACCACTGCAATACAACCTTCAAAACCAATCACTAAAACTCAATCATCAATCTTTAACATAACCGAAACCAATAATAAATATCTGAATCAACCATCATTGAATCAATCAATCACTAAAACCTCTAACATATTGAATCAAACAATCATTGAACCTCTGACACAACTGAATCAACCATTCATTCAAACTTAATCAAATTCAACCAATCAACTGGAACAGACAGATCACTATAACCAGTGCACAGATATGAACCTAGAACACTGCATAAAAATCCAGAACCAGTTGTAACCTCAAAAATCATGTGTCAGACTGTATACACTTCTTCAATGAAGCCAACCTGCATGTATAAGCAACTTCCTTTAGCCCAATCTGTGTATACCTCAAAATATACTTAATCATAAAACCTATGAACCACAAACTATACCAATCATCGATATTCTGAAGATCTATTGTCAATTTACAGAGTTCTAAACATATAGTAGGAAGGATCATGCTTCTTTCTCAATGAATCAATCAATCAGACACAAACTCTTTATGCATTCAGCTTTACTTTCAGATCTAAGAAGATTCAATTGATAGACAGTAACAAAACAACAACACTAATATGATAGACCAGTCATCCCTGAACATCAAGATTTTCCTTTGCATATGCTACTTGGAAGAGCTGAAACAGCATGTATACGTACCTTCACCAAAGCCAACCAGTGTATAGATCTGCAAATACTTACTTATAACTTCGCCGCAATTCCAGACTTCAGACATGCCCAAATCATCACATATAAAGGATAAAACGTGCGTTAGCAATTAGATCTAGTCGATCCATTATCATATCACATAAGGATAAGTCATTATGATCTAGATCCATCATTAGATCTCATCCATCATCAAACACTCACATGCATACTTAGTTCAGATCAAGAAAAGCATCAAAAACCCATAACATGCATATATTCTTTTGATCTAACACTTCATAAGATATTCCTTACTTCTGCCCTTAGCCCTTTGATCTTCTCCTCCTTATATAGTTTTATCCTTTCTCAACACCTAGGATCAAAACAACACTTAAAGCCTGTGGTATTCTTAGACGGGATCAAATAATCATTACTCCGCTCAATATTGTGGGCTAATACCATGGTATTGACCCTTGGTATTCTTTCGCCTCAATTTCCTTAATTTTTCATCCCATACGCGCTTTTTCTTCTATGAAAGTGCATGCATACATATATGCTCTTTTTGTACAATGAACCGATGTGTACAGGCTCTTTTTTTACAGTGAACCCGCATATACAACTTAACATACCTGAAAATTCCCTTTTTCTTCAACTTCTTGATTTTGATATGTAGTCCTTTGTTCCTTCATCCTATTCTTTTGTACCATTACTTTGTTCCCTCTGAATAGACCTATTATAATGTGATTTTCCATTGTACATTACTTCTGAACTGATTCCTTTGAACTGCCCTGCATTTTGTCACATCTGTAAACACAACTGCCATGCATTCTGTCACATCTGATATCAGTTGTAGATTCATCTAGTTATGTAGATTCATCTATTTACCATATATAAGTGAGTTGTTCAGTTACAAGTGGGTTGCCATCAAGTACAACACATGCATCATAATGCCAACAATCCCCCCTTTGGACTTGATGGAAACCATGTTGGTGTTGATTACTACAAGCTATTGAACCTGTTAGAGATATCAAGCAACACCAAAATACTCTCCCCATTTGACATCAAGGGCAAAGGGCAGACCAAGATATTCTCCCCTTTTGAGATCAAGGGCAAAGGGCTGACCAAAATGAAGACTTCCATATCTGAACTTGAATATTAACATTTATCATGCTCCCCCTAGGCACATGTTGAATTCTCTAATTAAACTCCCCCTTTGTACATGCTGAGATGCACTAAATCGTCCATGCTCCCCCTAAGCACATGCAGAGTCTGCAAAAATATTTTCCAAAAGAATAACATGACTCTATAACTCAACTATGTGAGTATGACCTTCCTATCACCAATGAGTTATACATACATCAATCTGCCAACCAAGTGGAGATATACCAAATTTGACTCATGTACCCAACCAAGTGGGGATATACCAATTGTTTATACATGACTGAGATATAGCAATTACTACATCATCCTTATCATGCATAGTGGGGGTATAAATTACATCATATGACCAAAAAGGACTCATTAAAAGACTATGACAGACAAAGACATATTATGGGCCTTTATATGACCTTTAAATCAAATGATATATGTGAAATTTATAACAAAGACCAAGGATCTAAACAAGACCATCATAGTCATCATCAACTATCATACAACATATATGACTTGCACCATAAGCCTCTGTCAGCAACATCCAGACCATCAACCTGTATATGTCCATAATTAGTTCCCAAGATATGACAAGGTAAATATCATCAACCTGTGACAAATTATGCCACATATAGATATCAACTCATCCTCTTGATCTCATCAACTTTCTCTGTTTCCTTAGTAGAAAGAGCCTTATCATAACCTTCCATGAATCAATTAATCATATGCCATATCTCCAAGTTGTAAAACAGAATCATTCATATCATATCATATGTATGTGAAAACACCATAGTCATCATCTATGATCATAGTGTCATCATCAAGAACTGCATGATCGTTCCACACAAACCCTCAATATATCAACCATGTATCATCACTAGGGAACCTCCCATATCTGATAAGCATCAACCATGATAATCAACATATGTGAGTATCAAACCTATCATCATAAAGTAAGAAGTCATCATCATTATGTGACTAAGTAAGCCATGTCTCTGAATATCCATGTCTTTAAATAGCTATGTCTTCATGAGACCTGCAATAACACCATTCTCTTGGCAAACCAACAATATTTATCAATATGCAACTTAAGTAATCATCCATGTATCTAGCATAATGTGTATCCATCAAAGAGATAGAAATATGTATCTAGAAAACCATGAGCTCATAGTCATTTGTCAATATTTCTTGATACCATCAACAACAACAATCCTCAACAATGTGAAAGCCAAGAACAATAGGAATATTGCATCATAACTGCATCATATGAACTTTATGCATCTTTGAAGGCATGATGACAGCAACATAGAAGAAATGAGTGGCTCATCATTAAATAATGAAGTTTTGTACTCAAGTTTTGTACTTCTCCTTGTCCTTACGAAGATCACTATGTAAGAAACATATATGTACTGTATGAATCATCAAAAAGTCATCCAAAATCATCCATAAATCTGATCTGAATAACAACTATGTAACCCCAAGCAATATAGGTATCATATAAGACTTCATCATAGGCAACTCATAATCGCAACATAGCATGATGTATCATTTAAATACTTTAGCCACATAAGCATCATCACCATTGATAAGAATCATTAGGTACCAAAGAATTCTAAACATAATGCCAACAATCCATTATTAGAAGTGTAGCATATTCTCCCCCTAAACCTGTGCCACCTGTTCACTATCAAATCTGATCATTGCATGTATTAGTAAGGATCATCAAGGCATCATCATCAACTAGTTATACATCAACAACTTATGAGGGTCAAAATCACTTCTACATATCATCAATAAACTGTAATCATCATCAATCAAAACAAAAAAGATAATTGATAATTAACTGACCCATATCAGACCCCTTTTCCTGAGTCTGTCCCACTGCTTCTTCATCAAACCAACATATTCATGACTATGCAAATTCTAACTTGTGTATATACATGGCTTGTCTTCATGATAACTGCGTATGAGAATTAGGACACTGAAATTTCATACTTTCAGTTCCTTCTGAATCTTTTCTATCTACATACTGAGCTATGCCATATGTTTCTGATTGTACTTCCTTCTTCTTCCATACCTTGGAGTGTGATGAAGCTTAATTCTTTTAGTACAGTGGCCAAAATTTGCTCCTACATTCTTTTTCTATATGCCCAAACTTGTTACAAGAATAACATATTATGTGTTTCATATTCCATTTATGGCGGTCAATGGCTTTGTGACCAAACACATTGCAAGAAAAACAATATCCCTTAAAGTACCAAGAAGTTTATGATCTTTCAGTGTGACAGTTATTAGCTTGAATCATTATATTTATGCATTTTCTGCAACATGTCCAAAGCTATGGCATATAAAACATTCAACATTATTCATCATAGGAAATAACAGATTATCACTTCCATAGTTAGGAGGAAATGATTTTCTTTGAAGTCTTTCTTTCCTTGGTTGTTGATGGGGTTGACCTCTTATCTCCTTGTTGAATATTTCAGATTTTTCATTAGAGTTCCTTGCCTCTTCTTGTGATCTAGATTCACCTTGAATACTAAGAATATCATCCAAAGTCTTAGTACTATCTTAAAATCGTAAAAGTATATCCTTTTCTTCTAATTTACCTTTTAGGATATTTACCTCAACTTGATATTGCTCTTCATTTTCAAGATACCGCTTCTTCATGATTTCTTCAGCTTTTCTTCCTTCTTCTACTTGTTTCCTTAATTCGAGAAATTCATTTTCTTGTTCTTCAAATGCTTGGAGTAGTTCTTCATTCTGCTTATTTGAATTTTTGAGATCTTCCTTTAGAGAAATGATCACACCTTCAAGGCCTTCACAGTAGCCGATTCTTTCTATAAGTTCCTTGGTTGTTGTGTCCTTTTCATTCACTTCATTTTGCAATGATGTCACTTCATCCTGCAGCCCCTGACATTGATCTTTCTTTCCCTTGTACTGCTTCTTTATTTTGTTTCCTTCCTCCAACTGGGCTTTTAACCTACTAACTTCTTCTTTGTAGGCACACTCCCTTTTGTCCAATAGATCTTGTTGACCTCTAATTGTGTCTGTGAGCTTTTTAAATTCTGCCTCTACTTGATTTCTTTCTCTTTCACCCATAAGAGAAAATTCAGTTTTTTTGTTTTCACATTCATTATCTTCAAATGAACAGAGAAATGTATCACCATAGGACAAAAAATTCGCACTTGATAATTATTTTGTTTATAAAAAGAGTTTCAACGAAAATCACATGAAGAAAACATTTGTCGACGCGTTTCGAACCAACCAGTGTGGTTCATCGTCAGGACAAGTTGAAGAAACAGATCCAGCTTAGCATGTTAAATAGTCTGAGCAGAGCCTCCAACGGTTAACTTGACCAACGACTAATTTTGACTTTAGGACCATGGTCAAGGAAATTAGTTATATTAGGTAACCAATCCCTTAAAATTTATAAAAAATATATAAATATATATAAAATAATTTTAATTGGTGTTAATAGTTAGTTAATAAGTATTATTTAATAAGTATTATAAAAGAACGCCTGCCAGGTGTCCATCTTCCCTATGTCCAGGGAACCACGGACAAGATTGCTCGGATCCTTAAGAAGTTTAATATTCCCTCTACCTTTAGGCCCCTCAATACCATTCGTAAATCCCTCCGATCGGTGAAAGATCCCATTGACCCTAAGGACATGAAGGGCATCTACTTGATCCCTTGTTCTTATGGGACCCCCTATATCGGGGAAACATGGCGTTCTATCCATCAAAGGATCAGTGAACATGCAGCTGACCTAAGACATGGGAGAACCAAGTCTTCAGCATTAGCGGAGCATGCAGAAAAGACCAAGCATCAGGTCTGTATTGAGGAAGCCAAGGTTATTACCAAGGTGGCGCAATTCCATCACCGTAAATTCAGGGAGGCGATTGAAATTGAAAGAAGGCCTAACAATCTTAATAGAGATGACGGCTGGAAGATCAATAGTTGCTGGATCCCTGCCCTTTCTTCTTAGTCCTTCCTTTTTTCCCCCTTCCCCTCTTTTTTAATTTTCGAGGTTTCCGTTTTTTCTTTTTGCCCTTTCCATCCTCCTAAGGTTTCTCCTTTGTTTTGTTTTTTCCTATTGTCCTGTTCTGGTCCTTCTAGTAATTAATATCTGTCGCTCGTTCTATTTTTAATTTTTCCTTTTCATGGTTTTCTTAATATTATTTGTTATTAAGCTTTTTCCTTGACCTTATGAACAAAATTTAATTATATTAATAAGTTTAATAAAATTTAAAAATTTAATTATATTAAAAATTAGAAATTATTTTAACCATTACTCAATAATAATTTATCCCCTAGTAGTTTTTATTTATTTATTTTTTCATTGGATGAATTTAAATTAGAATTAAGTGTTTCAATATTTAAATGAAATTAATATTATAACTTAATAATATAAACAATATTTTTATTATTATTTATATTTTAATATTTATATTTTTATTATTTTTTAATATTATTTTCTCATTATCTACTCATTTTTATTTATTTATCTATTTTTAATTTTAATTTTTTTAATTAATTAATTAATTAATTTATTTTATTTTATTTAAGTTAACTTAATTTAATTTCTCATTCTAATATATTTATTAATACTAACTAACTTTTATCGTAACAACCCTTTAATATATATTTATATTTATATATACATTTAATCTAGACATATACTATAAGATAGGTCCTTTATATAACTACTTTCCATTTGATTATAATTTTTATTTATTAAATAATACTTATTAACTAACTATTAAAACCAATTAAAATTATTTTTTATATATTTATATATTTTTTATAAATTTTAAGGGATTGGTTACCTAATATAACTAATTTCCTTGACCATGGTCCTAAAGTCAAAATTAGCCGTTGGTCAAGTTAACCGTTGGAGGCTCTACTCAGACTATTTAACATGCTAAGCTGGATCTGTTTCTTCAACTTGTCCTGACGATGAACCACACTGGTTGGTTTGAAACTCGTCGACAAATGTTTTCTTCATGTGATTTTTGCCGAAACTCTTTTTGTAATTGATATGGATCACAAAAGCCTCAATTCAATAATTATTTTGCTTGTTCATATTCATTCTGAGGTGATTCTAAATCTGAGGAGTTGCTTCCACATAATGGCCAATCATCTCTCCCACTGTCACAGTTCCCTTGAGATGTCTTATTATTTTGAGGTGCTTTCTTCTTTAGCTTCTTTCCCATTGTTTCTACGGATCTCCTTCAAGTGATAAAGCTTCTACCAAAGGACCTACTCTGATACCAATTGAGAAGGGGGGTGAATCAGTATTTACAAATCAATAACTTTTTCATTTCCATAATCAGATTTATATACGCTACTTCATTGAAGGGAACTCGCGTGTGCACTCAACTGTTCTTAAGGCAACCATCGTATATCCAGTGAACTTATAATTCAATTAATTCATCATATGTTGATCTTTAATCAGTGCATCATTACTTTATTAAACATTAAATAGTAACCATGTGCAGTAATAATAGAATAAACCATCACACATAAGCAACACACATGAACACCAAGATTTAAGGTGGGAACCCAATGTGGGTGAAAACCACCTGCTCTTGTCGTCTCTGACTTCTTTTAATAATAAGAAAATATATTTACACTCTTGTACTAGTGCAAACTCATACCAGTACACAGGCACCCACCTAACAAATGCTACAACCTTCTCTCATTTTCCACTTCCAGCTACTAGAAGGGAGCTACAACCCCCTAGCTCTTGTACTAGCCAATGTGTTTACTAGTACGTAGGAGACAACCTATAGAAGGCTATGACCTTCTCTCTTCTTCCAGGGATCATGTTTCATAAATTTTTAGACTAGATGCTCCTAGAACACAACAATATACATGAAGGCCTCCTTTCATCAAATTTTCATACTTGACCCATTAGTAACATTGAAGCTCAAAATCAATCACCACTGCAATACAACCATCGAAACCAATCACTGAAACTCAATCATCAATATCTGACATAACTGAAACCAATCATCAATCTCTGAATCAACCATCACTAAATCAATCAATCACTGAAACCTCTGACATACTGAATCAAACAATAATTGAACCTCTGACACAACTGAATCAATCATTCATTCAAACTTAATCAAATTCAACCAATCAAATGGAACAGACAGATCACTGTAACCAGTACACAAATCTGAACCTAGAACACTGCATCAAAAGCCAGAACAAACTATAACCTCAAAAATCATGTGTCGGACTTTATATGCTTCTTCGATGAAGCCAACCTACGTGTATATGCAACTTCCTTTAGCCCAACCTGCGTATACCTCTAAAGATGTTGAATCATAAAACCTCTGAACCACAAATTGTACCAATCAGTGACATTCTAAAGATCTACTGTAATTTTACAAAGTTCTAAATAGATAGCAGCAAGGATCATCGTTCTTACTCAATCAATCAATCAATCAGACACAAACTCTTTATGCATTCAGTTTTACTTTCAGATCTAAGAAGACTTCATTGACAGACAACAGTAAAATAGCAACATTGATCTAATAGTTCAGTCATCCCTGAACATCAAGCTTTTCTTTTGCATACGCTACTTGGAAGAGTCGAACCAGCATGTATACGCACCTTCACCAAAGCGAACCAACGTATAGATATGAAAATACTTACTTAAAACTTTGTTGCAATTCCATACTTCAGACATACCTAGATCATCACATATAAAGGATAAAATGTGCATTAGCAATCAGATCTAGCCAATCCATTATCAAATCACATAATGACAATTCATTATGATCCTGATCCATCATTAGATCTCATCCATCATCAAACACTCAGGTGCATACTTAGTTCAGATCAAGCAAAGCATGAAAAACCATAACATGCATATTTGCTTTTGATCTAACATTTTATAAGATATTCCTTACTTCTGCCCTTACCCCTTTAATCTTCTCCTCCTTATATAGTTTTAGCCTTTCTCAATACCTCAGATCAAAACAACACTTAGAGCCTGTGGTATTCTTAAACGGGATCAAATAATCGTTACTCCGCTCAATATTGTGGGCTAATACCATGGTATTGACCCTTGGTATTCTTTCACCTTAGTTTCCTTAAATTTTCATCCCACACACGCTTTTTATTCTATGAAAATGTGTGCATACGTATACGCTCCTTTTGTACAGTGAACCCATGTGTACACGCTCTTTTTGTACATTGAACCCGTGTATACAACTTCACATACCTGGAAATGTCCTTTTTCTTCAACTTCTTCATTCTGATATGTAGTCCTTTGTTCCTTCATCCTATTCTTTTGTACCATTACTCTGTTCCCTCTGAATAGACCTATTATAATGTGATTTTCCATTGTTCATTACTTCTGAACTAATTCCTTTGAACTGCCTTGCATTTTGTCACATTTGTAAACACAACTGCCATGCATTCTGTCACATTTGATATCTCTCCTATAGATTCATCTAGTTATGTAGATTTATCTAGTTACCATATACAAGTGAGTTGTTATGCTATAAGTGGGTTGCCATCAAGTACAACACATGCATCATAATGCCAACATTGACAATGTATCTTCCTGTTTCTTTGCCTTATCCAATTGATTTGTCATGGATATGACTTCTGCATGATGCTTTCTCTTGTTTTGATTAAATTCTTTCTTAATCTTGGCGAGCTCCTCATCTCTTTCTTGTACTTGAAGATTGACAAGGTCAACTTCCTTCCTTGTCTTGTCCTGGTCACCAACTTGTGCTTTCTTCTTAATTTCCTCATTTTCCTTTTTCAAATTGTTAATCTCTTCCATGGTAGCCATAATTTTAGTGAGGAGATCTTCTTTAAAATATTTTTTCATTCTCTTCATCTTCTAGGTCTTCCTTAGCCTTGATGTCATCACTCTTATCTTCATCTTCCTTGATGGGATCTAGATTTCCTTCTTGTTTTCCATCATTTTCTTGACTATAGATCATTGTCAATGCTCCTTTTGAGTGAATATCATGAAGTTCATCCCATATGCTTTTTGCTAACGAACATTTTTCAAAATTGACCTTCATAGAATCAGGTAACCCATTCAAGATTGCTTTCATTGCTCTTGTATTATGTTCCTTGGACTCTCCATCCATTATGATATCAGCAATCACCGATTTCCAAACTTCAATGCCTTGAGTCTTTAAGAAATTCCTCATTCTTGCCTCCCATATATCAAAGTTTCCATTGAACAATGGAGGTTTCACAAATTGATTGACTTCAATTTCGGTGGTTGAGCAAGACACATCTTTAGGAGGATTAGAGACTTTCTTCCTTGGCTTCACCATTTGTGTTCTAATGATCAACCTTCAAGTTGTTAGGCTTTAACTGAAGGTATTAGCTCTGATACCAATTGTTGGAAATACTGGGGGGTGAATCAATATTCCTTTTCATTTGTTACTTTTACCAGTTAGATCACTTATATTTAGAACACAAAAATGAACAATAGAAATAAATGTTGTTATTAATATAATCTTTATAATGAATCAAGTACAATATGGTACGGTTCCAACCCTTGATGAAGACACCCAAGCTCCAACCTAGGATGTGCCAAGAACCTACTTGGACTTTAGTGAGGCTCCGACCTCTAGGGCTTCGACCCTATCTTATCCAAGGCACCAACCTTGAGTTTAGGAGCACAAACTCCAAGGACACCAATCCTATAGCTTTGCTTTGTTAAGATATTGTTGATTGTAATTCACAACTCCCAAAGTCTTTTTCCCTGAGCCCTGACAATCTTCAGCTTCACTGTAATCTCCACACTACATCATCAATGAAAACCTTGTCAATTAGAAGGTATCGCCAATACACTTCATCGTCCCCAAACAAGTTATTCAAGTCACATCATGATGTCTAATGCATCATGGTCTCCAATAACGTCTTCTTCAAGATGTCTTCATAAGGTACTTCTAGGATGATACTCCAAGGTTAGTCAAGGTGTCTACAATAGGCAGTCCAAGTTTTTCCCTTGATCTAAGCCTCTTCAAGGGCTTCTTCAAGAACTTCTTAGGGGAGTCTTCACAATTATTTTCCCAACAATATATTTCTCGAAAGCATTTCAATAGGTACTCCAAGATGTTTTCAAGGTCTCTTCACTATGTTGCACCAAGTCTGCTCCAAAAACTACACCATCTACACTTCAACACACTTCTTCATCAATTTTACACCAATGTTCTTGCACCACATGTCACCAATACTTCACCAACACTTCTTCACCACAACTCACCAATGCTACACCATCTATAATTCTGCACTGTTATCAACACCAAACTATACCATTGCACTAATACTGTCACAAGTCCAAAGTTTCTTCCAAATCCGAGCTTCTAGATAAGTGACTGTTTAATACATTGTGCCAAGAAACTATTTCTTGCAGGTTTTTTCACTATTCTGAAGTCTTATATGTCTACAGTCAGTTTTTCAAAGATCCAAGCCACTGTGCTACACCATAGTCTGAGGTTTGTTGCAACCCAAACAAATATTTCTCCAGAAAGTTCCTCGGTCTCCTTGCTATCCTTATTCTGTCCACAATTCAATGAATATAATAGCAGAAGAGGACACCCAAGCCAAGGTAGAACTATCCAGAAAAAACGTAGCCAAGGGCACTTGTCTGCAGTCTTCTTAAGGTAACATTGTCAAGGATTTTTCATCACACTAGCCCACACTTATGTTATTGTTACTAGCCTCCAATCAGCACTGTAACAAGTCTCCAATCTGCAATGTAGTCCAAGCTTGAGCCTTCACACTACTGCACATTGTTCAAGATGAAAAACACCACAGTCCAATTATTTCATTGTCTGAGCTAATGAGATGATTGTTCACAAGAAGGTTACTCTAGAACAGATATCCGAGCCACAGAGAATTATTGTCCAAGTATCACGGGAGGATGATACACAGTCTACAAGAGGTACCACACTTAGAATAGGTCTCTATGGTAAAGCCCGCAATTCAGTCAGCCCTTAGACACCCTTCCACAGCAAGGAATAAATATCTTTGTCATCAATCTGTAATACATGTGGCTGCCCTTAAGTTCTGCCTCCTTCTCTCTGTGATCTGAGCTCCTCTATGATCTTCATCGAAATTCATATGCAAAAAACAAATGTCTAACCTCTTATTAATATGCTTTTGTCATCCTTAAATGAATAGCCACATCTAAAATGAAAGTGGACATGTGTTGACATGTTCAGGTTGGTTCACAGTCCAGAATTATATTATTAACTTAAAAAATCAATAACTTTTAAACCGCTTGGAGTTTCGGGTTGAGTAATAGCTCGTTGGAAACGAAAAATTATTCTCTTCAAGATGGTGTACGTAGCAAAAAATATTTTTTAATGTGACTGATTATTTATTAGTGCAGAAACGGAGGTACAACAGAATGCCTTTGAGTGTTGGGCTTCTTCATGGTTTTATTTCTTCATTGATTATCTTCATAATCATGTACTTGCCTTCTTCAACATAGAGTCGCCATCATCATGTCCTTGATTGCCTTCTTCATCACCTTATCTTCTTCAACATAGGGTCACCATCATTATGTAGTCTTCATTATTAGGATCACC
Source organism: Pinus tabuliformis (assembly GCA_031772625.1). NCBI lineage: Eukaryota > Viridiplantae > Streptophyta > Pinopsida > Pinales > Pinaceae > Pinus > Pinus tabuliformis. The sequence continues at coordinate 487,287,217 of CM062813.1, forward strand.
AGAGGTAAGGACATCAAACTTCACATTATTGGAGGTTTATCATCAAATCATCAAGTGTGATACACATAAGTCATCATGTAGTCTTTTATCATAGACATGTAATCATAGTCCAGTCATCCAGTGCATGTCTTATAGACCTTCATCAAGTATAGTGATATGGTAGTCTTTCATTATGATCATTAAGATACATGATTGACACTTCATCTTAAACAAGGGTTGTAGTCATCCTCTCGCATCTTTAAGAATATTTTCCATCCCAACTATTGCCATATCAAGCATCTTCAAGAATATTTTCCATCTCGGCCATTAATGCCATGATTGGCATCAACTATTAACATCAATTACAACCTATATTTTCATCTTATCTCCCTATGGGTTTACTCAAATTTCAAGCGGAAACACTCGTTGGATGAAAAATTTGATTCCTCATCCAAGGAGTACCCACGTTGCATACTTTCGGTGAACCCTGCTACATGAAAAATGAGAAATACATGAAAAATGTGATTGCAATCACATTTTTTCATGTATTTATCATTTTTCGTGTAGCAGGGTCCATCAAAAGTATGCAACATGGGTACTCCTTGGATGAAGAATCAAGTTTTGCATCCAAGGAGTACTCCCGCTCGAAATTTGAGTAAAAAATTAAGGAGATAAATTGAAAATATGAGTTGAAAAAGTAGTTTTATTATTTTATTATTTTTTAAACTTTTTACTTTTTTACTCCAAAAATGGTGAATCATCCCCCATGGTTGACATCATCATCTTGAATCCTATTGGTTATTATAAATTTTATTTTGGTTGTACATTTTTCTTAGGAGACCCATTTTAGACCTCAAAATTCCCCTAATGGCTCCAGCCTCTCTGCCTTGGTCAATTCTTTCGTGCAGGGTCTAGTTCTTCAAGGAGTATGATTCATCATTCATATTAGCATGGCTTCCCCACTTACCCCATGCATAAATATAGCCCCCTTCATTCCTTTACTTGGTTAAACACAAACACAATATCAACAATCACACAATGTTTTGAATCAGGAAAGGGTAATGAAGTTTGTGAGCTTTAGATTTTTAGAGTATAGTTTTTCATCTCTGGTTTTTCTCTGTTGCCAGTAGGCTTGGACTATACCCTGATGGAGTCACTTCAGGGACATAAACATTTCTCCACTACTAATAGGCCTAGATAGTACCTTGACGGAGTTGTTTGCTTCACCTCTCTACACAAGAAGCCTTTCTCTTCTTTCGCTTTTATTTATTTATTTTATATTGGACTGTGCATCGACACTTATTTATTTCATGTGCGAAAGAGGCATCCTAACTTATTGATAGCATAAGAGGTTGGTCCTTTAGATAATCATATATAAGACCTCTAATATTGGTTTTCTCATTTAGATTTTCCCCTTGTCCTTCTCTACTTGATTGGATCATCCTGAAAACAATGAAACATAAAGACTTGAGTGTAGGCATGATGTTTCCAGAATATACATGGATATCATGGTTCGACTCAAGGATCGTATTTTCTGTCGAAACATCATCGACCAAAAGATGTAGCCAAGATAAGCAAGAAGGATAGAGAGTTAACCAAATGTTGCAGTGTTACAAAGTCATTTTCTATTTTTCCACATTGTCTTTCGAGCCCAAATAGGACACCCTTCATGCAAATTCTCATTAAACAAACGCAAAACACAAAACAAAACAAGGAAACAAAACTAAGAGGAAAAAATTAAAAGGAGGTTAACTGAAAAGAGGATGTAAGAAAAAAGTTAGAAAACACAAGAGAAACTACAAAAAATGAGTGTAGGATGAATGTGCAAAGGAAACTAACATGCAACTAAACCTACTCCTAACCCAAGCAGCTAGAAGGTTGGGGTCAAGTATAATGAAATTTCCAATGAAGCCACCATAGTTGTTCTCGACCTGCAATCACAAATATATGATCGATTAAAACTAATATAAAGTTGTGTGCAACAGAAAATATAAGATCTTGAATAATTTGCACAACAAATTGAAGATCTTTCCTATCAGTAGAAATATATGTCATAGCCACTACCTCTAACCAGCTTGTGTTCTTACCTTTTCGATGAAAACCATAATTACACAAACCTCGAAAACTTCTTGCAAACATATCTTCATCTACACTGCACTTCTTAGCAAGCACGAGGAAAGATCGAAACTTGTTATTTGTGATGGAGCTTGCCAAGTAGGATTGCTCCAACCATTCAGTGATTGGATCATAAAATTCGAAATAGTCCTCTTGAAAACCTTGAAATCCTTGAAGAGGTGAATTTTCAATTAAAGGCATAGTATCAAGATGAGAATCTTGTGAGGGGAAATGAATTTCATCATATTCATAGGGCTTGTCAAAATAGTGAGGACCTGACATAACCATCAACAAAGGCTGAAGTGCCTCAACTGCTTGACAAGTACCCGAATAGTGAGATGTTAAACCATAAGGATCAAAGAATGTAGGACAATTGTCATCAGATTTGTTGATGGTAAAATGGTAAATTGAATGACAGTCATTATGATCAGATGGATTGATTGAAGCATCAAATTCCCAATTAATAGTTAGCAAAGGTAAATGAATTTGAACATCTCCATGTATGCTCTGAATAATATAACCAACTTCCTCGCATGCCGAATGTGACAAACCATTTTCTTGTAACTGGTGACAAAAGGTACAAGCATCGTGATAATCAAAAGAATTTAAAAGGATTTCCAGCACAACAAACACATGAGACCAGTCAAGACATAGTGAACGAAGAAGAAATTAATTCATGCAACAACTCACGCATTTACTAGCACTCAAGAGGGTTTTAGGCACGATGAGGAAATAGATTAACTATATAACATTCACAAGAAAAACTAGGAGTTGACTATTCTGAAATGAATTTGATAGACATGATTGCTTCGACCAAAGATGATTTTTGAAATGATTAACTTCACAGTTCCATGATTCTATGAGAGATACACATTCCAAACCCTAGTTTAATAAAAGAGATTTGTATGAATATGAATCAACTGAAGAAGATTGATGAATCCGATCATAAATAAAATCTTGAAAGCTTGAAAGACTACATCCGTAATACCAAACATCTTTCAAGAAGGAATTTACATCTAGTGAAACCATGCAAAGAGAAAGATTTCGCGAGAGAAACAAAATCTGACTTAGTTTGGGGACCTTACTAGAGTTGTGAGAGCCTGACATAACCATCACCAAAAGTTGAAGTGCCTCGACTCCCTAACAAGTCCCAGAACTTTCAAGGATCGTAACATCGCATTTTGAAGATTGAACCAGATCGTGCATGGTTTGAGGATAACTACTACAATTGATTTCAATAAGATCACTACTAACCGGTTGGTGGCCATCTTTGTCACTGATTTGATTAGATTTTACAACTTCATCAACCAGATTAGTCAAGTCAAAAGATTCTTTTTATCGCAAATCTGAAGTTGAATGAATCAGGGAAATTTCTTGAGCAAGCTTATTTGAAGAATTTTCTCTATGCAAAACAAGAGATGATGAGGGATGGAAAGGATACTTGATGATTTGATTATTTTCTCTTTCATCATTGATATCCTTGCCACCTTGTTCCAATTGAGAAGTTAATTCATCGGATGAAGAACTTGAAGAGCATGGAGTGTCTCCATCACAAGTAGATGCATCACAAACAGTAGGGCACAAGGGATAGTGAGATGAAGAGGGGGTTTCGGTAAGAACATCTCCTTTTGATTGGATCATATTATAAATCTAAATCTTCCAATTTAAAATCTTCTTGAGGAACCAGAAGACCAATTGGTGCACTTGGGCATCCATCATCATATATATCGATGGAGTCATCCTCATCAAAATGATTATTTCCCAAGACTTGAGATGTAGAAATTCTGACTGTAGATCAACCTGATAATTCAATATAATGAAAGCAAAATACTTTAATCTGCTTCTACAATCAAACTTGTGGAAGCTTAATAGATTTGAGCAAGATCAAGTAGAACACATAGAACCATAAGAAGAATCAATGCACATGAAACACATAAGAATACTCTGGGGAAAGCCTCAACTAAAAATCCCGCTATCTGTATTATCATACAAGGTGGAAATACATCAAGGTTACACAAAGCCTTAGCTCTCAAAACTAGCCGGCTCTCAGTATAATCCTCCTGGATGCTCACAGGCAAACAAGGCTTCTCACAAACCTTCTCCTCAGCCCTCCAAGCCTCCTATTTCCTTGCGTTGTTTCTACTTGGTGATCCTACTGTTACCAAGTGTAACGTTGATCACTCACACTGATCTCACACCTTGTAAAATTGCGCAATCCTCAAGGAACCTTGTTCCTTCTGCATGGATGAGTTTCCTTTATATGAAAACTCATGCAACTAATAGTAACCTGTCCTTAACATTTAGCTCAACTAGGTCTTTCTCTGAATAAACATGCATGAGTTACTGATTAGAGAATCTTTAGTTATCTGGAGTACACTAGTTGGATGCATGCATGCATTAACTGACCGAACTCACAATTAGTTCCTCAAACAGTTTGGAACTAATTTAACTGGTCTTAACTCAGTAAACTGAGCTAACTAATTACAGCTCATTCTTATCTCCTTAATTAAGGGATAATCTCCTTAATTTCATGGATAACTGCTGCATGACTTTAGAAAGACTTCTAACTTGAATTTCTCCAACTAATTAACTCAAGATGAATTAATTAATTATTTTTCAAGCAGCTGGTGAGACTAAATTTGAATTTTAGTTCAAGGACAAATTAAAATTGGAATATACTAGATTCTATTTTTATCATTTCTTGTTGCTATTTTTAACATGAGATTGATTATCCAAATTGATCGCATTTGATTGAATACCAAGATTACTAGATTCAATATCAACCAAGAATGAGGAAACACCATATTCACACAAAGGACTTTGAAAAAGAGAAGAAAGATTGAAAGAATATTCAACTTCCTACTCATCCACCTATGTAATGTGACTACCTTGAACGTGATCGCAATTTGGACCAGCAAGTTGAAAATCAAGAGAATATGAATAACTAGCTGGTAGATCAGATTGATCAAGTAGATCATGGTACAAAAAGTCATGGCACGTAGATGATAAAGGATAACATAAATCCAAATCAGATTCAAGAATAGAGTTATAAGTATTAATACCATCTTGAGGAATGGAAAATTTGGGTTTCACCATAGGCTTCATGAACCATTCTGGGATTTCCTCTATTGAATTTGAATCATGAAAAGCAGAAGGAGGATGAGAAGATGGATTAGGATTATTCTCACATAATTCTTAACAAACTTGCGATAATACCCTATCAACCCGAGAAATCCTCGCAGATGCTTTATGTATGTGGGGATTTTCCATTCCTTAATGGCTTTAATTTTGCTAGGGTCTACCTTAACTCTTTCATGAGATACAATATGACCCAAATATTCCACCTCTTGTACTCCAAAGAAACATTTGGATCTTTTTGCATATAATTGTTTCTTCTCTAATAGTTGTAGCACCTTGTCAACATGTTCAACATGATCCTTCCAAGACTTACTGTAGATTAGTATATCATCAAAAAATACTAACACAAATTTTCTAAGGAATGGTTTGAAAATGGAATTCATCAAACCTTGAAATGTTGAAGGTGCATTTGTAAGGCCAAAAGGCATGACCAAAAATTCATAATGACCCTCATGAGTTCTAAATGTTTTTTCGGAGTGTCTTCAGTCTTCATTTTGATTTGATGATATCCTGAATGAAGATCCAACTTGGTGAAGTAAATTGATCCATGCAATTCATCCAGTAATTCATCAATGACAGGAATGGGAAACTTATCTTTAATAGTGAGCTTGTTGAGCTCCCTATAATCCGAACACATGCGCCATGATCCATCCTTCTTGTGCACCAATACTACTGAAGCAGAGAAAGAACTTTGACTCGGTTGAATTCTACCAACCTCTAGAATTTCTACAACCATACGTTCAATTTCAATCTTTTGGGCATAGGGATATCTGTACGGCCTGTTGTTTGGAGGAACACTTCCTGGAATCAGATGAATAGCATGATCATGATCACGAATAGGTGGGAGACCTTTGGGAGTCTCAAATACCTTGGAATGATTGTCCAATACTTTATGGAGATTTGGAGAAATAGATGATTCCAATGTGGAAACATCTAGCGAACATAATTGTGCAATTACACCTCTTTGTTCCTTTTTTAGAAGCTTTGTCATACCGTTAGAGCTGATTATTTTTCCCGGTTTCCCTGCAATACCCCTTAATTCAAATTCCTTTCCTTCCACAGAAAATTTCATGAAAATTTCTTGAAAATTAAAATCTATTGTACCCAAGGATTGTAGCCATTGGACTCCTAGTACAACATCAACACCTCCCATTGGAATGGAAAGCATTGGGCTAGTCAATACATATTCTTCCATGGATAGCTTGATATTATGGCACTTTCCAGAGCAATTTATTGTTCCTCCATTTGCAACCATCACTTGACACTCTGGTGCTGTATATAAGAAGCAATTCAATTCTTTTGCTACCTTACAATGAATAAAATTGTGGGTACTTCCTTAATCAATCAACACTATTACCTTTTTCTTCTTGATTTGTCCTTCTATCTTGATGGTTTGAGGAGTGGTAATTCCCGCCAATGCATTACAAGATATGGTCAGATTCATTTCTTCTTTATCTAGGCTTTGTTCCTAGAGTATATCCTCTTCTTTTGACCTTTCTTGCTCCTTTTCTTCTTCCTCTTCACAATCTATGTATAATAATTTCTTCTCAGCACACTTATGACCTTTAGTGTATTTGCTATCACAACTGTAAAAAAACCCTTTTGCTCTTTTTTCTTCTAATTGTTGTGGTGTCAACCTTATAGGTTGTGGAAGAGTAGCGGCAACAACACTTCCGTCTTTATAGTTGTGAGTGGTATGCTTCCTGGTTGCCATAATTTTGCTTTCCATTTTTCTTGCTAACCTGAATGCCTTCTCTAATGAATCAGGTTCCCAAAGGCGAACATCATGTTGGATATTATCCTTTAAAGACCCTATGAACACATTAATCCTATGCTCCTCTGGAATATCTTTTACCCTTATGTTCAATTTTTGGAACTCCTCAATGTGCTCCATTATTGAACCCTTTTGTTTGAGACTTATCAATTGGCCTAAAAAAGTGTTGCTTTTTGTATCCTCATAATGTGCTATCAATTCTTCCGTAAAAATTGCCCAAGTGATAAATTGTTTACGAGAGAAAAGCCATTGATACCATACAAACTGATTTGGTTCCAAATATAAAGTTGCAATACGTACCTTTTGTGTGTTTTGCACATTATTGAGATCGAAAAATTGCTCCATCTGTAATATCCATGTTGCGGGATCCTTGCCATCAAACTTCCTCATATCGATTTTTGGAATATGGTGGGTCTTTGATCCAACATTAGAGTCTATGGAATCATGATTAACATTTATTTTTTTCTCATCATGAGTTTCCTTTACTACCCTTTCACCATTAGTGACCCTTTCTTGTAGCAACTTATTCATATTTATCTTCAATTCTTCCATGACTATCTTCAAATCTATCTTCAAATCTATCTTCAAATCATCCATCTTAGCTTCCACATCATTCATCTTAGCTTCTACACCTTTATTTAAACAATCCATCTTAGCTTCTACGCCTTTCTTTAAACCATCCATCTTAGATTCTGTTCCTTTTTGTGCAAGGGACAGTTGTTGCACTTGGTTTTGTAATTTTGATATATCATGTTGCATTTCTTCCTCTTCTTCATGAGTCATGCTAGAGCTTTCAGGTTCCTTACTAGGTGTTTGCATTTTCTTTCCTCGGGGCATCAGTTACCGATAATAATGCTCTATATGCCCTTTGAATTCCTTCAAAATAAATTTTTAAACCAAGCTTAAGCAAAAATTTAAGAAAATCTACACACCTTTTTTCACTTTGTAGGAGCTCGATATTGCCTCTGATATATCTCTGTACTTTCCAATCATCTAGATCTGAATTTGTGACCTGCAGTAGCCCTTTGTGTCCTCTTTCCAATGCCACAAGTCTGACCCAAATTGGATTCTGCAAGGAAGAGTTATACGAAATCTCCCACAGTGACTTGATTATAGACTAGTTCAGTAGAGCGAACTTGTACGACGTGCCACGAGTCACTGTTTTGACCTTTGGATCTGAAAAATGCATACAAGAAACTACAATCTGTCCTCTTTCTGTACCTTCATATGAAATTTCAATCTGATCCCCAGAGAGAAAGTTATGACTCTTTTCCCCAGGTCACCTGTTTGGAATGTAATTCAGGAGTCTGCAAAAAGACCAACTTCCTCAGATCATATCTCCGAAAATATAGCGCAAACAACTCTGAAATTCAGACCCGAGGTTCAGCGCGATTTCTTCTCAAATGGGTTTTTTTTTGTAACTTCTGAAACGTCGCAGAAAAAAAGTTATAGCGAAAATGCCACGATGACCTATTTGAAGCAGCGAAACCCTAGAATCCAAAGCTCTGAAACCAAATGTTATGAAACCAGCTCAAGAAAAAGATAGAAAAGATAGATCAACGCCTTAGAATTCAGCCTCCTCGAGGGGACAACCTCCTTTACATTACATAAATGAACAATTCTTGGACGATTCAAATGACAAAACCTCCTTTCTATATATAAGAGTCTAAGGAGTCACAATATAAACCAGCCGACCTAACAATAATAATATAAAGCCACAAAAATAAAAATAGAGGGATTCTATGGGGCACAGTAATAACAATATGGGGATAATAGGGGCACAAAAATATTAATAAGGGGTACAACTACAATAGTAATGGGGTAATCACTAGTATTATAGGGACCCAAAATCATCTCATGAAGGCACTCTCATCGAAACTGGAAAAGGAGGAGGACAAGGAACAAAAGGCATAGTAAATTCCTCCTCTAAAATTAGAGGTGTCTCATGATTTACAAGAGTAGAAACATCAGGGTGTTCAGGTTCATCATGCAAATAGATATGAACCAAATGCTGAAACTTTTGTTTCAAGAAATCCCAATCTGTATCTTCTTCAGGAAATTCACAACAAAGGTGAAGCAATCGATTATAGAAATCCTCAATTGATTCATTAGGCTTCATTCTTAACTGATTAATTATTTTAAGAACATCTCGATAATCATACCTGTCGAAGGCTTGATAAAACTCCTGGAGGAAATGATGAAATGAATGGATGGAAGCAGATGGTAATTTATGACACCATCGATTAAAATGACCTTCAAGGGTAAGGAATAAATTCACACATGCAAAATATTCATCATCAATTTCGTAATATTCAAAAAATTTAAGAAAATCATAAATGTGCTCGGTTATGGATGTTCCATCCTCACCATCAAAATTCAATTGGGACAAGTGATAAAGAGGTTCATCAAGGATTGAAATTTTACCAGGGGATAGATTAGGAAAACACCCTGGGAGTATGATTTTAGGATGAGTCATTTAAGATAAGATATTCAAAACAAACTCAACGAGCACAGCGTGTCATTTGGCCCTCTTTTTAGCGCCATTTGTTGATGGTGCTGGAAATTTTTCAACCAAGGGGGTCTCCCCGATGTGAAGTCCCAATTAGATCTCACACCATTTGGAATAGGAGCCCCATCTAGAGTATCAGCTTGGTTGCCATATATTCTTATAGATTTTCCTTGGCTTTAGCTGTCAGCAAGAGAGAGAAGTGTGTATGTGCCTTTGCAAAAAGCAAGTAAGTGTGCCTAGTGAATGTTCGGTTGTAGGTGTATCAAGGTTCTTCTACTGTAGAGGGAGGAAAGGTGAGCCTCTAAGAGAGAGGTAATAGTACCACCCTAGTAGAGCCGCACACAAGCGAAAAGAGAATCGTCTAATATCAAGCAGAATATTCCACATAAATGTGATGATTGTTACAATCATTACAACACATTTTCAATTAGATAAGAACTAAAATAACTGAAATAGTTCAACTACTCTAGTACAGGTGAAAGAAAACATGAATCATAAACATTCATAGAACAATTTTACAAATTATAGATTTGATGCTTTTGTGATCTTCATTTTGTGTAGTGTTGTCTTCAGGATTCATCGCATTCATGATTTTATTGTATCGACGCTTCAAACCAACCTTTGTGGTTCATCATCAGGATTAGATGTGTGAAAAAGTAAGATAATAATGGGGCAATAAATATAGGAGGGGTTGGGATGATGATGAATGGAGCCGACAGGTTTGATAATGTCTAGAAATAAATTTAGTTTAATTATTTAAATGTTATTATTAAGTATTTGTTATTATTAAATGTTTATATTTTTATTGATGATTATTAGTTTATTTTATATTTGTATGTTGATATTTTTATGATGATTATTAGTTTATTAATTAATATTAGATTGGGTAACTAAGGTTTACATAAAATTATGCGCAATTCAATCTAGCTAAAGGAGGCTAAGTGGTCCAATTAGAGAGTTTTCTCAATTTGACTAAGTGTCGGATCAGTGAGATTAAGGTAGGAAAAAGAATGACTTTGATCATGACCACACACGTAGATCACTTGACGACACAACATGGAACACTCTGAACACATGAACAACATCCTTTCCTTAATGCAACAACTTTGTGACGACCTACACCAAGTGTGATGATCATGACGACATTTGTGGAACAATGCTTGAAAATATTGAAATGAGTGTGATACATGTTTACATGGTAAGAAAAACTCATTTACACAAAGGTTACTCCTTGAAACCACCAAAACCAACTTTCGTGCATTGTGAGACACCCCACATGCTAAAAGACGACATTTACTTTATGATGAGAAAACTGTGAACAACAGTTGCAATACACAAACAACAATGAAAGTGACACATGCCAGAGAAAATATAACATGAAAATGATACTAATTAAAGTGAAAACAAGCAAAAGTGACAGTAAAAATCATGAAAACGACACTCGCAAAAGCAGCAGTGTGCAAAAGCGACAGGTTGAAAAACTCACGAAAATAGAAGTACAAACACAGCCAAAAGTGATGGATTGTCAATGACAGTGTGCAGTAACTGTCGACATGGGTTGAACATTGCACAGGCATTGTCTTTATGGATTGTTTTATGCTTATTCAAGCTTGCGTAAAAGAATGTGCTCATGAATTGTTGTGAACTGAGCATGTGTGAGCAAGTGACTTCGACCGATCAAGAAGCGACAACTGAACGACCAATCACAAGAACCATAGGAGGCTCCAAAATTCAAGTGTAGGTAAAATTTTGGAGGGTGTTTGTCACAGCAACAACAATACTCTTCGAGAAAACCATACCAAATCTCAACATCAGTAGTATCTCTCCTTATTATCAACACTTTCAAATCAATTGATGTTTCCTCAAATCCCAAGTTGTAAGATCCTTCATGCTGATTTTTGCTACTAGCTCCCTCTGAGGACAATATTACTTCATAAGTATTGTAACAGAATCTAGCTTCACAATCTTTCAAGAAATTAAATTCTAAGTAGAGATAATGGTATCAATATTAGCTTTGTTAATGATGTGATAAAAAATAATTCAATCCAATCAGTTGTCATATCAAATCTCTCCATTGATGTTGTCATATATCTATAAATTGTCAACCAATCTTCTTAGAAGAGTTTTGATAACAAACATATTTTGAATTTCTTCCCAACCATCTAGGAGTAATATATCTGATAAACATATATTATGTTTTGTCTCCAACTCCCTTTGAAGATAAAATCTCTAATCCATGATTCCCAATGTGAATTTGATTTGATTTATGATTCCAAGATCTTATATGATCATGAGGCTCTCTTTACATGATAGAAGTAACCTCTTTCATATGAAGTAAGAGAACTTCTTAGTTTTGATTGATAGAAACTTCCCTTTTGAAACTTGATTCCACGTTGCCTTTCAATTGACTATCTTCAATGCATACTATTAAATTTCCTACTCTTCTTGTCGAATATACTTTGCTACATTCCTTTAATTCTTCCATTTACTTTGTCAATATCTAGTTTTGCTTCTAAATTGATAGGTTCTGGTAGTATCGCTTGACTTATTCTATGATTTTTGAATTCAACTTATTTCCACTATTGCATGAAAAAATAATCATGCTAGAGAAATTTCTATTATAGAAAAATTCTACAAATCTAGCTCTGATACCATGTAGAAAATTTGTGATAGGTTAACATGATAATGCAATATAAATCAAATCAGAATACTATAACCTACTTCTACTATCAATTTACAGAAGCTTAAATATCGAGCTGAACAATATAACCAGAAGAAGAATCAATGGCACAATACACATGAAAATACTTTGGGGAAAGCCTCAGCTAAAAACCCCATGTTGAAAAATGTGCAACTAGAAATGCTAAATTTAGAATGTGCTAAAAATAAACCTGCTAAAAATAGCATGTCTAAAAATAGCAGTTTGGCCAGTGAGGCCATTGGCCACATTGGATGAGAGGTGAAACTACTAAAAATAGAAAGTTCTAAAAACAACATTTCTGGGTCCCTTCCTATTTATAGCAGTCCCTAGTCTATCTATAGGAAGTAAAATTAATTTTGGTCTTAACAGCAGTTGCAAATATTAATTAGTTTATTCAATTGAGTTAATTAGTTAAGGAAATTCGAATTTGAAGTCTTTATGAGCATGCACATGATTTGTCCCACTAATTGAGGAATTTATCCTTAATTTCCTCCACTGATTGAGGGAATAAGTATGAGTTCTATAATGAGAAAATCAATTGACTGAGTTCTAACTAGTCAAGTCCAGTTAGATTATTTTAACAAGTTGTTAAAATAATAAAATATAGTTGGTTAATGCTTGCATGCATGTGACAAATATTATTTTAGATAACTGAGGATTCATTCATGGATAATTGTTGCATGTTGGTTCTATCAGAGACCCAGTTGAGACCAGATGTGGGACAGTATACTATCAGATGCTTGGATATTTCTAGTAAATATTCCTTGCATGGAGAAGGATCTATTATAGGAGATTGGAGGACTTGTGGCCTATATATTGAGGCTTAGGTAGTCCATGATTTTCATCTTCTGATTGAAGATCATTAGGATCTTCTGATTAGAGAGAGAGCAGGATAGCTTGAGAGCTGATTCTTTTTGTATTGTGAAGAGGATTTACACTTGATTTATAATACATGGTTGGGGTTTTATGCTGGTGCTTTCCCTTGGATATATCTTGTGTTATGTGTGTTTGATTCCTTCTTATCAGTTATATGTGTTCTTATTGATGATGTTCATGGTTGATTAAGCTTCCGCTAAATTGTTTGTAGAAGTAGATCAAGTGTTTTGCTTTAGTACATTGCATTACTAGGTGATCTACAGTGGGAATTTCTACATGGTATCAGAGCTAGATGATTTGTAGAAAAAGTTCTACATGGTATTTAAGCTAGCTGATTTGTAGGAAAAATTCTACAAAATTCTACAAGGTATTAGAGCACAGGTGATCAAGCAAGAACAATATACTAGTAGGAGAAATTCAAAGTTTATGATTCGGGATATAGATCTCAAGTTCTTATCACATCTATTTCATCGATGGCGTTCTATGGTTTGAGGCTTGAGTATTCCCTTGATGGCAGCTCAAACTATATAGCTTGGAAGGATCGCATGGAGACAGTTTTGGAAGATAATGGTCTTAAGGATTTCATTGATCAAGAAATTCCTAAGCCTACTGACAAGACTGAGCAGGTGGAATGGAGGAAGTGTGTGGCTAAAGCTAGGAGAATTCTCTTGGAGGGAGTGCGAGATCACATTGTCTCGAGCCTCCATGGGAAGGAGACTCTGCATGTAATGTGGAAAACATTGAAAGATTTATATCAGAATAGCAGTGATCTGAGGAACTTGGCACTGAAGGACAAACTTTGAAAGATCAAGTGTGAAAGGGATGAGACAATCTCTATGTATCTGACCAAGCTCATCACATGCAGGGATGAGCTTGCAAGTGTAGGGGTCGTGACATCGGATGAGGATATGGTGAGTCTAGCACTCTTTGGCCTTCCTAAGAGCTGGCATAACTACTAGGACTCAGTGAATGGAAGGGAGAAACTGCCAGATTGGGAACAACTATGGTCGGATTTGATGCAGGAAGAGATCAGACGGAGCACCAGAGACAGTTCTTCATCTACACATGATGAGGAGAACTGTGCCTTAGCGAGTAAGGCAAATAAGGGGAAGGAGAAGGTTTCTCTTTCCAAATCCAGTTCTTCCAATGATGGGAAGAAGGTTGACAAATTGAAAGTGCGATGTTTTCATTGTCATGAGGTGGGCCATTATGCTACAAATTGTCCACGGAGGAAATCCAAGAAGGGATCCGGGGAAGGATCTGAAGGTGGGGGACTTGCTTCATAGTTTGAGTTGGATTTCACACTCTTCGCATGCATGGTTTCATCCATGGTGGGAAGTGGTTGGTTTCTTGACAGTGGAGCTTCTTTCCACATGACTGGCAACAAGATTTTGTTCAGTACTTTGGAGGAGAAAGATATCCAGATACTCATAGCAATAGACAATGATGAGAAGTATAGTGTCTTAGGTGTAGGCATGGTTATTTTTCACAGGGAGCATGGATCTTGCCTTACCTTGACCGATGTCAAGTATGTACCAGGACTGAAGAGAAACTTGGTGTCAATCACGATGCTGGAAGACAGAGGCTATGATGTAGTCTTCAGTAAGGGAAAGGTTTTCCTTAGACACATCATCACTAGACGAGTGAAGAAGATTGGTTCACGGGTCAAGAACCTGTATGCTCTTGAGGTTCAAGATGCATGCAAAGCCTTGAGCAGCAAGGCAACTGATGGAGACTTGGTCGATGCGAGGGAGGGTATATTACCTCTCAACATGCAACGCAAGAAGAAGTCTCAGACGATTATGAAGGAGCCACGATTGGTGCAGCAGCTTCAGGAGGTTGTGGAGCAGCCACAACAGGGGAAGCTGAGAGGAAATCGAGTGGAGACATCTACTCATCCAGAGATCCCTAGTAGGGGGAAACTTTGAGCTAGGTGAGCTGAGGGATCACATGCAGCCATACCTCCAGGTAGGAGGTGGGGCGATATAGAGTGATCGTCCTAAGGAGGAGGGGCAGGATCCTTGAGGTACCCAACCTCTTGGATGAGACCTTGCTACAGGAGCCTCGATGTGGAGTAGCAGGAACTGATTGATTGGGTAGAGACAGATGCGGATGGAGCGGCAGAGAGAGCGACAGTGCAGGGAATCCCAGGACAACGCATAGCTAGCAGGCTACAGTAATGCAAGAGGCACAAGTGTTTTGCACAGTGTTAGGTGGCATAGAGAGGTGTGCAATGGTGCAAGATGCATGGAGATATTGTAGTAGCGCAGATGTTAGAGAGGGAGCACTTGTCAGCAACAGGTATAGCTTCAGCATCAGAGTATGTTCCTAGCCCAACAGAGTGGTCAGTTGGGAGTGTTTTTGTTCCAAGTGTTGTTGGAGCAAGTGGACCGAGTAGATGTGTTGCATGCAGAACATTCCAGAGTTACAGGGTCTAGTTCGAGAGAAAGCCTTTCTTGTTGAGAGGGAGTGTTGAAAAATGTGCAATAAGAAATGATAAATTTAGAATGTGCTAAAAATAGACCTGCTAAAAATAGCATGTCTAAAAATAGCAGTTTGGCCAGTGAGGTCATTGGCCACATTGGGTGAGAGGTGAAACTGCTAAAAATAGAAAGTTCTAAAAATAACATTTATAGGTCCCTTCCTATTTATAGCAGTCCCTCATCTATCTATAGGAAGTAAAATTAATTTTGGTCTTAACAGCAGCTGGAAATATTAATTAATTAATTCAGTTGAGTTAATTAGTTAAGGAAATTCGAATTTGAAGTTTTTGTGAGCATGCACATGAGTTGTCCCACTGATTGAGGAATTTATCCTTAATTTCCTCCACTAATTGAGGGAATAAGTATGCGTTCTATAATGAGAGAATCAGTTGACTTAGTTCTAACTAGTCAAGTCTAGTTAGATTATTTTAACAGGTTGTTAAAATAATAAAATATAGTTGGTTAATGCTTGCATGCTTGTGACAACTATTCTTTTAGATAGCTGAGGATTCACTCATGGATAACTATTGCATGTCAGTTCTGTCAAAGACCCAGTTGAGACCAGATGTGGGACAGTGTACTATCAGATGCTTGGATATTTCTAGTAAATATTCCTTGCATGGAGAAGGATCTATTATAGGAGATTGGAGGACTTGTGGCCTAGATATTGAGGCCTAGGTAGTCCATGATTTTCATCTTCTGATTAAAGATCATCGGGATCTTCTGATTACAGAGAGAGCAGGATAGCTGGAGAACTGATTCTTTTTGTATAGTGAAGAGGATTTCCACTTGATTTATAATACATGGTTGGGTTTTATGCTGGTGCTTTCCCTTGGATATATCTTGTGTTATGTGTGTTTGATTCCTTCTTATTAGTTATATGTGTTCTTATTGATGATGCTCATGGTTGATTAAGCTTCCGCTAAATTGCTTGTAGAAGTAGATCAAGTGTTTTGCTTTAGTACATTGCATTACCAGGTGATCTACAATGGGAATTTCTACATGGTATCGGAGCTAGATGATTTGTAGAAAAATTTCTACATGGAATCAAAGCTAGCTGATTTGTAGGAAAAATTCTACACCCCACACTATTGTATTATCATACATGGTGGAAATACATAGGAATTATACAAAGCCTTAGCTCTCACAACTAGCCAGCTCCTAGTACAATCCTCACAGATGCTCACAGGCAATCTTGGCTTCTCTCGATCCTTCCTCGCTGCCCTCCAAGCTCCTATTTCCTTGTGTTGTTCCTTTTCGATGATTACCTATTACCAAGAGGAAAACCAATCTTTCAAAATTACACAATCCTCAAGGATAAATCCTTCACTGCATGCATGAGTTTTCTCCATGAAAAAACACATGCAACTGATAGTACACTATCCTTGACATTAATCTGAACTGGGTCTTTCTCAAAATAGACATGCATGAGTTTCTGATGAGGGAATCTTTAGTTAACTGGAGTAGCACGAGTTGAGTGCATTAATGTATCAACTAACTGTTAACTCACTATTAGTTCCTCAAACAGTTTGGAACTATTAACTGGACTTAACTCAGTAAACTAAGTTAACTAATTACAACTCAAATATAACTCAATCTTATCTCCTTAATGTAAGGGATAACTCTTGCATGACTTCAGAAAGACTTCTAACTTGAATTTCTCCAACTAATTAATTTAAAATAAATTAATTAATTATTTCCAAGTAGCTGTTAAGACTAAATTCAATTTTAATTCACAATTTAATTCAAGGAAAAATTAAATTGGAATATTCTTGTTTTCATATTTCAACATCTATAATATTGCGCATTGACCTTGACTGTGCTATTTTCCTGCTTTTATTATCAATTTGTAGTCCTTGCCACTAAAAAAGATGATGAATGCTCCTAAATATTTATGATGAAATTACCTTCTTAACTATGATTGTGACTATAGAATATTGTGTAGACAACTTTGATGACTCTATTTCTTCAAAACTATATGCTTCCTCTAGATCTTCATGACTTCACAATTTGAGAATCTCAAAAATATTCTATCCTTCAAACGTAACTGTAATTGCTACTCTAACTTCCATCTTCTAAATAAGAGATGAAAATTAAACTTTCTTGCAATCCTGGTACTTGTCGTATTCTTTAATATTAAAGGTCCTTTTTGTCTTCCGCCTTGGGTTTCTTTTGCGGCTTCTTCATCTTCTATTATATGTGCTTCGTTTATTTCCTTCCTTTTGTTTTTTTTTTAGAGTTCTTGGGACAATCTTTATTCATGTGTCCATAGTCATGGCAACCAAAACATTGAACCTTGGACAATCCTTGTTTCCATGATTCTCTTTGTTGTTGTATTTGTGATGAGATCTAAATCTTCCAAATTTTCCAAACTTCTTATTTTTCCAGCAGCAAAGGCTTGAGAGTTTTCATTATTGAGTTTGGTATCATGCTTGGCCTTCAACCTTGTCTCTTCTAGAACACGTAGAACCCAAAGTTATTCAAAATTTAGAGTATATTTTTTTGCATAGATACCTCCTGCAAAACATCCCAGCTGGAGGTAGAGCATTGATTACAGAAGTGATTAATTCATATTCATATATGATTTCTCCATGTCCTTGAAGTTGATCTTTTATTTTTGATATTTTCATAACTTATGAAGCCACATATTCATCTTTGGTCATTCTTTTTTGATAGAATTGATTCCTTAGAGATATCTTATGGCCGGTAGAATTGATTGAATATAATTTGACCAATTTATCATACATTTCTTTGGTTGTCGACAAATCTGAAACAAAAGAGAGAATTTGATCTTTGATAGACTCAAAGAGAATCCTTTGAGCTTTAATTTCTCCCCTATTGTACTTGGCCACTTCCTGAGAATTGTTCTTATCTGGTTGTCCTTAACAAAATTGGCTTTTGACTAGAATACGACAAGCCCAATTTAATTTTATTTTCTTGAACAAACAATAATGCTTGTAGCTTATCCTTGGGGGCTTCTTGACCAAAAATGGGGCTCCAATCTTCAAAGAAGTATCTCCTCAACTGAGGGGACCCACGTGACATACCACCTTCTATTGGAATCGGAATGATGAGGAAAATCATCTTATGATAGTCTTACTTGTGACTTCACTTATTTTCTTAACCAAAACATTCATCAAATGTGGGGTACATTGCAGGGGCTAGCTATCTTCTTGTTCTTATTGTTTATTGGAGCTTCCAACTAATGCAATCTACAACGTATATTAAGAGCATTCAAAGACTGACGTTGGTATCAATGACAAAACCGTTTAACATGCCTTACCGAAACACTGGGGAGGTTGGGGAATCAAAGGCATTTCTACTTTTGCAAAAGAATTGGTAGCCAAGGATGGTTGGAGATTATTGTCAATAGAAAACCTTTGTGCCTTGGTAGTCTACAAGAAATATATCGTCCCTCTTTCTATTGAGGACTAGGTTAGGTTTCCATAAAAAGGTTTGCAAACTCCTCTTTTATTTGGAAGGTTTTCTTATCATATTTCTCAGTGGTAGAAAGTGGTCTTGCTTGGAAGATTAGAAATGGTGAGAAGGTGAGGATAGGAATTGACCCATGGGTTGGATGTAGGGAGAATTTTAGACTCCCCCAATATTTAGTAATTTCCTTCCCAAATGAGAATGCAAATACTTTTATGAATTATATTATCGACGAAGCTCGCTCCTCTATATGGGCACATGGATGGGCAAATGCTAATAAGCTAAATTTTCCAGAGGGGTTCTTGGACACTTCGATAAATTACGCAAATGCACTGAAATCTTCACATTCCAAAATTATAGAAAGAGAGGACACCCTTTATTGGGTTCACTCTCCATCTGGGGTGTACACACCAAAGACATGATATTTACGCCATATTTCAGCCAAAGGACAAGTTGACCCAGCATGGTGGTGGAAGAAGATCTGGAAGCTTATTTTCCCAACTTAGTCTAGGGTCTTTTTTTGGTGTTTAATCGAAAAAAAGTCCCCACTTGGGACAATCTACAAAAGTGACATAGAGAAGGTCCCAACTAGTGTATCTCATGCAATAATGTGGGGGTGTCTGTGGCACATTAATTCCTCCATTTTCCTTTCACTATGTGCATTTGGACCAAAGTAAAAAAAAAACCTAGGTTGTTACTTGGTGTGGAGGGGAAAATCATTTTATGATACCTGGAAGACTTGGTGGGACTCGTCCAAAGATGTTTCTCTTAGAAACATTTTTCCTCTCATATGTTGGGGTGTGGTTGTCAAGGAATAAGGCCACCTTTCGGGACCTAGCCTTTGTTCCTGATCTTGTTGTTGCACAAATATGTGCAATATTTTCTCTTATGTCATCTTCAGATACTTCTCAAGCTCCTCGTGTTATCACTGAAGAGACTACTAATTCTTTGGCTCCCTGGGCATACTTTGATGGAGCTTCCAATGACAATGGAGTGTGTGGAGGAGGTCTTGTATTGTATCTTAATGAACATAATTTATTTAAATCTCAGATTGGTTTGGGCAAGGGCACTAAAAATTTTGCAGAGTTTTTATCCCTTAAAATTCTTCTTTGTTTGGTTATTGAAAAAGGATGTTGCACTTCTTAGGTTTTTGGTGATTCAATGAATGTTATAAATTGGTTCAATATTTCTCAAATATGCCACAACCACACAATGCTTTCGATATTGGACGATATATTAGAATTAAAGAAAAAATCTTTTGATATTATAACTTGCTACCATATTTACAAGGAAAGGAACATAGTGGCAAGCACTTTGTCCAAGGAAGGAATTCAACATGCTATGGGAATTTGGAAGATCTCAGAGCATCTAGGAGAAGATATTCAAGAATACTATCATCAACCCTTCATAGAAGGATAGTTGGATTATATAGGATTTTCATTCTCTTTTGTAACGGACCAAAAATAAATATCTAATTAATTGTCCTAATTAGCATTAAATTTAAATCAGAGTGGCACTTACCTGTGGTAGAAGTAGGCTTACCGCAACAAGGTTTTGGGGACGACTCTCCACCCAATCGTAGGCTCAATTGTGCAACGTCTTGCTACAACTGGCCACCCTCGAGCCCTCAATCAACATACTACTGCCAGTGCTCCTAAGTCTTAGTATACCATTCACCCAAGAGAATGAAAGATAGAATCTCGGAATGATAGAATGCAGGAATGCCTCTCATCTTCCCCACCATCTATTAAATAGAACAACATTGGAAGGGGAACCACATGCACACACTCCATGTGTCTACATGCAACTTTCTTTTGATTTTTTAGCTTTCTTGTTTTATTTCTTTACTTTTCTTTTGATTTTTTAGCTTTCTTGTTTTATTTCCTTCTTTTTGATAGTTTTCTTGTTTTATTTCTATTTATTCTGATTTAAAGTTTTAGTATAGTTATTACTATTTTTATTTTTATTATTTTTATTTATTTTTAAATTCATTTATTATTTATTATTTATTATTTTTATTATTTATTATTAAGTGATTTATTATTTATTATTTATATTATTATTATTTATTTGTATTATTTATTATTTATTATTTATTATTATATTATTATATTATTATATTATTATTTATTATGTATTATTAAGGGAAGGGATATTACATACTCTCCCCCTTTAAGGAACTTCGTCCCGAAGTTATGTTGAATTATGTATTATGTATTGTTTTTATTATTTATTATTTTATTTACTTCCTATTTCCAACACCCTTTGCTGAACTAGTATAACCAGCAGACATCGAAAGTCCCCAACACCCCGGGAAATCTCAAGGAATCTCTGTCCTTTTTCCCACTTTCAGCACCAGGCTAAGCCTGACCCGGTCTGTATCCTAGTCCAAGGCTAGCCCCAAGGCTCGCACCTGACTCAGACCTCATCTGCCCCAAGGCATGCATCCGGTCCGGTACTCAATGACCCCGGGCATCTGGCAAGGCTGGCCCACTCCCTCCACAACTACTAAGGCGCACAGCCCCAGGCATCGAAGTCTTATACAACCCTTCCAGACTTCGGCATCCCAATCCAATAACAGGCACCAAGCCTAGAACATCAGGCACTTGGCCTCCTCAAGATGGTCCCATAGCTCTTCTAGAGCTATCCATCAAGAGCTATACACAAGACAAAGGAACCACTGGCATATGTAGTGTTGATTGAGTTTGTCCCCAGCCCATATGGTGTTACTTATTCTCCCTCGTGCATATGGGCTCGCACAAAATCATCAAATAAACCGGCCTTCTCGGCCCATTTGTGGAGTCCTATGAATCATCACACCTCAACATGCAACCAATGCATTAGCTCTACCATCATAGTATCATAGAAAATAATCCACATGCCAAGTCTTGCATGTCATCATGTAACATTCATCATTGTTAATCGTAACATTATAAATAATAACGAACTACATGCTCATGCATGTCATAAATTTTTACGGAAGTATCGCCTGCTTCACATCATGAAATACCATCATAAGTTATAACATCAACATATTTGCAATAAAAATATATCATGACTTCATATAATAAATGAACCACATGTCAATAAACCTCATATTATGGTATCATAATTCCTATGCCACGTTATGCATATCATATCCATCATGAGTTTTCAACATTAAATACCTATCATCACGTAGTAAATGAATATGTCAATTTACCTTTACATAACATCATAATGCCTCATCATAAGTATACATCATCACTATTGTAACCAGTATATAAATATGAACCACGTGGGCATGAAACATCATCAATATGAGAAACATCTCAATACTTATCAAATATAGAATAATACTCTATAAGCATTCTTATCATGATTCATTAGAAAAATGAATTTCATTTACTTTACAAACATTCAACTATGAACTAAGATTATTCAACATCCATCTAGGATTTATGTTATCTCATCAATGTTATTAGTGTGATGTTTTCATCAAGACGCCAATTAGTTTTTCAATAATCATTTCCACTTCTTTCAACTAAGAAGTTGACCATTTACACCATAGGTATAATTATCTAAATACATTGTTAAATTTCGCATGAGCCTCATCATCTTGAGTCTTAATCTCTCGTCATATTTCTTCCTTCCCCAAGGAAATTCTGGTGAAATTCATTGTTAAGATATTACCATTTGTATAATCATTTAAATCATCAATATCAAGTTAAAATTCCATGATCACTATACATATTTTTCTTAACCAAATAGCGCACATACAAGAGGTCATCCCTATTTAAGTCTTATTTTATGCTTAATCTACCTGCATGAGGGCTTGTTGCCCCCTCATGATTTACTCATTAGTTGCATAATTTTCATTGTTCATCCTAAAAATATTTGCTTTTCTCATCAAGTTTCCACTTGATCTCTATTATCGTAGATTCACCCATGTTCAAGTTGGAATAGGGATTCTTCCACTTTAATTTTCACTCATTAATTATTCAGTTTAGACTTTGAAATGATTGGAACCACTACCATCATTATCATCTATGAATGATTTGGTATGCCCGTTGTATTTTGACCATAACTTCTTTCAATACTAATGACGTGCACTAATAAGTTGTTCTGTATGAGGTAACAATATATGATCAATCCCCTCGTGAGTGAAATTTATTCAATTGCACCCTTTATTAGTTGAATCTGACTTCTTTTGCCAATTTATATGTAATCCTTATCAAAGTCTCATTATAGAATTTCCAACTATATTTCCAACAATATTTCTTCCTACACTTCATGCTCAAAGTTTTCTCATTAGTCTACATCATGTATTTCTTTTTCAAAAAGTTAAAGAGTTATCATCCTCGGAACATTTTCCTAGTTTATCATTTGTCATTTCTCACCGATTACAAGTGCTTAGAACTTCCTATAATGACACTTATATAGGCCATCACTTTGACCTTACCAATCATGTTGCTCGGTTCAATCATTAATATCATTAAGAGAATTTTCTTCTTGACATAAACATGCTTTACTTCCTCCTACCATATATTCATAGATACCATTTATTTTTCCCTTAGTCTCAATTTAAAACATGTTACACTTGAAATGTTGCTACTATTCTTCAATATAATAACTTATCTTCCTTGAATTGATCATTTTTATTATGGATTCTCTTCTTTAATCTAATGTTATCATACCCTTTAGGCCATTGAAATGATCTTCTTTATTATTCAACTTTATTAGTTGTTACAGAAAGCAGTTGTATAGCAGTGTAGAGAGGTCATATCCTCCTACGATTATATCACGAAACCTCATGTAACATTATACTCAACATCATAACAATTAACTAAACTAAAATCATAGTGTATGATTTAGTTTTATTATGACTCATTAATTCATTGGAAAAGTATATAATCTTAGCTAAGTAAGCACTCCTAATTAGTTCATCACACAATTTGTATGCTACAATTCTGATGTAGTCTATTTATTTGCAAGTTTCAACATCTAGAGCCTTAACCTTTAATTAAGCTATTACTAGCCTTACCAACGTTCTATAAAACATTGTTTCACTCCCAATACTTTGACATATCCAATTACATAATTCATCAATGATACATCTACTAAGGGAATTTCAATATTTTCCTATGTTATTTATGAAAATTGGCTTTTTATAGAGAGCTTAACAAAAGTTGATCGATTATTTCATACTTTTAATTGCATCTCATGATTTTTCCTTATCATTGTTAATAATGTGGAGCATAAAATAAAACAAATGCAATAGCACAATATTTACATTATTTAGTGCATTAATTATCCATATAAACACAACTTTCTTATGCTAGTTACCAGTGAGCAGATGTAGAAACTAAACATCAATGGATATAGAGTAATCAAAGATCAAGGAAATCATTTGCTTCAAGTCAACCAATATATTATTTTACCTTTTTCTCTTCTTGAGAATTTTGTATAGTCAACAAATAAAAGTAGTGACTCCTAAATAAAGCGCCAGTCATTTGAATTCTTCAGTAGTTACCCATAAATCACTAAATCACCCACTAGAATATATTTTAGACTATGAAAATATTAGCATAAAATAAATCAATTCAGGCAACCATCCAAAGAAGAACATCTCCTTCAAATTTTAAAACCAAATGTCACATATGTATGGTTGTAATTTCCGACGCAAAACAATAGTATTAAGAGAATTATGCCCTAAAACCAAATTTGAGATGATCTTCTAAACTGAGTGCACCCAAATCGGTTGATGATAGTGAGAATGCTTCTGATGGTGGTGAAGATATCTCAGGAAGTGAATCTGGAAATGGTGATGGATGGTGATGGATCGCTTTCTGTCCCTGGCCAAGCCTCTGTCAGAGCATTTCTACTCTACTACTTCAAGCAACATATGAGAGAAGAGATCTGTTTTCTATGGCAATGATACTTATTATGAGCTTTCTAGGCTGCATCAGACTTTATATGAATAGATAGTCTCTGCAAAGAAGAATGCATTAACTGCAGAGCGGAATTGGAAGAATGTGAAAGATATAACACCTCCTAATTTGTATGCAAAATTCATGAGTTCACTATATAGTTTGCTTGATGGATCAGCTGATAATGCAAAGTTTGAGGATGTATGTCGAGCACTAATTGGGTAAATTGGTTTTCAAAGTCGAATAGCAGCTCCAAATAATTGCATCAGACGATATGGCAAACAAGTTGTTTCAGTTAGAATTGTATGAGAGAGCAAGATCGCCTTCACGGTTTATTGATTCAATATACCATGCAAATGCTTCCACGCTACTGCATGGTGAAAATATTTATAGGTTTGAATTTTCATCTAATCCTTATCACTTGAAAATTCAACTAACGGAAGGGCTCGAGAATTGAAGTCATTCCTAATGCACTGGAACCCACCTTTTCAAGTTATTTGTATAATGAATTTCTCGCAACAGATAATTACACAAAGGAAAGGCATCAATTCTTCCTTTCAAGAAACATTCCCCAGTATGCTAGTGGCAAGGAAGTCAGCGTGATGTCTACGGTGATGAAGGCAATTTAAATGAGTATTGACCAGCATAACCTCCAAACAAATACTTGTATGATAGTATCACCAAAAAAAAAAATATCAATGGCAGAAATCGAGTCCATAAATCAATCCAATTTCTGCAGGACAATGGTAAAAATCTAGGAAAAGACAAATTCCAACCATTCAAAACAACTATAACTCTGATGATCCAAGTATCGATCGAATAAAATCATTAAAAATTCAAAGGGAGAACAATGCTATAAGAGTCCTCAACAAACTTTACTAAAAGTGAATAGCCTGGAATTTCATTAAAACCCTTGCAACCTTTAAAGTAAACCGATTACGAGGCCAAGAGCTTCTGTGATAATCATTGATACTAAAGCTAAATTGAATGTGGATCGATATAAAGTAAATATAATTGAATGGTCAAACTGTTATGGTGTGAGGACCTATTTTCTAATTGTCAGAACTGCATATTATACTATGATAGTATTATAAATCAGTGCAAGCAGATTTCTGTGAAGATAATATGTCAAACATTATATAAAATTATGCAATGAATATCATATTTAAAGCGACGGTGGCTAAAAGTCGTATTAAAACAACGTTGTGATGGGAGGCTATATATGTGTATATATCAGCACTGCATATAGTCATTCCCAACAGTCGTGCCCTATTCAAGGTGCATTTACTGCTATACCTAGAGAGCTTGTTTAAGCCAGACATAAAGAAGAAAAATCGGCGAGTGCTTGACAAATGAATTTGGCTGCCCCTTATATTTTGAATTCATATCAATCTATGCCAGTCATAGATTGGTAAAGTGATGAAGTTTCCCTGCAAAATTGGACCGGATTCAGATGGCTTATAGAGGAAAACAACTCTATCTGATTTGGGTGTTAAATATTAAATTTCTACACACAGAAAACGTGCAAAGAATCAACAGGAAAACAAAAATTCATCTAGCATTTGGAGTGTTTGGAATAGAGCAATTGGGTGTGATGCCGATCCTGATACCTGTGGTCGTTTGTTGCCACGGTTTTTCCGGCATGTGCCCGTTTGGTAGCTCAAAAATTGGTGTAGTGTCTTCGAGTTCTATTATCGCGGAGTATTCAAGCAATGCGTATTATGATGAGACTTTGAAGATATCTCAACAAATAATTCAGGAGCATAAATTTCTCTGTTTCACCAAACGAGGATGAGCACAGTAAACTTCTCTGTGCGCCAAGAGCTCCATGCTCGGAAGAAAATGATTAGGTAATTATTACTCGATACTTTTCTTTGTTGTTTGCTTTTGACTGTAAACATTTTCTGATATCTTCTGATATTTTCGATTTTCTTGAATTTTTCAGGGTCTCGGCATCCTAAATATTTACCGAGATTTAAATTTCATTGTCTAGCGTTTCGAAGAACTCTCGAGTCTTTTTTTCGATATTCCTGATGGTTCTTTTTTTTCCTACCAAATCCTGGACTATATGTGAACTCGATTCTTATTTACCCAAAACCAATGTTTACCGAACAACACATTTTTAGATAATTTGGGCCAAGCGATAATATTCACCACATATTTCTTTCCCTGTAACAATATTTACAACATATAAACTATATTTAATTCTGATTTTCTCTCTGTCATATTTTAATGAAACTTTTCACTGTACAATACAAATTTTAATTTTGATTGTCTTTCTATATCATATGATCGGCTTTTAGTGAACCTTCTCACTGTATAAACTATTTTTTAATTCTGATTGTCTTTCAAAGCGAAAAATAGTTATCATGGAAGTTATTTGCCATAAACATGTACCAGTGTTCACCTATATACAGTATTGTTCGCTTTATTCAATTTCATGAAAAGAATCTCTTCTCCAGACACGGCTATTAATTTGATGTAGCTTTCAGGTACTTACTGAAATTACATAATGTGTGATTCTTCGCTGAAGTGTGGGAGGTTGAGATGAGCTGGATTTTCTGTCTGTCGAAAGATGGATTCCTATGTGAAAAACAAACCATTTTAATGTACAGGGATGACACAGTATTAACCCATCAGAGAATCGGTTGTTTTGCTACAATCGGTAATGCATCCTTATTTAAGGCAAGTTGGTTGGGTTGTTGTCTACTCGTATATCGGTAGGAGTTTACCACAACTAGACTGCTTTTGATTCTTGTTTGATTCTCTACACATTCACTATGAATACAGAAAGTGGAATGTCCCAGAAGCTTCAATCCTGCTCAGGGAAAATTTGGTTGCCGTGGTTTACTGGTAGATCTATAGGATCTTACAACAGCTAGACTGCTTTCTTTTCCAAAATCCAAAAACAGAAAAGGAAAAGTCATGGTTATTCACGGTAAGTTGTTGGACAGATTGTGGTTGCCTCTGATTAACTGCGATTTTTTTGAACTGGTGTTTACCAAAAGAGAAAACAGAAACATGTTTTTATCAATTTAAAAGGTCAAAGGACAGTTTCCAGATTGCTCTAGTAGAGTTCCATGCTACCATTTCTGTAAGAATGAGACTCATTCTCTAGTGAATGCAGTGAAAAAATAGACCAAGGGGTTAACAGGCTTAATAGGGATGCCATCCACGAATCTGGGGAAGCATCCCTTGGGTTTCACCGCTGGATTTTCCTTGACAAAAATGGCAGCCAAAATATTTTGGTTTTTCCTAGGCCAAATCCCCACTGAACCAGTTTCTGTTTTCTGTTACATGATGTGGGTATTCATGCCAACGAAAATGCCCCCTATTACAGCGAGTTGAAGCTCACCCTCACCCTCACTTTCAAACATATGAACAACCACTGGGAAAACATGAAGTAATAATATGGTATAGAAAATTCAGGCCAGCAGAAAATGGGATAGCGCCTTATCCAACGGTGGGTTTTTTTTTTATTTGGAGGCGACAGGACGAGTGGGTCGATTTGGCGAAGGCGCGCAGGGACGCAGAGTGGATGGAGTGATTTCAGGAATTTTGTTCGGGCATAATCAACCTATATGCTAGAGATATACATGGAAAGATTGATACCGGGTTCTTCATGGAGATACCTCAGGGGCAGACATCCAGGCGTGGGTAAGTTATTAATTCTCAAAAGTTTTACTTAAAGGTCACACAGAGTTGAAACTGGCTCTGATACCATATGTAACGGACCAAAAATAAATATCTAATTAACTGTCCTAATTAGCATTAAATTTAAATCAGAGTGGCACTTACCTGTGGTAGAAGTAGGCTTACCGCAACAAGGTTTTGGGGACGACTCTCCACCCAACCGTAGGCTCAATTTTGCAACGTCTTGCTACAACTGGCCACCCCCGAGCCCTCAATCAACATACTACTGCCAGTGCTCCTAAGTCTTAGTATACCATTCTCTCAAGAGAATGAAAGATAGAATCTCGGAATGATAGAATGCAGGAATGCCTCTCATCTTCCTCACCATCTATTAAATAGAACAACATTGGAAGGGGAACCACATGCACACACTCCATGTGTCTACATGCAACTTTCTTTTGATTTTTTAGCTTTCTTGTTTTATTTCCTTCTTTTTGATAGTTTTCCTGTTTTATTTCTATTTATTCTGATTTAGAGTTTTAGTATAGTTATTACTATTTTTATTTATTTTTAAATTCATTTATTATTTATGATTTATTATTTTTATTATTTATTATTAAGTGATTTATTATTTATTATTTATATTATTATTATTTATTTGTATTATTTATTATTTGTATTATTTATTATTTATTATTATATTATTATTATTATATTATTATTTATTATGTATTATTAAGGGAAGGGATATTACATCTTTTTTGTATTTATACAGTGATATCCATATGATCTACACTTGTATGGACTATTGTACTGATAATGATCATGATATTTTAGTTTCATTCATCTATATGCTTGACACTAGGCTATGGCAAAACCTATGATATATGTTTTGTTTGATACTTGTCGGGACCTCAACACTTTCAATGCACACTTCTCTTTTTTTATGATAGGGCCAGTTTTTCCTAGGCCTGTTGGCTCTAATCTGTTTTTGGACAACCTTTGAGAATGCATGAAGTGCATCTACAACATGTAGTTTTTTCATTTTAATGAAATTATTTTTTCCAAGGAAAAAAATAGAAAGTAATAATATATTTAGTATTAAAATGAAAAAACAAAACAAATTTATGTCAAAACAAAAATTGTAATTACAAATACAAAATAAAATGTTGCCATATAACTAAATATTTAGTTTATTAACTAAGAAAATTCAATTTTTTCTATACAATTTCCCTTAATAATAATTTGAATTATCCATTAAACTAATGCACTCAA
This sequence comes from Pinus tabuliformis, assembly GCA_031772625.1. Classification (NCBI taxonomy): domain Eukaryota; kingdom Viridiplantae; phylum Streptophyta; class Pinopsida; order Pinales; family Pinaceae; genus Pinus; species Pinus tabuliformis. Next base: position 487,317,041 of record CM062813.1, read on the forward strand.
GTAAACATTTCAATTTACTTTTATCATTGCATTTAATTGTTTCAAAAATATTTTTGGAATAACTCATTTTGTTGCATTTAATTGTTTATGTTCTTTATTCTTGATAGGAATGCATGAATATATCCCGAAATTCTTAGGAATAGAATATTCAAGGATAAAATGCTTGGTTTATGTACATGGTTATAATTTTCTTGTTTTTCTATTGAATATTGTAGGTGTATATTGAACAACTATAATCGTGTAGAGGCATCTCACAACTTTGGAAGAAATTAGTGCACACAAATAGAAGACAAGTGAGGATCAAAGATCCCATAGCAGGTGTTTACTGCTAAAGGCAATGAACACCAAGGACGATGTTGTTTAAGGGGGGGAGAATGTAATACTGCCTAGTAGCTTATGATGTAAACATGATGTAATTATATGTACCTTGATATCAAGCTAGTCATCTTGAGTCATTTATGTAGGCCTGCATGCCTATGTACATGTGTATATAGATTTTGGGGCTAGATTGCCCAGGGATGTGTTATTTTGGCAAAGTGATCGGAAGGCCAAGATTGTAAATATTGTAATTTTGTACATATTTCTACATTAATAAAATAACGACTAGTTGTGGGGATCACTTGGGGGTATCACAACTCCATGGAAACATGTGATGGGTGTTGTGTTTGGTGTTTGGGAAAAGGCACCTAGGAGACCACATGGCTTGAGGGAGGAGCCACATGGTGGAGAATGGACATGCAAGACACATAGAAAAAATGGGTCATGCACTGTAAGGAACACTCAGAGGGCCATTATTCATTCATTCATTCCATTATGACAATCAATGTGTTGGGTCCCTATAATACTAGTGATTACCCCATTACTATTGTAGTTGTATCCCTTATTAATATCGTTGTGCCCCTATTGTCACCATATTGTTATTATTGTGCCCCATATAATCCCTCTATTGTTATTTTTGTGGCTTTATATTATTACTGTTAGGTTGGCTGGGTTATGTTGTGACTCCTTAGACTCCTATATATAGAAAGGAGATTTTGTCATTTGAATCATCCAAGAATTGTTCATTTATGTAATGTAAAGGAGGTTGTCCCCTCGAAGAGGCTGAATTCTAAGGCGTTGATCTATCTTTTCTATCTTTTTCTTGAGCTAGTTTCATAACATTTGGTATCAAAGCTTTGGATTCTAGGGTTTCGCTGCTCCAAATAGGTCATCGTGGAATTTTTTCTATAACTTTTTTTCTGCGACGTTTCAGAAGCTAAAAAAAAAACCCATTTGAGAAGAAATCGCTCTGAATCTCAGAACCAAATTTCAGAACTTTTCACGCTATATTTGCAGAGATATGATCTATGGAAGTTGGTATTTTTGAAGACTCCTGAATTAAATTCCAAACAAGTGACCTGGGGAAAATCATCATAACTTTCTCTCTGAGCATCGGATTGAGATTTCATAAGAAGGTATAAAAAGAGGACGGACTTTAGTTTCTTGTATATATTTCTCAGAGCCAAAGGTCAAAACAGTGACTCGTGGCACGTTGTACAATTTCTCTCTACTGAACTAGTCTATAATCAGGTCACTATGAGAGATTTCGCATAACTCTTCTTTGGAGAATCCAATTTGGATCACACTGCTGGCATTGGAAACAGAACATAGAGGGATACTGCATGTCGCAATTTCAGAACTGGATGATCCGAAAGTATAGAGATACATCAGAGGCAATATTGAGCTCCTACAAAGTGAAAAAAGGTGTGTAGATTTTTTTAAATTTTTGCTTAAGCTTGGTTTGAAAATCTATTTTGAAGGAATTCAAAGGGCATAGTAGAGAATTATTATTGGTAACTGATGCCCCGAGGAAAGAAAATGCAAACACCTAGTAAGCAACCTGAAAGCTCTAGCATGACTCATGAAGAAGAGGAAGAAATGCTACATGATATATAAAAATTACAAGACCAAGTGCAACAAATGTCACTCTCACAAAAGCTAATAGAATCTAAGATAAAGGGCGTGGAAGCTAAGATGCACGATTTGAAGATAGATTTGAAGACATATTTGAAGACAGACATGGCAGATTTGAAGACAGATTTGACAAATTTTCTACAAAAAATACTTACTAATGGTGAAAAGGTAGTAAAGGAAACTCATGATGCGAACAAAAGAAATGTTAATCATGATTTCATAGACTCTAATGTGGGATCGAAGACCCACCATATTCCAAAAATCGATTTGAGGAAGTTTGATGGCAAGGATCCCGCAACATTGATATTACAGATGGAGCAATTTTTCGATCTCAATAATGTGCAAAACACACAAAAGGTACATATTGCAACTTTATATTTGGAACCAAACCAATTTGTATGGTAATGATGGCTTTTCTCTCGTAAACAAATTATCACTTGGGAAATTTTTACGGAAGAATTGATAGCACATTATGAGGATACAAAAAGAAACACTTTTTTTAGCCAATTGATAAGTCTCAAACAAAAGGGTTCAATAATGGAGCACATTGAGGAGTTCCAAAAATTGAACATAAAGGTAAAAAATATTCCAGAGGAGCATAGGATTGATGTGTTCATAGGGACTTTAAAGGATAATATCCAACATGATGTTCACCTTTGGGAACCTGATTCATTAGAGAAGGCATTCAGGTTAGCAAGAAAAATGGAAAGAAAAATTATGGCAACCAGGAAGCATACCACTCACAACTATAAAGATGGAAGTGTTGTTGCCCCTAGTCTTCCATAACCTATAAGGTTGACACCACAAAAATTGGAAGAAAAAAGAGCAAAATGGCTTTGTTACAGTTGTGATAGCAAATACACTAAAGGTCATAAGTGTGCTGAGAAGAAATTATTCTACATAGATTGTGAAGAGAAAGAAGAAAAGGAGCAAGAAAGGTCAAAAGAAGAGGATATACTCCAGGAACAAAGCCTAGATAAAGAAGAAATGAATCCGACCATATCTTGTAATGCATTGGTGGGAATTACCACTCCTTAAACCATCAAGATAGAAGGACAAATCAAGAAGAAAAAGGTAATAGTGTTAATTGATTAAGGAAGTACCCACAATTTTATTCATTGTAAGGTAGAAAAAGAATTGAATTGCTTCTTATATCCAGCACCAGAGTGTCAAGTGATGGTTGCAAATGGAGGAACAATAAATTGCTCTGGAAAGTGCCATAATATCAAGCTATCCATGGGAGAATATGTATTGACTAGCCCAATGCTTTCCATTCCAATGGGAGGTGTTGATGTTGTACTAGGAGTCCAATGGCTACAATCCTTGGGTACAATAGATTTTAATTTTCAAGAACATTTCATGAAATTTTCTGTGGAAAGAAAGGAAGTTGAATTAAGGGGTATTGCAGGGAAACCGGGAAAAATAATCATCTCTAACAGTATGACAAAGCTTCTAAAAAAGGAACAAAGAGGTGTAATTGCACAATTCTGTTCGCTAGATGTTTCCACATTGGAATCATCTATTTCTCCATATCTCCAAAAAGTCTTGGACAATCATTCCAAGGTATTTGAGACTCCCAAAGGTCTCCCACCTATTCGTGATCATGATCATGCTATTCATCTGATTCCAGGAAGTGTTCCTCCAAACAGTAGGCTATACTGATATCCCTATGCCCAAAAGAGTGAAATTGAATGTATGGTTGCAGAAATTCTAGAGGCTGGTATAATTCAACCGAGTCAAAGTTCTTTCTCTGCTCCAGTAGTATTGGTGCACAAGAAGGATGGATCATGGCGCATGTTTCCGGATTATAGGGAGCTCAACAAGCTCACTATTAAAGATAAGTTTCCCATTCCTGTCATTGATGAATTACTGGATGAATTGCATGGATCAATTTACTTCACCAAGTTGGATCTTCGTTCAGGATATCATCAAATCAAAATGAAGATTGAAGACACTCTGAAAACAACATTTAGAACTCATGAGGGTCATTATGAATTTTTGGTCATGCCTTTTGGCCTTACCAATGCACCTTCAACATTTCAAGGTTTGATGAATTCCATTTTCAAACCATTCCTTAGAAAATTTGTGTTAGTATTTTTTGATGATATACTAATCTACAGCAAGTCTTGGAAGGATCATGTTGAACATGTTGACAGGGTGCTACAACTATTGGAGAAGAAACAATTATATGCAAAAAGATCCAAATGTTTCTTTGGAGTACAAGAGGTGGAATATTTGGGTCATATTGTATCTCATGAAGGAGTTAAGGTAGACCCTAGCAAAATTAAATCCATTAAGGAATGGAAATCCCCACATCCATAAAGCATCTGCGAGGATTTCTCAGGTTGACAGGGTATTATCGCAAGTTTGTCAAGAATTACGGGAGAATAACATCACCTCTAACAACATTATTGAAGAAAGATGCATTTTCATGGACTCCAGAAGCAACAAAGACCTTTGAACATCTTAAAGAGGCAATGTGCCAAGCACCAGTCTTAGCTACACCGAACTTCACAAAAACCTTTATTGTGGAATGTGATGCTTATGGAAATGGAATTGGTGTTGTTTTAATGCAAGATGAAAGACCCATTGCTTTTGAAAGTCGTCCAATCAAGGGAAAGTTTTTACACAAAGCTATTTATGAGAAGGAAATGTTGGAAATACCCCATGCACTTAAGAAATGGCGACCCTACCTAATGGGAAGACACTTCAAGGTAAAAACGGATCATGATAGCCTTAAATTATTTTTAGAACAAAGATTATCCTCTGAAGAGCAACAAAAGTGGGTCACAAAGATGTTGGGTTATGACTTTGAAATCATCTACAAAAAAGGGAAGCAAAATGTGGTGGCAGATGCACTCTCAAGAAAGGATGAGGATGTGGAAGCATTGTTGTGTGCCATTTCTATTATCCAACCAGATTGGATAAACGAAGCAAGGGAGGAATGGAAGAATGACGAAGAAGTGTGGGCACTTATTTGAAAGTTACAACAAGATTCCAGTACGTCTAATACATTTAGGTGGCAAAATTATTCGTTATGGTACAAAGATCGCTTATACCTCTGTAAGAATTCCCAGCTAAAACAAAAGATTCTTATGGAATTGCACACTTCTCCCTTAGGAGGGCAGTCAGGATTTTTAAAAACTTACCACAGGGTTAAGAAGGAATTTTTTTGGGATGGCCTTAAATCAGATATTCAAAAGTTTGTGGCGGAATGTTTGGTTTGCCAACAAAATAAAGTTGAAACAATTAAGATACTGGGTCTATTACAACCTTTATCCATTCCAAGCCAACGTTGGGAGGAGGTTTCAATGGATTTTATCACAGGTTTACCCAAGTCTGAGGGAAAGAGTGTCATCATGGTGATAGTTGACAGACTTACCAAGTATGCACACTTTTTTGCATTATCACATCCATTTAAAGCCAATACAGTTTCTACTGCATTTATGGAAACAATTCAAAAGCTACATGGAAACCCAAAGATTATTGTAAGTGACAGAGATCCCATTTTCACTGGAAATTTTTGGACAGAATTATTTTCTTGTCTTGGTACTCAGTTAGCTCATAGCTCATCTTATCATCATCAATCTGATGGGCAAACTGAGATAGTAAACAAATGTTTGGAAGGATATCTTCGTTGCTTTATATATGATAAACAGACACAATGGGTCAAATGGTTGCCTCTGGCTGAATGGTGGTATAACACTTCCTTCCATACAACAACAAAAATGACCCCATTTATGGCACTTTATGGATATCATCCACCATCCATCACATCATATTTAAGAGAAAATTCTAAGGTTCAAGCAGTGGAACATCACATTGAACATCAACAACAAGTCCTCCAACTCTTAAAGGATAACCTCGTGTTGGCACAAAATAGAATGAAACAACAGGTAGATCAACATCGTAGCGAAAGAAGTTTTGATGTAGGTGATTGGGTATTCCTACGGCTACAACCATATAAGCAAATGTCCCTTAAGCAAGCTAAGAAGGATAATAAATTATCACCAAAGTATTATGGTTCGTACAAGGTGTTGCAAAAGATTGGGACTATGGCATACAAATTGGAGCTTCCTGCAGCTTCTCGATTGCACCCAGTTTTCCATGTTTCATGTTTAAAGAAGGTTATAGGCGACAAGCTCCCAATTCAAACAATATTTCCAGAACTTAACAATGAAGGAAAAATTATATTGGAATCGGAAGTAGTTACAAAAATAAGAACTCGATAGCTACGAAATCGATCAATTTCGGAGTATCTTATCAAGTGGAAGAACTTATCCACTGAAGATTCCACATGGGAGGATGAGAATTTTATACAGAAGCATCCAAAACTACTCAAGCGTTGAGGACAACACTTTTTTGAAGGAGAGGGGCATGTTGGGTCCCTATAATACTAGTGATTACCCCATTACTATTGTAGTTGTATCCCTTATTAATATTGTTGTGCCCCTATTGTCCCCATATTGTTATTACTGTGCCCCATATAATCCCTCTATTGTTATTTTTGTGGCTTTATATTATTATTGTTAGGTTGGCTGGGTTATATTGTGATTCCTTAGACTCCTATATATAGAAAGGAGGTTTTGTCATTTGAATCATCCAAGAATTGTTCATTTATGTAATGTAAATGAGGTTTCCCCCTCGAAGAGGCTGAATTCTAAGGCGTTGATCTATCTTTTCTATCTTTTTCTTGAGCTGGTTTCATAACATTTGATATCAAAGCTTTGGATTCTAGGGTTTCGCTGCTCCAAACAGGTCATCGTGGCATTTTTGCCATAACTTTTTTTCTGCAACGTTTCAGAAGCTAAAAAAAAAAAACCATTTGAGAATAAATCGCACTGAATCTCGGGTCCGAATTTCAGAGCTTTTTGCACTATATTTGCGGAGATATGATCTGAGGAAGTTGGTCTTTTTTGAAGACTCCTGAATTAGATTCCAAACAGGTGACCTGGGGAAAATCATCATAACTTTCTCTCTAAGCATCGGATTGAGATTTCGTAAGAAGGTACAGAAAGAGGACGGACCGTAGTTTCATGTATATATTTTTCAGAGGCAAAGGTCGAAGCAGTGACTCGTGGCATGTCGTACAAGTTCGCTCTACTGAACTAGTCTATAATCAGGTCATTGTGGGAGATTTCGCATAACTCTTCCTTGTAGAATCCAATTTGGATCACACTGGTGGTATTGGAAAGAGAACACAGAGGGCTACTGCAGGTCATAATTTCGGAACTGGATGATCTGAAAGTACAGAGATACATCAGAGGCAATATTGAGCTCCTACAAAGTGAAAAAAGGTGTGTAGATTTTTTTAAATTTTTGCTTAAGCTTGGTTTGAAAATTTATTTTGAAGGAATTCAAAGGGCATAGTAGAACATTATTATTGGTAACTGATGCCCTGAGGAAACAAAATGCAAATACCTAGTAAGCAACCTGAAATCTCTAGCATGACTCATGAAGAAGAGGAAGAAATGCTACATGATATATCAAAATTACAAGACCAAGTGCAACAAATGTCACTCTCACAAAAGCTAATAGAAGCTAAGATAAAGGGCGTGGAAGCTAAGATGCAAGATTTGAAGATAGATTTGAAGACAGATTTGAAGAGAGACATGGCAGATTTGAAGACATATTTGACAAATTTTCTACAAAAAATACTTACTAATGGTGAAAAGGTAGTAAAGGAAACTCATGATGCGAACAAAAGAAATGTTAATCATGATTTCATAGACTCTAATGTGGGATCGAAGACCCACCATATTCCAAAAATCGATATGAGGAAGTTTGATGGCAAGGATCCCGCAACATTGATATTATAGATAGAGCAATTTTTCGATCTCAATAATGTGCAAAACACACAAAAGGTACGTATTGCAACTTTATATTTGGAACCAAATCAGTTTGTATGGTAACGATGGCTTTTCTCTCATAAAAAAATTATCACTTGGGCAATTTTTACGGAAGAATTGATAGCACATTATGAGGATACAAAAAACAACACTTTTTTTAGCCAATTGATAAATCTCAAACAAAAGGGTTCAATAATGGAGCACATTGAGGAGTTCCAAAAATTGAACATAAGGGTAAAAAATATTCCAGAGGAGCATAGGATTGATGTGTTCATAGGGACTTTAAAGGATAATATCCAACATCATGTTCACCTTTGGGAACCTGATTCATTAGAGAAGGCATTCAGGTTAGCAAGAAAAATGGAAAGAAAAATTATGGCAACCAGGAAGCATACCACTCACAACTATAAAAATGGAAGTGTTGTTGCTCCTAGTCTTCCATAACTTATAAGGTTGACACCACAAGAATTGGAAGAAGAAAAAAAGCAAAAGGTCTTTCTTACAGTTGTGATAGCAAATACACTAAAGGTCATAAGTGTGCTGAGAAGAAATTATTCTACATAGATTGTGAAGAGGAAGAGGAAAAGGAGCAAGAAAGGTCAAAAGAAGAGTATATACTCTAGGAACAAAGCCTAGATAAAGAAGAAATGAATTTGACCATATCTTGTAATGCATTGGCGAGAATTACCACTCCTCAAACCATCAAGATAGAAGGACAAATCAAGAATAAAAAGGTAATAGTGTTGATTGATTCAGGAAGTACCCACAATTTTATTCATTGTAAGGTAGCAAAAGAATTGAATTGCTTCTTATATCCAGCACCAGAGTGTCAAGTGATGGTTGCAAATGGAGGAACAATAAATTGCTCTGGAAAGTGCCATAATATCAAGCTATCCATGGGAGAATATGTATTGACTAGCCCAATGCTTTCCATTCCAATGGGAGGTGTTGATGTTGTACTAGGAGTCCAATGGCTACAATCATTGGGTACAATAGCTTTTAATTTTCAAGATCTTTTCATGAAATTTTCTATGGAAGGAAAGGAATTTGAATTAAGGGGTATTGCAGGGAAACTGCGAAAGATAATCAGCTCTAACTGTATGACAAATCTTCTAAAAAGGGAACAAAGAGGTGTAATTGCACAATTATGTTCGCTAGATGTTTCCACATTCGAATCATCTATTTCTCCAGATCTCCAAAATGTCTTAGACAATCATTCCAAGGTATTTGAGACTCCCAAGGGTCTCCCACCTATTCGTGATCATGATCATGCTATTCATCTGATTCCAAGAAGTGTTCCTCCAAACATCAAGCCGTATAGATATCCCTATGCCCAAAAGAGTGAAATTGAACGTATGGTTGCAGAAATGCTAGAGGCTGGTATAATTCAACCGAGTCAAAGTTCTTTCTCTGCTCCCGTAGTATTGGTTCACAAGAAGGATGGATCATGGCGCATGTGTCCGGATTATAGGGAGCTCAACAAGCTCACTATTAAAGATAAGTTTCCCATTCCTGTCATTGATGAATTACTGGATGAATTGCATGGATCAAGTTACTTCACAAAGTTGGATCTTCGTTCAGGATATCATCAAATCAGAATGAAGACTGAAGACATTCTGAAAACAACATTTAGAACTCATGAGGGTCATTATGAATTTTTGGTCATGACTTTTGGCCTTACCAATGCACCTTCAACATTTCAAGGTTTGATGAATTCCATTTTCAAACCATTCCTTAGAAAATTTGTGTTAGTATTTTTTGATGGTATACTAATCTATAGCAAGTCTTGGAAGGATCATGTTAAACATGTTGACAGGGTGCTACAACTATTGGAGGAGAAACAATTATATGCAAAAAGATCCAAATGTTTCTTTGGAGTACGAGAGGTGGAATATTTGGGTCATATTGTATCTCATGAAGGAGTTAAGGTAGACCCTAGCAAAATTAAAGCCATTAAGGAATGGAAAATTCCCACATCCATAAAGCATCTGCGAGGATTTCTCGGGTTGATAGGGTATTATCGCAAGTTTGTTAAGAATTATGTGAGAATAGCAGCACCTCTAACAACATTATTGAAGAAAGATGCATTTTCATGGACTCCAGAAGCAACAAAGGCCTTTGAACATCTTAAAGAGGAAATGTGCCAAGCACCGATCTTAGCTACACCGGACTTCACAAAAACCTTTATTGTGGAATGTGATGCTTTAAAAAATGGAATTGGTGTTGTTTTAATGCAAGATGAAAGACCCATTACTTTCAAAAGTCATCCAATCAAGGGAAAGTTTTTACGCAAAGCTATTTATGAGAAGGAAATGTTGGAAATACTCCATGCACTTAAGAAATGGCGACCCTACCTAATGGGAAGACACTTCAAGGTAAAAACAGATCATGATAGCCTTAAATACTTTTTAGAACAAATATTATCCTCTGAAGAGCAACAAAAGTGGGTCACAAAGATGTTGGGTTATGACTTTGAAATCATCTACAAAAAAGGGAAGCAAAATGTGGTGGCAGATGCACTCTCAAGAAAGGATGAGGATGTGGAAGCATTGTTGTGCGCCATTTCTATTATCCAACTAGATTGGATAAATAAAGCAAGGGAGGAATGGAAGAATGAAGAAGAAGTGTGGGCACTTATTCGAAAGTTACAACAAGATTCCAGTACGTCTGATACATTTAGCTGGAAAAATGATTCGTTATGCTATAAATATCGCTTATACCTTTGTAAGAATTCCCATCTAAAACAAAAGATTCTTATGGAATTTCACACTTCTCCCTTAGGAGGGCAGTCAGGATTTTTAAAAACTTACCACAGGGTTAAAAGGAATTTTTTTGGGATGGCCTTAAATCAAATATTCAAAAGTTTGTGGCGGAATGTTTGGTTTGCCAACAAAATAAAGTTGAAACAATTAAGACACTAGGTCTATTACAACCTTTATCCATCCCAAGCCAACATTGGGAGGAGGTTTCAATGGATTTTATCATAGGTTTACCCAAGTCTGAGGGAAAGAGTGTCATCATGGTGGTAGTTGACAGACTTACCAAGTATGCACACTTTTGTGCATTATCACATCCATTTAAAGCCAGTACAGTTTCTACTGCATTTATGGAAACAATTCAAAAGCTACATGGAAACCCAAAGATTATTGTAAGTGACAGACATCCCATTTTCACTGGAAATTTTTGGACAGAATTACTTTCTTGTCTTGGTACTCAGTTAGCTCATAGCTCATCTTATCATCCTCAATCTGATGGGCAAACTGAGATAGTAAAAAAATGTTTGGAAGGATATCTTCATTGCTTTATATCTGATAAACAGACACAATGGGTCAAATGGTTGCCTCTAGCTGAATGGTGGTATAACACTTCCTTCCGTACAACAACAAAAATGACCCCATTTATGACACTTTATGGATATCAGCCACCATCCATCACATCATATTTAAGAGAAAATTCTAAGGTTCAAGCAGTGGAACATCACATTGAATATCAACAACAAGTCCTCCAACTCTTAAAGGATAACCTCGTGTTGGCACAAAATAGAATGAAACAACAGGAAAATCAACATCGCAGCGAAAGAAGTTTTGATGTAGGTGATTAGGTATTCCTACGGCTACAACCATATAAGCAAATGTCCCTTAAGCAAGCTAAGAAGGATAATAAATTATCACCAAAGTATTATGGTCCGTACAAGATGTTGCAAAAGATTGGTACTATGGCATACAAATTGGAGCTTCCCGCAGCTTCTCGATTGCACCCAGTTTTCCATGTTTCATGTTTAAAGAAGGTTATAGGCGACAAGCTCCCAATTCAAACAATATTGCCAGAACTTAACGAGGAAGGAAAAATTATATTGGAACCGGAAGCAGTTACAGAAATAAGAACTCGACAGCTACAAAATCGATCAATTTCGGAGTATCTTATCAAGTGGAAGAACTTATCCGCTGAAGATTCCACATGGGAGGATGAGAATTTTATATAGAAGCATCCAGAACTACTCAAGCGTTGAGGACAACACTTTTTTTAAGGAGAGGGGCATGTTGGGTCCCTATAATACTAGTGATTACCCCATTACTATTGTAGTTGTATCCCTTATTAATATTGTTGTGCCCTTATTGTCCCCATATTGTTATTACTATGCCCCATATAATCCCTCTATTGTTATTTTTGTGGCTTTATATTATTACTGTTAGGTCGACTGGGTTATGTTGTGACTCCTTAGACTCCTATATATAGAAAGGAGGTTTTGTCATTTGAATCATCCAAGAATTGTTCATTTATGTAATGTAAAGGAGGTTGCCCCCTCGAAGAGGCTGAATTCTAAGGCATTGATCTATCTTTTCTATCTTTTTCTTGAGCTGGTTTCATAACATAATGTCCATTATCCATTTGTTATCATTACTATTCGTCGTCACTGATCTTCATTCCATCATGAACTCTCATCATCCCATTCCATTCCATGGAAGGAGGCGGATAATGGATTAATTATGAACCAGTTGGTGAGCCTTGGAAGGTGGGAATCACAGAGGGATTGGTAGGTGTCAAATAAGGGTATGCCACTTGGGTTCTGGAACCAACTCGGGAGATTTTTAGTTGGTGAGTCCTGTGCTTAGACTCTGGAATTGATAGTAGTTCTAATGACTAGTTGGTGAGCCCTGGAAAGTGGGAATGGCAGAGGGATTGACCTTCTCAGAGAAGGGTGTGCCACTTGGGTTCTGGAATTAATGCGAGCCAAATGGTTATGGCTTGGATAGTTTCTGGAGCCTTGGAGTAGCATGACTATTGGGTTGGCACCTTGGCAGTTATGTTGGAGTGTGCCTTGAGCAGCATGTCTGTTGCATTGGAACTTTGGCCATGGAGATGTTATGATGATCAGTTTACCATTGCTTGTGGATATTTTAGCCTCAGGTTGAGGGTGACTCGTGGTTGAAATTAACGAACCATGAGGTCTATGGCTGGGAACGTGAAGAGCCCATATTCAGACGCTATTTTTATGAAGATAAGTGTTTTATGTGTCATACTATGCTTGAACGTTAGTATTTATTGTGTATTTCATTGTGCCCTATATTTATGTATCGAGTTTAATAATTATGGGAAATTTTACTATAAACAGTTTGGTAATTTTATGTGCAATGTTTATTGTTTCAAGTTGTGTGGAAACCCTAATTCTAGGGTTTTGAGTACTTGCATATATTTGTGTGTTTGCATATATTTTTGTGTATTTTTGTGTTCCACTAATAAAACCCTAATTCGAGTACATGTAATCGGTCAATTCCTCTATGCATTATAATATTGTCTTACAATTGTTGTTGCTAATAAACTCAATGCTAGGGTTTAATAAAGTAGTATGAATGAATTTCAGTTTAAAAAAAAATAGCAACTGATAAATAGTACTCTTTTTATCAAACATTTATACATTATAAAATAAAATGATACTATAATTCATGGGGGGCTAGTTTGGAGAGTGGAGATGTAAATGCAATTAAACACCAATATCAAGTTGAATATGTCACGTTCCATTACCACTATTTTAGGAACAATTACAAAAACTTGGATCTTGTGCTTTATGCATTTGTCTATGATAAAAATTAGACATCTCTTGATGGAATACCAATTAATGCACTAGTATAAAAATGCAAACAAAGGGAAAAGAGACATTGGTTGAGATCATTCTCCATCCCCAATTTGGTAACAATTTCTTGTAAGTTTGGCTAAAATTGATTCATTAAACCACAATTATTAGACAATGTCAATAACAAAGTAACATTTAAATTGAAAATTGAGAACAAAAATCCAAATTGTAGTTCTTTGTTATAAAAATATTATAGGTTCAACAATAGCATATTTACAGATTATGAATTTTTTCATAACACTGATGGACATTATGGATAATTGATTTGATTTTCTTAAGTATTATTTTGGTTTTAAAATTATGATCACAATTCTAAAATTGATGTTGTTGATGAGGAAAATAATATGTCTTATATATTTTTTTTGTTATAAACATGAGCTATATTGGAGCATCTAACTACAAGCACCATGTGACATTAAATAATGACACAATCTATAACCTTGAATTCACTTACAAGTTATGCTAAATAGTAGGTTTGTCACTTTGTAGTCTTGAATGATGAGCGCTACCCACCATGAGCACAATCGTCAATGATAAGACTATGAATTTAGACCTAACATGCATTGATCAGTTATCAAAATTGCGAGGCTCTTTACTTTTCAATTTTTATAACTAAATAATATGGTCCATTTATCTTTTGTATTGTGTGGACCATGCACTATATAATGATCAAACAAAGTCCATAAAACTATGACCAAACTCCATTTTATAGATAATCATCCTCATTGTTAAATTTCATAAACCATGTAATTTCAAATTTTCTTAAATTCCTTACTTGAAGTATTTGTTTTTTCTTATGTTGAAGTTATGTTATAGGGAAAAAAACATGTTACATTAGCTTTAAAGAAAACTTGAAAAATGATTTGGGTTTGAAACTTTACAAAATATCAAAGTTTCACTAGCAATTTATGTGTGAAGATCAAGTTGGCCAAAACTATCGCCCAACCAAAATTGCATACAAATACCCTACATTTCCATGTATTACAAACAACCATAATCAAAGGGATCATTTCACTATTAAATAATATTGAATTTCCCAAAGTTTGATTCAAATGGAAGCATCCCTTCAAACCAAGTTTAAATGTAAAGAAGGAAGGGTCAACTTATGGAGACAATCATTTTCATTGGGCGTCCACTACATAGATACACCCCAATTCTTAACTACAAAAATAGAGAAGGAAATAAACTAGATAAGTGCTTACTAGGAGAAATGAAATACTTTGGAAAAAGAAACTCTCTAGCAAGTTGAATTTTGTAGAAAATGATGGAGGAAATGTTAAAGAGACTAATATTAAATAGAAATTGAAGTAGTGGGAGTAGGTTGCGTGGGAACACAATTTAGCAGGACATGTCACATGATTATATCATTGAGAAATATCAGAAATTCTATTGTTCATCCGCCATATCAATCTTATTAGTTGTTCCAAACTCAACAATTTTATGAGTTGCTAGCAAGCATTAACCACGGGTAAATTATATATGTGTAATTATGTGTTGTATTTCCAATATTAATTGACGGTTAAGTTTCTAGTTGAAATGCATGTTAATGTCTCATTAACAACACAATGGAAATAATCCAAAGATAATCTTCAAGTAAACAACTAGATTCATAATTACTGGAATTCTATATGGAAAGTTTCTACTTCAATTGGTCGGATGGTGCTGATTCACCATTAAATTTGAATCCTTCTGGAACCTTAAATGTATGATATGGTAAATGTAAATTCTACAGTGGATTATGTAAAATTAATGTTGATGCGTTATTTAAAAAATAACCCTTTTTTTGAAATATTTCTATCAACTCACTACTTTTCAATTTACGCTAAAAATCTACTTTTTTTAAACCAAATTTCAATGAACACTTCTCTCATGGAAAAAAAAAAACTTTAGAAACACTTCTCTCATGGAAAAAAAAAACTTTAGAAAGGCATAAACAAGTTCATATTTAATTCTCGTATATAAATAAATAATTCAATACTTGTTTTTTAATAAACAAATTTTCTAGTCCACATGGGGTAGCTCAAGCGGCAAGGGCCGTGGAAATGAAGTCTCACCGAACCGGAAGTCTTGGGTTCAAATCTTGGGCTACCCTGCCCCCGTAGAGGGGTACATAATGGACATGTAAATCGGAGAGTCCCACCCTAGCCTTACAAAAAAAAAAAAGAAAAAAAATAAACAAAGTTTTCTAAATATCTTAATAATTTAAAATTTAATAAATTAAATCCTTTAACATAAACATAAATTCAAACTCATAAAACTATAATTTTTCTCATATATATTTAATCTCTAAACTAGGTGCAAAAATAGAAGTCTAAGAATACAATTATTAATACCATACCTTGAGGTTCTATGAAGTTATATGAACATGTTTTTATGTATTTCTTTGATTTTTATATTACAAATCATAAATACACATGACTTCACCATAAATAAAGGAGGAGGAGGAGGAGGCTTTACCCCCCTCTGGATTTGAACCTATGGCCTCTTATGAGGAAACACATGTTATACCCCTCTATGGATTTGAGCATGTGACCTATTATGAGGAAACACATGTTCTTAACCATTAAGCCATGTAGTTGCCATAATAATTCTATATGGAAAGTTTCTACTTCAATTGGTTGGATGTTGTCGATTCACCGATTGGTACCAAATTACTATGGTGACTACATGATTCTACCCATATTACTATGGGAACAATATGATTTATTCATATCAATTTTATTTTATTCCCACTAACATGGTCTTTATTTGAAGACACTCGCATATTATTTCCAAGCTATAATGGCAATTCTTTCCACAATAATTCATTTAGCTTTTTCTATTCATGCATATAATGGCCAACCTAGAAAGATGACTTATGAAGCTAGGGTGGGATCTGTTGGCTCTCCAAAATGTCATATATTTTACTCTTTTCTTTTATTTTCCTTCAATTTTTATCATATTCCACAACTCTATAACCTTACATTAAGACCATTTTCATTATTATATATGGGTTAGACTTATTATTTTCCAAAACATTTATTTTAGTATTTTGATTGAATTTATAGTTAAATATTAGAAAAATAACATGTATTCACTTATATCTAAAAGTTGGATGAGTTTTTTGATGTTTATAGACATATTTGAAGACTCCAGCAAAGTCATATTTGGCCACTAAGCCTCAAATTCGAATTTCCTTTTCAAACTCTTGAAGATTTGAGGAAGATTTGAGATCATTATTCAAGCACATTTCATGGAGAAGAATCATGGAAGTTTTGATAAGTGTCTCCTATCAAAGCTATTAGAGAGTTGTGAGAGGATTTGTAGAGATAATGATCTCCTAATTTTAGCAAATTGGTTGTACTTACTTGAGAGAAAACTAGATCTAAATTTATTAGTTTGTTACCATATTCTCAAAGAAACTCTTGTATAAATAGGAGTTTTTTCTCCACTGGGAGGGGAGAAAGGGAGAATAAATTTAGAATTTGTAATCAAAATACTTGAAGAGATATCTTTGTAGCTAGACTTCAATCTTTTGGAGCTTTCTCCAAGATTATTTCACTTAATATATGATGATATTCTAATTTTCAACTTCTAGTGTGTGTGTGTTGAGCATTGGAGGGCCCCCTTTTCCAAGCATGTTCACTCTTTCCTTTCTTTGTTTATAGACCAGATTTCAATGACTTTCATAGATTTGATTTTAATCGCTTTCATAGATTAGATTTACATATTTTCAAGAATAAGTTTATATGCTTACCTAGAAATAGATTTCAAATGCTTTCAAGATTAAATTTACAAGCTTTCATAGATTAAATTTACTCACTTTCATATATTAAGATTTCATGATTTCGTAGACTAAGTTTTCATGCTTTCATAGATTAAGTTTACATGTTTTCATGGATTATATTTACTTGCTTTCATATATTAAATTTCCAAAGATTTCCTAAATTAAACTTCTATTACTTTCCTAGATTAAATTTCCATCGCTTTCCTAGATTAAGATTTCTATTTCTTTCCTACTTTAAATTTCCATTGCTTTCCTAGATTAAAATTTTCTTTCATGTCAATTTACATTTCGTAGAATTATAATTTGAATCCTTGCATATATTTTTTTGTGCACTTCATAAGTTTACAAACTTGGATTGACAATTCAATGTGTTAGCACTCAGTAATTTTCCCTATGCTGAAGAGAGAAAACTCATAGGTCACCACAAACCTCTTTTAGGCTAAGGTTCAACCACCCTAGGGCTCTCCCACTAGGTTTCTTCTATCAATCAACTAGATGACCAATAGGATCGAGATTTTAGGTTGGTTATGATGATCAGAGGATGATTTAGATTTAGATTTATTAAAGTTGGGTGCAAAGGGTAGGACTACTTAAAATCATAGCACTGTTATAGGTTTGAATGAATTAGGGATATAGTGCAATTCACACAGGGGCAAGGTAGAAAGACCTATGGGTAATCAATAAAATTCATTGTAGTAATGGCATGAATGGAGTAAAGAGTAGAATGACAACCTGAGCATCCATACAAGGATGAATTCAACTTGCCATGGAAGAAAATAACACACAGATAATGATTAGTTGAATTTGTTAGAGAAACTCATGAATTCTAAGAATTTTTTTCAAACTAAACATGAATAAATTTACTGTATGAATTAATAAACTATAAATAGATCTGAAGAAAAAAAAAATATCATGCAACAAGAGAAACAAGATACCAATAAGCCAAAAACATGTATCACGTTCTAAATATGCACCTGCCTTCTTCAATTCATTCAGCAAAAGATACAATACATGCATACAAAATAGCCTTAGCCCCTCACACTTTAGACTTAACTAAAACTTTTTTTCATGTATTTTCCTCCTTAAATACAATAAGGAATTCGAGATTACCACTACTTGGTTGAATTCACTGCATGGAAACTAAAAATACTAGAAACAATGTATCTGCAAAGAAGATCGAGACTATCCCAACTTAGAAACATCATGATTTAAAACTTAAAGACAAATTTAGCAACATCATGTCTAGAAAATCATAATATAGCACACCTATCCGATCACTAACATACTTCTAGAAGGTCCCAAAATACCAATATGCAAAAATAGGCCTCAATGATATAGTTGTGCAACAGTTACGTAGTAGGAGTTAACTGATATAGTTGCACAAAAAAAGTTAAATTTTGAACTTGTACCGAATTATCCTACTCCAAAATGATTGTGAGTGACTAACCAATCATCTGAATTCACCTTGCATTACCCAACATACTTCAAACCTTCCAAAACTTTGAATTTACAAATCGAACTTCAAAAAAAAAAATCAGAATTTTGTCAACAAGAAATTGTGGAAAATGGGTCTCCAAGTGACACCTGTAATTCCCAAACCGTGATACATGTGCAGAAAATGGGAGAGAATTTTTTTCTTTTTCCCATTTTCGACATAAACCTCTTTTAGTTTTAAAAAAATCACTCCCATCTATTAAAAAAGTGCGCCAAAAAACAATGGCTAAAATAAGAAGAAAATACATAATTTTATTTTTTTGAAAAATAGGCCTCCAAGAGTGTTTCATATCTCCAAACGCATAACACCTGTGAAAAACCTGAAGGAGGTTTTTGTTATCTGGCCCGTTCTTGGAAAAAACCTCTTTCGGGTTTTCTAAATTATTTTCCATTCGGTCAAAAACCTCTTTTGAAAATGATGACAAAAACAGTCAATTTCAGAGAAAATTCGTAGCAAAGTGTAGCAGACCTCCATGGTTGCAGATGGTTTTGTGCAAGTTTGAGTGTATAGATGTGCTATAGATGACCTGGTTATGATGTAGCACCCTCTGAGTGCTTCCCTCCATGCTTGCAGACCTCCAAAATGGTTGTTCTCAATTTGCGCAACGACCTCCTTTCTTCTGAGTTTGCAAACACTAGCTTTCAATTCACAACTTATTTGAGCATGGGTTTCAATGAGGTGGGAATGAGCGCAACGTTTTAAAAAAAAATGAATTTAATGCCTCCATATGCCTTGTTTCATGTCATGAGTATGAATGGTTGAGTGGAGGAAGAGTGAGGTGATATGATGATATCCTTTACTAATGAGACCAATGATGAGAAGTGAATACCACTAATAGACTTATGATAGATGAAAACCCCATGAAATCACCCCTTGAACCTTCAATAATTCCTTTTCCCTCCATGATTATGCATTTGAATTTATGACCTTATGAAATTCTCATGAATTTTAGACTTGAGACTTTCACAAAATTCAACATTAGATTCAAAGACCTCTTTATGACATGAACCTTTACAATGGGGATGACAGCCTGACACACATATACCCTTTCATATAGAAACCTTTAGACTAGGACACCTTGTGATTCATAGGCTAAATTTTACAAATAGGCCTCCAGAATGGAATAGTAAGATAAGAAAACACTATGATTCCTAGACTATAGGACCCTAAAATTGACTCCAATGAGGATGGAAGCCTCCTAGTTAGGTGCCAAGAACACTGTAGACTAGTAGCCTTAACCATTGGGCAGTGGAGTCAAACAAAAAAAATACTAAAAATCAACTAATTGACTGATTACAAAGGTGAAAACTTTAAAGGTAATAATAAATTTGACAACACATCACCAAAGTATTAGGGACTTCTCCTCAGGCTTCAAACGATGATGATAGTTGTCCACACCTGCAAATCTGAACAATAATACCAAACTACCAAAAGAAACTACTGGAAGTTGGCACATTACTGAAAATATGCTCAAACCATTGAGCTTATTCATACTATTATCTACACTAACTGCTGAATAACTTACTCACTCAAGCGATACTAAATTTCCAATGAAGCCAAGCAAGGAGATGGCCATTTACTGAAATTCTTCTCACATCCTCTGTAAGAAGACAAAAAGATGTAAATGCTAGCAACTTAAAATGAAACCTGAGTCCAAAACCTATGCTGACGAACAAAACGAACTCCACCTTTTCTGATGCTTCCAACAAACTAACCAAAGGATCTTGAAAAACATGCAGGATTGTCTTTTGTTGATCAGCGAAAAGAGAAAAATAAGCATCATTCATAATTTTTGGTTGTTCTTGTTATATGTCGCCAGTTTCAAGACCACTCTCTAAAGAAATGATAGAAGTTTGTTTATCATCCTCATTATTAATAGCAAGGAGAGACTTTCTATGTTCTTGAACAGATTGAAAAAGGAAAGCCAAACTATATACATCAACAACATTAAAAGTTAACTCTTCATGTGCTTCTGTTTGAAGTGTGTCATATATCGGGTTATTGCTTTCTTGCAGATCTATGATATGTGATGTTTAAGTGTCTAAAGTTTCTACACTTGTTGCTTTATAAAACTGATTTAGACCAATTTGTTCTTGAATGAAATATTCATGAAATGAACAATCTGAAGAGACATGTGGATGACTATCCTCATACCTTTGATCACAAAGATATTGACAAGACTACTGCAAATGTTCATCAACCTCAGAGGATAGAACATGACTGTCATATGTAAGCATTGATTCTTCATTATAATTGAGATGATTGTTCTCTTGTTCTTCTGAAATGTCTAAAGGTTGTTGAATGTCATCAACAAGTTCAAGAGAAAGCACGTCATTGAAATGCAGATTTATTGCATTTTCAACCAAGGGAGAAATAACTACTTGCTGAGATTTTTTTTTAGTGTCATGGAAGCCAGCTTCTACATCTTCCTCTTGGTTAAAAAGATTCTTGTACTAAGCTTCTAGGATTTCTTCATCCATGAAATCTTCATCGCCATTAGAATTTTCCATATTTTGAATGAAATCCTCAAAATGGTCACAAAGATTCTCAACCAATGACAAATAAGGATGAAATTCTTTATATTTCTAAAAAAATACTAAATGAAAATCTTTAAGGGAATACAAGCTCCCAGGTGGCAAACCTTCATACTAATATCTTGTTATTTCCTCCAAGGTAACCATGAACATCTTCATCAGGCAGTCTTCATGAAATTGAACCTTAAGTCTATGTACATGCATGTGAAACTTAACCAAATGTAGAGCAACATCATCTTCATCCTCATCTTTGAATTTTGGCAAATAAGTTTTCCAATCTACACAAGGCATGCGATTTGGAAAGCTTAGAATATGAATGAGATGCATTGGAGCATACCTTGCAGGTCTGTGATCCATCTCGAACCAATAGAGTTGCTAGTGAAACCCTGATTTCTGGATCCTGTTGTCATCGGAGTCTTTGGATCAGGTTGAAATTTGATTGGAGTCGCCAGGTGAATGGTTCATCCTTCATGTGTCTGACTACTATCCACCATCAGCAACCAGATCTGAAACTTTGATGATTTTTTCCCGAAGAAGATGAAACCTTTCATTCCCCGACAATGGCACCACTATGTTAGCACTCCGTAATTTTCTTTGGTTGTAGGAAGGAAACCCAGAGGTAACCACAAACCTCTTGATGGCTAAGGTCTAGCCCCATAGCCTTGTAGAGGGCTCTCCCACTGTCTCTTGCTACTAATGACCTAGGGGACTGATAGGATCTCAATTTTAGGCTAGCTATGATGATTAGAAAATGATTTTTGGTTTGATTTTTGAAGGTGGGTGTAGAGGGCAATAACTACTTTGCATCGGATTTATAGTTCCAATTGAATAAGGGATATAATGAAATTTGCAACAGGGGCAAGATAGGAAGACTTACTGGTGATTAATCAAATTTCATTGTAGTGGAAGGATGAGTGGGGTAGGAGAAAAAGTGACAAACTGAGCATCAAGCCACAGATGAATTCATATTTTCCATAGAAGTAAAGTAACACATATGATCAGTTGAAATTAAATAGAGAAAATACATGAATTCTGAAATAAAAATTCTTTCAAGTTGAGCATGAATAACTTATATAATATGAAACTATATTTTAGAAACAGATCTGAAAAGAAAATACATATGATTCACAAAGGGAAAACAAACCAATAAGCATGACACAAGTATCCCTATCCAAATAGCATTCACCTTCTTCTATTCATTTGCGAAAACAATACATGCATACAAAATAACCTAAGCCTCTCACACTTTAGACCCAACCAAACCTTTTTTTCATGTCTTGTCCTCCCTAAATACAATAAGGAATTCGAAATTACCACTAGGTGGTCGAATTCACAACATGGAAACTAAAAAGACTAGATACAATGTATATGCAAAGAAGATCGAGACTATCCCAACTTAGAAACATCATGATTTAAAACTTAAAGAAAAAATTAGCAACATCATGTCTAGAAAATCATAATCTAGCTTATCCACACCTATCTGATCACTAACATACTTCTAGCAGGTCCCAAAATACCAATATGTAAAAATAGGCCTAATTGATATAGTTGCGCAGTAGTTGCGAAGCAGGAGTTGACTGATATAGTTGTGCAACAGTTATGCAGAAAAAGTTGAATTTTGAACTTGTGTTGAATTATCCTTCTCCAAAATTATTATGATTGACCAACCAAACATCTACATTCACCTTGCATTACCCAACATACTTCGAATTTACAAATCAAATTTCAAAACAAAAATCAGAAATCTGTCAGCAAGAAATTGTGGAAAATGGGTCTCCAAGTGACATCTGTAATTCTCAAACCGTGATACATGTGCACAAAATGAGAGAGGATTTCATTACTTGGCCCATTTTATACATAAACCTATTTTAGTTTGAAAAATTCACATCCATCTATTAGAAAAGTGCGCCAAAAAACAATGACTGAAACAGGAGGAAAATGTCGAATTTTATTTTTTTGAAAAATAGGCCTCCCAGAGTTCTGTATATCTCCAAACCCATAACACCTGTGTAGAAACTGAAGGATTTTTTTGTTATTTAGCCCATTCTTGGAAAAAACCTCTTTCTGTTTTTGCAATTATTTTCCATTCAGTCAAAAACCTCTTTTGAAAATGATGGCCAAAAAAGTCAATTTCAGAGCAAATTCGTAGCAGAGAGTAGCATACCTCCATGGTTGATATGATTGCATATGGTTTTGGGAAAGGATGAGTGCATAGATGTGCTTGAGATGACCTGGTGATTATGTAGCACCCTTTGAGTGCTTCCTCCATGCTTGCAGGCCTCTAAAATGGTTGTTCTCAGTTTGCGCAGCATTTTTGCAATGACCTCCTTTCTTCTGAGTTTTCAAACCCTGGCTTTCAATTCACAACTTCTTTGAGCGCAGGTTGCAATGAGGTGGGAATGAGCGTAGTTTTTTCAAAAAAAAAGTAAATTTAGTGCCTCCATATGCCTTGATGTCATGAGGATGAATGGTTGAGTAGAGGAAGAGTGAGGTGACATGAGGATATCCTTTACTAATGAGACCAATGATGAGAAGTGAAGACCAATAATAGACTTATGATGAATGAAAACCCCATGAAATGAGCCCTTGAACCGTCAATAATTCATTTTCCCTCCATGATTACGCATTTGAATTTATGACCTTATGACCTTCCCATGAATTTTAGACTTTAGACTTTCAAAAAATTCAACCTTAGATTCAAAGACCTCTCTATGACATGACCCTTTACAATGGGGATGATAGCTTGTGACACACACAAACCCTTTCATATAGAAACATTTAGACTATGACACCTTGTGATTCATAGGCTAAATTTTACAAACAGACCTCCAGAATGGAATAGTAAGATAAGTAGACACTATGATTCCTATACTATAGGACCCTAACATAATGTAACAGAATTTAAAGTACAATAAAATTGACTGACATGATGTTTCACATAATCATTCATTATAACCTATAGTTCCTCACATAATCATTCATTATAACTTAGAGTTCCTAACTCACATGCATGTAAGAAGAGGCTATACAGGAAAAGACACAATAACCGTCAAATAAAATCATGTTCACCATTTTTTTTTGTTCATATTTCCAAGTCTAAATTGTTGTTAAGCTCTCCAATTCATTGTTCTAGGCTTTCTTTGGGTCTCATGAGAAAAATGGTACTTGTTAATGGGTATATCTCAAAAACATTTCTTAGCATTTATAAAACTCTAGGAAACCATTTCTAAGACTCATGAGGCTATCCTAAGGAATTTCCTAGGCATTCTCATTCCAAAACATTTTAATAGGAACTTCACCACAATAACATATATTATACCTTAAATAGCACACCTCTCTACAGTTATTTTGTTTTATATTGTATTATGCTTATGTTTATCTAGGATGGTGAGAATTATGGACCTATCTGTTGAAAAATGGCAACAAGAAATTGCTGAAAATAGAAGTGCTAAAAATAGCACTGCTAAAAATAACAGTTTGGGCATAGGTGCTAGATTGGGCAACAAGGAATGAAAAATGGAAGTGCTAAAAATAGAAGTTCTATTTTTAGCAGTTCAAGTTGGATTCTTATTTTTAGACAGTCCCTAGTCTAAAATAGGGAGTAAAATTCGAATTTGATCTTACCAGCAGTTTGAATATTAATTAATTAATTCTCCATGATTTAATTAGTTAAGGAAAATCAAACTTGAAGTCTTTGTGAGAACATGCAATAGTTTCTCCACTGATTGGGGAATGTGTCCTTGATTTGCTCTATTGATTGAGGAATTAAGGATGAGTTCTACATTGATAGGATCAGTTGACTTAGTTTAACTTAGTCAATTTCAGTTAGATTAATTTAACAAGTTGTTAAATTAATGAAATTCAGTTTATTGATGCTTGCATGCATGTGACAACTGGTATTTTCAGAAAACTGAGTATTCACTCATGGATAACTGATGCATTTTAGTTCAGACAAAGACCCAGTTGAGATCAGAGAAGGGACAATGTACTATCTGTTGGATGAATATTTTTCCTATAAAGGAAGCTCATCCATGATGAGGATTTATCTCCTTCAAGTTTGTGCAGTTATTTCAGAGGTCAATGTTGTGTGTGAGGTGAGAATCACACAGGTTACAGCTGGAGGACCTAGGAAAAACTGTTCATATAAATAGGAGGCTTGGAGGGCAGAGGAGAAGGTTTGTGAGAAGCCTTTGACTGTCTATGAGCATCAGAGGGATTGTACTGAGAGCTGGATAGCTTCTGAGCTAAGGTTTTGTGTAATCCCGACATATTTCCACTTGTATGATAATACAGAGATGGCGTTTTAGGCTGGTTCTTTCCCCTAGTTATATCTTCTGTGTTATGTGTGTTTGATTTCTCCATATCAGTTATATGTGTTCTTATTGATGTTGCTCATGTTCGATTAAACTTTCTCTAAATTGGTTGTAGTAGTAGATCTAGTATTATGCTTTAGTACATTGCATATATCAATTTGATCTACAAGTGGTGAAATTTCTACATGGTATCAGAGCTAGCTGATTTGTAGAAAAATTCTACAAAATTCTACATGGTATCAGAGCATAGGTGATCAAGGAAGAACAATATACAAGAAGATGAGATTTCAAAGTTTTGAGTTTTGGGCCGAGAGTTTGCAGAGAAAATATAAACATTTATGTACAAAATTTTCAAAAACAAATAGTAGATTTAGATTCCTTGCGAAAAAATACCCAAAAAAAAAAAAAAAAATCAGTTGAATCGGAGTTCGGAGGAGGGAGATATCACTGATTTAAAATCAGCTCTTTTTCCAAAAAAAAAAATCGTGACGGTGGGATATATGAAACAAATTGGTGTGCTAGCCAAGAACTTGTATGCACTTGAGGTACAAGATGCATGCAAAGCCTTGAGGAGCAAGGAAAATGTTAGATACTTTGTGGTTGAGAGGGAGAGTAAATTACCTCTCAACATGCAACACGAGAAGAAGTCTCAGATGATTGTGGAGGAGCCACGATTGGTGCAACAGCTTCAAGAGGTTGTGGAGCAGCCACAACCAGAGAAGCTGAGAGGAGATCGAGTAGAGACATCTACTCATGCAGAGACCTCCAGTAGGGGGGAACTTTTTTCCAGGTGGGTAGAGGGATCACATGCAGCCATACCTCCAGGTAGGAGGTGGGGTGATGTGGAGTGATCATCCCAAGGAGGAGGGGCAGGATCCTTGAGGTACCCAACCTATTTGATTCAACTTTGCTACGAGAGCCCCGATGTGGAGTAGCAGGAACTGACTGATTGGGTAGAGACAGATGCAGATGGAACGGCAGAGAGAGCTACAACGCAGAGAATCCAAGGACAACATAGAGCATGCTGGTTGCAGCAATGAGAGAGGCACAAGTGTGTTGCACAGTGCATGGTAGCACAGAAAAGGGTGCAAGGGTGCGAGATGCATGGAGATGTTGCAGTAGCGCAGAGGTCAGAGAGGGAGCACTTGTCAGTAGCAGGTAGAGCTTCAGCATCAGAGTATGTTTCTAGCCCAACAGAGAGGTCAGTTGGGAGTTTTTTTGTTCTAAGATTTGCTAGAGCAACCACACTTGGTAGATGTGTTGCATGCAGAAAATTCTAGAGGTACAGGATCAGGTTCGAGAGGAAGCCTTTCTTGTTGAGAGGGAGTGTTGAAAAATGGCAACAAGAAATTGCTAAAAATAGAAGTGCTAAAAATAGCAATTTGGGCATCAGTGCTGGATTGGGCAACAGGGAATGAAAAATGGAAGTGCTAAAAATAGAAGTTCTATTTTTAGCAGTTCAAGTTGGATTCCTATTTTTAGATAGTCCCTGGTCTAAAATCGGAAGTAAAATTCGAATTTGGTCTTACCAACAGTTTGAATATTAATTAATTAATTCTCCAAGAGTTAATTAGTTAAGAAAAATCAAACTTGAAGTCTTTGTGAGAACATGCAATAGTTTCTCCACTGATTGGGAAATGTGTCCTTGATTTGCTCCACTGATTGAGGAATTAAGGATGAGTTCTATATTGAGAGAATCAGTTGACTTAGTTTAACTTAGACAAGTTCAATTAGATTAATTTAACAAGTTGTTAAATTAATGAGATTAGTTTGTTGATGCTTGCATGCATGTGACAACTGGTATTTTCAGATAACTAAGTATTCGCTCATGGATAATTGATGCATGTCAGTTCAGACGGATACCCAGTTGAGACCAGAGAAGGGACAATGTACTATCAATTGGATGAATATTTTTCCTATAAAGGAAGCTCATCCATGATGAGGATTTATCTCCTTCAGGTTTGTGCAGTTATTTCAGAGGTCAGTGTTGTGTGTGAGGTGAGAATCACACAGGTTGTAGCTAGAGGACCCAAGAAACACTGTGCATAAAAATAGGAGGCTTGGAGGGCAGAGGAGAAGGTTTGTGAGAAGCCTTTGACTGTCTATGAGCAGCTGAGGGATTGTACTGAGAGATGGATAGCTTCCGAGCTAAGGCTTTGTGTAATCCAGACATATTTCCACTTGTATGATAATACAGAGATGGGGTTTTAGGCTGGTGCTTTCCCCTAGTTATATCTCCTATGTTATGTGTGTTTGATTTCTCCATATCAGTTATATGTGTTCTTATTGATGTTGCTCATGTTCGATTAAGCTTCTGCTAAATTGGTTGTAGAAGTAGATCTAGTATTATGCTTTAGTACATTGCATATATTAGTTTGATCTTTAGGTGGTGAAATTTCTACATGGTATCAGAGCTAGCTGATTTGTAGAAAAATTCTACATGGTATCAGAGCTAGATGATGTGTAGAAAAATTCTACAAAATTCTACATGGTATCGGAGCACAAGTGATCAAGGAAGAACAATATACAAGAAGAGAAGATTTCAAAGTTTTGAGTTTTGGGCCGAGATTTTGCAGAGCAGATCTGAAAATTTATGTATAAATTTTTTAGAAACAAATAGCATATTTAGATTCCTTGCGGAAAAATACCCAAAATCAAAAAAAAAATCAACTCAATCGGAGTTCGGAGGAGGGATATATCACCGATTTAAAATCAGCTCTTTTTCCAAAAAACAAATCATGATGGCGGGAAATATGAAACGGATTGGTGTGCTAGCCAAGAACCTGTATGCACTTGAGGTACAAGATGCATGAAAAGCCTTGAGGAGCAAGGCAAAGGTTAGATTCTTGGTGGTTGAGAGGGAAAGTAAATTACCTCTCAACATGCAGCACCAGAAGAAGTCTCAGACGATTGTGGAGGAGCCACATTTGGTGCAGCAGCTTCAGGAGGTTGTGGAGCAACCATAACTAGAGAAGATGAGAGGAGATCGAGTAGAGACATCTACTCATACAGAGACCTCCAGTAGGGGGAAACTTCGAGCCAGGTGGGTAGAGGGATCACATGCAGCCATAACTCCAAGTAGGAGGTGGGGTGATGTGGAGTGATCATTTCAAGGAGGAGGGGCAGGATACTTGAAGTACCCAACCTCTTTGATTCGACTTTGCTATGAGAGCCCCAATGTGGAGTAACACGAACTGACTGATTGGGTAGAGATATATGTGGATGGAGCGACAGAGAGAGCTACAGTGCAAGGAATCCCAGGACAATGCAGAGCATGCAAGCTGCAGCAATGAGAGAGGCACAAGTGTGTTGCACAGTGCGAGGTAGCACAGAGAAGGGTGCAACAGTGCGAGATGCATGGAGATGTTGCAGTAGCGCAGAGGTCAAAGGGAGAGAACTTGTCAGTAGCAGGTAGAGCTTTAGCATCAGAGTATGTTTCTAGCCCAACAGAGAGGTCAGTTGGGAGTTTTTTTGTTCCGAGAGTTGCTGGAGCAACCACACTTGGTAGATGCGTTGCATGCAGAACATTCCAGAGGTACAGGATCGAGTTCGAGAGGAAGCCTTTTTTGTTGAGAGGGAGTGTTGAAAAATGGCAACAAGAAATTGCTAAAAATAGAAGTGCTAAAAATAGCATTTTGGGCATCAATGCTAGATTGGGCAATAGGGAATGAAAAATGGAAGTGCTAAAAATAAAAGTTCTATTTTTAGCAGTTCAAGTTGGATTCCTATTTTTAGATAGTCCCTAGTCTAAAATAGGAAGTAAAATTCGAATTTGGTCTTACCAGTAGTTTGAATATTAATTAATTAATTCTCCATGAGTTAATTAGTTAAGGAAAATCAAACTTGAAGTCTTTGTGAGAACATGCAATAGTTTCTCCACTGATTGGGGAATGTGTCCTTGATTTGCTCCACTGATTGAGGAATTAAGGATGAGTTCTATATTGAGAGGATCAGTTGGCTTAGTTTAACTTAGTCAAGTTCAGTTAGATCAATTTAACAAGTTTTTAAATTAATGAAATTCAGTTTGTTGATGCTTGCATGCATGTGACAACTGGTATTTCAGATAACTAAGTATTCACTCATGGATAACTGATACATATCAGTTCAAACAGAGACCCGATTGAGATCAGAGAAGGGACAATGTACTTTCTGTTGGATGAATATTTTTCCTATAAAGGAAGCTCATCCATGATGAGGATTTATCTCCTTCAGGTTTGTGCAATTATTTCAAAGGTCAGTGTTGTGTGTGAGGTGAGAATCACACAGGTTGCAGCTGGAGGACCCAGGAAAAATTGTGCATAGAAATAGGAGGCTTGGAGGGCAAAGGAGAAGGTTTGTGAGAAGCTTTTAACTATCTATGAGTAGCAGAGAGATTGTATTGAGAGCTGGATAGCTTCCAAGCTAAGGCTTTGTATAATTCAGACATATTTCCATTTGTATGACAATATAAAGATGGGGTTTTAGGCTGGTGCTTTCCCCTAGTTATATCTTCTGTGTTATGTGTGTTTGATTTCTCCATATCAGTTATATGTGTTCTTATTGATGTTGCTCATGTTCGATTAAGCTTCTGCTAAATTGGTTGTAGAAGTAGATCTAGTATTATGCTTTAGTGCATTGCATATATCAGTTTGATCTACAGGTGGTGAAATTTCTACATGGTATCAGAGCTAGCTGATTTGTAGAAAAATTCTACATGGTATCAGAGCTAGCTGATTTGTAGAAAAATTATACATGGTATCAGAGCTCGCTGATGTGTAGAAAAATTCTACACTCTCTCTATAACATTAATAGACAATGATAGTATAATCCACCTTTATATATATATTTGTGCACACTCTACCCAAGTATTATAGTTAGATAAATAAGGTTCCTCATGTAAGATATATACCTTTCTATAAAAAGGCATTTACTTTTTCTACATAACTATGCTTACTTGTATACATAAACTTTTGATCCCAACAATCATTACTATTCATTTGAGGATATGAATACAATTTCAATTGTTGACCCATTTAAATGCAAGCAATGATTTTCATGTATAGTATGCAGATTTATTCATAAAGCACAATGCATTAAAATTATATTAAAAACTTTTGCATCCTCTTTTATTAAGAATTATTAAATTTTCAATTTGGTCAACATTACAAATAAGTGACTAATGATAATGGAAATGAATAAAGAAAATCTATAAAGATAATTGTGCTCAAAGTACAATCATGTAGTCATTGTCCTTCATGCAATTACAATTTACAATGGTAAAAGTTTGGATATCTCTTAAGCCATGTATATTGAAAAATAATATTATTTTGAGTTGTAATCAATGATCTAAATTAGTGCTATTAAATTGTAGATCACTTCTTCAATCTCATGTTTATGCAAATAAAATAAATGCTTAAGTGAACATATTCTAACCAAAATGCGACATTTCAATATGCCATCATAGAAAAGGAAATCTCCCTCTATGAAATCTCCCCATACAATTTTTTTTAGAGCTCATGGAGATGACATCACAAAGATATGTATCTTCTTCCTTACTTATCTTCATTTAATAGAAACCATTGTAGAAAATATCTAAGATATGTTGCAGACATCATGATTCTCTCAACTAGGCCATATCATTGTCAATAAAACTTGTAATTTTTTAAACTTTAATGATTTTTGAAGTACACCCTGAAAGTATTGTACTATAAAATGGAATACTTATATGTCTATTACTTAGGACATCAATATTTTTTAGGTTTTGGGGGAATGTATTTCACGGCTGACTAAAATGTCAAAATTCTGTGACAAATCTCAAAAAAATCCATGTCAAAAATATTTGGCAACTAAATTTTCTACTTTAAAAACTAATAATAACCAAAATATTATACAGTATAAAGCTAGATAATGAGAGCCTTGAACATAGAGGTTTCAAACATTCTCCTGAATTATAAAAAAAACTCTTGCAAAAGTACACACAAAAAAGGTATGCACTAAAGACTTACAGTGAGAGAATTATTAATATGCCATTAGTAAAAGTTAGTAAAAGTTGAAGATATTGTATACATAAACATAAGAGAGTACCTCAAATATTAGGAATATGTTCAAAGAAAATATCAATAAAAATTATAAAACAAATTTGTAATTATAAAAAAAATAAAAATTCATCGAAAAATGTGTCAAATAATTAAATACTTAACCATAAAGGGGAATTGAATCTACACATTATAAGGAAGTATAATAAGGAAAAATTTGGCTAGCCATAAGACTATGTGATGAAAATTAGTTACTTACATATAAGAACAAATTCTAACGAGGAACCATTAAGTTAATAGCTTATTTCCCATTAAGTTAATAGCTTATTTTAAAATATTAGTAGTACTTTTTTTATAATATTAAAATTAAATTAAATTAAAGTTATTTATTTATGGAAATTGAAACATTATATTTAATGATTATTTGATTTTATATAATAAAAAATTGTCAATGCCTCTTTTAGAAATAATATGTGGTGGTACATAAAGATATATCTTCATGTCAATGTAAGTAGTTACTTCCACATCAAATTTGAAGTATAGAGGTGTTGAAATATTCTTTAGCTTGAAGTTTGATCAAAGTTTAGGATGTCTACACCACTAAATAACTAATAGATGGAAATTTTATAGTATTGTTGTCAACATGCATAGGAGTTGGTGATACCTTGCAATAAATTATCTTCTCTTAAGTTTTTCCCAATACATTTGTTAGTGTAAAGATTACTCCAAAGAGAATGCTCAAATGTTTTATGTATGCTATATTATCCTAGTAAACACAAAGTTTTAAATCAAATTAGACTATAAACTTTCCTCATATAAATATTTCTAGGCTAGGTACTTTATTCAATTAATCAATTAAGGGTGGTCTATCTTATGCACTACATTCCCACACCTAAGACATAGGTGTAAAAGAGTCTTTGCATTGCAAGATTAGTGTGAAGGCACATCTCCTCAAGCAATAGAAGAGTATGGTAATCAATGACAATATGGTATGCATAATTGACACTCACCTCATTTGTATGGAATTCTATAAGTTCATCTTAAACAATCCATGGAGAATTGACCTCTAATAGTTAGTGACACATGATCATAATCCATCATGCTTAAGTAGAATCTCTAAGATTGTGTTATTTGCTACAAAAATTCAAACCTAACTCTGAAGCCTTAATCCATCAACTAGAAGACATTGATAGAAACAAATGTTTCCATTGGAAATTCCCTATAGTTAGACAAGTTCTGAAGGAAGTAAGAAAGGATACCTAGAAAAGAACACAAGTTTGAAGGTTTATCTACTTTTGAATATTAATGACAATTTAGGCACAAGTATAATCTACTTTATGATTGAGTATTGGTATTCTTAAGCACACTTTTAAGGTTTTTCTAACTTAGTGGTGTTACTTGATATTCACTCTTTCGATTATACATTTAGCATATGCTTCTACTTTTAGTGTCATGTTTATTAACATCTCACATTTTATATCGTGATATCCATAGTTTTATAATTATGTATTGGCTACATTTTGCACAAAGGATTTATACATAGTAAATTCAAGTTCAAGTTAATTTACCATGAGCATCAAATACAAAATTGGTGACAACTTCTCATTATATCCATGCACAAATTTTTGTCATATTAGTTTTGGAATGGTATTTTAACCTAAAATATTTTCTTAAACCATTTTTGTAGCATGCCTAGAATAGCCTCCTTTGGTTTTCAAGGCACCCTTTTGAATTGTTCCTCAATTTCCCCAAAAGGGCTTGTCAATCTTGCATTGATTTGACTTTTGAAGGTAATGAGCATATTATTAATGCATATTATGGATCTATATTAACTGAACATCACTAGATTTCCACACTATGAAATGACCATACATAATGAAGCCTAGTTATAAAGTAAATAGTATCAAGCACTTTACTTCAAGTCATCTATGTTCTATGTTTTTGTACTTTGCATTGAATACTAGCAACCCTCATTTCCTACATCAAGCAATATTTAACATAGTACACTTCATGTGCTAAAAATGCTAATCATCTCACATTTCATGGAGCTAAGGTCATTATATATATGTGTTGGGGGGGGCGCCGCCTCATTCTTATTAAAAATTGGTTGGATACAAAATCAAAATAGGTACATCTATATAAATACTCTGTGTAATTTCTATAGCTAGTTGTTAATGCAGTGTAACTACTTTTAGTTGAATAGATAATATTGTGTAAGGACTTTGTATCTCCAATAAATAATTTTAGCCAAAAAAAGAAGTTAAATTGAAATAAATAGTGAAAGTTAAGAAGCATAGATTTGACCTCATAAAAATATAGCTAAGTAAGATAAGGTATTGAAAGATACCATGTAGAATAACTATTCAACAAATTTCATTCCTCTATAAAATAGAAATTGAAAAAGACTTGCAACCACCTATAATTGATTTCCCCGCATATTTTAAGTCTTTAGCTTAAACCTAAAATATTGGATATAATAAAGTGATTTATTGATGTGCAAACTTCCAATCAATTTGAATTCCTCTAAACTAGGGTATGTATCATCAAAATTGGAGTAGCTAGGATAATTTATCATTAGGTTCTTTCATGGTATCCTTAATCTTAAAAAACATGATATAAACAAATCAATAATATTATCTACTACATTTTTCTATATTCATTAATAATAATAATTTGAACCTATAACATCCAAGGCAGAAACACATGTTATTAGCCATTATTTCATTAGTTTTTTAATCTTTAATTATAAAAACACATAATTAAAAGGATAATAATAAAAATGAAAAATAGGAAGCATGCAATTCATCATATCTTTAATTCTCTATGTTTATTTTATTTCTCCTCGATTTTTTATATTAGACTTGAAATATTGAGATTGAATAAAGTCAATAGGATACAAATTGCACATATGAAAAAACCTTTAAATAGTTACTATCATCAAGATAATAAACCCTTTAGAGTAGACTATGTTAAGGATTCCGCTCCAAAGGCCACCACTATAAACATTTCCCCTCACCATAAAATTTGAGCTATTGGGATAAGGATAGAGAGGGTTATGTAGGTTTTGAATTACGGAACTCCGCTACCAAAGACTTAGTAGAGACTAACTAGTCTATTCCCCTTCCCTTTATTGAATACTCAAGACAAATATAAATAATTTAAAGAAATTTCTTGTAAATTTCTTGTTGAAGATATATAATTTTGTAGGTACAATTTGTTAAAATTTTATTCTAAAAATAAAATTTACATTGTAAAGCTAAATATTTGAAATATATTGAAAATTATATGGTCCTTTGATAAGTGTTCAAGTTATATATAACATTAACTCTCCAAATGGAAAAACAAAACTACTCACCAATCCTTGAACATTAGTGATATAAAGAAACATGTTCATTCTAATTTTAGATATAAAGCAATAAAAAACATCAAATTTCCATTCAATATCTAATGTATTCAAACCAACAAGCTAACAAAGGCATTATATCTTATCCTAGATTGCTCATAACACAATGGATTGATAGAAGACTTGCACATAACATAACACATTGAAAACTAATAGTAACCACAAGCAAAGTGTTAGGTATAGCATCCGTTGTCACAAAATGTGAAGGAAATATACTCTATAGGTTGAACATTAATTTCTACCAAGATTATGTTATGGAAAACATTTGTAAAATTGTTTTTATTATCATTCCTTAACAAGAGAGTGCTTTCAGTCTTAATTGTTTCAAAGGAAATAAAAGATCAAAAAGCTTGTAAATATTATCCATTATATAAAATTATGAATTCAATGCCTAATCATCATATTCATGCATAATTAAGCAAACAAATGCACTCGAAATATTCTTGTTGAATGTTCAATTATTTTCCTTGCCCCAAATAATTTTTTTTTAAATATAAATGGGTGTTCTAGTCTTTTCTTTTCAGCTGAATATTTCTCCTCTATCCATTTCCTCCAAAAAAATGGCTTTGGGGGTTCAAGAGTCTTGGAAAATAAAATATTGTAGTAGTTGGTGATATTTATATGGCTATACCAAGTGACAAAATATATTTTAGCCCTAAGTTAGGTGAAATACTATAATGGTTATATTGAAATCATGCCTAATAAAAAAATATCGTAGCAAAATTTGTAAAATGGCTAAATTTTGCCCCTAATTTTTCTTTTTTCATTCTCATATAGGTTATTGGATGTTTCTCACCATAACCTCTCAAAATTTGAACCAATTTCATATTAATAAACCCTATCTTTCCATTTTTTTGTAGATGAAAAGTTGTAAATCTCTTCAACTTTTATCCATATTATCCTACATTGTAGTCCAAAATGAATTAAGAAATCTCATACCTTTGTGAAAAAGGATGCTCCTTGATACCCCAAATGACACCCAACCTTTCCAGACAACAATATTATTGTGTTTGTCCCTTCGTGGCATTCTTGAAAGCATGAGGATTTAGATCTTACTGAATCTATCCATTACCACAAAAACATAGTCATGTCCATAACTAGTTCTGAGTAGAGTACCCACAAAGTCCACAAAATTCTCTCTCATGGCTACGTAGGTATTTTCAATGGAATATATAGACCTTTCTTTTGATTATTGAGTTTACTAATATAACAAATTATTCACCCTCTAATGAATTAGGCTACATCTTCTTGCATTTTGGCATAGTTCATGTATCTATGAAAGTATCGTTCCAACACCAAAATCACTAGAAATTTTGGAGGTATGACCCTTTCTTATAATTTATGTTCTTTCACCTTTAGCCACACAAATAGTATCCAATGGTTAGATCAATCCATCTTGGAAATGGTAATCATCCTTCTCATCACCTGCTTCGTGAATTTGAATTTATGTTCGCTAAAATATCTCCTTGATGTCCTCATCTTTTGTGTATTCCTTTCTATGCATTATCGGTGAAGGTTCCATGCACGTGATAGTTCCTAAAGCTATGATATTGGGTGCTCATAGTATTCACAACATGTTTACCAATTTGTTGGAACTACCCTTATTATACTTGACAATGATACAAATTTGTTGCAAAAGTCCCATCCATTTGTAGTGTCTTTTGTATAAATCCCATTCATTTATAGTGTCTCGCCTATTTTATATTACTGTAGGCTTTCTAGTATTGTAGTGATCTAGGAGGATCCTCACACTGCTCCAAGTTCAAAGGTCTCAGTTGTTCCCAAAAATAGCACCAAGTTGTAGAGCTTGTTGCATTGAATCCGGCAATACCTTTGGTTTCCCATTTGACCTCCGGATGAAGGAGAAATTGCCCGTTGAAGTTGATGGTGAACAGGTGCAAAAGGGGTTGTTGGCCATGTGTCGTTCCCGAAACTCAACACGTGGCAATGGTCAAGTCAAATTATAGTTTGGGTGCATGGTGAGATTTTGGGTTTAATTGGTTGAAGGTGCATAAATTAATGTGTGGGTGCATTAATGTGTTCTTGGTGAACAAAGGAAACAAACTATGTATTAAAAAACCTAAATATCATGGTGGTGCAGTTTCAAATGTCAAACTTTATATTAAAAACCATATAGTAAATGGTGGGCGCAAATGTGATATGGTAATAAACTATGGTGTATATATATATTAACCCATTTCTATAGTCCTAAGGTGGAATTATTACAATGTTAAAATAGGTTCATGGTGAAGCGGATATAAATATTAATATGTTGGTTAACATTGGTTAGAAATGTGACATGTCGTTGCATAACCTTGCACCTGCCGAGATGTAAATGTGGAAATATCACATTCACCAAAGTTCGATAGCGGAGTCTTCACATATGTGTCACAGTGGCATGATGAGTATGTAGTCCATTCGGAGCGAAGTCAACCATTAATGGTGGGGCTCCATAACACACCACCGCTACGGGTAGCACGTCACTGCCAAGGTCATTACACGGAAGTGGTGGAGGTGGTGATTACATGGCACGGAGTAGGTAGAGACCGTTGGGGGTTAGGTACCACGGGTTCAAGCATGACCGTCGAGTTATCATCTTCAAAGTTTGGGTCGAATCTTATTGCGCCAAGGTTTTTCAGTGATAAAGTTTGTTATAAGATATATATATCATGTATTAAGTTTAATGCACCATATATTAAAAATTATGCACCCAAAAATATGTATTGTAGTTATGATATATGGGTTAAGGGATATGTGCTAAGCTAAAGTGTGCTTGGTGTTGTAATGTAATTGCACCGAGAACTAGTTTGTTCACCTAACTAAAACCAATTGCCATGTATAGCCCGGGAGTTCAACCTTGGAGCTGGCTCGAGGAATTATAAAAACTTAGCCATTGCACCAGTGCGTGGGAGGAGTGAATAGTGAGTTTCAGAACACGTTTTTGTATGTGCCTGTAATTATTCATGTAAGCATATCTTGCCAATCCTTGGGCCATTTTGAGAGTGGAGACAGGTGTTGGAAAGTTGAGACAGAGGGATTATTTTCTATAGTAACCAGCAGTGCTTGTGTGCACTGATCAATTGGTGAATTTCCATGTAAAGAAACTTTTTGGAGAATTCCTAATAAAACGCCCATTGGAAGTGGACCCGGAGATGTAGTCCAGGAGGGATGAACTTCGTCAACAATGTTTGTTGTGTTTGTGTCTTTTATTGATGTTGTTTATTATTCATTTCAGTTCTCAAAGTTTGATGTTTAAGGAATATTAACAACTTAATTTCCCTCTTTCATTCACACATATGCAACCTTAGAAAATGTTGGTGAAATTGCACAAATAATCAATCTTGTAGATTTCAGATCATGTAGACACAAGTGATTGATGTGGATGATAGTTTCCTTTCCCATCAAATAGTTCTTATATTTCTTAACTATATGCAATAAAGCATAGAGTTCCTTGCCATGTGTCAATAATTCAAGGCTAATTTATGAAACTTAACTTAGAATAATAATAAAATGGTGTACCCCCTTGCATAAATATGACACCCATACAATACTCACTTCCATGTATGTCCACTTAGAAGTGCTCCTGAAAATTTGCAATGTTTTAATAATCTTTCACTTTAGTCTTCAAAAAAAAATTGTTGATTCTTTTCCCAATGAAAATTGTTGCCAGTGATTGTTATAGCATGGAATGGTGCAACCACAAATGAAAATGATACAATGAACCTCTAAAGAACTTGTGTTTCTCCTACAAATTTATTTACATTAGTGAAATTCGTGGGAGTTGGCCATTTGATGATGTTCTTCATCTTCATAGGATCAATATTGAATTCTCCACCAATCACATACTTGGAGTACAACAAGGATTGTAAAAAAACATTGCATTTATTAAGATTTGTAGCAATTGATCTTTTCTCAACCTTTGAAACTTCAATGAAATGGAAGGCATACTCTTCTCGTATAAATATAAAGATTAATATCATCCAAGTACACTATTACAAATGAATCTAAGAAAAGAAAAAATACATCATTCATCAAACAAATGAATATAGTTGATGCATCTCATAAACCAAAATACTTTACTAATGACCCATATAGAAAATAATTCATCTAAAGGAGGTATTTCAAGTTCCTTATTCTTTGACTTGGGCCATAGTGATATCCTGATTTTAGGTCCAATTTTAGCGAAGTAATTAACATGGTATAATGGATCCAAAAAGTCATTGATCTAAGGTGTTATGATGATGGGTGACACACAAGGTGAACTTTTTTCACAACCTCCATATTCCTATGGATTGAAATTTGTAAATTTTTGCAACTCAGTATGCATTCTAAAAAATAAGTAAGAAATCATACATCTATTTGAAAAATAACACTCCTTGGTATACCAAAGTGGATTTAAACATTTTCAAAGAATACAGTTATCACATCTAGTGCCTTGATGGTCTTCATCCATTGCATGAGGATGCACATCTCACTAAAACTCTTCACTACCACAAAAAGATAAGTCATTTCCACGCTTGGTTCATGATAGACCACTCACAAACTCCACAAAGATACCCTCCCATGCCTTGGCAGGTATTGTTAATGGACAATATATATACCTTGATTTCAATCATTAGGTTTATTGGTACAACAAAGTATGCACCCTCTTGTGAATTGAGCTAAATATTTTTGCATTTCAATTTAGTACACATATCTTTTCAACTTGGATATTGTTGTTTCAATACCACTTGTCACTTCGAAGGTATGATCCTTTCTTATGCATTTCCTTTTCTCACCTTTAGGCACACAAAGATTATCTAGTTCATAGAGAAACCCATATTAGACATATGATCCTTTCTTATGCATTACCCTTTCTCACCTTTAGGCACACAAAGCTTATCTAATTGTTATAGAAACCCATCTTGGAAATTGTAGTCACCCTTGATGTCACCTACTTCATGAATTTGGCTTTGTATTGGCTGAAATATCTCCTTGAAGTTCTCATGTTCTATGCATTCCTATTTGTATGCATTATGGGTGAAATTTTCCATGTGCATGAAAGTGCCCAAGGTTGTGATATTTGGTGTTGGCATTATTCATAACATGTATGCCAATTTGTTGGTATTTCCCTTCTTATACTTGATGATGGGATGGAACTGATGCAAAAATACGTCCATTTGTAGTGTCTTTCTTGGTGTGGATTACTATGAGCTTGCAAGTCTTGTATATACTCATTATTGGTGTGGATGATGGTTTCCTTGTCCATAATATACTTATTTCATTTCTTAATAGCATAAATTAAGGCACAAATATCCTTGTCACATGTTAGGTAGTTAAAGATTTCTCTATGAAACAACTCAAAATAATGAAAATTCGACTTATCTCTTTGCATCAATATAGCACTTGCATACCAATAGAATATCCACTTTCATCTATCTCCACTTAGAAGTGATTCTATAAATTAGGTAATGTCAAAATTCATTCTTCGCTTATCTTTCACTTTAGTCTTTAAAATCTTGATGTTGATTTCTTCCACATTAAAAACTCTTGCCACTCATTTTTATTAGAATGGAATGGTGCAAACACAATTGAAATGGTTGTTGTGAACTTCAAAAGGAACTATGTGGCTCCTATACATTTCTTTAATTTGAGTACATTAGTAAGGGTTGGTCATTTATGATGGTCTCCATTTTCATAGGATCAATCTTGAGTTTTCCACCAATCACATAACCCAAGTACCTTGAGTATTGTTGAGTAAAATTTCATTTCTTAAGGCTTGTTGAAATTGATATTATCTCAATGTATCTAAAACCTAAATCATATGGGAGACAATTTCTTCTCAAGAAGAGCTAAAGATTGAATATTGTCCAAGTATACTATTATCGGTGAATCTAGAAAAAAACAACATTCATAAAACACATGAATGTCAATATATTATTTAAACTAAAAGGCATTACCAACAACTCATTTAAGCCTTTCCTCATCCTAAAGGATGTCTTCTAGGTGCCTTATTCTTTGAATCACACTTGGCGGTATCCTTATAATTCAAAGTCCATTTGTAATGAAGTAATTTGCATGATACAACCTATCCAACAAGTCATTGAGTCGGCATTAGTATTGGCATAAGCATGGAGATGTCAAAGACTTACACCTACAATTTTGTAAATATATCCTCTAATTCATCCCTTGGTATATTACTATACTCATCTACCACGAAATGGATTTAAGGTTCCTTTCGTCACCTTCGCTATGCTAATATCTAGGTCCTACAACTATCCACAAAAACCTAAAAGATAAACATTATGATAAATATTATCTATAAAGTATTATGGTTATTCTAATGTACAATGCATCATAACATATCTTAAAAAATTCTACTACATACACAATGAAATTATACTCGATTTTGCAGTGAATACTTATGGCTAAGTTATAATATTATAATAATACTGCTTAAAATATTGAAATATATTGAGAAAATAAGAATGAAAATACTATAGTGAATTCACAACATATCATGGGTGACTAGATTATTATTTCTCATAGTACAATGCAAAATATAGAGAAAGACAATTCACTATGGAATACATAGGCATCGTAGTCTATGAATATTCTATGACATGGTCACCTACTTCCTTCACTCTATTTTGAGATCCCACTCTTTTTCTTTGCCTAGAGTATAATAGTGAATGATTACAATAGGAATGGGACCACTTTCTCTCCTTTCGGCTTAGTTTTTAACATGCCCTAGTCATTAGGGTTACAGATTAGTTTTTGCACTCCCCAATTCCCAATTAGGATTAGCATTTTGTATCCTCTAGAATATTCTTGAAAATCCACATGTGAATAATGGGTGTTGATATGACATCCACTTGGTACTGTCAAAATGAGAGGTCAAATTTCTAAAGTGGTCACTTCCTATTACAAACTTTGTTTTTAGTCAAAAATATCTCATCTCAAAGCTATCAACATGTTCTAGCCCTCAACGCCACCCATTGCGTGGAATATGTCTATCTTGACCCCCAACAACTGCATTTACAAGGACCATATATATATATATATATATATATATATATATATATATATATATATATATATATATAATTAAATGTTACTACATAGTGGTTTTGAGAGTTGATCTTGAAAATGACAGCTACAAGTACATACCTCTATCTTTTCACCCCAAAAGGCACCAGAATGGATGGAAAATTTTATAGTGATTCATTACAAATCAAAGTGAAAATTTCATATATTCAATTTTAATAGAGATATTCCTAAACCATTTGAAGCAAGTACTTATATCTTGAGGTTAAGATAAGTGAGTGCATCTTCTCATCAACAACCTCAAAATATAAAATGTTAAAATCCCTTAAAACATTGTGATTAGAAACTTACATTTAAACCCCCGTAGACCCAAACCCACTTTCCTCTTTAAAGGAAATGGAATCCAAATTGTCAGGCCAAGAGTAACTTTGAATGAGTTTGTTGCATTTTCATTAAGAGATAATATGAAGATATAAAAGGAGATGGAGACTTTTGGGTTTCATCTCCCATTGTCTCTTTGTCTTCCAACTTCTTTTATTTTTGTTATTTACAACATGAACACGGATTACCTAATCCCAAAGATTAGGTTTCAACATTCCCCCCTTAATATGAAGGGATGTCAGTGAGTCCAAGAATCATTCTAAATCTTGCAAACTTTTCCCTTCCAAGAGCTTTGGTGAAGATGTCTGCAATCTACCCATTTGTGGAATAATGTCGTAGGTGGATTGTTTTGGCCTCAACATGATGTTGAATCAAATGGTATTTTGTATTGATGTGCTTCATTTGATCATGGAACTTTGGGTTCTTGGCCAACTTTCTTGCAAGGTGTTGTCAATCAAAAGAGGAGTTGAATTTACCTGTTTCTCCTGCAAATAGTCTAGAATTTTCCTGAGCCACACAATTTCCTTTGTTTCTTCAGTTGTTGCCACATATTCTACCTCATTTGTGGAATCTACTATAACTTATTGTATGCATGACCTCTAAGAGACAACTCCTGATCCAAGACTCATAACATAACCTAAAGTACATACTCCAGTTTCTTTATCTGCATCGAAATCTGAATCAGAGTATCCAATCAATCTGAATTCACCCACCAGTGTATACTTGATTCCAAAGTCGTGAGTTCCCTTCAAGTACTTTAGAACTCTTTTCCCAGCAGATCAATGACCCTCATAAGGCTTTTGCATAAACCTGAAGAGGATTCCAACGGAAAATGAAATGTTTTGTCTGGTAGTAGTCAGGTAGTTGATACTTCCTACAAGTTGTCTATATTTTGTTGCATCCTCAAATTATTTCCCTTAAGTGGATGTTAGCTCTAAGTTTTTTTTCCATTGGAGTAGTCAAAGGATTGCATTCGTCCACGCCAAACCTATTCAACATATCTCCAATGTACTTCTTTCGAGAGAGGAATATAAACTTCATATTTTGGGTTACTTCAATACCAAGATAGTAGTGAACATATCCCAAATCTGCCATTTCAAAATCGTTCCCATTAGAGGAAATTTCAGCCTAAAAGTGCCCATGAAACTTTCATGTAATTTCCATGTCATAATATGTAAACCAATCAAAATCTTTTAAATTTAAAAAGAGGTACATGTAAATATTTTGGAAGGAAAAGAAGAAAAACTACTTTTTTTAATTGTATTTTTGGTTTATCTCGTTATAGGTTTACTCAAATTCTAAGTGTAGACTCTCGTTGGATGCAGAATTAAATTCTACATCCAACATGTACCCATTATTCATAGTTTTGAGAAGACCCACATCAATAAAACTTGAAGATACATTAAAAAAACATGTTCAACATTCTTTTTAATGTATCTTCAATTTTTATCAATTTGGTTCTTCTCAAAACTATGCATAATGGGTACTCGTTGGACGTAGAATTTAATTCCGCATCCAATGAGTGCCTACACTTAGAATTTGAGTAAACCTATAAGGAGATAAGCCAAAAAATACAATTAAAAAAGTAGTTTTTTCTTTTCTCTCCAAAATTCATAACTCTTATTATTATTTTATATTAACTATTATTTTTCCTTAGAAGGCCACTTCTAAGTTGAAATTTCCTCTAACTTCAGTTCTTTCTTTATGGATAAAATGTAGCTCTCATTATTCCCTGTCATCAGAAGATCATTTGCATACACCACAAGATATACAACCATTTTTCCAACTTTCTTGTCAAACAAAGTTGCACCATTAAGATCATGTTTGAATTTAAGTTTCAGAATATGCTCAGTCAACTTCTCGTACCAGGCTTGTGGTGCTTTATTGAGGCCATAC
The DNA here is from genome assembly GCA_031772625.1 of Pinus tabuliformis. Lineage (NCBI taxonomy): Eukaryota > Viridiplantae > Streptophyta > Pinopsida > Pinales > Pinaceae > Pinus > Pinus tabuliformis. Next base: position 487,361,303 of record CM062813.1, read on the forward strand.
AAGGATTTTACAAGATTTCATACTTTGTGTTGTGACAATTCGCAATGAATCCTTCTAGCTGGGACATAAAAAGATTATCTTTCAGATCTTCATTCAAGAAAACAGTTTTTGCATCCATTTGATCGACTTTCCAACCATTTTGAAATGCCAAGGCAAAGAGTTTCTAGATGGTAGCCCATTTTGTTGTGGGGGGGAAGTCTCCTCATATTCAACCCCTTCCTTCTATGCAAAACCTTTTTCCACAAGTCCGGCTTTACGCTTGTTAAGTGAGCCATCTGCTTTATACTTATTTTTGAAGACCCACTTGCAGCCTATTGGTTTGGTTCCCAATGGAGGATCAACTAGCTTCTATGTGCCATTATTTATCAAAGAATCATATTATTTCTACATCGCTTCTTTCCATTCATTATGCGAAGTAGTTTCTTTGAAGGCAATTAGTTCAAAATATGTAGACAAATTCAGTTCACAATCATAAGAAACATCTATATCAACCAGTGAATCAGGATTGTCTACATCGCCTCCATTCTCACTGATTAAGCTTCTTGTTCATGTCTTTCCAACCTCATAAGGACAAACTCTTTCAAGTGTCTTTTTCAGCCATTTTGGAGGACATTTCTGAGATGTCCCGGGATGCTCAGTTGACTGAGTTGGGGCTAAATTGAGATTTAGTCTCCCAATTCTGTTAATCACATCACTCAAAGTGTGATCAGTAAATGGAGCTTCATGCAGGGGGAGATTGCTTCAGAAGAAGATTCCACAGATTGATCGAGTATAGGAATCGCCCCTTCAAGATGTGGAATCTGATTATCAAACTCTTGAAAAGACTTTGCATGTCTAAATCTATCCAAGTGATCAAGATGTTTCTCAACAACATTGTCAACCTTAGCATATTCAATAAATATCACATCTCTAGATATTATAAACTTCTTATTGACTTCATCATAAAGATGGTATGCTTTGCAAGTATCTTACCCCAAGAAGATACATTTGCGACTCCTTGCATCGAGTTTGTTTCTTTTTTCCTTGCGTATCAAGGCATAACAAGTGGAACCAAAAACCCTGAGATGCCTCACCGAAGGAATTTTTCCATACCACACTCATAGGGAGTCTTGTTTTTTATAGTATTACATGGACACCTATTCTTTATATACATAGCACATAGAACCGCATCAGCCCAAAACATCACCTTAACATTCTTGAAAAGCATCATGGAACGTACCATATTTAAGATTGTCTTGTTCATTCTTTCAGCTACTCCATTATGTTAGGGATTATAAGGCACGGTCGTTTGATGTTTGATCCCATGTTGGCGAAGATAGTTTTCAAATTCATTTGATATATATTATTTTCTATTATCAGTACAAATAGATCCAATATGAGATTTTGCATCATTTTCAATCCATGCATTAAAGTTCTTGAATGTTTCAAAAACTTCAGATTTGTTCTTCAATAAATAAACCCAACACATTTTGGTGTAGTCATCAATAAATTTCATCATTAATTTATTACCATTTCCAGAAGGAACAGGAATTGGGCCACACAAATAAAAATGAATGAGTTCAAGTTTTCTATGTGCTCTGGAATTAGAATCATGAAAATATTGTTTGTTGTGCTTTCCTAGAATACAAGCATCACATTTCTTAAGTTTCCTAGGAATTGTAAGGAAACCAATAACACCATTTTTCTTCAACAAACGAAGGTTGTCATAGTTCAAGTGTCCAAATCTAGCATGCCATAAAAGACTTGATGGAAATGTACCTTCATCATAGTGAGAATTGTATGAAAAGTTGTTTCCACAAGAAGAGATTCCTTGTAGCTTCAGAAGACTTTCTTCTTCTATCCTCATCATGACAAGTGAGTGATATGATGGTTTTTTTTACCTCAACCTTGCCATCAAATATATGAATGGAGTGTCATTGCTGGTGTATGTGGACCAAAGACAACAATTTTCTCCTCAGCTCTCAGAGGTATAGAACATCTTGTAGAAAAATTTTGGAAGACTAGGCAGTTTGGTCCTGATGGCTTGAGTTTTGACTTGTCTACAAAGTATATTGCTCCATCAACATTATCAGTGAATTGTTCAAAAAAATCTCTCTTGAAAGACATGTGGCAAGTTTCTCCTAAATCAAGCAACCAAGCATTTTTACATGAAGCAAGTGAAGCATTGAATAAGTCTTAAGTTACTCCAATATTACAATGTGCCACAGCATGATGAGCGGACTCGGGTGCTTTCCCTTTCCCTTTGTCAAGCATTTTACCTTTTCCTTCATTTTTTCCTGCTCAATTTTTTCCAAGGCAGCTTACAAGTTAAAGAATCATGTCCATCTCTATTGCATCATATGCAATGAAGATCAAACCTTTCTTGGAAATGTATGCCCCCTTGCCTCTAAAATTATTCCTTCCTCTTCCTCTTCAGCCACCTCTTCCTCTAGAAGAATATTATGCATGATTCTTCTCTTTTTGCGCAAGGCACACAACTCCTTCAGTAGATTGAGGAGTTGTATTCTTCCCAAAAGCCTTCTATCTTTCAGCAAACTTCTTCTCAAGGCAGTCAAAGGTAATCTCCTTAAGGTTGTTACTTGCTTCCAATGACTCAAGATAATGTGAATAGGTGGGATATAATGCCTTGACATAAGCTATGATAGGAATATATATTTCAACACCAGTGGATTTTATGTCATGCATAATGGATCTTACTTCTGATGCTAAGGCAAGAGGGTCATCATTTTTCAAATCAAGACTGAACAATTTAATCATCAATTGAACAACTTCAAGTTGAGAGTGTGAGTCATACAATTCCTTAAAATTCTTTAAGGCTTCAAAGTAATTTGAAAATTGAGAAATATGACGACTCACCTCTTCATTTATTGATGTTCTTATTTTCCCAAATTGCAAGTTCCTTATCAAAAGTAGGCATTTTAGATGCATTGCCTCCTTCACCTTCACAAACCCCTTTCCATAACTCATTGAAAATGAGGGTGTGTTTTATCTTCTAGGATCACTCTAGATAGCTCTCCTTGCCAGTGAGAACTACTGCCACTATAGATGAGAGAATGCATCATCAAAAAACACTTTCTTCACAACCTTACTTGGTGTCTTCTATTTAAGTAACAAGTTAATTTAATATGTAAATGGCATAACTTCACTCTTTATTATGCAAATAATCACATCATATATTATGTCACACCATATAAATGGGAGAACAACATATAATATAAGCATTTAATATTATAAAGCTTCACTTATGAGCCCTTAAACATGCCACCACTCATAATCCTCCAACATGACCAATATTCATATCATAAACATCCAAACATAATACCATCATGCTCATATCACTCCATTCAAACTTCACATTCTTGAAAAGAAAACAAAGCATATACACTCACTTATAGCATCAACGCACTTCATATATGTGCCAACCATAAAAAAAACTTCAACGAATTTGAAAGCATACCATTCAGCCTTTTAAAATATTCAACACATTTTTTTAAGGAATGGTAACTTCACACTAGGGCTCGGTCTTCAGGAATTTTCAATGCAAATCCAACATAACCATTCAACATATTTAAAAAAAATACTCCATGCTACATACATCAATCCATGTCATCTCGCAGCGTATTCAACACACAGTCATGCACCATCTCTCTCTAGCGTTCAATTCAATGTAGTCATCATTTAATTCAGGGAGGGTTCACCACGGTTCTCTATCAGTGTTCAATACAACATGCAAATGAATCAATGAGCCATACAAAAAAAAATTGGTTGCTTACAGCGTACACACAAGAGAGAACAACATGAGTTCATCGTCTAGCATAAATCCCTTCAAAACGCTTCAGTTCCTTTGATCTCATTGAATACTAAGATTCCACAAGTGTTTTGTTTGGCCTCCACCATTATATTGATTGATGCCTTGTAATGTTTCTTTTGTGACTATCAACAGCCCTCAACACAGAGATTATTCAAAAAACAATGATGAGACATAGGATAAGTATGTAGCAGTACTTAATAAAATGACCAAAGGGACAGTATATAACAAAGAGTGGTAGGAGTTAGTAGAAAGAGACTAATTTTGGGCCTGTGCTTTGATACCATTTCAGGCCAGGAGTAACTACGAATGAATTTTTTGCATTTGCATTAAGAGATAATATGAATATATACAAGGAGAGAGAGACTATTGGGTTTTATCTCCCAATGTCTCTTAGTCTTCCAGGTTCTTTTAATTTTTTTTATTTACAATATGTACATGGATTTACTAATCCCAAAGATTAGGTGTCAACACAAATCATCCACCACTAGCACTAGTGAGGTGAGACTTTTTTGATATATTTCCATGGTCATCAGAGAATGTTTAATGTTTAATCCAACAATCTGCACTATCCCCACACTTAAACCTAATCGATTTTTCTTATCTTTGATTGCAATATGAAGAATTACTAGGTAGAAATGATACTCCAGATTGGATATACTATTGCAACAAAAGGTGAAAATAAATGTTGTTGGAAATACACTTAAACCTAATCATTTTTTCTTATTTGCGATTGCATGATTTTGAATTACTAGGTATCAATGAGACCCCATACTGGATATAGTTGTAGAAAAAGGTGGAAATCAGGTGTTGTGGGAAATAAACAAGTAATTTGAGGAAGATTTTGCAATACTTGTTCAAGTTAAATATTATCAAGAAAGATGGCTTAAATATCTAGGTCTTCTTATCTCTTGGATCTACACATAAAATAAGTCCAATTGTCTAAATTACAAACCATCGGGGAACTCTTGGAAGTTATACCCATTGTCACGTTAGTAGAACCTTCCTTCACTCTAGGCCAAATTTTTTCAACATAAGGGGGAATTCCCCTACAAGATTCATCAAATATGTCCTTAAACACAATAACATTTTAAAATATTGAGAAATAAAAATATTATGAGTTTCTTTAGTTAAATGGATGAGAAGATGAGCAAGACTAGGTGCCTTTTTCCTTTCGGAAAACAGAGTCAAACCTAAACTTCCATTCGGGAAAATGGAGTTGAAAACCAAACTTGGTGACCAACCTCATAATGCAAGGTAAAAATCAATTAGTTATGTGATATATGAACATTACCATTTCAATCAACCACATTGATACATAGAACTAGTGAAAAGCTCTTGACAATGCCATTTCATACCCAATTCAACATCAACCAACATATGATATAGCCATCAAAATAAAGAGTGCAACCAACAATCATTGAAATATGAATAAATAGAAGCATTTATCTCCATTAACAATTATGGTTACATATAGGATTTGAAGGGTAAGTAATAATGATATAACCTTTCTTTAATAACCCAAAATAGCTTGTGGAAAGATGTAACCTTGGAACAATAGAAGTATGCTAGCTAAAAGTGACATTGAAACCCTAGCATAAGGTGATCAATAGTCAAACAAGATGAGCATTCCTTCACCAAAAACTCTTCCTCCCTTCTACCTAAAAATAACAATGATTTTGACCTTCTAGGGGGATCTCTCTCCATTTTAACTTTTTATATGTAAGTGAGGGATATTTCCTCTTTTATAGCTCTTCTCCTTGTTACCAACCAAATTAGTAGTCTTGTTAAGGTATGACAAGATGATAGGGGGACATCATTTGGGAAAAATTATCACTTTCACCTTAGAACAAGTCCCTAGCCTTAAGGCCAAGTCCTATAAATCTATGGGAGGCTTCCCTACAATCACAAAATTCTCCACCACGAGGCCCAATATAATTGTTCCTTGTAATTCCTCTTGGATGATGGAGTCTAGGAGTTAGTTTAGGATAATTGTGAATCTGAAAATGTTTTCTCACTGCAAAGAAATGTGGACTAGTAATGAAAAGAAACTCATACGAAGAATAAATATTCCTTAAAATTTCAAGAGACAAGAGTCCAAGCAGGAGCCACATGTCCATCCAAATCCTCCGGTGAAAGAGGAGTAGGATCAGAATCTATAATGTTAACAATAAATTGGTAAGAAATTTTAGTTGCAGACATGGGATATTCCATTCCACCCACTTTCCCTTCTTCTGATGTGGTTGTAGAAAAGGGTAAGGGTTAAAGATCTAAAAAATAATGAGTTCTAAAGAACTCTCTTCGAGAAGGGGCCTTGGATGATGAAATGGCACTTATTCAAGCTATTGGAAATAATACTGAGGGGGGGGGGGGTGTTGAATCAGTATTATCAAATCAATAACTTTTCATTTCCATAATCAGATTCATATACGCTACTTCAGTTAAGGGAACTCGCGTGTACACGCAACTGTGTTTAATGCAACTAGCATATATCTAGTAAACTTATGATTCAGTCAATCCATCATATTTTGATCTTTAATCAGTGCATCAGAACTTCATTAACCATATAAACAATAAACAGGTGCAGTAAAACAAAACAAATCATCACACATAAGAAACACACATGAACACCATGATATAAGGTGGAAACCCAATGTGGGACAAAAACCACCTGCTACTGTCTTCCTTTAATATAAGAAATACTTGTTTACAATCTTGTACTGGCACAGACTCGTACCAGTACGTAGGCACCCACTTGCAGAAGGCTACAACCTTCTCTTGTTCTCCAACTTCTACTGGAAGGGAGCTACAACCCCCTAGCTCTTGTACTAGCCGATATGTTTACTAGTACGTAGGCACGGGCCTATTGAAGGATACAACCTTCACTCGTTTTCCAAATGCTATTGGAAGGGAGCTCCAAGCCCCTGGATCTTGTACTGGCCAATATGTTTACCAGTACGTAGGCGCTGGCCTACAGAAGGCTACAACCTTCTCTTCTTCCTCCTGGGACCATGTTTCATAAATTTTCAGACTGGATACACCTGGAATACAACACCATAATCTGCAGGCCATGTTTCATCTAATTTTCATACTGGACCCATCAACAACATTGAAGCACAAAATCAATCACCACTGCAATACAACCATCAACTACACCTGCATCATCAATCTCTGAATCACCCAACACTGAATCACTGAAACCCTGTCATCAAAACACAGTCACCAGAACACAAAGCAAAACACAGAACTCTGCAACAACCATTATAACCAACAACAACCTCAAATATGAAATCTCATAATGTATATGCTACTCTGATTAACTGAACCAGCGTGTATACGCGCTTTTACCAAAGCGAACCGGCGTACAGATCTGCAAATATTTACTCATAATTTTGCAGCTATGCCAGACATCAGTCATACCCAGATCGTAACATTTATACAATAAAATATATGTCAGTAATTCAAATCTAGACTATCCATGATCAATCACATAATTATAATACATTCCAAGCCTTAAGATCCAGATCCATCGTCCATCATCATCCACATAGGTGTATCCTTAGTTCAGATCAGGAAAAGCATCACAAACCCATAACTTGCATACTGGATATCACCCTTCATCAGATATTCAATACTTGCACACTTGCACACATTGGCCTAATGATATTCTCCTCCTTATACAGTTTTAGGCCTTTCTCAATACCATGCTCCAAAACCACTTAGGACCAATACCTTGGACCAAATACCTGGGGTCAATACCTCGGACCAGATACTTTGGACCAATACCAAAATACCATGGACCAAATACCAATACCCAATACATGTACACGCCTTTCCTTCTGTGAAATTATGTGTGTATGTTATACGCACCTTTGTATATAGTGAACCTACATGTATACGCGACTTGGTCAATGGTGAACTTGCATATACCTTTTCGTATACGCTACTTTGTATACAGTGAACCTGTGTGTATACGCAGCTTGGTCAATGGTGAACCTACGTATACCTTTCTTTCTTCATTCTTTGTTGTTTACCTGCTATACTGTGATCTTTCATCTAAGAGAGTTGCCATCAAGGACAACACCCGTGTCATATCTGTATCATAATGCCAACACGAGAAATAGGAGAAGGAAGATCAAAAGTACCCATCAACGAGGAATACATTTTGACTCCTAAATTCTCAATCGGCTACTTGGCATTCTTCAACAAGGGAATGGTAGAATCAGAGGATATATCAGATTCTTTTGGAGAATAATCCATCTAATCAATAGTAAAAATTCTCCCTTCATGGGGAAAGCATAGGATGTGAAATAATGATGATACAATGGAATCCATTTCATAAATCCAATTTCGTCGCAATAAAATATTATAACTCAAATTCCCATTGACTATTTCCACCATGATATTGACCACCTTTCCCACAACACAAATGGGAAAGGCTAGAATAATTCCATGTGGCCTATGAGGATAACCATAAGTAGGTGAAGGAACAGCTTTAAGAGATCCAATAGCTTTCCAACATGCAATCGACATGACACATGTGGGAGCTCCCTCATCAACTACAGTTCGAAAAATATTGGTCTTTTGATATGTAGATTTAATCTGGAAATCCATATGATGAGGGAGTCTCTTCTTAATATTTGACATGTCAAATGTAATAATAAGAGATATTTTTAGATTTATTTCCCTGATTGCAGTGAGAAACGCACTCCTTTATGATGGACACGACTGGAGTACCTCAAATGAAAACATCGCACAATGATTTTGAGCCAGATCTTCAATAATGGAGTAGTTATAGGTAGCCTTTGCATTAGGGTTGATTGTCGAACATTTTGCAGAGCCTTTTGGCATCTGCGGTATAGGCTCAACTATGTGCCTCTTAATATGGAGAAGCTTTGGAACATCGAGAACGACCTTAGACTTAGAGGATTCTGGTTCAACATAATCATGTGATCTTGTAGCAACATCAACATGAGAACTCATCATGTATACATTCGATGGATTTTCCCCTTCCTAGTTGCCCTCTGTGGGGGTTCCAGTATTAGCATTTGTGCTAGCAAACATTTGTTGCCCTTGGGGAAAAGGGTTAGTCAGAACAACCTGGGAGCTAGAAGAACCCTGTTGCACTAACAAGTGATGAGCATCCTGAATCTTAGGGAAAAGATGAATTAAATGGTCTCCATTACACAATTTTCAAAGAAAATTAAATTTCGTTTTTGACTCCCTTTTACCCTCCCTAGCATTATTACTAGGTTTGTTCGCATTTCCCTTCCCATCCTTATCTTTCTTCTTACCATGTTCCTTTTTCTTCCCATCATGTTTTTTATTTCCTTTGGGGTTAGAAGATTGGACAACGTTAATAGTTAAAGGTTGAGAAGGCATAGGCACTGACAGCGATGCCTGAATGAAAGAAGCGGTTTGTAAAGACAACTATTGAAATTGACTTAATAGGTTAGCTATGTTTCTATTGATCAATCTGACTATCTCGTCGGCATGGGGACCTAGCTTTGGTTTGCTAAATCAATCTTGGATCGAGGAGAATCAGGAAAAATCTTATCAAGAATCCCAAACTGAGAATATATAAGTTCTAACTATTGGGCTCTAAAGATAGCATGTTCTTTGGTGAATACCCCAGATTACATCCTTAGAAATTTATGGGTGTAAAGATTTTAAAAACCATTCGAGAAGGAATTCATTAGGAATATAGGATTTAATAAGCCTCTTCCTTCTTCGCCATTCCTGAATATGGTCAGAAATGTGAGTTGCCTTATCTTGTTGGAAACTAGCCAATAGCTCAGTTCCAGCATCATATCGAATGCGCAACTGAAAATGGTTCAAAAAAATAGTAGCAAATTTGCAAAATGAAGCAAAGGTACCTCCACTAAGCTTTATATACCACTTGGAAACATTTCCAATTAAGGTGCATTGCAACAATCTCAACATCATTGAATCATTAATTAGGGAGTTAGATGAACACGATAAATGGAATGTTGTTACATGGTCAGTTGGATCCTCCCTAGACTTTCCTTCGAAAATTGGAATATCCGATGGAATTTTGGTGGGAACCGAAGGCCAAGCTAGATTATATCAGATTGGGTCGTTTGTCAATTTTGAAAGATATAGAAAATTTAGGGTTGCCAAGAATGGTAAGCGTGGAGGATCTTGAGAATTCCACCCACCATGAGTAGGATTCCCAACATTTTGAAAAGAATATCCCGGATTTGTAGAGGAGCCAGGTTCCCGAGGATTGTTCGTAGAATAAAATGAATCATAAGAAAAACCCTGTGGTCCAGAAAAAATTGGAGTTTGACCACCTCCTGTCGAAGGGTTACCATTGCCAGGAAAATTTTCCTTAAGTGAAGTATTGAAAGGAGAGGAGAGCCCTTGGTATGGGTTACACACATTAGCGAAGGTAGAATAACCTTGAAAGGTTCCTACGGAGGAGTAAGGCATGTTCCCCTATTAACCAAAAGAAAATTGATTCCCAACTCCTAAACCACTAAAAGCAGGGTTAGTCCATCCTTGACCTCCTTGAAAAGGATTATAACCTTGACCTTGAGCAGAGAAAGGCAGTGATCCTAAAGAAGGGTTAGAATGAGGTATATGACCACTTCCAAAAGGAAAACCCTGGAAATATGCTGAACCACTAGCCATAGAAGTCATAGTTGTGGAAACAGTGGATGAGACAGTTAAAGGAACTGAAGGAATTGCACAAGAAGACATCCCAAAGGAGAAGGAACCAATGTGGGAATAAAAAGCTTGGGTGTCCCCACTCAAAGATGGAATGGAGGTAGAGACAAATATTGTAGTGCTATGAGTGATAGTAGATATAGCAATTGTACATCCTCCTTAAACTGAAAGAGGAATATGCAGACTAGTAGCACTCATAGCCGAAATCGTGCTCCCAGCAGTGGTCATCGTAAGAAAAGAACGAGAAATACCAGAGCTTATCAGCCTACGAGTCGGGGTCCCAATTTATAATAGAACATCTGGATAATTGGAAGGAAAAGGTGATGAATGAGTCACAAGGGACTCAAGAATATCTTCAACCTCAACTTCATCTTCTGACTGGAAGAGAACCCTAGAAAGGACTTGATTGCACCTATCCAAATCATGAATTACACTAGGTCCACCCTATGAAACTATAGCCTAGATTGGAAGATCAATCTCTGATGCGTTTGTTGTTACTGATTGAAAATAACCAACAGAATTTCTCCTACGCCTTCTAGAAGAAGATTTGACACTCGTAGGTGAGAACCCACAAAGCCTCCTAGACCGATGAACTAGTCGATCAGCCATTTTTAATTATTAAGAGAACTTGTAAAGACTCAAAAAATTATAAATTTATGGAAATCTAGGAGCAAAGAGCACTCACTAAAATGTCCCTAAATATGCAACCAATCAAGCTACTTTCATTAGATAAGGACCTTTCGAAAATTAGGACCAGACACCAAAATACAAGAAAGCGAAGATAGGGACCTTTCGAAAATAGTTTGGGATAATTACGACCCAAGCCTACTGGTGGGCCCCAGTATTTTAGCAATAATGCTACAACTCCTGGAACTCCCTTCTTTAACAAACTTGGAAGCGACGGTGCTCTATGCACAAGTACTAGCTCTTGCCGCAGCTGTCACTTGGTCAGCTGGCACAAGTCTGCTAGGGCTCAAGCCAACTTCTATATGTTCTCAGAAGAAGCTTTCTAAATGATGAATGAAGACTATCTGAAAGGAAATTAACCTACTTTGCAAGAATGAACTGAAAGCCAACAAAACATGGAAACCCTAGTAAACCCTAATCTGACTAGTCTAATCTCTATGATGCAATGGTGGGAGTGAAAACTTTTAGAAATGATGCCATTACTTCTAGTGATATGAGATGCATGAATTTAAACTACTTCTACTGAAAAGAACATTGTTTTTGTATTTTTGCTTAAGTGGTTGGAGTTATTATGATTTTGTTTCTTATTAGGGTTTGACTGTGCAGGGGTAGTTCGAAGGGAAAGAAATCTTGGGAAAGGTCAGGAGGGCTAGGAAAGGTTCCAGGGGATCCAAAACATCATTCCACAGAAGTCCACAACGTTCAGGTGCTCGGCAACCGAGTTTGCAGGCTTCTACAGGATGTCTGCAGGGGATCCTATAGGATGTTCAGAGATTTCTACAGGATGTTCTGAAATGGGATTTTGGAGCATGGGTGAGTGAGGGAAGATGCATGAGTGGATATGGAGGTAGGATAGGGGTCTGAAGTGGCCTAGGAACTGATGGATGAAGCTAAGGAATGGCGAGGATGGTTCAATTTGTTCAAGGGAGAGTGAAGCAATGTTGCACAAAAATTAGGGTTTTGGGAGCGAATGGCAAACGTGAAGCAAGGGTTCTAAGTAGAGGGTAGAGTGGATGGTGCTGATGGAGAATAAGCATATGAAGGAGTGGTACAGGTGCTCTGCAAGTCGTTTTTCCAATCTGAACCAACAAATACTTATGAATTCAAAGACCTAATTAAGTTGACCTAATTTGCTAGCTGTTAGTAAAGAGAATGAACAGAAGTGTGACCTGCAATGAAACCATGTATTTTAACTCATGCAAATAAGAAAATGAAAGTTTGAACTTGTAACCAACTTCTACACATGAAAATCAAACACTAGTGATTGCATGGCAAAGCAAAATCAGTGTTTTTGTGGGCAGCAAAGTCATCCTGGTCACAGCTCCTGATCCCACTAAGGGAGAGGTGAAACCACAGATGTTTGTTGGCCCTTTTCTTGAAGCTTTTTTGTTAACAACCTATCAACTAAATCTGAGCATGAAAAGCTATTTTACACATTAAAAAACAAACTAAATAACAACACAAGAGTTAGATCTAAATAGCAGATTTTATTCTAAGAATGCAGCAAACACATAAAGATAAACGAAGGAGGTACTGGGCGCTTGAGATGGGCCCAACCCCAAGAGCTACAGCCTCCCAAGAGAGATTTTGAGCTGGTGCAAAGCTAGATTCATTTTTATTGATCAAGAAATGAAAAGTTACATCAAAATTGTCCACAAGAAGAACTTGCAAATGAGCTGAAAGCAGAGCTAATCTATTGCATCCAAATCGAACCATAAACTAGCTAACTATTGGCTACAAAATGACTAACCATTAGCTAACTATCTACTGGATAACTAGCTAACATCCCCTGGCTAACAAAATGACTAACTGGCTAACCAAAATGAGGCCCTAAGCCTTCTTATTTATACAAATTGAGGACCCAACAGTCCTCCTAAACTTTAGGGACTCGGCTGCCCAAAACTTGGAGTTAACAGCAGTCCTACTTGACTTGCTTGGCTGCCCTTGTGCTGATTGATTCGGTGGCCCTTGAACTCCAAGCTGATGGCAGAGAATTCGAGGTAAGGGCCTATAAATGAAGGGGACACCTTCCTACAAATCCTCTAGCTTGTTCTCCCACGAATTTGGCTGCCAAGTGCTCATTAAGACCTTCAATTTTGTCTCCAAGTTGACCAAAAAGGCTACACAAAGCACCCATTAGACTTGTTGGCATAATGACTAACAAAATTCACTCTATTAACATAAATATAATCAAAAACATGCAATAAACTAATGAGAATGGTGGATTAAGTCAAATTAGGAGGTTGAATGAGCCCGAATAATTGTCCATTTTTGGGGCTCATCATCACCCCCTACTGAAAGTGTTGCTCATCGTCTGAGCAACCAATCTCTCTCCTCATCTTTGATGGCCCTGGTGGCCTCCTTGGCTAACATCTCAGCCGATTTCTCCTTTGGCTTCCCTCTTTTCAAACTTCCTGTAGAAACAGTTTGCTGGCTTCCTATAGAAACAATCCTCTGTCTTCCTGTAGAAACAGTCTGCTAACTTCCTGTAGAACCAATTTTCTCTAATTTTGCTTTCTTGGATGGGGGTGCCTTCTCCTTGAACTGTGTTGTGGCTGCCTTGGGTGTGTCCCTACTTGTTTGGCCTTTTTCAGTCTTCTCTGCTCGTGCTTGCAACCGCTTCTCCCTTGGCATTTGTGTTATTTTACCACCCCCTGCTTTGGCCTCAACAGCTTGTCCTTTTCCCTCATTCCTCTTCCTGTTCCTTCTGTGGTGGTCTTTCTTGTGTTTGTTACATCATCATTGAGACCCTCACTGTTGCTTCTTTATCATATCCATGAAGTCTACCTGAAGGTTAGATCTCCATGTGTGTCTAAACTGTAATTGCAACCGTGGAATTTTATTTCAAATACCCATTGAGAGATATCAAATTACAGTTCACACTGAGGTATGCAGGCCAATATAAATCGTATGCTGAGATCCTTGATCATAGGACAGATCCTTCAACTTCATCTCTTTGATCTCCATCAAGTGGAGTCCAGCATTGCAAATTCGAACAGTTTTACTGAGTATGCAAGCACTGTTAAGTGCACCAAATCCAGATGACCCTCTTTCTGAAAACATTGCAAAACACTGGAAGACAAATGAAATTGAGGCTGTGGAAACAGCGAAAGAATGGATAAGGCTGTATGCAAGTGGGGCCTGACATTCTACATCGATTCATTCAATAGTATTGTTCTAATGTGGCATTTGTGCGAATGAACAGGCCTTGTATGAGTGGGCCATCTTGCAGATGACCTACTTACATGAAGCCACAGAGAAGTACTTATTCCAGTTATTTCCAGTGTGTGACTACTTTCTAGTCCAGATCAAGCTTTCGATATTACATCTTTCTCTTTGATCTCGGATGCGAGGAGAGCTGTTGCGCATTGGGGCATTCACAACTATCGATGATGACATGAATAGCTGCTCTTCCATCTCTACGTCTTATTTCTACCTCTGGTGTTGAGTGGTTCTTTTCCTTTTGTGCAGCCACTGTTCCTATTTTCACCTTGTAAAACTTGCTGGTGAAACTGTCATTGAACTGGAATGTATCTTTTTCACCTATATCCCTGCCCATAGGTTCTTTACGCAGTACATTTTCCCTTTACACGGGAAAGAGATTGCAAGCACCTTTTCAGGTCTGCAGCTAGGATATCTGTTTCCTGTTCAATTTCTTTATAGCTCAGACAATTTGCTGAATTAAACAGCATTAGAATACACATCTGATAAGAGGAAACATTAAGTTCATGTTTCCTAGATTTACCAAAGGTTGCTTTTAGGTCTGTAGTTCCCATGTTAGTCTGCCATGTCAATCTCCAGCTTGGTGAAGAAATAGAATGTGGCATAGAGAAACAAGTAAAATGCTGAGGAGCCTGCAGTCAAATAAGATCTCTACCACCAGTTGTAATCTTCACTGCACAATTCGAAGTAGCACAAGATAATGGTGATCTCTACATATGTAACAATGAGGATCACAAAGACAATGAACAGGAACCCAAATATACAGTAGAACTGATGCATCCATATTGAAGTTAATCTGAAGAACAATCCAATGAATACAACTCCAAAAGGCAGCATGCCTCTGATTGGTATTGAAAAAAATGGGCTGCATATACCAAGCTTGCTCTAGAATCTGCCTGGGGATTTGATTGGTCTTCACTGGATCTTCAATTGTAGGTTCATTGTAGCCAAAGTAACTACTGGCACAGAAATTCCAAACCATAAAAGGACTGAGGCAAACATAGTCTCGAAAGGAACTACACCAGCTGATTTTTTCCCATAGCTGTGCATTGAGAATAAAGAAAATGCAAAAGGCAATGCCTGGAAACAAGAATGTGGTTTCAGCGTGTTCCTCCTCTGTTCTGTGCCCTTGAACATCTTAGATAGACGTGACAATGCATACCCTGCAAAGAAACCCATAAACACTCATAATAGTAGCATAGCTGTCATTAAACTTCCACGGTTCAATGTTCGCATCATGATCATTGCAACAATTTCGGAGAGAAATAAAACAACCATCAAATGAGTTGATGATAGAGAACCAATTAACTGATTGTGCACACTTCAGTTGAGGACGTGGAAAGTGCAGATGAACAGCAGTTCATGAGTTTCAGCCAAGCCGTCTTTAATTGCTGCGTGATTTGTGATGAGGTGGCAAAAACATGTGCGCTAGATTTTTCAAACTGCAGTGATGTTATGAACTACATGTCTTCTTCTCTCTGTTAATTATTTGACGTCCTGTGCACTAGAGTTCAACAGATCTACCACTAACTGTGTTTTCCAACTTCCACGTGAATGACTGATCCATGCATGATGCGTGATTTTTGCCTGGATGAGTGCAATCGAATATGGCTAGCTTCCTGGCTGAATCCCACCATCTCATTCATTCATGAAATGCTTAGACTAGATTCATGTAATAGATGAACAAGGTTTAGTCACGTACCTGAAGTCAAACAGCTGCTTGTGAAGCTTTTTTGCTGCTGCATGCTCTGATTCTGTTGCTGCATGCTTGGATCCTTTGATTGCATGAGGGCTTGGCTGATGATTTTTGATTGCTTTTCCTTGTGCAGGTGTCCTCTGGCCGGATCTGAGCTGCATGCAATTGTTTCCACGTTCAGATCTGCACCTTCAAGCTGCTGCTGCTGCATGGTCACAACACCAGAACTTGTTTTCGCCATTGCTCTCAAACGTTAAACCGGATTGATCTGAAACTTGGTGAGCATGTTCCTATCATCATTATGCATCTCCCATAGTAAAATCGTGATCAATGGATGCACGGATTTCGAGAAAAATGGAAAATGGCTGAAGATTTCAGAGCTCGATTTCTCGGAAACCGTGCATCGGAATCGGCTGAAACTGCTTGGGTAGGCTACTATCACCCATATACATATCCCCATGAAACAGGTTTTGAAATGGATGCACGGATATGGAGAAAATGCAAAAATGGCTGATGGTGATGGAGGCTGATTTCTTGGAAACCGTTCACCGGAATTGGCTGAAACTGCTCAGGCATGTTGCCATCTCCCTTGTACAATTCCCCATAAAACGGTTTGTCAAATGGATGCATGGTTTTCAAGTTATGGCAAGAACAAATTCTGTTCTATGTGTTTTTGCTTCAAGGCACTTTGCATGTGTTTGCATGGAAGGGAAAACTAAGCTTGGGTTGTGATGCAGATATGGAGATGATGGAGGAGGAGTTGGAAGATTGCATGAGGACTTCTGAACCCTTGAGGAAGCTACAATGTTAGCCAAACCACTTTTTGAAATCCATGTCTAGTTTCCCACAATTTCTACAGGAAGTTCCTGTAGAAGCACAATGAGGTGGAAAAAATGATGGAGAGAGGCAAGGGATGGCCACCTAAGTGCTTGCAGGCCTAATCAACAGATTCCCACCATCAGATTCCATTTTAGACTTAAATTTGGTTCGTCCAAAGGTTCTACAGGATGTTTCCTGTAGAAATACAGAGCTTCCTGTAGAAGGCACAAAAAAGATTCCTTTAACCTTGATTTGAGTGCTCCTCCTGTCATGAAACGTCCTTCTTGCAACCTGCAATGTCATTGCTGCAACATGAAATTATTCAATGGAGATTAGCTTTATTTTTCTTTTTCTTTTTCTCTCTTTTTTTTTTTTGAAAAACAACTAGGGCGCCTCATGGAGGTTTTCACCCTAATTGCCTGCCCTGGGCGCCTCCAAGGGAGGTTTTCACCCAGAGATCTTATTCTCTTTTCTCTTTTTTTTTTTCCAACCCATTGACCGCCTCATGGAGGTTTTCAATCAATGAGCCAATCTAAGGCGCCTCCGAGGAGGTTTTCACCTTAGATTTCTATTTTCCTCTTTTTTTTTCATTTTTTTCTTTTTCTTTTTTCTCTTTTTTCTTTTTTTTCTTTTTTCTACCCTACCCTACTTGAAAAACAAAATCATTTTCAAGTATAAGAATACTTCCAATGGAGCCATGTGCACATCGAGATTAGAGAAAAAATGATGTGAAGGCTCGAAATGCATGCTTTGATAGGTATCCAGATCTCAGAGACCAAATGATCTGACTTTGAAGGGATCAAACATAGCTGAGGAAGAGAGTACTGCTGCAACTTAGTGACTGTCTGGAACCATGTCTCAATATAGCTTTGATATCTTTGGTCCTTTTGTTGATCTGGATCATGTTTCATGTCACCTTCTAACATGACTTTCTCATCTTCCTCTTTTTGTTGATCTTTCTCTTGAGTACATGGAAGATTTGATGGTAACCATGAGGAAGCTTTCTCGATCTCTGATTCTGATCTCTTCTCTTCATCAAGTGAAACCCATGGTTCTTTGATCTCCTCTTTTGAATCTTCTTTTGCTGGATGTGATCCTTCAATGCTTTCAAGATGATCTCTTTTTTTTAATGCTTTTCCTGAGCTATGGTGAAGATCATTGAGCTCAAGAGGAGTTGTTTGCATATGTTGTGCCTCAGATTTGCAATGGGGTTGAGCTGCTCCATTGTATGGCTTTGGAAATGGTACGGGTAGTTGAGTGGAGGTGTGAAATTGAGATGGAGATGGATGGCATTGTGGTTGGGTAGGCATTTGGGGTTGCCTTGGTGGAGGAGGAGGCGATGGTTGTGGATGAGCAGGTGGTGGAGGAAAATGAGCGGGATGAGAGTTGTACTGGGGCCTCCACCCCTGATGAGGTGCATTCCACTGAGGCTGTGGCTGAGCATAAGAGTGAAACGAATGAGCAGCTGGTTGGGCATAATATGGATCTGTGAAGGAACAAGGAGGAGGTGTGAACCAAGAAGGATGAGCAGGGGGACCCCAAGAAGGCATGAAAGTGGCTTGATAGGGGTCATAATAGGTCTCGGGTGTCCCTTGCAGTTCCTGCTGGTAAGATCTAGGTCCATGCGGCCAACTTTGGTTCATGTAATAGAGTGATTCAGTGGCTCCTTTGGCTCTCTGATATGCAGCTTTGAATCTGGGTAAGGAAGGGCACTGGTCTATAGGATGGTATGCTTCACAGACAAAACACACTTCTATGGAGTACAATGGACATTCGTTCCTAGGATGCTTTCTAGTGCACCTAGGACAAAAAATGACCAAAGCCCTCTTGGCTTCCTCTTGCTTCTGTTGGATCCGCAAGGTATCCAGTTGCATGGCAAGAAACTGCCTCATATCACTCTTGAAATCTTTGATCTGATTTTCAAATTCATCTTTGGACAAGATGTTGCTCCCAACATTTCTACTTGTAGCCATTTGCTCCAGAAGAATGTTTTCTTCTTCTTCTCCCCTAGAGGTTCTTTAAATATGCCTTGATGTCCACCCAGGGGTTCTTTAATCACAGCCATCGAAGAAGAGAGAACGTTGGCTGTGTGAAGCAGTGGGGGTGTTGTGCAATCATTTTTCTAACTTATCTCTACTCCTACAAGACATGAAATGAAATCTTTTTGGTTGATTTTTTCTTTTTTCTACTTCTACATGCAAAAATGAAATAGATTGAACTACAACTAACTATCTTGCTAAAATGAAAATGCGGAATTGAAATGAAAGCAGGAAAGGACTAATCTATTTTGCTCAAATGAAATTGCAGGAATGAAATGCTAGGCTACGCTTGCGGAATTGAAATGCTAATCTACGCTTGCAGAAATGAAATTGCAGAATTGAAATGCTAATCTATGAAAGCGAGAAATTCTAATCTATGAAAGCGGGAAATGCTAATCTACTTTTGCATAAACGAAATTGCATAATGGAAATGAAATAAACTACTTAGCAGAAGATTGTAGTGGAAAATAGAAGAAAAGCGACAATCACCAATACTCTGATGCTTCCCCGGCAACGGCGCCAAAAAGATGGTGGGCCCCAGTATTGTAGCAATAATGCTACAACTCCTGGAACTCCCTTCTTTAATTTTATCAACCCGGTAGTTCGTAACAAACTTGGAAGCGACGGTGCTGTATGCACAAGTACTAGCTCTTGCCGCAGCTGTCACTTGGTCAGCTGGCACAAGTCTGCTAGGTCTCAAGCCAACTTCTATATGTTCTCAGAAGAAGCTTTCTAAATGATGAATGAAGACTATCTGAAAGGAAATTAACCTACTTTGCAAGAATGAACTGAAAGCCAACAAAACATGGAAACCCTAGTAAACCCTAATCTGACTAGTCTAATCTCTATGATGCAATGGTGGGAGTGAAAACTTCTAGAAATGATACCATTACTTCTAGTGATATGAGATGCATGAATTTAAACTACTTCTACTGAAAAGAACATTGTTTTTGTATTTTTGCTTAAGTGGTTGGAGTTATTATGATTTTGTTTCTTATTAGGGTTTGACTGTGCAGGGGTAGTTCGAAGGGAAAGAAAGCTTGGGAAAGGTCAGGAGGGCTAGGAAAGGTTCCAGGGGATCCAAAACATCATTCCACAGAAGTCCACAACGTTCAGGTGCTCGGCAACCGAGTTTGCAGGCTTCTACAAGATGTCTGCAGGGGATCCTACAGGATATTCAGAGATTTCTACAGGATGTTCTGAAATGGGATTTTGGAGCATGGGTGAGTGAGGGAAGATGCATGAGTGGATATGGAGGTAGGATAGGGGTCTGAAGTGGCCTAGGAACTGATGGATGGAGCTAAGGAATGGTGAGGATGGCTCAATTTGTTCAAGGGAGAGTGAAGCAATGTTGCACAAAAATTAGGGTTTTGGGAGCGAATGGCAAACGTGAAGCAAGGGTTCTAAGTAGAGGGTGGAGTGGATGGTGCTGATGGAGAATAAGCAGATGAAGGAGTGGTACAGGTGCTCTGCAAGTCGTTTTTCCAATCTGAACCAACAAAGACTTATGAATTCAAAGACCTAATTAAGTTGACCTAATTTTCTAGCTGTTAGTAAAGAGAATGAACAGAAGTGTGACCTGCAATTAAACCATGTATTTTAACTCATGCAAATAAGCAAATGAAAGTTTGAACTTGTAACCAACTTCTACACATGAAAATCAAACACTAGTGATTGCATGGCAAAGCAAAATCAGTGTTTTTGTGGGAAGCAAAGTCATCCTGGTCACAGCTCCTGATCCCACTAAGGGAGAGGTGAAACCACAGATGTTTTTTGGCCCTTTTCTTGAAGCTTTTTCTGTTAACAACCTATCAACTAAATCTGAGCATGAAAAGCTATTTTACACATAAAAAAACAAACTAAATAACAACACAAGAGTTAGATCTAAATAACAGATTTTATTCTAAGAATGCAGCAAACACATAAAGATAAATGAAGGAGGTACTGGGCGCTTGAGATGGGCCCAACCCCAAGAGCTACAGCCTCCCAAGAGAGATTTTGAGCTGTTGCAAAGCTGGATTCATTTTTATTGATCAAGAAATGAAAAGTTACATCAAAATTGTCCACAAGAAGAACTTGCAAATGAGCTGAAAGCAGAGCTAATCTATTGCATCCAAATCGAACCATAAACTAGCTAACTATTGGCTACAAAATGACTAACCACTAGCTAACTATCTACTGGCTAACTAGCTAACATCCCCTGGCTAACAAAATGACTAACTGGCTAACCAAAATGAGGCCCTAAGCCTTCTTATTTATACAAATTGAGGACCCAATAGTCCTCCTAAACTTTAGGGACTCGGCTGCCCAAAACTTGGAGTTAACAGCAGTCCTACTTGACTTGCTTGGCTGCCCTTGTGCTGATTGATTCGGTGGCCCTTGAACTCCGAGCTGATGGCGGAGAATTCGAGGTAAGGGCCCATAAATGAAGGGGACACCTTCCTACAAATCCTCTAGCTTGTTCTCCCACGAATTTGGCTGCCAAGTGCTCATTAAGACCTTCAATTTTGTCTCCAAGTTGACCAAAAAGGCTACACAAAGCACCCATTAGACTTGTTGGCATAATGACTAACCAAATTCACTCTATTAACATAAATATAATCAAAAACATGCAATAAACTAATGAGAATGGTGGATTAAGTCAAATTAGGAGGTTGAATGAGCCCGAATAATTGTCCATTTTTGGGGTTCATCACCTACCAACAAAGGTAATAGAAATAGTTACGCTGACCCTAGACATTAGGACTGGACACCAAAATATAAGAAAACAAAGATAAGGACCTTTCGAAAATAGTTGCGGATAATTACGGCCCAATCCTACCAACGAAGGTAACAAAAATAGTTACACTGACCCCCAGACAAAATCCTTTGTCGGTGCAAGCGCCTGAGCTTCGCAAGGGAAGTACTAATGAGAGTGATGCAACATCTTCCTCAGGTACCATGGGTATTCCCCCCCCCCCCGTAGTCACCTATGTGGTCCTTAGGAATGGCAACTAAGGTCACCAGTTTGTATCGGAAGTCGGGTCGAATAGTCTTTGGTTGGGATCTAACAAGTAGGAGAGGGGATATCTCTCTTCCCTGCATTCACTCGCCCTCGTTCTTAACTCCCAGAAGAGGAGATTTCCCACACAACTTAACGACATTGGATTTCACTCTTTTAATCAACTTCTACGTTTAAATTCAAAGTGGCCTTGAAGAGTTAACTCTCCACACACCTATTCCAAGGCCCTAAATGACCTATACTAGTTTATCTAACTATGAAAAATCAAAAAATTATAGTTCATTTTAGTTTTAGCACTTGATTTTAATGGCTATTCTTAAGTCAAGGAGAAATGGAAGTGCAACTTATGATGTTATTTGACGCAAGAAGAAATCAATAGAAAACTTGGCTACATGCATATGAAACTCTTTTTCTTCAATGAAAGAGATTTCTACAAAAGGTTCTATGAACAAACTAAGAAAGCAAAAAAAAAAAAAATGTTTTTCAAAGCACGCGCTCACACACTCAAAATCTACAAAAAGACTAAAAATGCTTACAGTGCAACTATCCTAATGCAAATTAAAAATGCTTAATGCAATATTCTAAGGATTACTCTTAAAGCAAGAAAATGTGTTTCTCAAAGAGATCAAGAGGCCAAAACTTGAGAAAAAGGAGGAAGAAATTAAATCACAAACGTTTCCCCAAAATCAAGCAAATTCAACCTAATGAAAAGACTTCAAACTTGCTCAAAAATGATAAGAAGACCAAAAAGAAAAATAAAGGAAAAAAAAAAGATGTTTTTATCTTTCTTCTTTTTAAGTGCACAAAGAGTTCTTGAGAAAACAAAAACTAGTAAAGAATTCAAGATCAATATTCAAGCATAAAGAACCTCAAATTTCACAAGCCATAGGAATCATTAACATGATAAGACTTAAAGTGAAAATAGGTTGCAAACTCAAACAAACTGATCTGAACAGCGGCATAAAAACTCCAACAAACAAGAAATATTTCAAGAAGACCAAGAAAAAATTCTCAAGGTTGCAAGAAGGGCTTTCTCAAAAACCAAGAAACAAGTAAATATGTGAACTTTCAAGAAAGTGAGGCACAGCAATGTAAAGGCTGGGTTATAAGTGAGTTGAGACCAATTCCCTGTTCCAAAAGCTTTAAACAGGGAAGCACTTCACTAAGAAGCCTTGAACCCAAACACAAAAACTAACACTTCACCAACAAGCGCACCCTAGGTTGATTAGGTTTTTCCACAAAGAGAGATAGGAAACTGAAAATCTACAAGAAGAAAGACTCTCCCAGATAACCAATGACTAAATAGAAGCAATAAAAATTAGGAAAAACCCTTTACTAGACTTAGAATATGAAAAATCATTTAAAACCAAACATATGCAATTGTGCAGTGACAAACTTGCATGTATACGCAACTGTACTCAAGGAAACCTGTGTATACGCGTATTTATTTGGACAAAAGTGCATTTATACATGACGATGTGAACTGGAAACCACATATAAATAGGCAAGCAAAAAAAAATAAAAAAAATTAGGCCTAATCCAGAATATCAGACTTTTTGCCCAGATTGCAAACAAATCAAAGATACTCTAAAAATCAAGAAACCAAACAAGAAGGCTCGGATCAAGAGAGAAATGACCCAAACAAGGAAATACAAAATTGTATTCCAGTGGAGTTGCCAATTCTGTTACGGGATTAAAAAACCCTATGGTCTGGGTTGGAAACCCCAACAAATCAAAGGGAATACACCAACAAGAAGCAAGCAAACAAGAAGTCCTAATGCTTAAAATACTAAACTGGGATGACAAGATAGTACATGCAGGTCCTACGTTTGAATATGTTCTTGTAGGGCTCAAACCCTCTTCTTCCTCCAATGCTTCAAAACCTACAACTCATTCCAGAAAAGCATATATACTAGTAGTAGTTCGAAGCATGTTCAAGATATGAATGTTAGATCATATACACATATGGATATAAAACATGAAATCATACATAATTAGATAATAACATGAATTAAATCATAAAGATCATAACATCGGAATAGGACAGAGCTTCTTTATTGATGTATTCAAAGAAATTTGGAAGAATACAACCTTATTCGACCACGGCTCCAAGCGAAACCTTCCTCCGGATCCGTCCAACCCAAGCCTCAACAATCCTCTTTTAAATGCATACACATAGATGTCATATAACGGAGATGAACATCTCTGTGAGGAAACAAGGGTTTCCTATACCTGGGAGTGCAAGAGGCACAGTGATAAATTAGACTTGATCAGGGACCAATTGGATATAATATCAATATCCTATCTTTATCCCCCCTTTGGCCTTCACATGAGGTGTATTTATACCACCTCAAAACATTTGTTTCAATTGGGATACAATTAGACCACGGGCTCCTATAGCTGGGCTTCGGTGTAACCCTTAAACCCCGCCAATAACATAGGGATTTTATATTTTTATTATTATTATTTATGTGGGTTGCATATAGATGGACCTGTGTGTGTACATGCTTTTTGAAGGGCAGAGTCACATATGGAATTTAAAATAATGTTTCTAGTAAAAGGACCAAGTCTGAAGGGAAAGGGTTGCTCAAGGCCATGACTCAGAGCATCAAGTATACAAGGGTGATAAATGATGCTATAACACAATGATACTCCAGATTGGATATACTATTGCAAAAAAAGGTGAAAATCAAATGTTGTTGGAAATACACTTAAACCTGATCATTTTTTATTATCTTTGATTGCATGATGAAGAATTACTAACTAGCAATGAGAACCCATATTGGATATAGTTGTAGAAAAAGGTGGAAATCAGGTGTTGTTGGAAATAAACAAGTAATTTGAGGAAGATTTTTCAATACTTGTTCAAGTTGAATATTATCAAGAAAGATGGCTTAAATATTTAGCTCTTGTTATCTCTTGGATCTATGCACAAAATATGTCCAATTTTATAAGTTACAAACCCTAAGGGAACTCTTGGAATTTATACCCATTTTCATGTTAGTAGAACTTCCCTTCACTCTAGGCCAACTTTTTTTCGACATAAGGGGGGATTCCCCTACAATATTCGTCAAATATTTCCTTAAACACAATAACATTTTCAAGATTGAGAAATAAAAAAATTTATGAGTTTCTTTAGTTAAAGGGATCAGAAGATGAGCAAGACTAGGTGCCTTTTTCCTTCTGGAAAACAGAGTCAAACCTAAACTTCCATTCGGGAAAATGGAGTCAAAAATTAAACTTGGTGACCAACCTCATAATGCAAAGGAAAAAACAATTAGTTATGTGATATATGAACATTACCATTCCAATCAACCACATTGATGCATAGAACTAGTGAAAAGCTCTTGACAATGCCATTTCATATCCAATTCAAAATCAACCAACATATGATATAGTGTTATGAAAACAGCTCACAAAAAGATAGAAAAGAGAGATCCACGCCTTAGAATTCAGCCTCTTTGAGGGGGAAACCTCCTTTACATTACATAAATGAGCAATTCTTGGATGATACAAATGAAAAGACCTCCTTTCTATATATAGGAGTCTAAGGGGTCATAACATAATCAGAGCCGACATAACAATAATAATGTAAGGGCACAAAATAACAATAGTGGGCTTCTATGGGGCAAAATAGTAACAATATGGTCACTACATGGGTACATCAATATAATAAGTGGGTTGTACTAATAACAATAAGGGGTTACACTAGTAGTATAGGGGCCTAACATGCCCCTCTCCTTCAAAAAGCATTGTCCTCAACGCTTGAGTAGTTCTTGATGCTTCTGTATAAAATTCTTGTCCTTCCATGTGGAATCTTTAGCGGGTAAGTTCTTCCACTTGATGAGATACTATGAAATTGATCAATTTCGTAGCTTTTGGGTTCTTTTTTCTGTGACTGCTCCAGGTTCCAATATGATTTTTCCTTCCTCTTCAATTTCTGGCAATATTGTTTGAATTGGGATCTTTTGCAACTTTTGAGTAAGTGGCCATACTTCTTTGTCCTTCTTCCATTCATCCCTTGCTTTGTTTATCCAATTTGGTTGGATAATAGAAATGGCACAAAACAATGCTTCCACATCCTCATCCTTGAAGAGTCTTCCCATTCGGTAAGGTCACCATTTTTTAAGTGCATGTAGTATTGCCAACATTTCCTTCTCATAAATAGCTTGCTTGAGATGTAGTAGTAAAAATACCCAATCACCTACATCAAAACATTTTTCACTACAATGTTGATCTACCTGTTGTTTCGTTTGATTTTGCACCGAAGTGGCGTTATCCTTTAAAAGTTGGAGAACTTGTTGTTGATGCTCAATGTGATTTTTCACTGCTTGAACCTTTTTCTTCTTGATATGTCCTTCTATATCTAGAGTTTGAGGAGTGGTATTTCTTCCAATCCTTTACAAGATATGGTCGGATTCATTTCTTGATGCTCGATGTGATCTTGCACTTCTTGAACATTTTTCTTCTTGATATGTCCTTCTATCTTGATAGTTTGAGGAGTGGTAATTTCGACCAATGAATTACAAGATGTGGTTGGATTCATTTCTTCTTTCTCGATTTGATCTTTCACTTCTTGCACCTTTTTCTTCTTGATATGTCCTTCTATATTGAGAGTTTGAGGAGTGGTAATTCTTGCCAATGCTTTACAAGATATGGTCTGATTCATTTCTTCTTTCTCTGGGGTGGGGTTCTGGCGTATATCTTCTTCTTTTGATGTTTCTTGATCCTTTTCTTCCTCCTCTTCATATTCTATGTAAAATAATTTCTTCTCAGCACACTTATGACCTTTAGTGCATTTGCTATCAAAATTGTAACAAAGCCCTTTTTCTCTTTTTTCTTCCAATTGTTGTGGTGTAACCCTTGTAGGTTGTGGAAGGCTAAGAGAAACAACACTTCCATCTTTATAGTTGTGAGGGGTATTCTTCCTGGTTTCCATAATTTTGCTTTCCAATATGTCACAAAGCCCTTTTACTCTTTCCAATTGTTGTGGTGTTGCTCTAAAGAAGGTGTTGCTCTTTGTATCCTCATAAAGTGTTATCATTTCCTCCGTGAAAATTGACCACGTAACAAGTTGTTTACGAGAACAAAGCCCTTCATACCATAAAAATTGATCCAATTCTAAATATGAAGATGCAATACATACCTTTTGTAATAGTGGTACACCATGTAGATGAAAATATTGCTCCATCTGAAGTATCCAATTTACCGGATCCTTGCCATCAAATTTCCTCATCTTGCTTTTTCTTGATTTTAGGAGCTCGATCTTGAAACGACTGTAACTCTTTACTTTCGGATGAAATTGCAACCTGTAGCAGCGCTCTGTGTCCTCTTTCCAATGCTACCAGTCTGATCTAAATTGGATTCTCCAAGAAAGAGTTATGTACAATCTCCGAAGATGACCCGATTATAGACCTTTCCAGAAGAGCGAACTTGTATGAAGTGCCACGTGTCACTATTTCTACCTTTGGCATTGAAAAATATATACAAGAAACTGCAGTCCGTCCTCTTTCTGTACCTTCTTACAAAATTTCAATCCGATGCTCAGAGAGAAAGTTATGACGATTTTCCCCAGTCACCTGTTTGGAATTTAATTCAAGAGTCTTCAAAAATGCCAACTTCCTTAGATAATATCTCTGCAAATATAGTGCGAAAAGCTCTAAAATTCGGATCCAAGATTCAGCATGATTTCTTCTCAAATGGATTTTTTTTAAGCTTCTGAAATGTCGCAGAAAAAAATTTATAGTGAAAATTCCAGGATGACCTATTTGGAGTAGCGAAATCCTAGAATCCAAAACTCTGATACCAAATGTTATGAAACCAACTCGCAAAAAGATAGAAAAGAGAGATCCAAGCCTTAGAATTCAGCCTCTTCGAGGGGGAAACCTCCTTTACATTACATAAATGAGCAATTCTTGGATGATACAAATGAAAAGACCTCCTTCTATATATAGGAGTCTAAGGTGTCATAACATAATCAGAGCCGCCATAACAATAATAATGTAAGGGCACAAAATAACAATAGTGGGCTTCTATGGGGCACAATAGTAACAATATGGTCACTACATGGGTACATCAATATAATAAGTGGGTTGTACTAATAACAATAAGGGGTTACACTAGTAGTATAGGGGCCTAACATATAGCCATCAATATAAAGAGTGAAACCAATAATCATCAAAATATGAATAAATAGAAGCATTTATCTTCATTAACAATTATGGCTACATATAGGATTTGGAAGGGTAAGTAATATTGATAAAACCTTTCTTTAATAACCCAAAACAACCTGTGGAAAGATGTAACCTTGGAACAATAGAAATATACTAGCTAAAAGTGACATTTCAACCCTAGCATAAGGTAATCAATAGTCAAACAAGATGAGCATTCCTTCACCAACAACTCTTCCTCCCTTCTACCTAAAAATAACAATGGTTTTGGCCTTCTAGGGGGATCTCTCTCCATTTTAACTTTTGATATGTAAGTGACGGATAATTCCTCTTTTATAGCTCTTCTCCTTGTTACCAACCAAATTAGTATTCTTCTTAAGGTATGACATGATTATAGCGTGACATCACGTGGGAAAAATTCTCACTATCACCTTAGAACAAGTCCCTATCCTTTAGGCCAACTCCTACAAATCAATGGGAGGCTTCCCTACAATCACAAAATTCTCCACCACGAGGCCCAATATAATTGTTCCTTGTAATTCCTCTTGGATGATGGATTCTAGGAGTTATTTTAGGAGAATTGTGAATTTGAAAATGTTTTCTTATTGCAAAGAAATGTGGACTAGCAATGAAAAAACACGCATACCAAGAATAAATATGCCTTAAAATGTCACAAAGGTTGAGTGTGAAGAACCATTACCAATATTGAGATGAAAAAACTTGATAGATACCTCAGGATGTGGTTGTGAATAAAGAATTATTTCTTGTCCTACAACTTCAAACCTACAAATCTACAAAAAATGCAAAAACCAACAAATAATAACTCACTTTAGGGAAACCCTCAATCTCTATAATGGTCAATAAAATAATGGCTATGGGATCGAAGTGTTACACTACTAAAATATGAATAAAATGAACCTTTTATCACCTCAAAATCATGAGTAATATTTGGGATATTCAAATCTGGAATATCCCCACTAGGCTCAAACCCCATATTTTTTCTTATTGCCAATTTTATTTCAGGCAAGCTAGAACTTGATTTCCAACTTCTAGAAATGTTTAAATACAACCAGGAAGTGAGGATATTAAGAGTTGATGAAATTTTTTGGCAGCGAAGGCCCCGCGTAACGGTTTTGGGGCTCAAAGCTCGTAGTCTTGGGTAAAGGTATGATAAAGACTCCGCGAGATGCGCGGAGCGTGAAGTATAATGAGTCAAGTCAAAGGGCTGTCCACCCAAAAATAATGTAAAATGATTCGGCCTACCCATGGTCCGTAGACCAGGGAAATGTATAAATAGAGGAAGGCTCTATGGTTAGAAGTCAGTTTTTTTTGGGTAAGTATTTTCGATCTGGAATGTAATGGGTTTATGAAGCAAGAAGTCTTGGAGCATCTGTAGGTCAAGGGTGTTGGTAGATAGATAGAGGATTTGTAGCTGTGTACGCAGAGGCCTAGTAAAGTCTGCAACTGTGTGTGCAGACCCCTGCAGCTGAGTGCGCAGGGTGAATCTGGTTGTACTGAAGAGAAGATCAATAAAGCTAAAAATTTCTGAATCATTGTGTGTTTTCTTGCGGATCTGTTTATTGCTTATGTTCTGAATTTATGCTTTATTTTTTAAAATTGTGCACATGGGGTTTTAAGTTTAAATGTTTGCTTAAAGACTGTAATAAAAAGCTCAGATCTGTAATAATTTGATTAATAAGAAAGTGCAATTGTGCATATCTACATGAAAGTCCGAGAGCAGTACAGAGTGGCACGAGGCCGCATAGGGATCGCAACCCCTCCAGACCACATCAAGACATCCCAAGGGTGCGGAAAACTAGTTCCAGCACCCTCCCCTGCTACCTTGGGTGAGACCTCAGTCCGCGCTCCGCGGGCTATTGCTGAAAGGGCCAGTAGCTGTAGGATTTTTTTGGCTAATAACTCTTTTGAACCTAGGTCAGGGCCCAATAAGCCAACAAATGGTTCCGTTGTCAGGACTAGGATCTGCCTAAGGGATGTTTGATGTTGTAACACTGGAACCCTACAAAGAAAGAGCTTGAAGATTGGTTGGATCAGAAGCTTCACAAGTTCGTGGTTCAGGAAAACAGAAATCCGCAGATATCAGAAGAAAGGTGGTTGGATCGTTACATATACACAGAGATCCACGAGATCTTCTTTGCATCATTCTCGACAGAGTTGTACGAGTGGATCGCGAGGCTAGCTGATAGTGTGGGAAGGTGCAGACTAGATCAACCCATTGTGTGGACTCCAGAATTGGTGCGCAGGCTAGAAGCATCTGAAGATAAAATCGCACGCGCAGTAGATCACTGGTTGGATCGGGTAATAGGAGGGTTTATCACTGAGTTCGCGATAGACACAACTGTGAGTTATAGTGAAGCAGAAAGGCATTTTCTCTAAGGATCGCGGGGTAAGTACATCAAATCATTGAATACTTGGATTAAAATGTTGTTATGTGAAAAATGGATTATGCGCATTTATTGATGTTTGGCATAATGTGGAGCGGAAGAGGCTACCGTGGAACTGAAGGATTAGAGAACAATCCTCTGATTTCTATTTTGCGAGAAAGTGAGGAAGAACTTGCAGGGTTCTCTCCAAGAAGTGCAATTCGGTTGATTAAGCAGCGGATTCCACTGATACCACCACCGTCCACGCCATCACCTACTTCACCTACATCAAACCCGTCTTCACCGATCCCACCTCCGCCGCCACCAAAGGTTAGGATGGCGGGTGCAGTCAAGTTTCCGGTATTTAAAGGTGTAGGAAATGAGGAACCAGGGCAGTTCTAGTTTATGGTAAAGGCTGTATGGGAAGCCCAAGGCATAACGGATGAAACATCAAGAAGACTACTTTGGTTAACACACTACAGGACTGCGCATTGACGTGGTATATAAAGTACTCAAGCAATCATCCGAATGCAGGAATAGCGGCGATCCAGGACGCATTGACAAAGAATTTAGTCGGCCAAAATCATAAACGCAGTCGGTCATTGGGTTCAAGGAGATCGCGATGTTACCTAGTGAAACCCCGTGGGATCTGGATCAGAGATTTAAAAGCACAATCCGCGAGGCTAACATGGCATTGACAGATGCACAACACTGCACGTGGTTTGTGGCATCGTTGACACCACATTTGAGGACAGTGCTATCACAGCAAAATATCTCAACCCAAGCCGAAGCATTAGAGACAGCAATGAGGTTTCACAAAACTCCAATACAGGATCCGGGGTTGGGAGTTCAACGAATCCACGCGCAACTACAAAACCTGTGCTTAGGAATGCAAAGCTTGAAGCAAGAAAGGGCGCCCCGACTGGAGGTGCATACAGAGGTAGGGTGCACTAAATGCAAAAGTCAACGACACGACAAGGACCACAACCCCGTCTTTGCAAACTATCTAGCGGGAGGGGGCTCAATTCCATTAAAGCTGGAGGTACAAGCAGGGCCAAGTGTGGCTCTCGCGCTCTGGTGCGCCATTTGTCAAGTAGGGGGAAGCACGCAACAAACAACTGCCACATGTTGTAGAAGTATTCCCATACCCTACAGCAGCTGTATTGCAACTTTGTAGATCAGTGGGTCACAATGAGCGAACATGTCAAAGTTACGATTTAATGATGGAAAGGACCCCAGCCTATTGAGTGAAGACTGAAGTGCGAGGTTTCGACCCAGTCGTCGGGACACGCGGGGAATTTCAAGGACGCAGACGAGGAAGAGGAATGGGGCCTGAGAGAGGGCGCAGATAGCTGATCTGTTATAATTGTGGAGGGTCGGGGCACTACGCTCACAACTGTACTAATCCAACGAGGATATCTTGTCCATACTGTGAGCAGTTTGACCATGAAATGGTAGATTGTCCGATGCTTATTGCCCAGATGCATGAAAAGGGGGTATTTCAGCCCACTCCGACTTAAAATGTCCAAATGGTGAGGTCGGAACCCCGCGACAAGGACCCCAGCATAAACATGGTACTAAGGAGCGGCGCTACCACAAGAGGAGATGCAAGGAAACAGCCTGGAGACGATGGAAAGGGTCGTGATGCTCCTACAAGGGAACCTGACTTGGAGATAGAACATGTGAAAGGGACGTCTAAAGAAGCTCAGAAGAACTTCATGGAAGTCTCTACTTCAGGTGAAAGGGATCCAATTGAGCTGGGAATGGATCCCTTTATGCTTACCACCTTTCTACAGACATGTATGAAGTTGCTACGCAATAATAGAGCAGTTAAAGGACTGCAAGAGCTAATCACTAGGTGCGCGGGAGCAGGGGAAACATGCATAGTCTGAAAACTAGGGAAACATGTCCTACGCACTAGGCGGGAGATGCTAATGACAGCACAAATTGGTGAATATGAGATGGACCAGGTCATTTTGGATCTAGGGTCGGACGCGAATGTGTTGCCTAAGAAAATGTGAGAACGCATGGGTAGGTCCGCACTACAGTGGTCTCCTATTCAACTACGGATGGCCAATCAGCAAAAGATCTTACCGATGGGACAATTGTAAGGGGTGACAGTGGACATTGAAGGAGTAAGTACGCAGACCAACTTTGAGGTAATAGAAATTGTTGATGACAGTAATCCATACCCTGCATTGCTAGGAATAGATTGCGCCAAGGACATGAATGGGGTCATTAACTTAAAAAGACGGAAAATGACATTCGATAAAAAGTCACTCCGTGTCATAGTTCCAGTAGACCCAGCTAAAGGGGTGCGTTACAGAGAGCCAGTGCGCAACGAAGATAGTGACGATGAACTAAACTGCATCTACCAGATAACAGCGCAAGACTAGGATCAGGTGAATCCCTCAACGGATGGAAGACTCTCATGGGAGCGCGATCGTTCTTGCACATTGGATTCAAAGGAGGAAATTGAACGATGGCAGAACCGACATAGAGCAAAGGAATGCAGGAAAAAGTACAGGGACCATACCAAAAGGAGAAAACATCATCACGCTTGAAGATATGGAAGAAGAAGGAAGTACAGTTAGAAAGATGTGGCACAGCTCAATATACTCAGACACAGCACAACACAGACATAACAGACTCAGGGGGAGCTGAAAGTGTAAAACTGCAGTGTCCTAAATCTCATACGCAAGTTTCATAAAGGGAAGTCGTGTATATATGCAAGTTAGACACTGCACAATCGCGTATATGTCAGTCTGAGGAAAAGCGGTGGGGACAGGCTTAGAAAAAGGGTCTGCTATGATTCAGTCCATTATTTGCTCTATTGGTTAATAGTTACAGTCTACTGAGGATGTGTGGAAATGTCTTGATACTTGTAATGTTTAGAAGTGTTTGATCCTAACTTGATGATGATGATGTCTTGATGCTTATTGCTAATATATGCATGATCAAATCTAATAGTAAACAGATGGCATAGGTTGAGGGGGAGCATATGCCTTTAATAATGCATTGTTGGCATTATGGTTAATAGTCCTTAGTGATGATTCTTATATGGCTAAATGATATATCTTGCTATGATGTGGTTATGAGTTGTCCATGATAAAATCTCATATGATTCTTGGGGTTACATAGTTGATGTTCAGATCATATTTGTGGATTGATTCTTAGATGGTGCATATATGATGCTTACATGGTGATCTTCATAAGGATAAGGAGAAGTACAAAGCTTGAATACACAACTTCATTACTTGATGATGAGTCTCTCATATGCTGCTGTCGTCATATGCATAAAGATCATATAATACAGTTATGATGCAGGATTCCTATAGTTCTTGGTGCTCATATAAAGCCTTGACAAAAGATCTTGAGCTCAAGATACATAGTGTTGGATACATGAATGATTACTCAAAGTTGCATTGTTGGAGACATGATGATGATGAGTTCTTACCTATATGTTGATAGGTTGATACTTACATATGTTGATTGATGCAGATATTCCCAAGTGATGATACATGGATGATCGTGTTGATAAGATGGCTATGGTGTTTTACACATATGATATAATGTGAATGATTTTATGATGATGAGTTGATATCTATATGCAGACATATCTTATCATAGGACATTTACAGGTTGTTGATCTGGAAATGGTTGTACGCGAGTTTAATAAGGATTATACACGTATATACGCTTGTTTCTGTGGATACAGATGCGTATATGTTAATTTGAAAGTAATCAGTGGGCCAAACTCAGAATGAGAAGAGTCTGATATGGGCCTGACAGAAATCATCTGGCACAGATGGAACAGGCACAGAGGGAGAACATGATTAATGGTCTAGATGTTGTTGACAGATGCTTATAGAGCATATCATACATTGTGTATGATGACTATCATGGTCTTATCTAGATGTTTGGTCTCATGCAAAGGTCATATCAAGACTCATGATGTAATAGTGTGTCTCTATCTATTGTAGTCATTTGATGAAATCTCTTCTGGTCACATGATGTAATTTGTAACCCCTTTATGCATAAGAAGGATGATGAAATATTTCAGTCATATCAAGGTCATGTAACGGCCTATGTTGGTTTCCCCACTATGCCTGGGATGGATGATGTAATGTTCTTGTTTTATCATGTATCCCCACTTGGTTGGGTGGATGAATTAATATTGGTATATCCCCACTAGGATGGGAGATGGATGTATGTATGAGTCTTTTGTGATAGGAAGGTCATTTATGATAGAGTCATGTTCTTTCCTGTAGAACATATTTTTACAGACCTTGCTTACAGTCAGGGGGAGCATGAACAACACACTTCAGCAAAGCAGAGACTTCAGCATGTACTCAAAGGGAGCATGGACAGATTAGTACACCTTGGCATATACAAAGGGGGAGCTCATTCAGAAATTTCAGCAGGTACTCAGGGGGAGTATGGTAACCGGGATGTTTATCAAAGAAAGTGAATATCTTGGTCTGCCCTTTGCCCTTGATGTCAAAGGGGGAGAGTGATTTGGTGTTGTTTCCATCAAGTGCAAAGGGGGAGATTGTTGGCATTATGATGCATGTTTTGTACTTGATGGCAACCCACTCAAAGAAGAACATCTCACTTAGTTATAACTAGATGAATCTTCAGAAGAGATATCAGATGTGACTGAATGCACGGGATGCAGGACAGCTCAAAGGAATCAGATGATAGTTCTAAGTGTGACAAGTTAGCTTTTCCATCAATTCCAAAGGGGGAGATTGTTGGCATTATGAGACAAGTGTTGTCCTTGATGGAAAATCACACAGATGACAGATCATAGTGCAGCAGGTCAGCAGCAAGGATTTGATGATCAGACTACAAGAATGAAGAGAAAATATATATACGTAGGTTCATCGTGACCGAGCCCCATATACATGTGGGTTAGACGTTACAAAGGCACGTATGCGTATACACGCACTTTCATGCAAGGAAAAGCACGTATAAGTTGGAGAACTTACTTTTGGTCCGTGGTAGTTAGTCCTTGGTATTTGAAACTATGGTTTTGGACCATACTATCTCGTCAGATGTGTTGATCCCAAGTATCGGGTCCATGGTATTGGTTTGTTATGGTTTTGGACCATGGTATTGAGCAAGGCCTAAGATTATAAAAGGAGAAGAAGATCATTAGGCAAGGGAATCGAAAAAGTCTTGAATATCTGATGAAGGATGAGATCCAGTAAGCAGGTTATGGGTTTATGATGCATTGCTTGATCTGAGCTAAGGAGGGATCTCACCAGTTGATGGAGAACAAGATCTAAGGATAGATCGGGATCAAATGGTTTGAAATGAACTATCTCTATATGGTTGATTATGTTTATTCTAGATCTATATACTGACGCATGTAATGATCTGAACTAATGATCTGAACTGGGTATAACTTAAGTTTGAAATCACTGCAAGTCATGATTGAATATTTATAGATATGTACGTGGGTTGGCCTTGGTGAAAGCGCGTATATACGCGGGTTTGGTTCATTGTAGTAGCGTATACATTTTGAGCTATGATGTTTGAAGTTACAGGTGATTTTGGTTGTTGATGAGTTCTGATGATTGTTTACTGGTGTTAGTATTCTACATATTCAGATTGGTTGATTATGTTTAGCTTCAGTATTGATGGATGAGAACTATAATGGATCAGGATCAGAATGACTTATCCTTATGTGATCTGATGAACTAGATCTGGTTGTTAACAAACGTATTACTTTTGTATATGTAATGATCTAAGTATGTCTGAAGTCAGGAAGTGCAACGAAGTTATGAATAAGTAATTAATGACATATACGCTGGTTCGCTTTGGTGAAGTTGCGTATACACGCTAGTTCGGCACTTCCAAGTAGTGTATGCACTCGGATGCATTATTTTGATGATATAGTTGGTTCTGAATATGGTTGCAGAGTTCAATGTTCTACTCTGTGTGTTCTAGTGACTGCATTTTGTTGACAGGGTCTCAGTGATTCAGTATTGGGTGATTCATAGATTGATGATGCTAGTATTGATTGTTTTTGTGCTTCAATGATATTGATGGGTCCAGTATGAAAATTGGATGAAACCTGGCCTTCGGATTATAGTGTTGTGCTTCAGGACTATCCAGTCTGAAAATGTATGAAATGTGTTCCCTGGAGGATGAAAGGAGATTGTAGGTCGGTGCCTACATACTAGTACATCAGCTAGTACAAGAGCTAAGGGGATGGTAACTCCCTTCCAGTAGCAGCTGGAGAACGAGTGAAGATTGAAGTATTCAGTAGGCAGGCACCTACGTACTAGTAAATGGATCGGCTAGTACAAGAGCTAAGCGGGTTGTAGCTCCCATCCAGGAGAGTCTGAAAACGAGAGAGGATTGTATCCCTCTGCAGGTAGAAGCCTACATACTGGTATAAGACTGCACCAGTATAGAACTATTGTAAAATGAATTTTCTTATTAAAAGAAGATAGAGACAACTTGTAGCAGGTGGTTTTCACCCACATTGGGTTTCCACCTTATATCATGGTGTTCATGTGTGACGATATGTTCTGTTTTATTGCACCTGCTTACTATTCATATGGTTAATGAAGTTCTGATGCACTAACTAAAGATCAAAATTTAATGGATTAACTGAATCATAAGTATTTTGGATATACGCTAGTTGCATTAGACATAGTTTTGTATACACGCGGGTTCCATTAATTGAAGTAGCGTATATGTATCTAAGTATGGAAATGAAAAAGTTTTATTGATTTGATAATACAGATTCACCCCCCCTCTCAGTATTATTTCCAACACCTCGCAGCCGGAACCATCGCTACTCGTGGAGTTACGGGTATGTCAGCCACTGAGTAGTTGTTAAAGGCCCAAATGGCTAATACTATCGCGATCCCATCAAGAGAATTGATAATAGAAAATGTGGCAGACAAAGCTGTGGTGGGTCAGCTTATAGGGCTTGGATTAAATTTGGCTGCCCTCCCACGCGAAAGCTTGTACCAGCTCCTGGACAGTGCAACAATGGAGCTCCGCGCCAGGGAAGGACATGCGGAACAGGTACTCAGCGAACAGAGAATTAATATAGAACGGTTGAGCCTCCAACGGGATGGAGCGGTCACACAGAGTGGTGGGCTCCAGTATTGTAGCAATAATGCTACAACTCCTGGAGCTTCCTATCTCTAATTTTATCAACCCGGTAGTTCGTAACAAACTTAGAAGCGACGGTGCTGTATGCACAAGTACTAGCTCTTGTCGCAGCTGTCACTTGGTCAGCTGGTACAAGTCCGCTAGGGCTCAAGCCAACTTCTATATGTTCTCAGAAGAAGCTTTCTAAATGATGGACGAAGGCTATCTCAAAGGAAATTAACCTACTTTGCAATAATGAACTGAAAGCCAACAAGACATGGAAACCCTAGTAAACCCTAATCTGACTATTTTAGTCTCTATGATGCAATGGTGGGAGTGCAAACTTCTAGAAATGATGCCATTACTTCTAGTGATATGAGATGCATGAATTTAAACTACTTCTATTGAAAAGAACATTGTTTTTGTATTTTTGCTTAAGTGGTTGGAGTTATTATGATTTTTTTTCTTATTAGGGTTTGACTGTGCAGGGGTAGTTCGAAGGGAAAGAAAGCTTGGGAAAGGTCAGGAGGGCTAGGAAAGGTTCCAGGGGATCCAAAACATCATTCCACAGAAGTCCACAATGTTCAGGTGCTCGGCAACCGAGTTTGCAGGCTTCTACAGGATGTCTGCAGGGGATCCTACAGGAAGCTCGGGATTTCTACACGAAGTCTGCTAACTTCTACAGGATGTTCTGTGGTTGGTGTTTTGGGTGATGGAGGAGTGGAGGAGTTGTATGGGTAGGTAGGTAGGATGGAAAGGGAGCTTATGATGGCTCAGGGACAGAGATATGAGATGAGGAAAGAGTGGGTACAGTTGGTTGGTGGATAGAAGGGTGGAAGCAAGGAAAAGTCCAAAAAGATGGAGCTACGTGAACAGTAGAAGTGTTGGAAGGCAAACGAGCTGAACAGAGGTTGGGTAGGTGACTTGGGCGCATTGAGAAGAATAAGAAGATAACAGAGTGATGCAACGCAGTGTAAAGGAAACAAATCTGCACAAAACCGAGAATTCGTCAACCTATCCTAACTGTGTTATTAAATCAACGAACAGCAATGTAAACTTCAGAGAAAAATCGTGCATGGAGTTGGAATGAAGAAGTACTGCTCAAGATCAGAATGCATGGATGGATCTACAATTGAAATGACTGTGTTGCAGCTTGAATGAAAGTATAAGACTGCGTTTTTTGGTGGTTGGTACGGTCTACACCCCCAATCTCTAAACAGAGATGGCAGTGAGGGCACTGTCAACCTTTTCTTGGAGCTCTAATGAATGCTAATCCTCCTACTCTAATCTAAGCTATTGAAAGCACTTTAACCATAAACTAATCCTACTCAATCACATTAAAGAAATTAAATCAGCAGACTGTGTTTTTCAAATGCATGTCAAAGCAGAGGAATAAAGTGCTGAAAGGAAAGACAAGTAACAATACAAGGAAAAGGAGGTCTATTGCTCTCAGGTTGGGCCCTAACCTGAGAGCTATAGCTCCCTTAAAAACTCAGAATTGAATCCAAAGCTGCCTGCCTTTATTGAATAATCATGAGTCTAACATCATGCCAAAACTGGCTTACAAAAAGCAAAAACCGAGCTGTAGCTCGTGCTTAGAAATTGCAACAGTAGTTCAAAGGTTCAAAAAAGCTCCTATCAAAGGCTACAGCCTTAATATTTATACATGATGAGGATCCAGCTGGCTTCCTCAATACGTGGAGCTTGGTTGTCCAACTAAAAGTTAAACTGTTGTTCCTGTAGAATCCGTTGGCTGCCTTTAAGCTCGGTGGGGAGAGCTGTTGGAGCTCGGAGTTAGGGTGGAGATCACGAGGGAGGTCATTTAAGGCTGTAGACAACCTCCCTATAAACCTGCAATGCCACCTTTGCTGTCTCCTTGTCTCCTTCTGCGTGGTCTTTGCTCCCTTTAATGCCAAAAAACCTGAAATCATCATGTATTAGCCACATAGATATAATGCCTGCCCTTCTTCCTACAAATAACACGAATATACCAAGAAATGCATACATAAGTGATAAAAGATGAAGGGTTGAGCAAGGTAAGTAGGCCAAATGAGCCCAAATTGTTACCAAAAATTGGGGCTCATCATCACCCCCCAGCTAAAATATTTGCTCATCCTTGAGCAATTTTGCCCCAGCTCCTTGTCCTTGGCCGAGAACTAGGCTCCGGAATACGCTCTTTCTTTCCTACTCTTGGTGGCTCTGCCTGTTCTGCCCTTGGTGGCGATGAGGGTGCCACTCCTTCCCTCTTCTCTGTTTCCAGTAGCTGGGCCAGAGTTTCCTGTAGAACATTTTCAGCCTCCTGTAGCCGAGCTTTTTCAATCAACAGGTCTAACCTTTCTTGCCACTTAGTTTTCTTTGGGCTCCCTTTCTCATAGGTGACTGTTATCCTTGAGGGGGACTTTTCCTTGGGAGAAGTAGGGGTATCTTCAATGACAATCGGGCTGCTGGACGAAGGCTGTGGTTTGCCCGTCTTTATTCGGACACTTCTTCGAGCTTTAAAGTATAGAGGGGTCTCCCTCTTTCTCTTCTCTTTTGGCTTAGGTGGCGTGCTGAGGGCGGCCAGCACAGCTGCTGCCTCCCTTTCACGGATATCAACTTTCTTCTCCTTGGGTTTCACTTTTTCGGGGCTTCCTGTAAAAGACCCTGTTTTAGCCAATTTCGGGCTTCCTGTAGAAGACCCTGTTTTAGTAATTTTCGGGCTTCCTGTAGAAGACCCTTTTTCAATAGTTTTCGGGCTTCCTGTAGAAGACCCTTTTTCTGTCAATTTCGGGCTTCTTGTAGAAGCCTGTTTCTGCTTTCCTGTAGACACAGGTGTCACCACCTTGGCTTGCTTTGTTGCATGAGTTTTGCTTTTTGGTTTGGTTGCGGGTGCTGATGAGGTACTTTTGCTGATGTGGACCTTCTCGGCTTTGTCTGTTCTGCCTTGCAACCTTTTCTCTCTTGCTGTCAAGATGGGTGTGTCATCTTTTTCTTTGTCATCCGTTTTCTCATGCTTCTTCTTTTGCTCTTTCTTCTGCACTGTGGTCGGGGTCTTCTGGCCTGTTTCTTTCTTTCCCATGGCCACTGATTCTTTCTCCTCACTGCTGGAGGAACCACTTTCTTCGGTCAACATCCTTATGTCTCCATCTCTTGTCAAATTTCTGAATGCTTCCCATGAGAGGGGAACCTTATATGAATGAAGCGCATCCTCCACAAGAAGTTTGATCAATCCATGGTGGGCTACCTGATCTGGTATGCCTTCTTTTAACTTTGTGGCACACTCAATTAGAGACTGTAGCAGGAAATAAGGGATGCTCAATTTATTTTCTACAGGAAGATCAATCTGGTGTCTCAATTCAGTGAGCAACCTGAAGTGATACCCGTACACAATGCTAAAACGGCCTTCACAGGTTATATACTTCATGATTTGCAGGCTAACTTCATTCCATGGTGGTAGCAAACTGGTTCTATGCACCCCATTTTTGTCCTCCGAGAATTCCTCCTCTGGGGGAAAGAATTCTTTCTTGGCCTGTTGGCTCAACTTCCTTTCTTCCTTATCCCATGGCAAACCCATTGGAAGTTCAGTAATTCGACTGATATATTGCGGGGTGAGCTTGAGGCTTAGGCCCCTGAAGTTCACGGTGGCCAATGTTTTAGATTTCGGCCTCAGAGCTTGTAAAAATTCTTCTGCCACTTCGTCGTCATAACCCTGCAACTTGTCACAAAAGGATTTCCATTGCACCCGTGTGAAGAGCTCCACCACCTCCTGGTTTTCTCTTAACTTTGATGAATCAGTGGGTTCCCATCTAATAAACCCACCTGGCATGATAAAAAATGTTGCTAGAGGTGGCGAATACGGAAGAAATTTGGCCTACTGAGACAGAGCGTAGAATTACGCTTTTGTCATGCACATAATCCACGAAACTTATCCCTGAGGACCTTAACACAGTTTAATTACACTGACATCCTGTAGAACGACAGTTTATGCATGGCAGACAACAATTGCAACCATTTCCTACGACCAGACTGTAGACGACGATTCTGCCACCTTTAAAAACCAATTGCATGGAGAGTTCAGGGTTACCTTTTTATCTGCCACCTTTTTACGTGAGGAACCCGCCTTCCTGTAGAAACAACTTTCCTGTAGGAGCAACGCGTGATTCCTGGGGAAGACTGCAGTTGGTCTGCGCTCTCAGTGTTGCTTCATAGTCATTCTGATAGCCAAAGGCTCAGAGTTTCGAACTGCAGAGGGATCTGAATGTTCACTCAAGTTTCAAACGGTGAATGATAAATGCATGCGGGCAATCTAGCCGATTAGATTTGAATCGGCGGAATCCATGGCGCGGGGGTGAGCTGTCCCCGCTGGACCGTTGGATGACGTCGTTCCATCATTTGTTTGCAAGTTCACTTACTACCGCATCATCCCTCCAGCAGATCCGCCGTCGTTTCTTCTGCTAAATCCGTTTTTCCCGACGGGGATTGCTCTCACGTGTGTGCTGCCCATTCCTTTTGTCACGGCCGCCACCCAAACATCCGACTGGACCATTAACCGGTCGACGTGGCCAGTCAACTGGCCATACAGCCGCTCAACCCATTCACTTCACACTTTGCAAACAATTCAAAATAAAACTCATGCAATCCGACGGAAGAAAGGGTCGAGACACTTACCTGCGCGGCTGCAACACGATTTTTCTGGTTTTGGACGATGATGAATGGATCTATCTGCTGCTG
Organism: Pinus tabuliformis; assembly: GCA_031772625.1. Classification (NCBI taxonomy): domain Eukaryota; kingdom Viridiplantae; phylum Streptophyta; class Pinopsida; order Pinales; family Pinaceae; genus Pinus; species Pinus tabuliformis. The sequence goes on from CM062813.1 coordinate 487,403,645, forward strand.
GTGAATTTGCACAGACCCGGAGGTTCACGTTTACAAGCTGCCGACGATGGAGTTGATGCTTGGCTGCATGCGTCCGCGTTTTCATTGCATATGGCCAGCGTTGTGAATAGTATACACTCTAGTGGGCTTAACTGTTACAGGACTCCCGCGGGATGTCTTGTAACAGTTCTTCCTCCTTGGGTGCATGCTGCACGACAAAGGATCTGGCCTCCCGATCACGCTCCCAGGGCTTCTGGATGACTGGGATGGATATGGTATGAGATCTCAGCGTTTTTTTTATTTAAAAATTGCTTTTTCTTGATAACTCATCGATCTGCTTTGCTGGTGCAGGTAACTTCGTTGCATGTCGACAAGGATGGCAGGACGAAGTGACAACAATGTGCAAGGGAGATAACAATAGCTTGCATGCGTCCAAACCGATCCTTAGTCGTTATATCTCCTCATAAAATGGATTCTAGGCCGTCCTGAACTTCTACAGGAAGTTTCCTGTAGAAATACAGAGCTTCCTGTAGAAAGTTTGTGTTTCCTGTAGAGAGTCTGCACCTTCCTGTAGAAAATCTGCATCTTCCTGTAGAAAATCTGCATCTTCCTGTAGAAGACTCAAGCCGTGATAAAATTGCACATACCTTGGAGAAAGTGAGTATTCTTGGAGGAGGTGCTGGTGAGGTCTCCTGACAGCATGATAAGGATCCTTAGCTTTGAGTTGAGAGGCTTCCTCTCCTCCATAGTACACCTGCAACCTGCATGCAACTTTACATTATGAATTTGCTGACCTTGTTTTTTCTTATTGTTTTTTTCTTTTTTCTTTTTTCTCTTTTTTTTTTTTTTTTTTTTTTTTTTGAAAGATAACAGGGGCGCCTCAATGAGGTTTTCACTCAAGGATCTTTTTTCAAATCTCTTTTCTTTTCTTTTTTTTTTTTTTTTTTTTTTGAAAGACAATAGGGGCGCCTCAATGAGGTTTTCACCCCTACCACCTGCCTTGGGCGCCTCAGAAAGGTTTTCACCCAAGGATCTTTTTTTTTTTTTTTTTTTTTTTTTTAGATCTTTCAGGGTATGCCCAAAGGAGAGGCAGAACCCTTCTCTATGACCAACACTGATTTCTCCATAGTTTTGATGAACTCTTGTCTTGAGAGAGGCTTCCTGTAGATCTTCAATCGATGCTCATTGACAAGCATGGGGATGGCTTCCTCATCAATGGTCCGAATAAGAACAGATCCATTGTCATGACATTTTTCCACTGCATATGGTCCTAGCCATCTGGTTCTCAGCTTCCCCTTGAAATCTTTGTATCTGGAGTCATACAACAAGGCCCAATCTCCTGGCTGAAATTGCTTGTCATGGAGATGTTGGTCATGCCACACCTTTCTCTGAAGTTGAACCACTTCCGGGTGAAGGAGGGCCTGCATCTGGTGCTCGTCCAGTCCATTTAGCTGCAATAACCTTTCTTGCTGTGCATGGCTGAGATCTAGGTCCAGCTGAGCTGCCATCCTCAAAGTGTTGTATTCAAATTCAATGGACAGCAAAGCTTTCTTCCCATAGACCAGCTCATAAGGTGTGAAGCCGGTGGTGGTCTTCCAGGTTGTGTTGTAAGCCCATGTGGCCTCAACCAGGCAATCTTCCCAGTCCTTTCTGCTGCTGCTCACCACCTTAGTCAAGATCCCTTCTAATGCTCTATTGGTGACTTCCACCTGCCCATTTGCTTGAGGGTGATAGGGGGTGGAAGTCCTATGCTTGATCTTGTGGTGAGCTAGTAAGTCTTCAACCAAGTTGGATGTGAACTGGCTCCCTTGATCGGTGACTAGCTCTCTTGGGTAGCCAAACTTGTAGAAGATGTTTTCTCTTAAGAACTCGGCCACCTTTTCTTCTGTTGTTGCTTTGATTGCTTTAGTCTCTGCCCACTTTGTCAGGTAGTCAGTACACACAATGATGTAAGACCTTTGCCTCGAAGGAGGGTTGATTGGACCCACAAAGTCCATACCCCACTTCTCAAATGGCTCAATAGTCACTTGAGGTTGGAGAGGCATCTCATCCCTTTGAGTCGGTTTCCCCATTCTTTGGCATTGGTCACATTGGTTGATATATCTTCTGACATCTTGATGAAGTGTGGGCCAATAGTAGCCTGCCTGCAGGATCTTGAAGGCAGTTCTCTTTGCTGCAAAATGTCCTCCACAAGGCCCATCATGACAGGTGAGGAGGATATCAAAGACTTCCTCCTCCCTTACACAATTCCTTAAGATCTGATCAGGGCCAAGCTTGAACAGATTGCCCCCGATCCAAGTAAATGAGGCACTTTTTCTGATGATTCTGCTCTTCTCTCTTGAAGATAGGTGCGGAGGGAACTGTGCTGAAACAAGGTAGTTTGCTATATCAACAAACCATGGAGAGAGTGCTGAGATAGCAAACAGATGTTCATCGGGCATCTGGTCATCCACTGTTCCATCCTCATCTACAGACAAATCCAATCTAGATAAAAAAATCAGCAACAACATTTTCTTTACCTGGTTTGTCAACAATGGTCAAATCAAACTGCTGCAACAAAAGTAACCATCTAATAATACGAGCATTCACATCTGGTTTATTCATTAAATATCTAATTGCAGCATGGTCAGTATGTACAAATGTTTGATAGCTAGTGATATAATGTCGAAACTTGTTCAGTGCATGGACCACAGCCAAAAACTCTTTCTCAGTTACAGTGTAATTCAGCTCAGCTTTGGACAAGTTTTTGCTAACAAAGTAAATGGCATATGGAAGTTTTTGTTCGACTTGTCCTAAAGCTGCACCTATGGCTTTGTTCGAGGCATCAGTGTGGATGTGGAAAGGTAGGGCCCAGTTTGGACCTCTCAAGATTGGGGCTGACACCAACTTGTCCTTTAATTCATTCAAAGCCCTCTGACAATCGTCAGTCCACTTAAACTCCACATCTTTTGCCAACAGGCCAAACAATGGCGAGGCTAGCTTGCTGAAGTCTTTAATGAATCTCCTGTAATACCCTACTAATCCTAAGAAACTTCGAACATCCCTTACCTTTTGAGGAGGTGGAACCTTCTTGATGATAGCAATTTTGTTAGGATCCACCTGTAACCCTTGGCAAGAAATGGTATGGCCTAGCATGGTCCCTTCAGTCATCAGGAATTCACATTTTTCAGGACTAAGGGACAGGTTCATCTCAATGCATTTGGTTAGGACTTTTCCCAGATTGGACAATGCTTCCTGGAAGTTGGCCCCATAAGGAGTGAAGTCATCCATATAGATCTCCACTGCATCATGGACCAGCTCTGAGAAGATGCTCAAGACAGCTCTCTGGAAGGTAGCAGGAGCATTGCATAGCCCAAAGGGAAGAACTCGGTAGGCAAAGGTACCCCAAGGACAAGTGAAGGTGGTCTTATCTTGGTCTTCCGAGCTGATTTGAATCTGGTTGTACCCGCTAAACCCATCCAGGAAAGAGAAGAACTTCTTTCCTACCAGTCCATCCAACACTTGATCTATGAAAGGTAGAGGGAAATGGTCTTTCTTGGTAGCTTTGTTCAGTTCTCGATAGTCCACACTGATTCTCCACTTCCCATTCTTCTTGGGAACCAACACCAGAGGGGACACCCATTCACTATCTGAGATGGGGTAAATGAATCCGGCATCCAACAGTTTTTGCAATTCTTCCTTGACAATGTCTTTAAGGGCTGGATTCATTCTCCTCTGAGCTTTCCTAACCGGTTTACAACCCTCTTTGATGTATATGTGATGGGTACAGACGGAGGGATGGACTCCTTTCATCTCCTTATAGCTCCAAGCAAAAGCATCTAGGTGACTGGCCAACAAGCTACACAGCTCCTTTTCCTGGGAAGGAGATAGGGAGGAGCTGATCTTTAACGTTCTCTCAGGGCCAAACTCCACATTTTTGACTCTGGGAGTGACAGGGTTGGTCGTACAAAGATCCACTAAGGTGCTGGCTTAGGCATCCTCCACCAATTTTTCTAAGGATAGTGCACTCGAAGGTGGATTCTGGATCAAGGTCTCAATCAAGTCATCCTCGGTTGGGGGGTCTCTTCTAGTGGTATCTAGGGTGCACAAAGGTGCTGAGTGCACTTCATCCTCTTCTCCTTCCTCCAACCAAAGTGGTAAGTCATGCTCTAAGGAAGGTTGGGCAGGAGGGTATAGGACTAGCTGCTTGGACATAGGACCATTTTTGATGGTCATATTTCCTGCACGACAACTTATGTAAGCATCTGCAGTGGCTAACCAAGGCCTTCCCAAAATAAGAGGATATCCAGTAAGCTTTGCCTTGGGTTGCAGAACCAAGAAATCTGCAGGGTATTCCCAAGAGTCGACAGAGACCAAGACATCCTCCACAATCCCTTCAGGAGTCACAGTGGAGCGATCTGCAAGTTGCAGAACTGTCGAGGTCTTCCTCAAGGAACCCTGAAGATTGAGTTTGAGCATGGTATCCCTGGTCATCACATTAATGGCAGCCCCCAAATCAATCAAGATGTGAGGTATGATGGTGCCATTGATGTGGACATCTACTACAGGACTCCCAGGATCTAGATACTTTGGGCAGATGACTTGTCCTAACATAAGGTCAGACAGTTGTCCTGAGACATTGATGGTTGAAGCATCTCTCTTTCGCCTGCCTGGGTGTTTAAAACACTTTTCCTTAACCAGTTTGTTGTATATTGGCACATCCTTGATGGCTTGGAGAAGTGGTATTTTCACACACAACTGCTTGAGCTCACCCAGAAGCTCATCCTCCTCTGGGTTGGGTTGTGTGGTGGCGGTTAGTCTCTCAGGAAAGGGTGGAATAGACTTTGGTTCACTTTCCTGTTTATCTTCCTCATCCTCTGGGGGAGGAGGTTGGCGATCCGGAAGAGTCTTTCCAGATCGAAGATTGATCTCCTGGATCTCCACAGCATAAGTAGGGCATGATGTTTCCCCAGTGTATACCTGTTGGGCCTGTCTATTGTTGGGGTTCGGGTTCGGTTGAGCAGGTATTTGAGGTTGCCTCGGAGGAGCAGGAGGTAAGGGTTGAGGTTGAACTGGTGGTGGAGGCAAAATGGCAGGAGGAGTGTTGTATTGGGGCCTCCACCCCGACTGAGGTGCATTCCACTGAGGCTGTGGCTGAGCATGTGAATGATAAGAATGAGTAGTGGGTTGAGTAGGGTACTGAGGTGGATAAGACCATGGAGGAGGCATAGACCAGGAAGGATGAGCAGGGGGACCCCAGGAAGGCATAGGAGTCGATTGGTTGGGGCTGTAATAAGCTTGACGTGCCCCTTGCATCCCCTGCTGGTAAGGTCTAGGTCCTTGTGGCCTTCTTTGGTTGAGGAAATAGAGAGGTTCAGTGGGAGCTTCTGTCCCTTGGTACATGGCTTTAAATCTAGGTAAGGTTGGACATTGGTTTGTGGGATGGTCCTCCTCACAGACGAAACACACTTCAACCGAATGCAATGGGAATTCGTTCTTAGGGTGTCTCCTTGTACATCTAGGGCAGAAGATAGCCAAAGCTCTCTCAGCTTCTTCCTTCTTCTGCTGGATCCTGAATGTGTCCAGTTGCATGGCAATGTTCTGTCTCACCTCACTCTTAAGATCTTCTAATTGATTTGCAAACTCATGCTTGGAGAAAGGGACACCAGTTGAGAGGAGGTTTCCTCTATCTCATTTCCGAGCTGCCCTGGAGTGGTTTCTAAACACAGTATTGATGTCCTCATAAGGCAGTTGGTAAATATCCCCCCCAGCTAACATGTGAAGGGTATCTAAGAGGTCTTCAGGGACTCCTCGGAGCAGGACCAACTTGAGGGATTCAGGGTCAAGTGTGCACCTGGCCCGCTTATAGCTAAGTTGGAACCTCTCCTCATAATCCTCTAAGGACTCATCATTTCCCATGGTCATCCGAAAGATTTCTCCCTTGGTTTCCTTGGACCTACAGTAGTCCCGGTACTTGGTATTGAAAGCTTGCTGCATCTGAGCCCAAGTAGTGATACTATTCCCAGGTAAGCCCATGAACCAGTGTAATGCTACATCCTTAAGAGTTGAAGGGAAGAGTTTCAGCTTCTGCTCATCTTCAGTATAGTCATAGGTTCTACAAAGGATAGCAAACTCAAATAGGAAGGTATCAGGATCTTCAGTAGTCAGTCCATGGAAGTGAGGTAAAGCAGAGGGGCTAATGTTCTTCATTTTCATCTCTCCATTGGTCTCTCGTATGGGGAAGGCACCTTCTATTCTCTCGTCTTCCCCTCTATTGTCAGCCATAGCTTCAGATGGGATGGTCTCTAATTCTTCTTCTCCTATAGGATCTTCGTATATCTCAGGAGGTTCACCTATAGGTTCTTCTGGATCACTGTCATCGAAGAAGAGAGAAGGGTGACTCAGTGATGTGGTGGGGGTGTTGGGTAAGAATTTGCCTGTTTTATCTCGATTCCTACGAGGCATGAAATGGAAAGACTTTTTTGATTGCTTTTGCTTTTCTTTGGTACTTGCAAAACTGAAACAGATTGATCTACAACTAACTATCTTGCTGAAGTAAAAATGTCGAATTGAAATGAAAGCAGGAAAGGACTAATCTACTTTGCTCAAATGAAATTGTAGGAATGGAAATGCTAGTCTACGCTTGCAGAATGGAAATGCTAATCTACGCTTGCAGAAATGAAATGGCAGAATTGAAATGCTATTCTATGAAAGCAGGAAATGCTAATCTATGAAAGCATGAAATGCTAATCTATGAAAGCAGGAAATGTCTATGCTACTTTTGCAGAATGGAAATGAAATAAACTACTTAGCAAAAGGCAAGAGTAAGAAAATAGAAGAAAAGCAACAATTACTAATACTCTGACGCTTCCCCGGCAACGGCGCCAAAAAGATGGTGGGCTCCAGTATTGTAGCAATAATGCTACAACTCCTGGAGCTTCCTATCTCTAATTTTATCAACCCGGTAGTTCGTAACAAACTTGGAAGCGACGGTGTTGTATGCATAAGTACTAGCTCTTGTCGCAGCTGTCACTTGGTCAGCTGGCACAAGTCTGCTAGGGCTCAAGCCAACTTCTATATGTTCTCAGAAGAAGCTTTCTAAATGATGGACGAAGGCTATCTCAAAGGAAATTAACCTACTTTGCAATAATGAACTGAAAGCCAACAAGACATGGAAACCCTAGTAAACCCTAATCTGACTAGTTTAGTCTCTATGATGCAATGGTGGGAGTGCAAACTTCTAGAAATGATGCCATTACTTCTAGTGATATGAGATGCATGAATTTAAACTACTTCTATTGAAAAGAACATTGTTTTTGTATTTTTGCTTAAGTGGTTGGAGTTATTATGATTTTGTTTCTTATTAGGGTTTGACTGTGTAGGGGTAGTTCGAAGGGAAAGAAAGCTTGGGAAAGGTCAGGAGGGCTAGGAAAGGTTCCAGGGGATCCAAAACATCATTCATTTAAGGCTGTAGACAACCTCCCTATAAACCTGCAATGCCACCTTTGTTGTCTCCTTGTCTCCTTCTGTGTGGTCTTTGCTCCCTTTAATGCCAAAAAACCTGAAATCATCATGTATTAGCCACATAGATATAATGCCTGCCCTTCTTCCTACAAATAACACGAATATACCAAGAAATGCATGCATAAGTGATAAAAGATGAAGGGTTGAGCAAGGTAAGTAGGCCAAATGAGCCCAAATTGTTACCAAAAATTGGGGCTCATCACAGAGTCAGCAGTTGGAGCAACCTGTAGGGGAAGCATGTTCGCGTGCGTGCCCCTGGGCTAGAGATTGTGGCCAAGTTTCCTGTTAGCATACAAATCCACAAGTTGGCTAGTGGGTTCTGGGAAGCAAAGGAGGAGGCTACGAGGATTTAGTTGGCTCTCAGCTTGCAGATTGCAGAGCTAAAACTGCAAGTACAACCTTCGACACCATCAAAGGTCACCGAGCAACGCAAAGGCATCATTCAATCTGGGCAAGAAATGATCACACATGCCATGAAGGAGTGCCCCGACTTGTTGGATCAGTCGCTTATTACGATCACTTCACTCCAGGAAGATCCAACCTTACAGCGACTGGAAACAGAGGCAAGGGAGCTCCAACAAGCCTATGACAATATCAGAGGGACTGCACAGACAGTTGTTATTACACAGCGCTTGGCCAAGATGATGGAGGCCCAGGGCCTGAAGATACAAGCTAATGTTTCCCGACCGAAGGAAGTAGTGATTAAAGAACGTCTCCAGCCATGGCTTGATGAGGCATTCGCGGTTTCCACTGCCATCGAGCACAAGTTGGCACACATGCAGGCAGAATATGCACCCAGAAAAGTAGCTGAAACAGAGACTGATGTGTTGATAGCCCGCATCAAACAGGTATAGCGGATGGCGAAAGCGTTTGCTACAAGTACAAGCAAAGCACAGAAGTTTCTAACCAACCTCCATGCAAAGATTGTTGCACTAGCCAAGTGACTCGGGACGAGTCATGATGATTGTGTTGGGGGCCTGTTGGGTAGCGAAGGCCTCGCGTAACAGTTTTGGGGCTCAAAGCCTGCAGTCTTGGGTAAAGGTATGATAAAGACTTCGCGAGATGCGCAGAGCACAAAGTATAATGATTCAAGTCAAAGGGTTGTCCACCCAAAAATAATGTAAAATGAGTCAGCCTACCCATGGTTTGCAGACCATGGAAATGTATAAATAGAGCAAGGCTCTATGGTTAGAAGTAAGTTTTTTTGAGTAAGTATTTTTTATCTGGAATGTAATGGGTTTATGAAGCAAGAATTCTTGGAGCATTTGTAGGTCAAGGGTGTTGGTAGATAGATATAGGCTCCGTAGCTATGTGCACGGAGGCCTGGTAGAGTCCGCAGCTGTGTGCGCGAGCCCCTGCAGCTAAGTGCACAGGACTGATCTAGTTGTACTGAAGAGAAGATCAATAAAGAAAAGAAGTTCTGAATCATTGTGTGTTTTCTTGCGGATCTATTTATTGCTTATGTTCTAAATTTATGCTTTATCTTTTATAATTTTGCACACGGGGTTTTAAGTTTAAATGTTTGCTTAAAGAATGTAATAAAAAGCTCAAATCTGTAATAATTTGATTAATAAGAAAGTGCAACTACACGGATCTATGCGAAATTCTGAGAGCAGTACAGAGTGGTGCGAGGCTGCATACAGATCACGACCCCTACAGACCACATCAAGACATCCCAAGGTTGTGGAAACTTGGTTCCATCACCCTCCCTTGCTACCTTGGGTGAGACCTCAGTCCGCGCTCTGCGGGTTGTTGCCGAAAGGGCCAGTAGCTGCGGGATTTGTTTGGCTAATAACTCTTCTGAAGCTGGGTCAGGGCCCAATAAGCCAACAGAAATATACCTTTAAGATCAAAAACCCTATGAAAGGGCCTCACTTACCATGTGAATTTGTTGTTGTAAATTGAAATTACAGACTTGCAAAACTCTTGTACAACTACTTGTATTGCTTCAAATCAATCTTCTTCCACAAGAAAACCAAGATACTCTTTCCTTGGGGAAATTATATAATATTAAAGTGCAACCCAAGTAATGAACTAGTTGAAAAATCTGAAATTAAGTTGACGATAGCGAAATAATTTTAGAATTTTTATATTTTCTAATTTTTCTATTTTTTGTTTTCTGAATATTTACAAACAAAAATTTTAAAAAATATTCTGGATTTTTGAAAATAATGGAGTGTTCAAGGAGTGTCCCTAAAATCCTAATAAAAGTCCTCAAATCTCAGTGAAAGAAGCACCAAGTCATAGAGATCGACGAGATATTTCCAATGACGCAAACGACACCTCAATCTGACTTTGTACATTAAAGTTATGCCCATCTAAAGTTTATGGCAAACAGCAACAAAAAATTTCATGTGGTACACAGGTTTCCACGTGGAACTCCCACAGGATACCACGTGTCACCCCTATCAGCAACCTTGTCAGTAGATATGGAATCACATGGGCCAATTAGGCAGCACCACATGCCAGCATCAGATTGATCCATATGGCTAGGTGGTAGCCCAATCCACGGGCACCACATGGCCCAATCACTGGGGGCCATGTGGAACCCCATGGTTGGCCAGTCAACCATGGAATAAGCCAAGTTTATAAGGTCTCTAAATTCTAGTTAGTGATAGGCAAATTGATGGTTGTTGGTAATTATTTTTGGTAGAGTCAAATGGCAATGGCTTAGCGAGCCACCGACTTAGCGGATCCGCCAAACCCAAACATCATATCTATCTATATATATATAACAAAATGACGATAAGTGGGAAGTTGTTGGGTTTGAACCCCAGACCGACCCAAAACCAAACACTTAACATAGCATGGGTGACCATTGGGCCAATGACCCATTTGTTGCTTGGTCCACCTGCGTAATTTTATATAAACTCATACAAATGTTGTAAATGGGGGAAGGAGGATTAGCGGAGGCCAAATGGAATGCAGACGAGCGGAACCCTGATGCATAGAGGAACCTTGATGCAGGAAGAATTGTGTATGGACATGTGGATATAGGAACATATTCCATAGAATATTCCCATATCTTCCATAAAGAACATGTTGTGGAATCTTGGAGATTCCCTGGGTGTCCATAGGTGACAGTGACAAAACCCAACTAAGTTTATACTCATTTTACTCACAATTTTCCATGGTTTCACTAGCGTAGTTTGTTTTTGGATATGACAAGCCCATTTTCATGTCACTCCCAATATTGGAGGTATAATGATTTATTTTTCCATGTAATCATTTTCATTTATGCTGAGATGAATGAAGAGGCCTCCGAACTATTGAAGTAGGGCCCAGAGACATAGTCTACATTGGACGAACTATGTTATCAAACATTGGGTGCATTGTCTTTATGGTCTTATTTTATGTTGATTCTTCTTTAAGTGTTTGCATATATGGTTTTTACATGCTATTTCATGCAATTCTAAAAACATCAATGAAGTAAAGATCCCAGATCATGTTGGTATCAAAGGGGTCTTCTTACTAATGTGAATTGCGAGTGTGGGTGATAACCAGGGCCAAACTCAAAAAGGTGAAGGAAAACTCAAGTGTTTTGACCTAAAGTTTAGACGTGCAACAAGAAAAAGGAAAATGGAAAATGATGATGCTCGTACTGAAAATGAGCAAGATTTCCATAAAGATTTCTACAACATGGACAATAAGGAAGATAAATTGTTTGTAGGATATGAAAAGAACCTATTGAAGAAGGAAAAGAAGAGGAAAGAGAAATCAAAGGAAAATGCTTCAGTAAATCAATGAAATGGAGGAGAACATCTTGAGCCTCCATCTCCATATTCAATTGAATGTTCTTCTTCTTCTTCTTCTTCTCACCATCTAATAGGAAGCATAGAGATGCTTCTAAAAAGCCTTTTTTTAAATTTCGATGTAAAATTTGATTTTCCGGTGTTTAAAGGAGAATCTAATGCAGAAAAGCTAAACAATTGGATCATACAAATTGAAGTATATTTTTGAATACAACAGATTGAAGACAATGAGGAAAATATTCAGTTGGCATCTCTTCAATTGGGAGGTACGTCTCTTGTATGGTGGGAGAGAGCTTCAAAAAGGTAGTAAGCATTTTGGTAAACTCCTTTCTTCATTTTCTGAGTTTGTTTCTACATTAAGAGGGAAGTTTTGTCCATTGGGTTACTTGTAGAAATCCATTACGGAATGGCAATATCTGAGACAAGGAAAAGGTCAAAATGATCAAAGTTTCAAAATGGAATTTAAGAAGCAGGCATTGGAATTGGGTATTCCTTTATATTCACTTGATACTTTGATGAGATATATTTGTCATTTACATAGTTATCTTCGACATTCATTATTGTTTTTTAAACCTACTACTCTCGATGAAGTTAGTGTGAAAGTTATTCATCTTGAAAATAGGGGTAAGCATGGACATGAAGACCATCCAAAGAAGTTATCATCCAAACCTCATAACAAAAAAATCAAAGGGAAAGGGAAAGGAAAGGACAACAAAACAAAAAAAAACAAAGCAAGAATAAGGGAATCCATCTTGCACTCATTGCAAGAAAGAAGGGCACGATGAAGAGCAATGTTGGAAGTCGCATCCATAATTGAAGCCAAAGAAGTATGGTGGAAAAGGGAAGTAGAAGACGTTTGCTACAATGCAAGAAGTCATTGTATCTAATTTTGATGATGAGATGAAGATTACAGTTGTTGGCATACAAGATAGCAATTCCCTTCATCTTAATTCAACTTCAATTGTGCTAGTTCAAGTTCTACAAATGAATCTCATGTTGACGAATGAAAAGGAAGTGAATTGTTCCATATTATGGTTGTATCTAAGAATAAAAAAATAGATATATTGTTTGACCCGGTTCTCAAGTTAATTTGATTCTAGAATTATTTGTTAAGAAATTGGGTACGGAGACCAAACCTCATCCAAAACCCTATCCTCTTGGTTGGGTATGCAACAATGAAAAACTCAATGTCACCAAGAAATGTAGGGTTAGGTTTTCCATTGCTTCAAATATGATAGATGAGGTTGATCTAGATGTTGTCCCACTTGATATCTGTGGCATAGCCTTGGGAAGCCCATATTTGTATGACCGGAAGGCGGTCTTTTTTAGGCATGAGAGCAAATATCATCTCACCAAGAATGGGATGGGATATATTATCATATTTCACTGCATGAAGATCAATTAAACCCTTGTTAATGTAGGACATATGAAAAGTCTCATAAACTCCAGCAAGAAGTGTATGTTCATGGTTGTGAGGGAAAAATATGTTGAAGCATCTGATGCTTTCAAAGGTTATAGTCCCTCTCACAGGAAAGAAATATTTGATATTGTCTCTAACTATGATGATGTTTTTTAGGAACCAAGTGGGTTTCCTCCTAAAAGGGAGATCCAACATGAAATTCATCTCCAACAATATGCCCCTTTTCCAAACGTGGGCATTTACAGGTTGTCAATTGTTGAAATGAAAGAAATCAAGAAGCAGGTGTAGGACTTGTTGAACCAAGGATTCATCAGACCAAGCTCATCTACGTGATGTTCACCAATTGTGTTGGTGCCAAAGAAAGATGGCACATGGAGGATGTGCATGGATTATTGGGCTCTCAACAAGATCACAGTGAAAAAATCGATATCCTCTCCCTCGTATAGATGATTTACTTGATCAATTGAAGAATGTTTTTTATTTCACTAAGTTGGATTTTCACAGTGGCTACCATCAGATCAGGATTGCAGAGAATGATGTGTGGAAAATTGTCTTCAAGACCAAGCAGGATTGTTCGAGTGGTTGGTAATGCCATTTTGGCTTTGCAATTCCCCAGCTACATTCATGAGGGTAATGAATGATGTCTTTCGACCTTTTCTAGATGATTTTGTGCTTGTGTAACTAGATGATATACTTGTCTTTAGAAAAACTTGGGATGATCATGTAAAACATGTCAAAAAAGTGCTTATTATTTTGCAAAAGGAGAAATTGTATGTAAAATTTTCCAAATGTGAATTTTGAAAAACTTCTTTGGTGTATTTGGGTCATATCGTTGGAGGAGTTCAACTGAAGATTGATCCTTCTAAATTTTATGTAATTATTAAATGGCCTAAACCTACCAATGTAACAGAAGTCAGAATCTTTTTGGGAGCCATACAGTACTGAAGGAGGTTCACAGCTAACTTCTATAGGATTACATATCCTTTGCATGCCCTAAATAGTGTTAAGCAGAGTTTTCGGTGGGGAGGAAAGTAACAAAAGTCTTTCAACACCCTAAAAGAAAATATAAGTGTTGTGTCATTACTAGCCTTACCTAAACTTCAACAGTCGTTCGAGATCAAGACATATGCTAGTGGTTATGCCATGGGTGTAGTGTTGATGCAACATCGGAAACTGGTTTGTTACCATTCAGATACTTTATCTCAAGTTGTTGTAAACTATCCCACTTATGACAAGGATTTGTATGCTTTGGTTCAAAGCGTCAAAAAATGGAAGTTTCCTTGTTGGGAAAGGAGACTATCATACATACAGACCACAATCCTTTACAATATCTCCGGTCACAAGCCAAGTTGGAACAACCTCATCATTTTGAGTGGATGGGATTCCTTCAACAATTCCATTTTGTAATCAATTAAAAGAAGGGTACAAGTAACAAAGTCGCAAATATGCTCTCTAGACCTCTTATTTTTACATCTATCATTTTGAAAAATGCTTCTTTATCTCATGAAATCTATGTTGAATAATACGTTGTTAATGAAGATTTTAAAGAAGTTTATGACAAGCTAACCCATGGATCATAGGTGGAAAACTACTATTTGTAGGGAAAATTACTTTACCACCTTGGCAAGCTATGTATTCCTACAAGTGAAAGAGTCCATGTAATTCGAGAAGCTTGCACTTCTCTTTTGTCGGGTCATTTTTGCGTAGGAAAGAGTATGTCTCACTTACACAGGTATTTTTATTGGCCTTGGATGAAAGAAATTGTAACCAAATATGTAAAGGGGTGTATGACATGTTTTGTTTGTAAGCCCATTTATAGAAAATTGTTGTTGTACACACCACTCCCTGTTCCTTCTCTTCCTTGGGAGAGTATCTCCATGGATTTTGTAGGAGGGTTTCCTTTCTCAAGAAAGGATCATGACTATTTGCACGTCGTGGTGGACAGATTTAGTAATATGTGTCTCTTAATTCCATGTTAGATTGTTGGGGCCTGGCCCAAGTTCGAAGTTAATTAGCCAAACAAATCCCTATACTACTGGCCCTTTCAGCAACAGTCCACGGAGCACGGACTCAGGTCTCACCCGAAGTAGTTGGGGGGTGCTAGAACCAGGTTTCCTCACCCTTGAGATGTTTGAGGGTTTGATGGGGTCCAACCATTAGTCCCTTCGCACAGGTTACTTCGCGCACTTCCCTGTCCCTCGCACCCTGATATACTTGCCTTCGCGCTACCCTAACCAGGGGATGTGGGGATTCCGCACTGCTGGAGCAACACTCTGCACTATCTCCCTAAGTCACAGCTAAGATCTTACTTATCTCCCTACAACAATTAGTTATCTTTGTGTAAATGGATGCCTTACATTATATTTATTTATACAGCACATTCATATGAGTTTGCGCAGCAAATAAACAGTAAACTTTCCATTTATACCCAATAATACATAAAACAGGAAAATATACACAGAAATCTAATAAAATTTCTCTTTATTAATGCTTCCAACGATTACAGACTCGACCTACCATGTGCACTCAGCTGCAGGGGTCTATGCACTCAGATGCGGACTATTAGGCCTCTACGCACTTATCTATAGAGCCTTCTCCTACTTTACGACCCAAAGACACACTTTACACTTCGACTCAATCTCTTAGACTCATCATGCTTCTATTCTATTGACTGATTGATGTTTTTTTACACTTAGAGCCTCGCTCTATTTATACAATCCCATGGTACGCAGACCATGGGTGGATCTTTCAAGCAAACATTACATTACAAAAACAAGGGTGGACAACCCTATGACTCTATTATGACTTTGCGTTCTGCGCCCACAAATCGCGAAGTCTTTACAAAGGACTTGGAAAAAACTTGGGCTTTAAGCCCCAAAACATTCCTTGGGGGGGATTCCATGCCCAACAGGCCCCCAACACAAACATCGTGACTCGTCCTTGAGTCACTCTATCTATGTGGAGATCTTCACGCGGAGTTCCTCCAACTCTGTCCAAACCGCTGCAAGGTCGGCAGCGCACTGAGCGGCTGCCTGCTGAATATCCTGGACTCGTTGTTCTGAGACCACAGTGTCAGAACTGCTTCCCTGCATCGGTTCCTACGTCCCCTACATTTGTGCGAGCTTGTCTTCAATTGTTGCTATAATGGTGAAGGCCTCGTCGATCCAAGGTTGAACGCAAGCCTTCAAGACTGCTTCTTTGTGTCATGTTGCGTCCACCTACTCCCACTGTCTGCATGGTCCCTTTGACGCTTTCGGACTGTTGTTGGAGTTCACGCACCTCTGTCTCTAAGCACTGGATTTTGTGGTCCTCCTGAAGGTTCGTGAGGACCTCAAATGACTCCTCCAACATTCTAGTGCAATCCCTTACTGCGTTGTTGATCTCTTCCAGCCCTGATGCAATAGCATTGGCACATTGTTATCTTACATCTGGAGGGGTAGACGGCTGCGCCTTCAACCGCAGCTCTGTTATCTGAAGGTTTAGCTCCAGCAGAACCTTAGTCATTTATTCCTGTGCCTCGCACACCCCCGCTACTAGTTTGTGGATGCGCGCCTCTGCTGGTGTGTCTGCTGGGATGGCCAGCTCATGGACCATCTGATAGGCTTCTTCTAGTACCTATACTAGCTACCTGTTCTATGACACCACTTCGTTGCCCTGCAAGCTCAACTGCTTCACGTAGATATTTTTCTCGCTCATTACTTGCAGCGCGTAGCTCTCCCTAGCCCGTAGTTTTTTAGTAATCCCATCCTACATAACGTATAGTGTCTCCCGTGGGAGCAACCATGTTGATCCCGATACCTTTCAGTGTGCTAATCATAGGCCTGTCAGCCTCATTTGTTGTAACAAGTGACCCTTCTAGCAGCATTATTGTGTTCATTGCCCAGGCATGCAGCATCTGCTCTGTTGCAGTTGTCCCTACTATGAGGCTGGTCGAAAGGGTACCGGCCTGAGGAGTGCGCACCTGCAACTCCTGAAGTTGCACTCTGAGGGCCCCCAACATAATCTGGTTCTCTTGCACAAAGTTTTGGAGGGCCTTGGAGGTGATGTCACGCACCGTCTCACCGATTTCATGCAGATCACCCTCAGTAAGGGTGATCAGGTCGATAGACAAATTTGATGCCTTGATCTTCTTACGCGGCCCCGTCTGCTCGCTCAAGTGTTGGCCCTTCATTTGTGTTGGCATAGTTTGTGGGTCCACGTCGCCCTCCTCTTCCTTTGTTTCTTGCCCATGCGAAGGCGACTTCTGGCCCTCACACGCCTTCTTGGCTTCTTCCTATGTTGTTGTTGCTGCTGCGGCCTTTTTTTGTTCTACTACTATCTATGCAGCGTCCCGTGCCACCTACGCTTTTTCTGTCACTGCCTCTTTCTTTCTCTTTTCTGCCAACTACGCCATGCGCAGTTTGGCTTCCTCTTTCTTCTTCTACACTGCAAACTTCTCCATTGCCACGATGTCTGGGGCATGCCACTATTAGCAGCCATGTCTCCAGTACATAAAAGATTACGTCATTCGTGACTACAGAGGGTAGCTCTCTCCATTGCTTGGTTGGGTCCTTGCGCGCTCTGATACAGATGTTGTGGAGGTCCGCTTTTAAATTCTCCAAAACTTTGTAGGCTGTTGTAGATAGTGGTTGATAACTGCAGCTTGCAGTTAATCCCCATTCTGATGTTCATTTCCATTAACACCCAGAATATGTTACTGTCGCGGATCTGGTTTGCGTCCTTCGTGGCCCAAAGCAAAATATACTTCGCGGCCTCTGGCAGACCCCTGTCAATTGTGGGGAACTGATTGTCCTCCGGCAATTCCCCTGCCACGAGCACTATGGACAGCAGAATCCATGCATAATGAAATTTTTTTCCCTATTCTTGGGCCTCGCAAAAATTTTCCAGGAACTCCTTGCATAGGAACTCGGACTAGTTAAACTGGACCCCCTTCGCGCACTGCTCAGCAAGTGCAACCACCGGTGTGGGTACCTCGTCCGCGTGGCACTTGCGCATAACTATACTCTCCAGTATTTGGGTTACCACTTTAACTACTTTGTTGTTGATGTTGGATATGGTGTAGCCCCTTTTATTCTTCTCCAACTTGTACTTCTTCTTTATGGCCTCTACGATCGCTAAGTCACTAATCTTACCCTCTGAGATGTCTGCGGGGTCCTCTCCTTTGCATGGGAGCCAGGTAATGCAGTGGATTAAGTGGTCCATGATGGGGATGGGCTCCTCCAGCCAAAAACATCCACCATGCACCAGGCAGAGCAGCTGCCTGATGATGAATATTGTTATTGGGGCGTGGTGGAAGTGTGGCACCCAGAGCAAGTTTAATAGCCCTGCCTTTTCCACTCCGTGTAACCACTTTCGCGGCTCTAATTTGATAACCCCTGCCACAGTGTTCTGCTTGGGCTTCATGAGTTGCGTGGTCTCTAGATGAGGGAACTTCTCGTGGTCAGCGAGATCCCAATCTTCAAATTTCAAGCTCAGCACCCATCCCAGGTGCATGCCCTCAAAAATGATGTCGTCCAGGAGGAGTGGGGTCTAGAGAGACCTCTTGATCGACCTCTTCAGTGATAATCTCTGCAATTTCCCTAACTTCTTGTGACGCTGCCATCCTGTTAGTCCAAAAATATTTCAATCGCATACTCAGGGGCTCAATCAACGCTCGACATAGGGCAAACAAATCTTGGCTTCAGATACGTGGGGCATACAACAGCTCAATTCACAAATGACCAAGTGTTGTTTGCTAGGCAGCTCTATGTAATTTATAGCACCTTTTGAGTTTGAATTCGACCATTCCCCCCAAATCCGATTCATTAATTCTCCCTTGGCAGGAGATTTTCCCAAATTTTTCCCATAAATCGCATCTTAAAAGCCTGCCTCCTGCTCCATTTGGTCTCAAGTCAAGCATCACATCGTGAATAGTGACTCCAATGGTCACTTTCTAGCCAACCCGCTCGGTAGCACAGCCCCCCTTGTGCGGTCATGGACCTTGTGACACTTTGCTTTTGCGTGCATCTCCAACATTGCACAGCTCCCGGGCAGAGTAGTTTATAGTCTCGTGCCTCCTTTCAACTACCTGGGGCACTAAGACTATGCTTCCCATGGCTATTCAGGTGGCCATGCCACCTGTATAAGGTTTCATCCAGTCATCCATCAGTTTTCCTGGAAAATACCCACCTTTCATTGTTACTAGTTGTGTTGCGCACTTTATCATCAGCATCGCACCACCATGGTTGATCCGTTTAGTGATATGTGGTCCAATCCAAGGCATCAGGCTGATCAATTCTCAGAAATAGTCCCCAAATTCATCCATGTGATTGTGTGCACCTTGCTTTGTCATCCTAGGTTCTTTATCGAGAAAATCCTTCTTTATCCCATCCTCCAGCTTCTTGGCTTCCACTTCCAGTAGAATGATTTTCTCCCTTAATCGCACCCTATCATTCATAAGTTCTTGGAGCCTAAGGTCACCGTGTCGTATTTCCTCGTCAGGTCCCAAGTGTTCTACTTCATTTAATTGCACTACCTCTTCTTCCAAGGTTCCGCGAACCGTCGTATCTGTCGGTGCTGCTATGCGCGAACTAGGAATTTTATGCTCTATGTGGATTATAGTGTTCGCTCCATACTCCAGCCTCAGAGGCGCCTGCACCATCAGTTTCTTGCACGTGGTCATATAAGCTCATAGAACCGCTGGTACGCGTAGGTCCCAGTCAGTCCACTACACACTGTGTACCTTGTTCAACGCTTCGCATACTTCGTTAAAGGTTTCTGCATGGATAACCTTCTGCGCACTTGGTCTTTCCATACTCTGTGGTTCCAACTGAAGGGGTCATTCATGCCATTGCTTTTCCCGCACATGCTTACTGATTGTGTCTCCTAACACGAAGACTGTGTGCATTTGTGTAGGTTTCGTACCATATGCATGTACCCATCTGGACAGGTGGGAGCGTGGACCGTTTCGTCCAGCAATATTGTCTATTAATCGCATCTGAGGCTTCCAAAATCGTATGCACATCATTCTACAGCATTTCCACCAGTCCCCGAAGCTTTCTTGATGCGTACCCCACCACTTCACAGGTGTAGCGTGCAGTACCCATTTCAAAGCTTCAAAACATTCTTGTTTCGGCGCCTCTCTTTCAAATCTATTCAGGAAGTCATCCACCTCACTTAACCCATCATACGTAGGTAGATCCCTTACCTCCATTGATACGTACTGCATTAATCTCGTCATCATGTTACAGTTCAACGTGGTTACCTCATGTAACTGGTTCTACCATTGTTCTATCTCCTCATCAGAATCCGATGTGCAGGAGCTTTCGTGCTCCCATGAGATTCGTCCATCCGCAGTTGGATTAACCCAATCTTGTTCTCGCATGGTTATCTTGTAGATGCAGTCCAAATCGTCTTTGATATCATAGTCGCACACTTGCTCCGTGTAGCGCGATCCTTCTTCAAGGTCCAAAGGTACAACTACGCGCAGAGATTTTTTTCTCAAAAATCATCTTGCACTTCTTCAGATTTATCACCCCATTCATTTCAGTGACCCAATCTATTCCTAATAGCGTGGGTTAGGCATTGTTTTCATCAACAATCTCTATTACTTCGAAGTCTACTAGCACACTTGCTCCTTTGATATCCACTGTGATTCCCTACAATCTCCCCATAGGTAGGATCTTCTGTTGGTTCACCATTTGCAGTTGGATAGGAGACCATTGCAGCGTATGCCTTCCCATGCCCTCCCATGTTTGCTTCGGCAAAATGTTTGCGTCTGATCCTAGGTACAAAATCACTTGGTCCATCTCATATTTCCCAATCAGTGTTGTCAATCTCATTTCCCTTCATGTTCACGTTGTGTGCTTTCCGAGCTTCCAGACTACGCGTGGTTCTCCTGGCGAGGTCTCAGTGCATCTATTTATGAGTTTTTGTAGCCCCTTTACAACCTTGCTGTCGCGCAGCAGCTTCATGCATGTTTCTAGGAACGTTGTGAGCATCGATGGGTCCATTTCCGGCTCTGGTCTGTCTTTGCTTCCTGAAGAGGAGGCCTCAGCGAAGCTCTTCTCGGCTTCCATGAAGGTTTCCTTAGCGCGCTCCAAATCAAACTCTGGTTCTTTCACTGGAGCCTTGTGAACCCAAGTACTCTCTTCAGGCTGCTTGCCTTTGTCATCCCCTGTCATGATTCCACTTTGAAGCCTAATATTCACATTAGGGTCTTCCTCGAGCAGCTCAGACCTCATCATTTGCAGGTTCTTAGTCGAGGGAGGTTGGAGTACTCCTTTATCCTGCAACCTCGCTATCATTGTGGGACAATCCTCCATCTCATGATCAAACAATGTACAATACAAGCATGATGGTCACGTTGGATTTGTACAATCATGGGTATAATGTCCTGGCCCTCCGCAATTGTAACATATCAGCTGTCCATGACCTCTTTCAGGTCCTCCCCCACCTCGGCCTCATCCGCACCCCTGAAATCCGATTTGCGCCATCCCTGCGTTCTAGTCAAGGGGTTGCATTTCGACCTGAACTCAGTAGGTAGGAGTTTGATCCATCATTGGCTCATAAATTCTACAGGTGCACTCATCATGTCCCACTGATCTACAAAAATTACAAAACAACTGTTGTGAATTTTGCGTGTACTTATGTAATAAATGGTAGTTATATGTAGCATGCTTATATCTTATTTGACAAATCATGTACCACAACGCAGGTGTTGTGCCTGGTCCTGCTTATGCCTCCGGTCTCAATGGCATTGACCCTCCTCCCGTGAGATAACTCGCGAACACCGGGTAGTGGTCCTTGTCATGTCCCTGACCCTTGCATTTTACACACCATACCTCATCGCGCACTTCTAGGCGAGATGTCATGTCTTGTTTCAGACTCTGCATCGCAAGGCACAAGTTTTTCAACTGTGCATGAATATGCTGAACTCCCAAGTTGGGATCCTGTATCAGGGTCTTGTGCATTCTCATTGCGATCTCCAAGGCCTCAGCTTGAGTTGTTAGCCTCTAATGTGACAGCATGTTCCTTAGATGTGACATTAACGATGCTACAAACCATTCACGATGTTTCCCATCCGTCAACGTCATGTTAGCTTCGCAAATTGTGCACTTCAGTCTCTTATCCAACTCCCAAGGGGTCCCACCTAGTAGCATTGTGATTTCCTTGAAACCAACGATCGACTGTGCCTCTAACTTTGGCCTGCTAAATTCTTTGTTTAGTTCAGTTTGAATATCCACGATCCCCACATTCGGATTTTCATTGGAATGCTTAATGTACCAGGTCAGTGCGCAATCCTGCAGAGCATTGACCAATGTTGATTTTTTTATATTGTCATCCGTGGCTCCCTGCGCTTCCCACACAGCTTTTATCATGAACCAAAATTGGTCCGGATCTTCATTTCCTACTCCCTTCAACACTATAAACTTTATCATGCTTGCCATATTGACTCGCGGTGGTGGCGGAGGTGGTATGGGCAAAGATGGGGATGAAAACGGTGAAACTGGCGGTGGTGTGGGTGGGGCTGGTATGCACGGAATCCTCTGCCTTATCAAATTTATCACACTTCTTGGTGAGACCTTCTCAAGCTCTTCTTCGTCCCCTCGCAGAGGTGAAATCAAGGGGCTAGTTTCTAGCTACTCACTATCTTCGTTTTTGTAGATTCTCCCACTTCACGTAGCCCCAAACATCAATTTATTCGCATAACCCACTTTCCCCACAGTAGCATTTTAATCCAAGTGTTCAAAGACTTAACGTACTTACCTCGTGATCCTTTGAGGAAGTGTCGTTCTGCCTCATTATAGCTGACTGAAGTATCTATCGTGAACTCAGTGATGAATCCTCCTATAATTTGATCAAGCCAGTAATCAACAGCTTGCGCGATCTTATCCTCTGATGCTTCCAATCTACGCACCAATTCTAGAATCCACACAATAGGTCTGTCGAGCTTACACCTTCCTTGACTATCTGCTAGCTTCGCGATCCACTCGCATAGCTCAGTAGGGAAAGATAAGAAGAAAATTTTGTGGATATCTGTGTATAAGTAGTAGTCTAACCACTCTTCCTTTGATAGTCACAGATTCTTGTTTTCCTGTGCCACAAACTCGTGAATCTTCCTATTCAACCAATCTTCAATTCATTTCTTTGTTGGATTCCAGTGATACGACATTAGACATCTCTATGCAGATCTCGATCCTGGAAATGGAACCATTTGTTGGCTTGTTGGGGCCTGACCCAAGTTCGTAGTTAATTAGCCAAACAAATCCCTGTACTACTATCCCTTTCGGCAACAGTCCACAGAGCGCGGACTGAGGTCTCACCTAAAGTAGTATGGGGGGGTGCTAGAACTATGTTTCCGCACCCTTGAGATGTCTAAGGGTTTGATGGGGTCCAACCATTAGTCCCTTCACACAAGTTACTTTGCACACTTCCTTGTCCCTCACACCCTAATATACTTGCCTTCGCGCAGCCCTAACTAGGGGTTGTGGGGTTTCCGCACTGCTGGAGCAGCACTTTGCATTATCTCCCTAAGTCACACTTGATATCTTACTTATCTCCCTACACCAGTTATTTATATTAGCATAAATGGATGCCTTACGTTATATTTATTTATACAGCACATTCATATGAGTTTGCGCAGAAAATAAACAGTAAACTTGCAGTTTATACCCAATAATACATAAAACAGGAAAAGATACATAGAAAGCTGATAAAACTTCTCTTTATTAATGCTTCCAATGGTTACAGACTCGAATTTCCCTCCGCACTCAGCTGCAGGGGTCAGTGCACTCAGCTGCAGACTACTAGGCCTCTACGCACTCAGCTGCAGAGCCTTCTCCTACTCTACAACCCAAAGACACACTTTGCACTTCGACTCAATCTCTTAGACTCATCATGCTTCTATTCTATTGACTAATTGATGTTTTTTTACACTTAGAGCCCCGCTCTATTTATACAATCCCATGGTCCACAGACCATGGGTGGATCTTCCAAGCCGACATTACATTACAAAAACAAGGGCAAACAACCGTGTGACTCTATTATGACTTTTCATTCTGTGCCCACAAATCGCGGAGTATTTACAAAGGACTTGGTCAAAACTTGGGGTTTAAGCCCCAAAACATGCCTTGGGGGTTATTCCACGCCCAACATGCCATGTGTTGTAGCTTATATTGTGTTTAAGCTTTATTTATCAGTTTTATCACAAAACAAAGCAAAAATCAAAAGAATTGGAAAATTAAATCATTGTTTAAATTTTGATCGCATCGCAAATGTCCATGGGACCTGTATCGGTGGAAAGAAATATGACATGCGATATGGTGGACCCGATAAAGTATTGAGCGCGGCTTTGATATATTTGAAATCTGGAAGGTTATGTTTATTCACATATCGGATGAGTTGGAGGGGCGTATGTGAATGTGACCCTCGGAGGATGTGAATGCAATTAGCGATAAAGATTGCATCGAGAAATGTGTAGAGACATGGAATAAGTAGAAAAAGGTATGTATTATGTGTATTTCCCTTTTGAAGGGTTTATAATAGAAATAAGCACTGATAGGAGGTTTATGTGAGTTAAGTCCAAAGTAAGAAGGTTATGGGGCTTGGATATATATATATGCGGCATAAAGCCTAATCAAAGGGTTAATAAACATTAATCGAAGGATTAATGAAGAGGGGTTATAAAGTCCCAATAGAAAAGAAAGACTGGGCTACATGTATATGGGTTCCACCGATTTCGATTTGTGATGATCGACCGAAAAACATATATATCGTGTTTTATAATTTTGATAGGTCCATCATATCGCATAACGTATTATATATATGGTTCCGCCGTTTGCGATATGCGATTGCTGGACCCAAAAAATCATATATTGCATTTTATAATGTCGGCGGGTCCGTAAAGTACTGAATGCATATGTTATGGTTCCGCTGGTTGCAATATGCGATGACCGGACCCGATATGGTATATATTATGTTTTATAACTCTGGCACATCCGTCTTGTCACATTTTCTTAAGGATTTGGTTGATATAACAATGGAAAGCAATGATTGAGATTTGCGATGGGAAGTCAACTAAGCGCTGAACAGGTAGATCCAATAGATTTATTAAACACAGTTAATTCCTTTCAGTTCTGCTTTGCATGTTTTGCATCGATTTCACTGTGTAAACGGAAAAATTAATGTTAAAACCGAATCTGAAGAGGAAGGCAATTGGGTGTATTTTCTGGTGTTTTGGCCAATCAAAACGCATCCGATACATACGTAAGCCCAGGTTATGCACAAGTCAAACACAATTTATTATGATTAAAGCGGATTAATTATTATTAAGGCATATACAGAGGAACTTGGCAGCAGATTAACAGAGCCAACAGTCATTGTCATGTTCAATTATTTTCTGTTATTTTATGTTCTTTGAGATGTCTTTACCCTCTATGTAATATTTTGTAATAATTCTTACTTCAGATAGTTAGAGAAACAGTTTTAGTAGTTTGACAGTTTCAGAGATCAGCAACTGTTTCACAATGTATAAAAAGAGTAAAATTTATAGAGAAGGGGTTGGTGGTTCGAATTTTGGAGAACCCGGAGACTAGGCCACTGTATTCCTGAGGTAACTGTTGATTAATGAAAGAATCAGAAGTTTCCATGAATTGTTGGGTATTATTTTGTAACCTTCTCTGTCATGTTTCATCTTATGTTTTCTTCTTTCAAGTATAGTAATGAAGTTGCAGGTCTTTATTTGCTTATGTAGATAAAGTTAAAATCCCTTAAAAGAGTGCTCCTATACTTGAAGTTTTCATCTTCCTTTATAAGTTATAGATAATAGTTTCTGTGTAAGGCAGCATATTATCATTAACTTCTCCAAGGGTCGCAAATAGTAGTTTATGTGTTAAGCAGCATATTGTCTATGATTTAGTTCTAATTTTCCTAATTCTTCTAAGTGACGGATAGTAGGTTCTGTGTTAAGCAGCATATTATCTTTAACTTCTCCTTCAAGTTTTCTTCATTCATCATTTATATCTAGCAACAAATGGAATTTTGAGATATTCTGGTCGTACATGTATTAAGGGCCAAAGACCAAGTTTTCCAGGTCCTTCATTTGAGAACACAACAAACAATAAAGTGAAAAATAAGTGAAAAAAAAAATAATCATTAATGTCTTAAGCACAATTTATCCACAACCAAGAAATTGGTTTCTTAAAGTACAACACCATGTAAGAAGAAGATTACTACTGAGCATACTACTCAACTTTTCTTTCAGCATTTATGGGTCCATTTTGGACTACCCACATCCATTGTTTCATATCGATGCTCTCGATTCCTTGGATAGTTTTGAAAAATCTTGTGGAAGATGATGGACACCAAGCTAAAGTGGAGTATGAAATCTCATCCACAGGTTGACGAATAGATAGAGGTCATCAATAGAACAGTGGTTCATTTTCTCTAAGTGTATTGCTACAAGCATCCTAAGTTGTGGGATGAACATATCCATTATGTATAGCATGTATACAACACAACTTTCCACTCTTATACTCAAAGTTCACCATTTGACACATGCTTTGGGTACTTGCCATAATATCCCTTATATTTGGTATTTGGGAAGTATGAGTATTCTAGTGAACGAAGTGATGAAGATAAAGCTCACAAGTTCATTTAGCAAATCCAAATGATTCATCAAGCAGTGCAGGAACACGTGGAGAAGAGTCAAGCACAATACAAAGCTCAACATGACAAACACAGAGTTGATCATCAGTTCTAGGTTAAAGATAAGGTATGGCTCCACATTAGAAAGGATAGGCTGAAAGGAGGAGGAAATAAATTGAGACCAATCAAATATGGTCTTTTCAACATCTTAGAAAAGATTGGAAACAATTTTTATTGCCTTGATATTCTAAGATATATGAAAATTTATTATGTGGTTAATGTTGAAAACCTCAAACTCTATGAACCACCCATTATCATGGATCTAGAGGGGAGTGGTCAAGTTACATCAATGGATTATTTTTCACCAAAGTACTTGGACAAGTTTCCTGAAGACATCATCCTAAACAATAGAACTAGGACTTCATGATTGGAAGACGTGGAGTGCCTTCAAATGGGTTTCAAAGGAACGCATCCTAGTAAGGAACGATGGATTAAAAAGGAGAAAGTGAGGGATAAATTTCCTCACATACATGTTTATTGATGAGTCTTTTGGGGGCCCAAAAGTTTCTCAGTGGGAGGAATGATCCAGGAGGATCCCTAAAGGCCTAAGATTTAAAATCATCAAATCTTAGAAAAACTAGCATTAATTCATAGAGCTCGGCGAGATATTTCCAATGACACAAACAAAACCTCAATCTAACTTCATATGTGAAAGTTATGTCCATCTAAATTTTACGATAAACATTAAAAAAAAATGCAAGTGGTACACAGGGTGCTACATGGAACTCCCACATGCTGCCATGTGTCACCTATCAAAATATGCAACTATGTTCAAATTCCACTTTGGATAGCTCACTTGATAAATATAATGATTTCATTGAATTCCACTTTTGAAGAGGACCAAAAACGACCTAAAAATCACTCAAATCAAATAAGGGAAAGTGTACTTATGAAAAAAAACCCACATGTGAACATTTGACAAGGTCGAATCTAAAGAAAAGTGGACACCCATTGAAGGCTATAAATACAAGTGACCTCTACCTCATTGTAAACCATCATGAGACACTCTTCTATCTTTGTTTTTTTCTCACAAAGGTCTGAGGCTCATCCGTGGAGCAACAAGTTCGCTCTGAGGTGAAATTGCAGGGTTTGAAGCTCACATCTCAGTTTTAGGCTTTTGTACCATAGTCACAAGCACAAAGCATGAAGAATTCGACCAAAGTCACTCACACAGAAGGTCATTTATGTGACTCGAGCCTTCCAGTCACACGAACATCTCTCCATCCATTGGAATGGGAGTTAGGGTTTCAGAATCTCGGTTGCAAACCCTAGTTGTTCACATGTCAGGCTTAAGGAGCGACTGGGAAGCTATAAACGCGAGCATAACTCCTCCTCCATGAGACCAAGACCAAAGTATGAAATCTTAGTCTTCTGAATATTTCACTTAGTGACTGCAAAGATCGGGAGTTGACCCTAGACAGCGACAGTTCATTGCCGGCTTCAGAATCAGAATTTCGAGCATAAGAATTTTTGGGTTCATTTCATGGATATTGTGTAGTTGTTTTTGCTAAATAGTTGTGTGGATTAAAATGGATCATTGTACTCTCTTTTGTTGAATCATTTGATGATGATCTAATAAGAAGAATAATTTTAAAGGTTTTTTCTTTGTTCTCCGACCAATCCTGGTGTCTCTATGTGTGAACACTTTTCTTCTATTGTTCCTTTATGTTCCGTTGAATTGATGATTATGATATTTTTCTTTCTACATAATTTCATATGTTACTGAATAATGATGTAAATCTAAATAATGTTATGTTATTATGGGTTGAACTTAATGTGTTAATGAAGAATTGAAATTATCAAAGCAAAGAACAATATAGCCCTAAGAAAAATTAGCATCACCCATATTAGCATCCTTGTCAGTAGATACGAAATCGCATGGGCCAATAAGGTAGTACCGTTTATTAGCATCATAATGATTCATATCGCTGGGTGGTAGCCCAATCCACAAGTGCCACCTATCCCAATAAATGGGCACCACATGGAACCCTATGGTTTCCTAGTCAACATTAGACTGAGCCAAATTTAGTGGGGCATCAAATCTCGATCAGTGACATCAAATTTGGTGGTCATTTACGGTCACAATTATCTTTGGTGGAGTCAAATGGAAATAGGTTGGTGGACCACCAACTTAGAAAACCCGCCAAACCCCAACATCATGTATATAACAAAATAATGACAAGTGGGAGGTCGCATGGTTTAAACCCCTGACCGACCCCAAACTAAACACTTAACATAGCATGGGAGACCATTGGGCCAATAACCCATTCCTCAGTTGGTTCACCCATACTACAAATATTATGTAGGCTTGGAAGTCCTCTTTAGTCCTTTCGTGACTTTTCATTGAAGCCGCATTCTTCTTCTTCTCCGCTTTTATTCTATATTTATACCCTAGAGGCTCCCATGTGTTAAGTTGTACTATTGCATTGCATATTTACCACTTGCACCCTTTTTGACCTTAATTCAACTTCATTGATCTCGTGTATAAGCCACTTTTGACCATGACCTTTCTACAAGATCAATCCATGCATTCATTAGCCTTTGTGACTTAACACCCCTTTTCCGTGGAAGGAACATTCCCCGAGTGTTGATGAATAGTGTCTGCCATCTTACATTGAGCATAGGAATGTTCCAGACCCAAGAATTTATGCACTTTCCATTAACACTTGTTCTCTCCATTGTACTATAGGCATTCTTTTTTTTCAGGCTTATAATATGAAAAAAGACAAAAAAAAAAAAGAGAGAGGGAACGTGATAGTTTCTTCATCATTTGATGGCAGCAAGTGTCATTCGTGTCGCCCTTGAACAAAGCACTTAAAAATGAGTCTTTCCTCCATTGGGATGGGACTTAGGTTGACTTTAGGGAACCTAAAACATTTCCTTTAAGTCAGTGCTCCACCAACTGGTTAACTCTTCCAATCATATGGAGAATTTTTTGATGCCTCCTGCATCGCTTTATACAAAGTTATTTTATGATGCCATAAAGTCACATAAAGTTATGCTTTTGTTTAAGGGAATTCAACCTATTTTTAGCCATTTTGTGGTGTCTCTTGACTCATTTCTATTGGCAATACCCGGTTTGTCAAATTATCCTTAGTATCACATCAGTTACTTGGTCCTTTACTTGTGTAAATTAATAAGCTACCCATTGACTTCTTGCTGGTGGGTCTGATCTTATTGACTCTGAAAAATTTCTCTGAGAGTAGACCTAGAGTATAGCCCTAGCCCTATTTACATCATTGATAGATGACCTTGTGCTCAACATCGATCAGTGTCATGCGTATTTGACTAAGTGGTTTCCCTTGTGTTCGATGTTAGGTTACATTATCACACATTAGGATTCATGCAGTACCTTAGTTTCCATTTTACCATATTGGTGGATTCCTCACCTTTGTGTCAACTTTCATTATTGGTTGGTTCAAAGGTTTTCTTTCATGCACTAGCTACATTTTGTGCACGTCGGAAATGTACTTCACAGTGGTTACTTCATCTTTATCCATCTGATTTCTTCCAAATTATTGGCATATGGCTCACGCTAGTTGATGTGGGATGCCTTAATTCCTTCCTTCTAGAATATGTTTTCCCGTCGACTCCAACTCATTACTCTGGGAACAAGGTCTAGATTTCTTGTTCAATACCTTAGGTTTTGCAATCATATGTGTAATACTTCTTCGCTATCAATGGTGAGAATACATCAATGTCTCCTAATTGGTAGATTATTTCAAGTGTTTGAATTGAATGCATCTATTCACACTTGTTATATTATACTGGGGTACCTTGACAGTCACTATCATTATTGGTGAGTTGTCTCACATATGTTAACGATATACATCAATGAACAATAATCAAATGATTTCTCACATGGTCAAATTCAGCTCATTTATTCCCATGGTGTATAAATGTACCATTTGTGGTCGGTGAAGACCTTGGGTTGTGTCAGCATCTTGGTTCACTTGATAGTTGGTTCATATTTCTGCCAGTGATACCCCTCAGATCTATATGTTGCAGACTTTCTCAACAGCATCTTATATGTTGGCACCATTGAAAATGCCCTAAGCTCCAGACTCTATTTGATGTTTGTTTTTCATCAAGACAATTCTTATACCCTCTCCCAAAGGCACCATTGGAAATGCCCTTCAAAACTACACTCTTACCATTTGTTGTAGTGGATTTCATCTCCATTGTTTGGTAGGTATATGAGTGTTTCCTTATAGAATAAAGCCACTAAACACCCAATATGACATTAGTGTTTTCCAATTCAACCACATAGGAGACATCGTTCACAATGTGCATCTTCAACTCTAACTACAGAACCCTTTTTGTGCATGTAATCATTGAGGGAATTTTGAGGTCTAAGATGGGACTCCTAAGGAAATTATAAAATAATAGTGGAAATAATAAAATAATATTATATTACATCATCAAATTTTATAGGGAAAAAAGAAAAAACTACTTTTTCAACTCGTATTTTCAACTTATCTCCCTATGGGTTTACTCAAATTTCGAGCAGTGACACTTGTTGGATGCAGAAGTTGATTCCTCGTCCAAAGAGTACCAATGTTGCATACTTTTGATTTCAATCACATTTTATTCATGTATTTCTATTTTTTCATGTTGCAGGTTCCATCAAAAGTATGCAACATTCGTACTCTTTGGATGAGGAATTAAATTTTGCATCAAAAGAGTAGTCCCACTTGAAATTTGAGTAAAACATTAGGGAGATAAGTTGAAAATACGAGTTGAAAAAATAGTTTTATTATTTTATTATTTTTTAATATTTTTACTTTTTTACTCCAAAAATGGTGAATTATCCCCCATGGTTCGCATCATCATCTTGAATCCTATTAGTTCTTATAAATTTTATTTTAGTTGCACATTTTTCTTAGGAGGCCCATTTTAGACCTCAAAATTCCTCTAATTTTTGTAACCATCAACTAACACAGCATTCAATCCCTCAAATTCTTTTGTGAGAATGACTCTCCTAGCCATCATAGCTATGTCAATGAAGTTGTGGGTTTCCCCATCATCAATCAAGATAGTGACATGTTTTCCTTGTACTACTCTAACCCTAAAAGTGTGATATCTAACGACGACTAATAAACCGGCTATAGTTCCACCCTTAGTCTCCACATGCGATTGCTCATCATCTGTATTGTTACACTCATCGTCGTGAGCCTGCCCTGCCTCCTCTTCCTCATCACTATCTGAGAGCATCTCTATGTAAATCACATTGCCCTTCCCCATGAACATGCGACCTAGTTCCCAAAGCTCCTTACAGTGAAAGCAAATTTTCTTCCTTCTCAGTTCCTTTCAAGTCTCATCATCCAATTTTTTTCATTCCTAGTCTACTCCTTATGGAAGGGATATTTGTCTTTGTTTTTCTGAGTAAGGAATAGTTGAAGAGAAAATGTATTCTTTGGTACTGCATCCCCCATGTCTTGGGTTCTAATGATATAATCTTGTAGATATTATGTTTTAAAGGCCTTAACCCAACAATGTAGAGGTTCTGTTAATTCTTCAATGAATAACATAATCAATTTGTGCTCCAACAAATCTTTCATCACAAATATGAGCCTTTGAAATTATGACATGTAAGAATTTGTTGTACATGTCTATTTGCGTTGTTCAAACTCTCTCAAATGTATCTCTAGGTCCTTCTTATCAAATTGGGCAATCAATTTTTGTGTGAAGCCAAGGTATGAGGTAATCCTATCATGCCCAAGGTGACTAGCCCATGATACCACCACTCATGAGATTCTCCCTCTAAATGTAACCTAACGAATTTGATAACCTTTGTCTCCAACATAGGGTTGAGTTGGAAATATGTGTCCAACTTTTGAAGCCACGATATGGAAGTGCATTTGGATGAACCATCAAAGAAAGGGATGGGCAATTTTCCCAACTTCCATGGAAGATCCTAATTCTATGAGCCCTTGTTGTACTCTCTTGGTCCATTTCTATATTTAATGGTACAAAAATCCTGCAAGGACAACATTGCATGAAATTATTCATGAGGAACCTGATACACCCTCAAATAATCAAATAATATTCACCTTGTCCTTATTTTCCCATATTTATTGTTGGTTGCTCTTCCAAGAAATCAATTAAGAGATGTGTAGGAATCACTCTACTTGTTATCTAAGGACTATTATGAACTAGGATATGGTGTTTCTCCCTTCAACATGGTTCCCATTATTACCATTTTACCCTCTTGAGCCATTTTTGTTGCCATTGTTTTGGTCCTATTATCACCCCAAGAAACTCACCTAGGTTGCATATCGGTGATGCTCGAGAACATTACAAATTCAACAAAATAGTTGGATAAATGGTGGATGAATGAAACAAATGCTGCATATTCAAGCCAGATAACCACTTCTACTATGATTGACCCAAGACATGGGTGAACACCCCCAGACTACAAGGCTTTTAACCACCAATTACTCACAGTTTGAGGATAAGGTGATAATGGAGAAGACTGACCACACTAGCAAATGCACAGGACCCTGTGATGGCTGGCTGCAACTAGTTAAAAGTTCTGTAAATCTAGTTTCTAATACACAGACAGGATGATAGCTCTCTATGCATTAAACAATAGAAACCTGCATACATGTTCAATGATACATGCTAAATCCTAACATAGAGGTGGGATGACAGCCCCTCTAATGCTAAACATTAACAGAACATGAATCAATGCAAACAGGCACAGCCTGGAACAAGAAAGAGAAGTGGAAAGTGAGCAATTAACCGCAAAAGAAGCTTGCATTAGCTGTAAATGAAGACCAGACGCTGCAGGTTACAAAGTAGTTACAGTCTCCAGAAGTTCAACCTTACAACAGAGTCACCTTCATCTAACACTCATCCTCGATTACATCTCTATTCCGGGTATATATGGTGTTACATTACAAAATATCTCTGCTAAACATATTCGTGGAGGCCTTAAGAGGATTTTGAAGGCTTTTGGGGCACTTTGTATCCATTTTTGGGCATCCTTCTGTGCACAAACAACCCAATCAGGACTACATTTGATCCTCAAATGTTGGATTATGTAGCAGAGCTAACACTGGCTCCTTCTGGGAATGAGATCCTCCCTGTGAGGTCTCAAGAACCTACAGGCCAATGCCTTCATACAAAAACAGCTATAAAAACACTTGCCTAGTGTCCATTGGGCATGGAGTCAACTAAGCATACAACATAAAACTATAAAATAACTTAATTACAAACATAAAAGCCTGAAAACTTAAACTTCAAAATTTGCCCATTTGCAGGGCAACCAAACTGTTTCTCCTGCTCTCAGCCCGGTTCATCATAGATTAGTAGGACTGGATTGATTTGATACTCTACCTCAAAGAGATTAGGACATCTGAGCTTGACACGTAGGTAGGGATCAAATTTCACTCCCTTTCTGTGTATTTTCCTCCTTGGATGTTCTTCATGGGAGCCTTTGTATACCAGCTGAATATTTGTTTCTGGTGTATACTTGTCTGTGTTATCTGTGGTCTGCACAACTAATATGAATGGTGAACCACAGTGTTCTTGTGCAGGGGACACAAAGACATCATTTGCTCCAACATATTTCATAGAACAATCCTCATCCAAGGAGGAGTCCCATGACTGCGCATTTTCTTCCTCTATTAACTTATAAGTTGCCTCTTCAGTCTGTGTGGAGGCCATCTGAGTAGGTTTCATAATATCAAGACTGAGATGATCAGCTTCAGCCTCGATCATTGAACTATTTCTTGCCTTAGTGTTTAAGGGGCAACTGAGAGGGATTTTCACTTGAGCAGACAGAGAAGCAAAAGATGATGGGGAGCTTTCCTCCCCCTTTTTAATCACTGAACTGGGGACAATAGCAGGCTGGAAAATTTGCAGATCTGCATAGCCATGGAGAGGTGTGCTGACTTCGGGCTCAGATTGCTGGAAGGGGCAGGTGCTTGCTGCAAGCTGCCACTGCTGGTCAACTTGTTGTTCTGCAGCTACAACAAATTGTCGAGCAGCGCTCTTGGCCAATGCCTCTTCATAGGCAGCTCTGGTTAGGAAAGGAGCACCTTCCAAACCAGAGACCTCCTCCTCCTCAGGATACACTTCTTTCATGACTATATTCTGTAAAAGGGGCCTCTCCCCTTTATCTTCATTTGTATCTCTTTTTCTCTGCAAGATCTGCATATGCTCATTGGCTTCTCTATACTGATTTGGAGCTGAAAAAGAAATGGAACAATGAGCTCCTGCTTCTACAAAATGCTGCTCAGCTTTTAACTTGGAAACTTCAGAGGCCAAAAACTCAATCATCCTAGCTAACTCTTCAATCTCATGCTCTGAGGATGATGAGGGACCACCCTTCTGAAAGTTCCCAGACTTAGTATGATCATAGAGCAGATCTTCCTTATCTCCCCAGTGCTTTAAAAACACATCATCTAGGGCCTCAATGTCTGCAATAGTCCTAGGGGTAATTCATTGAACCATTTTCTAGTGTCCCCATATAGGCTTTGGACAAAAACCCTCATCCATACATCCTCTTCATAGATATCCAGGTTATCAGCAAAGTTATAAAAGGATTCGAGGTGCTCCTCAGCTGATACTCCTTCTGTACCAGTAAACTTTGGCATGTATTCCTGATAATCTCCTGCAGGCATGGCATTTATAGGAACAGGAAAGACCAGAGGTCTATACCTAGCAGCAATGATTCTTTCTATTTTTGTGGGAGCTTGTTGGCTTGCCATGATTGAGGTATATGAAAGAATACTGGTAGACTGAGAGGAATTAATCAATGAAAAGCATGACAGAAATAGAGGAATACAAAGGATAGCATGGAAATCTTCTTTCAACTGAGGTCCGAAAGGGAACTGAATGGGTAAGTAGATGAATGAATCTCTGAAGGTGACATTCACTAACAGAGACACATGGAACTTTTAAGGCTTACCTGACCCTGATTCTCCCTACTGCGAAATTCTCTTCTACTGAACAATCTTCTCAGGATCAGGCAATGATTCAGCTGATATTCTGAAGATATCTTCGTGCATGTTTCAGCAGCTGCGCCAGAACTTCAATGTGGAGTCGCCAAAGGATGGCATTCCTCCAGTGGAGTCGCCAGATAGATGATTACAACCAAAATCTGTGCTCAAACCTTGTCTGTCATCAAAGCTTGAAGCTGTGTCGTCTTCCAGGGAAGTTGAACTTTGATTCTCTTCTCCCCAGAAACGACACCATTTAATGTTATCACCCCCATAAACTCACCTAGGTTGCATATCGGTGATGCTCGGGAACATTACAAATTCAACAAAATATTTGGATAAATGGTGGATGAATGAAACAAATGCTGCATATTCAAGCCAGATAACCACTTCTACTATGATTGACCCCAGACATGGGTGAACACCCCCAGAATACAAGGCTTTTAACCACCAATTACTCACAGTTTGAGGATAAGGTGATAATGGAGAAGACTGACCACACCAGCAGATGCACAGGACCCTGTGATGGCCGATTGCAACCAGTTAAAAGGTCTGTAAATCTAGTTTCTAATACACAGACAGGATGATAGCTCTCTATGCATTAAACAACAGAAACCTGCATACACGTTCAATGATATATGCTAAATCCTAACACAAAGGTGGGATGACATCCCCTCTAATTCTAAACATTAACAGAACATGAATCAATGCAAACAGGAACAGCCTGGAACAAGAAAGAGAAGTGGAAAGTGAGCAATTAACAGCAAAAGAAGCTTCTATTAGCTGGAAATGAAGACCAAACGCTGCAGGTTACAAAGTAGTTACAGTCTCTAGAAGTTGAACCTTACAACAGAGTCACCTTCATCTAACACTCATCCTCGATTACATCTCTGTTCCTATATATGGTGTTACATTACAAAATATCTCTGCTAAACATATGCGTGGAGGGATCATAATGGATCACCAACCGTTCTAACTGCTTGGTATGGGTCTCTGCTATAGTGTGATTGTGTCAGTAAACAAAATTGATCTTCTCTGATATTCTGTTGTCCTTCTCTAGCAGCTGGAACATTAACTGAAAGACGCCCCATAACTGATAAATGTATTTAACTGCTCAAGGTTGTCCTATTTCCTTCTCGGCCAAGCTGTTAGTTGCATGCAGTTACCTGCTGCGCTGTACTGCTCCATGTCTACTTTAACCAGTTCCGTGCCACCGAGAAATCCTGCCTGCTTTGCCACTTTTAAATATCAAAGGTCCATTTATGCAATATTTCCTCTATCGGGTCTACCTTTTGGGTCGTAGTGCATATCACAGCCGGCCAATCCTCTGTTTCTCCTTATACTTGAAAATATATAAAAAACACTGTAAAACACAAAAATTTCCCTTTGGCAGACTTGAAAATTTATGAAATAGAGTGTTGTATAACCGTCGGGTCCGACCCATCGCATCGCAACATAACTTATTTAAAAGCCCCGCCCCTTTGAAAACACCGATAGCGATATTGCCGTGGACCCGAACATCTATCAAAAAGAATTAATAACGCCGTCGGGTCTGGCCCATCGAGTCGCATGCATATCATATGTAAAAGCCCTGGCCCTTTGACTATCCCGATAGCGATATTGCGATGCGATCTCGACCGTTGATCCAAATGCGCATTTGACGGTCCTGATAAAATCGCTATATCGCATCGCTATGCTACCGTCGATACCTCTGATGCTCCAATGCTCCAACCCGCCGATACGCCGATGCACCCATCGGCGATCGCTGATCGGCAATGTCCCACATCGCTGCCACTGCCTGCCTCCTCCGATTGCAATATGCCGACGCGATCTGGACCGTTAATCGGTCAGATCCAACAGCTGATATGAATTCGGACCTTTAAGCCTGCGATTTTGATTTTTGCATGGTTTTGGAGTGTTTTTGCCTCCCAATAATGTATTTCCGCCCTCCCAAGGGATTTTCCTTTGAAACCATTTCGATCGGTGGAGGCCTTAAGAGGATTTTGAAGGCTTTTGGGGCACTTTGTATCTGTTTTTGGGCATCCTTCTGTGCACAAACAACCCAATCAGGACTACATTTGATCCTCAAATGTTGGATTATGTAGCAGAGCTAACAGGTCCCCTCGATTGTTTTCTATAAGTTGTGTGATCATTTGAACCAACTATTGTTGCCCCCTTGCAAGGTCATTTAGAATATTCAAGGTGCTTCCCCCGGGCTATCTGTTCTTGTCCCCAATGTCTTCCTCTTCCTCTAATTTGTTGGGAATAATACTGAGAGGGGGGGGCGAATCAGTATTTACAAATCAATAACTTTTTACATTTCATATTCATATTTCTATATGTGAATTTATTGAATCGAACCTGCATGTGCACGCGATTATTTTTAAGCCAATTAGCGTATATCCAGTGAACTTACAATTCAGTTAATCCATCATAAGTTTGTCTTCAGCTAGTGCATTATTACTTTATTAACCATTAGATAAACATTAACCATATGTTGTAATAAATAAACCATCACACATAAGCAACACACATGAACACCAAGATTTAAGGTGGAAACCCAATGCAGGAGAAAAACCACCTATTGTTGTTGTCTTTGTCTTCTTTTTAATATAAAGAATAAGTTGTTTACAATCTTGTACTGGTGCAGACTCATACCAGTATGCAAGCACCCACCTGCATAAGGCTACAACCTTCTCTCGTTCTCCAGCTTCTACTGGAAGGGAGCTACAACCCCCTTGCTCTTGTATTGGCTCATATGTTTACCAATACGTAGGCACCAGACTATAGAAGGCTACTATATTTACTCATTCTCCACCTGCTACTGGAAGGGAGCTCCAACCCCCAAATCTAATCACCAGCCACTACTGGCAGGAAGCTTCAACTACCTCACTAAAGGATCCAACCCTCAGTATCCTCCAGGGACCACGTCTCATAAATTTTTAGATTAGATACTCCTGTTACACAACAACACATTGTGTAGGCCACTTTTCATCAAATTTTCATACAGGACCCATCTGTAACATTGAAGCTCAAAATCAATCACCACTGCAATACAAACATAAAATACATCTGCATCAACTAATCACTGAAACCCAATCATCAATCTCTGATATACCTGAAACCTAATCATCACTTTTTGAATCAACCAATCATTGAAATTTCTGACACAACCGAATAAACAATCACTGAACCTCTAACACAACTGAATCAACCATTTACTCAAAACCCAATCAACTGATACTTAATCAAAATTCAAACAATCAACTAGAATAGTCATATCATTGTAACCAATACACAGATCTAAACCCAGAACACTGCATCAACAACCAGAACCATTGCAACCTCAAAAATCATATGTTAGAATCTATATACTACTTCAGTGAAGCCAACCTGCATCTATACACTACTTCCTTCAACACAACATGTGTATACCTCTAAAGATACTGAATCATAACACTTCTGAACCACAAACTGTACCAATCAGTGATATTCTAAAGATCTACTGTCAATTTACAAAGTTCTAAACAGATAGCAGCAAAGATCATCCTTCTTAATCAATCAATCAATTAACCAGACTCAATCTCCTTATATAATCAGTTTTACTTTCATATCAAATGAAGACATCATTGACAAATAGTAGTAAAACAACAGCACTGATCAGATAAATCAAACATCCCTGAACAACAAGCTTTTCTTCTTCATACACTACTTGGAAGTTGCAAGCCAACATGTATACGCACCTTCACTAAGGTGAACCAACGTATATATCTGCAAATAATAACTTATAACTTCGTTGCTATTCCAGACTTCAGATATACCCAAATCATAATGTTTAAAGAATAAAACATGTGTTAGCAATCAGATCTAGCCCAACCATTATCAGATCATACAATGATCATTCATTTCAGGTCTTATGATCCTAATCCATCATTATATCTCATCCATCATCAAACACTTAGGTGCATACTTAGTTCAGATCAAGCAAAGCATCAGAAACCCATAACATGCATATTTGCTTTTGATCTAACCCTTCATTAGATATTCATTACTTTCACACAATAGCCCTTTGATCTTCTCCTCCTTATATAGTTTTAGCCTTTCTCAATACCTCGAACCAAAACAACACTTAGAACCTGTGGTATTCTTAGACGGGATCAAGTAACCGTTATTCTACTCAATATTGTAGGCTAATACCACGGTATTGACCCTTGGTATTCTTTTAACCTTAATTTTCCATCCCATATTCTCTTTTCCTTCTATGAAAGTGTGTGCTCCTTTTGTACAGTGAACCCACTTGTATGCGCTACTTGGACTAGGTGAACTCGCGTATACAACTTAATATACCTTAAAACATTCTTTTTCCTCAAATTCTTGATTCTAATTTTTATTCCTTTGTTCCATCATCCTGTTCTTTTGTTCCATTACTATGTTACCTCTGAATAGACCTGTTATAATGTCATTTTCCATCATACATCACTTTTGAACTAATTCCTCTGAACTGCCCTGCATTTTGTCACATTTGTAAACACAACTGCCATGCATTCTATCACAACCTATCTATACCTTTATCAATTAGTTCATTCATCAAAGAACAACTCTTATCAAGGATAACGCACACTAACAATCTCCTTGTATCAAACCTTTGACCATTATTATGTTCCATAATTCGGTCAACTTTGACCTGTAGATTCATCTAGTTACCATATACTTGTTCTGCTACAAGTGGGTTTCCATCAAGGACAACACATGCATCATAACTCCAACAATATCCCATGACTCTACTGAAATATTTTTGAAAGAATAACATGACTCTATAACTCAACTATGTGATTATCACCTTCCTATCACTAATGACTCATGCATACATCAATCACCCAACCAAGTGGGGATACACCAAATTTGACTCATCCACCCAACCAAGTGGGTTTACATATTTGACATGATCTTAAAATTCCATACATGACTGAATATGACAATTGTTACATCATAGGTCTTTACATGACCTTTACATCAAATGATATACATGACATTTATAATAAATAACAAATATCTAAACAATACCATGATAGTTATCAGCAACTATCATAAACCATATATGATCAGCATCATAAGCATCTATCAACAGCATCCAAAACAACAACCTTTATATGTCCATCATCAGTTTACAAGATAAGCCAATGTACCTTTAATATCATCAACCTGTATTAAAGTATGCCACATATGGATATCAACTCATCTTCTTGATCTTGTCAAGATCACCTTGCTCCATAGCCTTCCATGAAACTACTAAGCATATGTCATATCTCCAAGCAGTAATACAAAAACCATTCACTTCATATCATATATATATGTGAAACCACCATAGTCATCATCTATGACCATAATTTCATCATTGTCGTAGCAAGAACGGCATGATATTTCCATAACCACCTCAATATATCAACCATGTATCTTCACTAAGGATTTTTTCAACATCCACATCTAATAAGCATCAACCATGATAATCAACATATGTGAGAGTCAAACTTATCATCATAAAGTAAGAAGTCATCATCATTATGTGACTAAGTAAGCCATGTCTCCAAATAGCCATGTCTTCAAACTTGCAATAACACCATTTTCTTGGTCAATCAACATTATTTACCAATGAGTAATTTAAGTAATTATCCATGTATCAGCATAATATGTATCCATCATAGAGATAAAAATATGTATCTAGCAAACCATATACTCATAGTCTTTTGTCAAGCTTTCTTGATACCATCAAAAGCAGCAATCCTAAACCATGTGAGGGCTAAGAACTATAGGAATCCGCATCCATACCTACACCATATGATGTTTATGCATCTTCGAAGGCATGATGACAGCAGCATAAAAGAAATGAGTGATACTTATCATCATCAAATAATGAAGTTCTATACTCAAGCTTTGTTCTTCTCCTTGTCCTTATGAAGATCACCATGTAAGAAACATACCATATGTACTATATGCATCATCAAAATAGTAATCCACAATCATCCATAAATTTGATCTGAATAACAACTATGTGGCTCAAGCAATATAGTATCATTTGAGACTTTATCATAGGTAACCCATGGTTGCAGCATAGCATGATGTATCATTTAAACACTTCATCAACATAAGTATCCTCACCATTGATAAGAATCGTTATGTACCAAATACATAATGCCAACAATGCATTATTATAAGCATAACATATTCTCCCCTTGAACCTATGCCAATTGTTCACTGTCAAACCTAATCATTGTAAGAATCATCAAGGGATCATCATCAACTAGTTATACATCAAGTTATCAACAACTTATGAGGGTCAAAATCAGTTCTA
The DNA here is from genome assembly GCA_031772625.1 of Pinus tabuliformis. Taxonomy (NCBI): domain Eukaryota; kingdom Viridiplantae; phylum Streptophyta; class Pinopsida; order Pinales; family Pinaceae; genus Pinus; species Pinus tabuliformis. The sequence goes on from CM062813.1 coordinate 487,445,282, forward strand.
AATAACATCCATAGACTGTAGCCATAAATCATATAGACAAAAAAGATAATTGATAATTGTCTGAACCATATAAGACCCTTTTTCTAAGTCTGTCCCACTGCTTCTTCATCAAACCAACATATATGCTATTGTGCAGTTCCAAGCTAGCGTATATACGCTACTTGTCTTCAGAATATCTGCATATGAGAATTAGAACACTTAAATTTCATACTTTCTGTTCCTCCTGAGTATGCTCTAACGATACCTGGTCCTAGAACTTTTGCTGAGGCATTAGTTCCAAGAATATCATTATCATGATGGTTCTTTATCAGTGACTCCATTTTTCTCTTGTCTCCAGACATGTGATCTTTGTCTTCGAATGAGCAGAGGACAAGATCACACCTTACCTGATCTTCCTTTTCTTGATTCCTGGTGGATTCATCTTTTTCAGATTTTCTGATATAAATCTGCTTATTTGATTGCTTACCAGATTGTCTTTGACGATCCATAGACTTGTCCCTGCATTCTTTTGCTATATGCCCAAGCTTGTTACAATGATAACATCTTATATGTTTCATATTCCCTATAAAGCAATCAATGTCTTTGTGACCAAACATATTTCAAGAAAAGCAATATCCTTTAAAGTACTTGGAAGATGATGATCTTTCTGTGTGACAGTTATTAGCTTGAACCATTCTACTTCTGCATCTGGCTACAACATGTCCAAAATTATGACATATAAAACATTAAAATTATTCATCAGAGGAAAGAATCAATTAACACTTCCATAGTTAGGAGTAAATTATTTTCTTTGAAGACTTTCTTTCCTTGGTTGTTGATGGGGTTGACCTTTTATCTCCTTGTTGAGAATTTCAGATTTTGCATTACAATTCCTTGCTTCAGTTTGTGAGCTAGATTCATCTTTAATAGTTTCATGAAAACCAAGATCAGATTTGATGGCAGGAGACCTTTCACTACTAAGAAGATCATCCAAAATCTTAGTACTACTTTGAAATCATAAAAGTTTATCCTTTTCTTTTAATTTACCTTATAGGATATTTACCTCAACCTGATATTGCTCTTCCTTTTCAAGATACTGCTTCTTCATGATTTCTTCAACTTTTCTTCCTTTTCCACTTGTTGCCTTAATTCGAGAACTTTATTTTCTTATTCTTCAAATTCTTGAAGTAGTTCTTCATTACGCTTATTTGAATTTAAGAGATGACCACAACTTCAAGACCTTCATAGTAACTGGTTATTTATATAATTTCCTTGGTTGTTGTATCATTTTCATTCACTTCATTTCTTAATGATGTCACTTCATCCTACAACCTTTGACATTGATCTTCCTTTTCCCCGTACTACTTCCTTACTTTGTTCCCTTCCTCCAATTGAGATTTTAACCTGGTAACTTCTTCTTTTAGGTTACACTCCCTCTCGTCAAATAGATCTTGTTGACCTCTAATTTTTTCTGTGAGCCTTTTAACTTCTACCTATATATTTCTTTCACTTTCACCCATAAGAGAAAATTCAATGGTTTTTCTATCACTTTCATTATCTTCAATATTGCATGAACAGAGAAATGTATCACTAGAAGACCAAAAATTTGTACCTGATAATTATTTTTCTTGATCATCTTTAAACTGGGGTGATTTTGAATCTGAATACTTACTTCCACCTAATAGCCAATTGTCTCTCTTTTTGTCACTATTCCTTTGAGATGTCTTCTTCTTCTGAGGTGCTTTCTTCTTTAGTTTATTTCCCATTGTTTCTATGGATCTTCTTCAAGCCATAAATCTTCTACCAAAGGACCTGCTCTTATATCAATTTTTGGGAATAATATTGAGAGGGGGGGGTCAATCATTATTTACAAATCGATAACTTTTTACATTTCATATGCAGATTTCTATACGTGACTTTACTGAATCGAACCTACGTGTGCACGCATCTATTTTTAAGCCAATTAGCATATATCCAGTGAACTTACAATTCAGTTAATCCATCATAAGTTTGTCTTCAACTAGTGCATTAGTAATTTATTAACCATTAGATAAACATTAACCATGTGTTGTAATAAACAAACCATCACACATAAGAAACACACATGAACACCAAGATTTAAGGTGGAAACCCAATGCGGGAGGAAAAACACCTGCTATTGTTGTCTTTGTCTTCTTTTTAATATAAAGAATAAGTTGTTTACAATCTTGTACTAGTGCAGACTCATACCAGTATACAGGCACCCACCTGCAGAATGCTACAACCTTCTCTTGTTCTCTAGCTTCTACTGAAAGGGAGCTACAACCCCCTTGCTCTTATACTAGCTCATATGTTTACCAATATGTTGTAGCGGCCACAACCACCCTCCAAAAATTTTCCTTAGCTTCGTTTTGGAGCCTCCCTACCAAACTTTCACAAAAGCATTTCTTCCTTCGCCAACTACACAAGCTTCAGTGTTTTTCTTGCAGAAAGGCAGCCTGGGTCTTAGAGCATAATGCATCCCCCTCACAGGTTGTTTGTCCGGACTTGGCCCAGCTGCAGGCTGAGCAGCTCCCTCAAGAAATTGTGTAATTCTGGAAGGAAACCATCCTTCCCTTCAAAAACTGTGCAATTTAGTATGGCAACATGATGGGCTCCAGAATTGTGCAATTCTGCCAATGAGGCTTCATCCAGAAAATTGGGCAATTCCTCCCAGCAAGGTTGCTCAGCCCAAGAATTACGTAATCATGGGCAGCAGTCAGCTACTCTGCCCAGAAATTGCACAAATCTCCTAGGCAACCAGCCCAACTCCCTTCCAAAAATGTGCATTTTCTCCCAGAAGGTTACTAGACTCTTGCATGTGCAGTTGAGTTGACCGGTACCCTCCGGGACCGAGAAAAACTGATTTTCATGCATGGTCTGCTTCTCCCAAGGCAACATGCAAAGGAATCCCTTGATTCAGGTATCTACTCTTAGCAACTGGAGGTATCATGCAAGGATCATTTTGGAAACCTCCCACCAAGTGTCGCTATTCCTAGATTTGTGGCATGCACATCACATCTTTGATTTTATCAAAACTCATGAACCGGACACAACAGAGCTCATTACTCACATCAAAATTGCAGCTGTGACATCCCACATCACATCTAGGAGCCATCAGCACATTCAGCTCAGTTTTTTTGGGGTAAGCCCGCTTTTCATGTCTTATGTTGCAATTCTGGCGCTTTTTGTGTTTCGCTTAATATGAATGTCGTTTGCTTGATTTCGGTGAGCGCTTTTTGTTTTTTTGATACAAACTAGCTTGTACTAGCACCATTTCATTTTTCATTAACATCACACTATTGTCGCATGCATGAAATTGTTTTTCATGAATGGTCGTTGATTCAATGACTCGCCTCACCCACATTGCATGCTATTCCATTTTCTAAATCTTTCATCCACTGTTTGCATGCACGATCATTCACTTATGTTTACACTCAATATCACCACGGATTCACATTCACATTTGCTTTCAGTCACCCATCGGTGGGTCTAGGCAGCCTTGGCCCAGACTCTGCCTCACCAAGACAACATTACGCAATCCTAAGAGGGAAGGCTTCTCTTCCTCTCAGGAAATGCGCATTTCTACCCAGTGATTGTCCTTCAATCTTGCATTGCACAATTCTTAGGGACAGTGACTGCTGGCCAAGAAAATTGTGTAACGCAGTTACTGAGCCTGCAACCATTTCCAACTGAGATTTCACATTGCGCAATTCCAACAGTTAGCAGCCATATTGGACTATGCATTGTGTAGTTCCAGTAGTTATCCAGCCTCTTGATAGCCCAGATTTTGCCTTGTGCATTCTTGGCAGTCAGTCTCCCGACCTCCTGGCGGAAATTGCGCAACCTTCATGATCAATCACACAGGTATGTTGCAAGTCAATTCTCAAGTTCATTTTGGTTTTCAACTAGTAGTTTGCTTACTATGATTGCTTCCATGTCTCCAGGTAACGCAGGTGTTCGTTTGCCTCTCAACAGTATAGGTATAATGGTTTCTTGGAGAGAAGAGTCAAAGACACCGTTCAGAGTGCACTTTGGGATGCAGTCGATCAAGTGTCTATGGACTTGCCTACCCACGAAGACATCAAGTTGTTCGTAGACAAGGACATTGAGATATGACGGCAACAGCATCACAACAAGCAGCACCATGAATAGCAGTTGAAGGCAGCATACCGGATGTAACGAACGTAAGAGGAAGGTTGCTGACAACCCAGAGGCGGAACAAAGTTCCAAGCTCAAGCAGATCCACTTGTGATGAAAGAAAATTTGGAGACTCGGGTTATAAGGTGATGGCACGACATGAAGATCACACGAAGGTAGAGAACAGAACAAAGAAAGAGTTGCATGCACTGAAGCAGCAACTCAATGAAGAACAGGAGTTGTATAGACGAGAGAATGAGTTGCAGCAAGAACAAGTACAGTAGCGGGCGCAACTTGCACTCATGGACGAAACTATGCATGTACAAGTTATAGATCCATCCCAGCAACTGGCACGGAGCATACAAGGTGATTAGTGTCGTTGATCGCACGCAAGGGAATGCAGCATCATGCATGTCATTATGTGCATGCATGCGGTCCCACCCATTCGCACACTCACCTAGGCACAGACAAGAAGCAAGTCCAAGTAGAGTTAAACATGTATTTTGACAAGTTGATGTGCACGGCCACCAGCACATGCTTGGATATCACCGCAAACACTATGCATCAACATGTTTCCAGTTCAGTTGCATCCAAGAAGACCATACGCATGTTAGCAAACGAGTTGGATACAAGGCACCGAGATGCAATGGAGGCAAGAGTTCACTTCAGCAATATGTCACCATGGAACGTGTGCACACCATCACAGACGACCAAGCTTGGCATCAGCTCACCACCTTCACCATCACAATCATGTCAAAGAGTTGGTCTCATCACAATGTACTGAGTGTCAGTGATGTCTTGCATGGCTTGCTCAAGCCATTTTTTTGCACATGGGCACATGTGCATTGTAATGTAATGTCTTGTCAAGTGGAAGTTCAAGTGTCGATAGTTGGACATAATAGTCATAGAGTAGATGAAGAGTCATGAGGGTAGATGAACTATCACAAAGGGGAATGTCAAGGGTCACCCCACCCTTTGCTATAAATAGTACCTCATAACTCATTGTATAGGGTTTTGGTCATCCAAGCTTTGATAAGAGTATCTTAGAGAAAGCTTGGACAATATTGTAATGAGCCTTGGCTTCTCCACCGCACAAAGCTAGTACATCTCTTTGGAGGAGCAGGCGGTTGTGGCTGTAACGTTTCGTTATCAGAACTAGTGGTTGGACATGGATGTATTGTATAACTGGAACTTACACTTCTTAATATAACAGAGCCAGCACGTTTCATGCATATGTTGTATTGTATTCTATTCTATCTGGTTTACTCTAAATGATATATGTATTTTTTTTCTTACGCATGCATGTATGGACTATTCTGTATAAGTATGTACGAATCTTTCTAAAATGTGTTGTTGGTTTAACCATCACTTTGGATTTCTCGCTAATTTGCTTTCCATCTTGTGATGCATCTTCGCTCGTGTGTTCCCTTCCAATCCATGTACTATTACAGGTTTCCAAGGGGCACACTCACCTCACCCTCAGTGTGTTAGAACCTCTCATGCACCTTCCTTGTCTTACTACAGCTATCACACCCTTGCTACCAACAGAGTTATCTTACTTGCCTCTCTGTGAAATCGCGGTCAAGGCATTACCATACGACCCACTGGTGAGACTCCTACACCAAACAGTCTGAGGTCTAATTGGAACTTATGACCGGGGAGATCCCCTAACATGTTGGCAGGTCCAGCACTGTCAACATTTATGGCGCTAGAAGGAGGGCCCGATGACATGTTGTATCCTCTCATCCTGTTTTGAACCTTTACATATCTATCAAGGATTCTTGCACTCTTCTCCCTCTACGATGTTTTTCGAATCACGAAGATGTCACCATCACGAGGGATTTATTTGATCTCTTGTCCACTTACACGTATGATGGTGAAGGCAAAGTGGCCTGACCTAAGTTCTTACATGAATTTCTTTCCATGCTCCATGAGGAAGATGGATCTGATGAATAGGCCAGCTTGTTACTTGCATACACACTTCGCGAATCTCCACATCGATGGTTGTATAGCCTACTGGCTGATAGTGCGTACTCACTTGAGCACTTCTGTTATCTCATTGAAGACACCTTATATCATTTTGATCAAGACCATCTTGACCAAAAACTATTACAACAATGGAAGGCTCCACATGAATCGACTATGGATTTTTGGCAGCGCTTCTGTGATTTGTAGTTTCAATCTCTGAAGAGCCAGATGAAATTTTTCTATCTTTGGGACCAGTTCGAGTATTGTGTTAAGAAATCTGCTCGTCCCAAGAACAAGTTTGAAATCAAGCCTCTAGCATTCTTCAGTGATAGAGTTACACAATCCCAGACGGATGTGGTCATTGTCACAAGTGATTGTTTGCCATCCCCTCATCAAACAGCTCCACCACCGTAGAGTGATGTTGAAGATCATCCTCACACACATGTTCAGTTGTCACATCCTCCCAACATCACTTCGATTAATTTTCGCGCGGATTTGGTTGTGATTCCATCGAGTTGTCACATGAATTTTGTTCAATAACCTCTGTCTTCACACTCAGTTGTTCCTTCGGATGATACTGTCTTTTGTTCTTCCATTCCGGACTCTACACTTGTTTTAAACAAGGAACAAGCCACTGACAAAGTTGGCATTTAACAACTAACATGCATTGTCATTCATGAAGAATATGAGTGGGAGCTTGAGCATCAACACTCAGCAAAGGATGACTCCCTTCTGTCCGAGCCCCCTCCATTCTTTCCTGACATATTTGGTGAACCTGCCATCCAAGGTTTCGCACGTGTATATTCATCCAAGGATGCACCCATTGTTGATCACTTGAAGGACACAGCGGATGTCAGTCCATCATTCGACAACGAAGAGGATGAGTTATTCATTGAAAATCCACTTGATCTTTCATCTGTCTTTTCCAAAAACACAAAGGATGATTTTGTCCACTTTTCATCTACCCCTCTATTTGATTCATCAAATCATGAGGATGTCAATGAAATCATTTATTTTTTTGATCATGGATGTCATTATCTATTTACCCCTATATTTGATCACGATCATGATCCTATCGTAGTTGATTTCTCGAAGCCACTGGTCTATGATGATTTATCCGACGATGAAGTTGAAACACTCTAGACGGTTAAGGCACTTCAGCCCAAGTTGATGGTTATGTTAAGCCCTTGCTATCCGAAGATTGGTCTCACTTCTGATCAGGAAATTTTTCAATCACCCGAGGCTCCATCACTCATATGTATGAATTGAAGATCAATCTCACACACAGAACATGCTTCCTCCACTCAAACTGCATGATCCTATCGCTCATGCATTGGAGGAAGCTTACATTGCAAGCACACGTGCATGACACAAGTTGTCTTTGTTTCTTTCGTTTGCTTGCATGTCACAGTCAAGAGTTTGCATATGCTTCAAAGCTGCACGCAGTGTCACACAACACCGTGGTAAGTCCACGGACTGCTCTTCATACACTTGCACTCACTTATGTCCCGTGGGCATCTTGGAGCACGATGTGTGGTTGTCTTCATTGTTATATCTCTCTTGCTTGCTGGTTTGCATAACTGGCTTGCTCGCGGACCAAGCCTTCACCAACATGGGTCAACCAATGCGTTAATGCCTGCATTGGAAATATTATTTCATGTGATCAGGCCCATGCACAGTTAGCTTAGGAGTAGGAGTAGTGTTTGCTTTCAGTTGGTTTGCTTGCATGCTTGTTTGCTTACTTGTTTTGTTTGTTTGTTTGTATGCTTACTTGTTTGCTTACTCACTTCGCTTTCACATTTGCTTCTGCTTCTACTTTGCTTTATTGTTTGTTTGCTTATTTTATTCGTAGGTTAGTTTTGCATGAAACCATGTATGACTCTTGAAACTAGCTTGGTAAAATACAAGAGGCCTTGTACAGCTATCACTACTTGGTTATATTTCGTCCTACCTTTGTATGATGAACTTGTTACCTTTATTCCATTATACTTTGAAGGAAAATATGTCTCGTTCGAAGTGAACCTTGGTGAAAACACAATGCCTGTGCGCTAACTAGTGTCACCTACTCTAGTCAGTTGTTTTTGGGTTAACCCTTGTCATCTCAGTCAAGTAGAGTAAGGTGATGGGGAAAACCTTAACAAGTGCATCAGAGGTATATAATAAACTACTTCTCTGAAGGAACAACCTCTTCTTCTCTCAATAAGTCGAGATCCCTCTTCTGCCTCTACAATGAATAAGTGCTATGCACAGTTGTGAAAATGAAAAAATGAAAAGTGAAAATTTCAAAAAAATGAAAAATGAATAAGTTTTAATAAGAGAAAGGCTTCCTGCACAGAGAGGTGAGGTAAGTAACTTCGTCGGGGTACTGACTAGGTTCGCTGGCAGCGGAGCCATGATTGTGTTCCTATGTGACTCCGTCGGGGTACTATCTAGGCCTGCTGGAAACGGAGCAACACCATAGATGAAACTAAGACTCCGATGACTATACTGCTTGTGCACCAATATACCCCTTAACCCCAATTGAAACAATTGTGTTGCCTTGGCTTGGAATGTGTGTCAATCAACCAAGACTTTGGCACATGCTACATCTTACAATCAGGTTAGTGTGAAACCAAGACGAACTAAGAACTGAACAATACTTCCGGGGGTTTTATACTTTTTTTTCACGAACAAGGTCCATTCAGAGAACTGTAGTTCTACTATGTGTTGCCAAGTGTTGTAGAGGCTACAACCACCCTCCAAAATTTTTCCTTAGCTTTGTTTTGGAGCCTCCCTACCAACCTTTCACAGCAGCATGTCTTACTTCGTCAAGTACACAAGCTTCAGTGTTTTTCTTGCAGAAAGGCAACCTGTCTCTCGGAGCTTGATGCATCCTCCCTCATAGGTGATTTGTCCAAACTTGGTCCTGCTGCAGGATGAGCAGCGCCCTCAAGAAATTGTGCAATTCTAAAGGAAAACCAGCCTTCCTTCCAGAAATTGCGCAATTCAGTCTAGCAGCTTATTGGGCTCTACAATTGCGCAATTCTTCCATTCAAGCTTCATCCATAAAATTGTGCAATTCCTCCCAACAGAGTTATTCAGCCCAAGAATTGCACAGTCCTGGGCAGAAGTCAATTGCTCTGCCCAAAAATTGTGCAAATATCCTGGGCAGCCAACCCAGCTCCCTTCCAGAAATACACATTTTCTCCTAGCAGTTGAGTAGCCTCTTGCATGTGCAGTTGAATTGACTAGTTCCCTCCGAGACTGAGAAAAACGGATTTGCATGCATGGGCTGCTTCTCCCAAGGCAGCATGAAAAGACATCCCTTGATTCAGGGATCTACTCTTAGCAGTTGGAGCTTGCATTCAAGGATCACCTCCCACCAAGTGTCACTCTTCCTAAATTTGTTGCATGCACGTCACATCTTCGATTTTATAAAAGGTCATGAACCGGACGCTGCAGAGCTCATTCCTCACATCAAACTTGCAGTTCTAACATCCCACATCACATATAGGAGTCGTCTGCACATTTAGCTCAGCTATTTTGGGGTAAGCCTGCTTTTCGTGTCTTGTGTTTCATTTCTGGCACTTTTTGTGTTTTGCTTTGTATGAATGTTGTCTACTTGATTTCAGCGAGTGCTTTCTATCGCTTTGATACATACTAGCTTTTACTAGCACCGTTTCAATTTTCGTTAACATCTCACTGTTGTTGCATGCATGAAACTGTTTTTCATGAACGGTCACCGACTCAGCGACTCGCCTCACCTACATGCATGATGTTTCATTTTCTGAATCTTTCATCCACTGTTTGCATGCATGATCATTCACTTATGTTTACACTCAGTATCGCCATGCATTCACATTCACATTCGCTTTTAGTCGCCCGTCGGTGGGTCTGGGAAGCCTTGGCCCAGACTCTGCCTCACCAAGACAACATTGCGCAATACTGAGAGGGAAGGCTCTATCTTACTCTCAGGAAATGCACCTTTCTACCCAGTGACTATCCTCTAGTCCTGCATTTCACAATTCTGAGGGACAGTGACTACTGGCCCAGAAAATTACGCAATGCAGTCACTGAGCCTGCAACCATTGCCAGCTGAGATTGCGCATTGTGCAATTACAGCAGTGAGTAGACAAGATGGACTGTGCATTGCACAGTTCCATTAGTCAGTTAACCTCCTGATAACCCGGAATATGCCTTGCGCAATCTTGGCAATTAGTTTCCCGACCTCTCAGCGAAAATTTCACAACCTTCATGATCAATCACATAAGTATGTTGCAAGTCATTTGTCAAGTTCATTTTGGTTTTTGACTGAAATATTTCTTTCCATGAGTGTTTCCATGTATCCATATATCGCAGGTGTTCATTCACCTCTCAGCAGTACAAGTACAATGGTTTCTAGGAGAGCAGATTCGAAGACACCATTCAGAGCGCACTTGGGGATGCAGTCGATCAAGTGTCTATGGACTTGCCTACCCACGAAGACATCAAGTTGTTCGTAGACAAGAACATCAAGATATGATGGTAGTAGCATCACAGCAAGAAGCACCATGAACAGTATCTGAAAGGTAGCATACTAGATGCAACAAACGCAAGAGGAAGGTTGTTGACAACACAGAGGCGGAACAAAGTTGCAAGCTCAAGCAGATCCACTTGTGATGAAAGAAACTTTGGAGACTCAGGCTATCAAGTGATGGCGTGACATGAATATCACACGAAGGTAGAGAACTGAACAAAGAAGGAGTTGCATGTGTTGAAGCCACAACTCAAGGAAGAACAGGAGCCACACAGATGAGAGAATGAGTTGCAGCAGGAACAGGTAAAGCACCGGACACAACATGCACTCACGGACGAAACTGTGCCATTACAAGTTATAGATCCATCCCAGCAGCTACTGCGGAGCAAACAAGGTGAGCAGTGTTGTTGATCGCATGCAAGGGAATGCAACATCATGCATGTCATTGTACACACACATGTGATCCCACCCATTTGGCACACTCACCAAGGCGAAGACAAGAAGCAAGTCCAATTGGAGCTGAACATGTATTTTGACAAGTTGATGTGCACAACCACCAGCACATGCTTGGAGATCAACACAGACATTATACATCAACATGTTGTTGGTTTAGCCACGTCCAAGAAGACCATGCGCATGTTAGCAGACGAGTTGGATGGAGGAGCCACAACAATGCACCGGGATGCAACGGAGGCAAGAGTTCGCTTCAACAATATGTCACCATGGAACGCATGCATACCATAATAGACGACCAAGCTTGGCATCATCTCACCACCTTCACCATCACAAGCATGTCAAAGAGTTGGTCTCATCACAACAGACCGAGTGTTAGTGATGTCTTGCATGGCTTGCTCAAGCCATTTTGTCTCACATGGGCACATGTGCATTTTAATGTAACGTCTTGTCAAGTGGAAGTTCAAATGTCGATATTTGGATGTAATAGTCATAGAGTAGATGAACAGTCATGAGGGTAGATGAACTATCACAAAGGGGAATGTCAAGGTTCACCCCACCCTTTGCTATAAATAGTACCTCATAACTCATTGTATAGGGTTTTGGTCGGCCAAGCTTCGATAGGAGTATCTTAGAGAAATATTGGACAGTATTGTAAAAGGCCTTGGCTTCTCCACTGCGTAGAGCTAGTACATCTCTTTGGAGGAGCAGGCAGTTGTGGCTGTAACATTCCGCTATCGGAACTAGTCGTTGGACATGGATGTATTGTATGACTAGAACTTACACTTCTTAATATAATAGAACCAACACGTTTCATGCATATGTTGCATTGTATTCTATGCTATCTAGTTTACTCTAAATGATATATGTATTTGTTTCCTTACGCATGCATGTATGGACTATTTTTTATAAGTATGTATGAATATTTCTAAAATGTGTTGTTGGTTTGACCATCAATTTGGATTGCTCGCTAACTTGCTTTCCAACTTGTGATGAATCTTTGCTTGTGTGTTCCCTTCCAAGCCACATACTATTACATGTTTCCAAGGGGTGCACTCACCTCACCCTCAGTGTGTTAGAACCTCTCATGCACCTATTCCTACACCAAACAGTCTGAGGTCTAATTGGGACTTCTTACCAAGGAGCTCCCCTGACATGTTGGCGGGTCAAGCACCGTCAACACAGTACGTAGGTGCCAGCCTACAGAAGGCTACTACATTTACTCGTTCTCCAGATTCTACTGGAAGGGAACTCCAACCCCCAAATATAATCACTGGCCACTATTGGCAGGAAGCTTCGACTCCTCACTGAAGGCTCCAACCCTCTGTATCCTCCAAGGACCACGTTTCATAAATTTTCAAACTGGATGCCCCTGGTACACAACAACACAATGTGTAGGCCACTTTTCATCAAATTTTCATATTGGACCTATCAGTAACATTGAATATCAAAATAAATCACCACTGTAATACAACCATCAAATACATCTACATCAACCAATCACTGAAACCCAATCATCAATCTTTGATATAACTGAAACCAATCATCACTTTCCGAATCAACCGATCACTCAAAATTTCTGACACAACTGAATCAAACAATCATTGAACCTCTGAAAAAACTGAATCAACCATTTACTCAAAACCCAATCAACCGATGCTTAATCAAAATTCAACCAATCAACTGGAATAGTCAAATCACTATAACCAATACACAAATATGAACCCATAACACTACATCAACAACCAGAACCAATTGCAATCTCAAAAATCATATGTCAGAATGTATACGCTACTTCAGTGAAGCCAACGTGCATCTATACACTACTTCCTTTAACCCAACCTGCGTATACCTCTAAAGATACTGAATCATAACACCTCTGAACCATAAACGGTACCAATCAATGACATTCTAAAGATCTATTGTCAATTTATAGAGTTCTAAATAGATAGCAGCAAAGATCGTCCTTACTCAATCAATCAATCAACCAGACTCAATATCCTTATACAATTATTTCTACTTTCAGATCAAATGAAGACATCATTGACAAATGGTAGTAAAATAGCAACATTGATCAGATATATCAATCATCCCTGAATAGCAAACTTTTCTTCTTCATACGCTACTTGGAAGTGGCGAACCAGCATGTATACGCACCTTCACCAAGGAGAACCAGCTTATAGATCTGCAAATAATAACTTATAACTTCCCTGCTATTCCAGACTTCATACATACCCAGATCATAACATTTAAAGAATAAAACATGTGTTAGAAATCATATCTATCCCAACCATTATTAGATCATACAATGATAATTCATTTTAGGTCTTATGATCTTGTTCCATCAGTAGATCACATCCATCATCAAACACTCAGCTGCATACTTAGCTCAAATCAAGCAAAGCATCAGAAACCCATAACATGCATATTTTCTTTTGATCTAACCCTTCATCAAATATTCATTACTTTCACACAATATCCCTTTGATCTTCTCCTCCTTATATATTTTTAGCCTTTCTCAATACCTTGGACCAAACCAACACTTAGAACCTGTGGTATTCTTAGACGGGATCAAGTAACCATTATTCCGCTTAATATTGTGGGCTAATACCATGGTATTGACCCTTGGTATTCTTTTAACCTTAATTTTCCATCCCATACACTCTTTTCCTTATGTGGAAGTGTGTGCATACTTATACGCTCCTGTTGTACAGTGAACCCGCTTGTATACGCTACTTGGACTAGGTGAACTCGCGTATGCCACTTAATATACCTTAAAACCTTCTTTTTCCTCAAATTCTTGATTCTGATCTTTCTTCCTTTGTTCCATCATCCTGTTCTTCTCTGCCATTACTCTGTTACCTCTGAATAAACATGTTATAATGTCATTTTCCATCATACATTACTTATGAACTGATTCCTCTGAACTGCCCTGCATTTTGTCACATCCGTAAACACAACTGCCATGCATTTTGTCACATCATGTTTATAACTTTATCAATTAGTTCATTCATCAAATAACAACTCTTATCAAGGACAAAACACACTAATAATCTCCCTGTGTCAAACCTTTTACCATTATTTTGTTCCATCATTATGTCACCTCTAACCTGTAGATTCATCTAGTTACCATATACTTGTTCTGCTACAAGTGGGTTGCCATCAAGGACAACACATGCATCGTAATGCCAACATAATTTTGAGTAAATATTGTTATCACATTTTGTCTATTTCGTATAAGTAATGTATTCCCTATCCTTATGAGACATCAAGATATCATGCACTCACAGGTTAGCAATGTGGAAATTCAAAACTAGAACCCTATTGCAGCAACTAGAAATTATTCTCCTAATTGTTAATTTAATTTAACAATTTATTTGTTGTTTTCTATGGAAAATACAGAATAAATCACATTGTAATCTACAGAAATAAAACTATGGAAGAATAAGCGTTGGAAGAAATGATAGCACACACACACACACATAAAATTAACAAATTTATTTTTGGACAAAAATCCCCGGAAAAACCCAACTTGGGAATACCAGTGCAACAAATGAGGGTTTTAATATTATGCAACAGTGAAAAATATGAGTATATTCTGGATGCCTGAAACTTGCAATCCACATCAAGAAAATATATGCAAAATACTGAAGGGAATTTCCCTTCTCCTTAAGGAAATCTCTAGCATGACTTGCCTTCAGTAAACTCGGCCTCCATTCCTCGACGTGAGCCTCTTCTGAGCTCCCTCTGTGTTTTCTGTAACACATGTTTTGAAACTACCACTGATGAAGTCATTTTTCCTTCTCCTACTAAGGAAATCGTCTCTCTGGCCTTCTAGAACCTATGCCCAACCTCTGGAACTGAGAACAATTCTTCCACACCATCAAATCGATTTGCTTGTTGAAGCTTCTGCGCAGAGCCTCTGCACTACCTCTCTGGGATGACTCGGCCCTCTTGTTGCTGCCTCTCTAGATCTGGAAATATTTCCTCCAGACTCACTATCCCTGCCCCTCTCACATTGCTTCAATCTCTAGGTCTCTCTCTGACAACGAACTGTCGCTACTCTAGAAATCAATCTGCTTAGAAATCAAACCTCTTAAGTGTCTTCCCCATCACCACATCAACCTCCTCTTATAATCCTCTGTTGGAGCACCAACGACCAAGATTAAAACTTAATCAATGGCTAGGATCATCTCTGGATTGATCCATGTGAGTTTCTAGATGATTCACACCTTGAATTAATTAATATTGATTAATTAACCATATTCCCTAAGTTTATACTTAGGAAATAATGAAAATTGGTTAACAATCTAATTAAGTCATTTCTAAGTGGAATTTCCATAAACGATTTCTAGGTTTTGGATATCTCATGTATTCTAACCTCTCCACCAAATTTCGTGGCTAGAACCCATCTGATGATAAAAAAAATAACACTCCCTCTTATCGAGGAATTTGTTCTAGTGCTACTTTACACCCTATAGCACCACCCTATCTCTGCATCATCTCCTATCATGTTGTTGATATCTGGCCATAATACCCACTAGCCACTGCGCAACTGTGATATACATTGCATTTGTGTTGCTGCTGACACTACCATACTACTGCCAACAATACATTTTCACTGCAACTCCCTCTCATCTGTTTTTGTTGCAACTGCAACAACTACAACTGAAAAGCATCCAAAATATTGAATCAACTGTGATCAGTATGATGCATTTGTCACCTGAGCCTCTAAATGCTACTAGCCTCTACACTTTCCATTGAATAATTTGTGTTGTTGTTGAATCTGTGTTGTGCCAAATGAACTGCTACCAACTTTACAATGTGCTCCCCAACATCTGACTGTTGCTAGTCTGTAACTGTTGCTTGACCTCTAGCTACATCTATTGCCACCGATCCATTCTACTACTGAATATTGTGGGCCCTCATGGCAAGGTATTGATCCATGAGGTGGAGCTCCTCAAGGATCTTGCCCATCTGTAGCACTTCTACAACACCAAATCTCCCCACCTGACTCTTGGAGGTATATCAGCAAAAATGGTGAAGTTTTCCTCGAGCCTGGAGGACAGCCTATTGATCTCTGCATGAGCTATAGCCTGGTCCTTATTCTCCTCTTTTTCCTTCTTCTTGAGAGGACACTAGGTATTGTACTTGTCAAACTCACCACACCTGAAGCAATTGACCTTTGACTAGTATTTCTTCTTCTTTTGTTTCTCCCCCTATCCCTGATTGAGACCCTTTGATGTGAGGGCCACATTCTCCTCCTCCTTCACCTGCTTCGATCCGTTTTTTCTACCACTAATGGAGCTCTTCAATAGAGCTCATCTCAACTCCTCCTGCTACAAATCGTCCCACATCCTATCCCACCTTGGCAAGGTATCTCTACCCAAGATACTTTGGACGAATTCTTGCCACTCCTTGGAGACATTGTTTAGTATCAATCACACTAGCTTTATGCATTGAGGTGCTACCCCAACAAATGAAAATTGATCTCAAACCTCCTGAATCATGGTGATGAAATATTTTATGCCTTCCCCCTTCTACATCTGGATGAGCTTCAGCTTCTCCTCTAAGTACATATTTCATTTCTCAGAAGTTCCCTGGTAAAACGTGGAAACTGTATCCCACATTTCTTTCATCGTCACCTTGGCTGCTATGTGTGATACAACATGATCCCAGACACCATCTAGGATCAATCTCTTCACCCGTGCCATCTCCTTTTTGTACTCCTTTAGCTGATTTACATCCTGGGTCACTACTACAACTGCATCAATATATGGCTTCAGGCCATATTCATCTAGAAGGAAGGACATCCTTGCATTCCAGATGACATAGTCGAAAGCTCCATCCAACCTGTCCTGATCATGAATTCCAGCAGTGGCCATCTCAACAAATGTCGAGAATCTCCTCATCCATTTTTCTCAGTTTTTTCTTAGCTATTCGCACTCCCTTTTGGATTGAGAAACTCTACTCACAACGACTATTTATCTACAAGGAAAAATGAACTTCTTGAGACTATAACTTCCCTGACGAAAATTTTCCCTTAATGTGTGCTCTTCTTCCTTCCACCCGACGCTAGCTTTGCTCTAGCAAACTGCTACAAAATTACTGCGTCCAGCTAGAGATTTTCTCTACGAAAATACTGGGCTACTCCCTCCACCTTTGGAATCCCTCAATCTAAAGAGATCAATTTTTATATCCCTCACTCAGAAAAATGGAATCTGCTAAAGAAACTCGGCCCCTTGGAAAAGTAACTGTGATGCCCTCTAGGGTTTCGATCTACTTCCCACACTAAATAGTGAAACTCCTTCCACCTTTGCTATGAATCTCTCTAGATGATCAACTATGCTCTAATACCATGTGAAAATTCCAAACTAGAACCTTATTGTAGCAACTAGAAACTATTCTCCTAATTGTTAATTTAATTTAACAATTTAATTGTTGTTTGCTACGTAAAATACTGAATAAATCACACTGCAATCTACACAAATAAAATTGCGGAAGAATAAACGTTGGAATAAATGATAGAACACACACACATAAAAATAACATAATTATTTTTAGACAGTCTTCGGAAAAACCCCAACTTGGGAAAATCATTGCAGCGAATGAGGGTTTTAATATTATGTGCATAACAGTGAAAAATCTAAGTACAATCTAGATGCCTAAAACTGGAAATCCACAGCAAGAAAATTTGGGCAAAATAATGAAGGGAATTTCCCTTCTCCCAAAAGAAATCTCTAGCACAACTTTTCTTCAGTAAACTCGGCCTCCAAACACCAACATAAGCCTCTCCTATGCTACCTCTACATTGTCTACAACATGTGTGGCTCGAAATTACCACTGATGAAGTTGTTATTCCTCCAACTACTAAGGAAATTTTCTCTCGTCCCTTCTAGAACCTCTTCCCGGCCTTTGCAACTGAGAACTATTTTTCCTCACCAACAAATCAATCTACCTGTTGAAGCTACTACGCAGAGCCTCTGCGTTGCCTCTCTGGGATAACCCATCCCTCTTGTTGTTGCCTCTCTAGATATGGAAATATTTCATCTGGACTCACTTTCCCTGCCCCTTTCAAACAGCTTCAATCTCTAACTCTCTCTCTGGAAACTAACTTCTACTACTTTGGAAATCGATCTTCTCATAAATTGAACCTCTCAAGTGTCTTCTCCATCACCACATTGACCTCCTCTTATAATCCTCTGTTGGAGCACCAATGGCTAAGATTAAAACTTAATCAATGGCTAGGATCATCTCTGGAGTAATCCATGTGAGTTTCTAGATTATTCACGCCTTGACTTAATTAATATTGATTAATTAACCATATTCCCTAAGTTTAGACTTAGGAAATATTTAAAAATTGGTTAATAATATAATTAAGTCATTTCTAGGTGAAATTTCCATAATCAATTTCTGGGTTTTAGAGATATCATGTATTCTAAAATTTCCACCAAATTTCATGGCTATAACACATATGATGCTACAAAAACTAACACTCCCTCTTAGCGAGGAATGTGTTCTAGTGCTACTGCACACCTTGTAGCAACACCCTGTCTCTGCATCATCTCCTCTATGTTCGAAATACTGAGAAGGGGGTGAATCAGTATTTCTTTTCAATTGTTATGTTTACTAGTTAAGATTCTTCATAATTATAATCAAAAAAATAAATAATAAGGATTTTATTATAAACAAGTGAGGACACCAATCCTCTTTTACAAAAATTTGAGTACAATGATGTTTGAGGGCACCAACCCTTCAATCTGCCAGGCTCCAACCTGTTGCCAAGCACCAACTTGGAATTTTATGATGCTTCGGCCTACAGGGCTCCAACCCTGTTCTTTTCAAGGCTCCAGCCTAATTTTTAGAAGCTCCAACCCCTAGGGCACCAACCCTTCAGTCTTCTTAATAAAAATGAATAATTTACTTACTTGAATATCTTCACAATATTATGCACGGTTAAATGCTTCACATGTCCAATAGCTGCAAAAAAACTTAATGCTTCACTTCTCACATATTTTTACTTCACTATCCAGATTTATGCCTTCAAGTTCATCACTATCTCAATATCCAAATCTTAACATTCATCACACAAGTCTGAGGTTGCAATAGGTATATGCCTAAATGTGTATACGCTCCACAAGTCAAAGCTCCACTAATACTACAATACCCAAGCTCCACCGAGGTCCAATCAAACCACTATAATTTCTTAGCCAAGTCTTAACTCCAAGCGTAAAACAAGGTCTGAGTGTTGAGTACAAGGTCTGAGGTTTTGTGTTGACCGTTCTGATCACAAGTCTAAGAATATGATCATGGCTAGGTTCGAGTCTATAGCTACCTGTAAGAAATCTGTGCCTCTTTCAAAAAAATCTATAATCAATTTGAAACAAATCCAAGCCTTACTTTGGCTACTTATGGTGATTTCAAGTTCATGTGCCTGTGATGCAGGAAAGTGTTCCCTCTGCGGACAGGGGTAACCCCTCTAGCCCTAGAGTGGGTCTAGTCACAAACAAGGACAAATCAACAATAGCTTTCCTTAAACAATCATAGTTGGAGGCCTACCTCAACCGGTGGTCAATGGAGTTTCGTTGCGTTGCTCCAGCTTCCGCTTCCTTCTCCTAATGAGTAATCAACCTAAAACAATGCAAAGGAAATACAACAAAGCACGTAACCGGAACAACAATGATCTTTTTACTCACAAAGTCAAGAAGTCATGAGCTATCAAGTACATTACATACAAGACATAGGAAAACATCATTGATTGCATTAATTATGAAATAAGAGTAAGCTTACAACCAAAGTCCTGACGTCACAAGCCTTCTCAGAGGGATACAGCCAGCATGTTCCTCAAGCATTCACTCTTGAAAATGGATCTCCCAATACACAAGTCTCTCTCACTCACAAGTTTTAGACAAAATAAAAGACACTTCACAACCTTCCTCAAGCTATCAACAATCCCACACTTGTCACACTCACACCAGCTATCTAACAAACTCACAAGCACTAACAGCACTATCAGCAATCACTCCAAAGACTAAGAACTCAAAAACTAGCAGCACATAGCAATGGTGGGAGTTCAAATAGGAGAAGGAGTCTCCATGAAAGGTGGGAAAATGAGCTTATCTCCAAGGAAGGTAGCACAAATGACGGAACAACCATGTCAGAGAAAGGAGGGCAACATAAACTAGGCCAACAACTAGGTCTGGAGTCATCTGGAAGGCTGACTGTTGGAACAAATTCACCCAATCTGGATCATCGTGGGCACATAACTGGCCTTCCACGCTGACATCGCTATTGAATAACGTAGCTAGTCAGTCATCGCCGAAGATTACAAGCGACAGTTGCGTTGGCACATAAAATTGGACCATCGCAGGAATCAGGTGTACTTCCGCGATGGTAGCGCTTCTGGACTGTTTTGGAGCACCCATCAGGGCGTTTATTTAGCCAACAGACGCAATGAGGCAGAAACTTTGGAAAAGTGGGTCATTTGGCAACTTCAGAGAGCATTTTTCTAACATGAGCATGAACAAATTTGGACACATGACATAGTAGGAAGACTGGAGTGAAGACAGTGATAAATTACTATGTAACAGATGCCCCCTAAAGTCTGAAGCCCGAGAGAGAGGGAGGGGTGAAATGCTTTACGAAACTGACTGAACTGGAACACCATCTGGAAGAACCTGCACGCAAGTACAACTGATATCTATGATAATGAAGTACATGTAGTGTAGGCATGGGTGCAGCAATCCAAAAGACATACGAAATAGGTCTGTGGTATGGACGCATCCATCCAACTAATAAGACCATGATGATGATAAAGGTATGGTCGCAGCCATCCATGAAGACTCAAGTATGGTCGCAGCCATCCATCAATGAGTCATGTAATCATAAACCAATCCATGAAGCCCGAACCTGCGTAATCTGACTTCGGGGTCTTGAACCCATCCGTCATAGTACAAATTCTAACATGCGAATAGATGTGTTGAGGTCAAGCATGATAGAACATTGCTTGATTACCAGTCAATAATGAAAACCGTTAACAAGCGTGAGAGAAACCACCAATAATGCCAATGGTCCTCAAGGTACTATCTAGCACAATCCACGAAGTGTGAAGAAGGAGCTGAAGTCGAACACTCGCGGAATCACCTAATCGACAACCAATGATGAAAGTTGACCATCAGGTGCGAAGAACTTTCCATTGAGGCATGCAAGCTCTAAGGTACCAAAATGGATCTCTAGATCAATCTCCTGGATAATGAGCTGATGTCAACAGGAGACAACCCATCGCAGGAGGGCCATAATATTTCCCCCATCAACGAAACGAGATAAGGAACAATTGGTAGATGGCGAAACAAAGTATCAGAGGAGAAGGCGAGGGTGTAAACTGCAGAAGGATTATACTCTTGAACATGTCGGCGACACGACTCCGGAGGGTGGCAGCATTCAGGCATCAAGGGATCAAAGGCTCGAAGGAGACGCATGAATCGAATGGAATGAGGCTAGAATGATAACCCAAACTCGCAGAAGGCCAAATGACGATGTATAGATGTCCCAACCCGACAAAAACCAAAAGTGTCGATGTTCAAGAGGGACTAGATGCCATAGACAATCAATGATAAACCTGTTGTTGAGTCCAACCTAGTAACAGTTTAACGAGCCCTAGGAAGGAGAAGCTCGAGTCTTGTCATGGTGACAAGTCCAATGTCGTCAGGGTTTAACAAGTCCGACATAGGTAAAACTTAGAGTCTTTTTCATGTTTAGAGAGTTTGAAAAAGACACCGAAAAGAAAACTCCAGGGGGGTCCTTTTTCATATAGTTGTGTCTCTCGAGCCCGAAAAAGTATAAAATGATACTCGAAAGAACCGCCCGACCATTACGATCGAGGAGTACTTTTCATAGGTAGTGACTTCGACCCGAAAAAGTAGAAAAGTGGTCAGAAACATGTCCTTTCGCAACCAATAACGAGCCTGAAACGACAAAAACCCGGCAATCTTTTTGTGTTTAAACGATCGAAAAAAGAGCTTAAAAGTGACTGCCTCTCATTTCTTTTAAATGAGTCAAGAGGAAAACTCGGCAAAATTTTCGTCTTTAAACAGCCGGAAAAGAGTTGAAAGCATACCTCCATTTTTATTCTCTTTAACGACTCAAAAAGGGAAAAATACTCGGCAATTTTTTCATCTTTTACGAGTTAGAAAAGAGCTTAAAGGAGACTCATCCTGGAGGAATGAGTGGTATAAAGGGGAGAAACTGGTTCCGGCAATGGTGGAACTGCTCAAAACATGTAATGGTCAAGAGGCTGGCTAATAAAACCACTCATCGCTACAGTTCCTCAGGAAAGGATAAGAAATCAAGTGAAAGCATATGATCGGCCAAAGAGATGGTGGCGATGGAATGAAACAATCAAGGCTCATCTAGCAAAATTTAGCGGATAATAATGGCAATCACGAGGTGTAAATCAGCTATGAGTTCATTTTTACACAAGCTTGAACCATGGAGAACTCTGCTTGGATTCAGTTTCATGTTTACACAAGCTTGAAACGAAAAACTATGCTTGTTATAAGTTCGCATGCCCCCAACATAATGACGCAAATCGAGGTACATGCCCCCCAAGCTTCATTGCATTCAACGAGGTGGATGGAATGAAGGTTCACTTTTGAGATCTTGGAAAGACTCGACTTGGATTTTACGAGATCTTAATCAAAGACTCGATTTGGAAAAGGAGGAATTATTTCATTTTTTAATGAGGTTGACATAGTAAAAGAACTATCCTCATAACCCTTGTTTCATTTTGTAACAAGCTTGACACAAGAGAAGGAAATGTGCTCGAGACTCCTTGTTCCATTTTTTAACGAGGTTGTCACAAGATAAGAACCGTCCTCAAACATCTTGTTTCGTTTTTTAACGAGGTCGACACAAGATCAGAACTATCCTCGGACACCTTGTTTCATTTTTTGACGAGGTTGACACAAGATCAAAACTATCCTCGGACTCCTGTTCATGGGCCACACGAGAACATGGCTCCCAAGAGGTCTTCGCAAGATGGAAGAAACGCACTCTGGGAGGAATACATGTCATGATGCACCAATGACAGATCAGGTTCCAATGCCCCCAGTACATGATGTACGAGACCATCTGCATGATCATCAGTAGAGGCGGAGACAGAATGGGTAGCCACATAATTGACCTGTGGCAAGGAAGGTACTGCTTGCGAGCAAGAACCAAGAGGGGATGACAGCTGCGCAGGAGGCACTGGGGGACTAAAGAACGATAATTGATCTATAGTCACCATTCTTCCCTCGTGTGGAAAACAAGCCACACGGAAAAGTGAAGAGACGAGGGCCCCCATGGCATAAATATAGTCATGGCCAAGGAGAAGACTGAAATTCGCACCTTGGACAACCATGACGTCTATATAGACGGTTTTGCCCCCCAAAGTAACAGGAAACTTTGGGAGGATCCCTACAGGTTGACAGGGTTCTCCGTCGAATGCCAACAGATTCTATGTGACCAGCACAAGTTGTGGGGAACCCAAAGCTTTCCAAGTAGTGGAAGGCATAAGACTGACAGACGCACCCTCATACAGGACAATGCCAGGTACTGCCTTATCGTAGGCATGTACAGTAATCTGGAAAGGCACATGGGATGGAAGGTGAAAGGTAGTCAAATGACTCCAGTCGAAGGAAACGACTGAACTACTCGGTGGGGGTATCGTATGATTACCCCCTGCTCTACAGGAACGGATGAAGGACTCTCTTGATCAGCGAGGATAGGAGGGTCATTCTCAGACTCAAGAGAATCTGATGAGATGAGAAGAACATGAGCATGACGCTCTTCTGAAACAGAGTGATCGACAGGTGGTAAACCCAAGTCGACACTCTCTCCAGCCAATGGTTGGCCTGGAATAGGCTTAGCACAGCCAGGCTCGGAAGGAGGAGGACAAACAAGAGAAGAATTTAATTCAACCTCTTGGTTAATGGGGAGAGGGTCTGAAGAGAGCCTCTGATATCCAACGGGAAGTTGGGGTGAAGAAGCTGTAAGACTTTCCAAAACGGCGGAAGCTTTATCCATGAGCGGACAAAGGTGAAGGGGATGGTTTCCTTCACATAGCCTATAGGGGAATCGAATCTTCCATTCCTTCTTATTGTTGCCAGTTAAAAGGATAGCATCGCCTTGAGCTTCAGAGGACGGTGAGGGATGAGCCGGATCGCGAGACCATACGTCTAAGATCCTAGGAATACCAGGACAATCACGAAGAAGATGGTCACCCTTGCACAATTTACAAGGAAATTTAACCTTCCGCGGAGGTGCAGAAGCTGGTCCGACTTGAGATGTACTTGGAGCAGTAGCTGCACAGGTGGCCTCACTTTTATCAAACTTCTTCTTCTTCATCTTCTTCTTCTTCTTCTTAGTCTCCTAGTTACCAGATATGGAGCTTTCACCAGGCAAAGGAGGAGAGGAGGAGGAAGAAATAGGAGAAGAAGGCATAGGCTCAACGTTGGAATCAACATGTCATGGTCCAGACGAAGGAGATGGTGGAACAAGAGTCATGACACTCGGGACCACCGAGGTTGAAAACAACCATACGGGAAAACCGATGGTTATCCCAGGCAACGACAATGTTGCCATATATGGAGCACCGGCATTTCCAAATGAGGAAAACAGACCAAGAGTTCCCTCTGGGGGAAAACATAGGCCGGTAGACTCGGGGAATGTTGCCATCAGGAACGAGCCTGAAAACACTCGAACTGTAAAGAAGAACTCTAACTTTTACCAGGAATATTTCGTGGGCAGTAAATTTTATGAAACAGGAACAAAACTTGACCTTTTCATTTTTAAAGAGTCGAGAAAAGGACGAAAAGTTGACTCTAGTCTCCTTCGAATATTTAATGAGCTTGAAGTGACAAGTGCTCAGATGGACCTTTTCTTTTAAGGAGTCCGAAAAGGAAAGAAAGTGACTACTCTGGAGAACTAGGCAAAAGGTTTACCAGACAAATCTGTAAAACTGCATATACACCTTGGCACTCATATGAAAACCAAGGACTTTCCGTACGGCAGTCAATCTTTCTGAATGCTGTGTTTGGTGCGTTACGGTTTGTAAGGCGGCAGACACGGCTTCCTAAGGATAAAGGATGATAACCTAGTGGGGTCTCCCAACATATACTCGACGGTACATGGGAGCACAATTCCGTACTAGACCACTATTGAGTCACAGAAGGAGGAATCACCCAACCTTGAGTGGAAACAAAAGTGACTAGGTTTAACGATGTTGGAGCATGTCTCTAGCCTAGACCTCTAAATGTGTGCGTTATGTTCCAATGCGTTGTTAGATTTATTCAATTCATTTTAAAGTTGATCTTGGATTATGTTTCAGTTTTCAGGCCTTACCGTATGTATATAACAAAACCTAGGATGCAGCTAGAATGAATGAAATATCCTTTTTCTTTCGATGAACACCTACCTATGGGAGGGTAGAGAGATCATTCCCAAACCAAGAAAACCAAGGCAACAAAACAGTCACTCAAAGCAAGCAGACATCAATCGTCAAAGTGCACGGATACTACTAATGAGAGATTTAATCATTCGCTTTTCAATATGCAACTTGAAATGCAAATTCACTTTCACTTTCGCATGCTAAATGAAATTCAATTCTTTTGATTTTGATGTCTCTTAAATCTAAAAGAAACCAACAAGCAATAAACAAATGTGGAAAAGCGGTTGATCCAAACAATTGTAATCTATGTCCGGGTAGTGAAGAGAAATC
The DNA here is from genome assembly GCA_031772625.1 of Pinus tabuliformis. Classification (NCBI taxonomy): domain Eukaryota; kingdom Viridiplantae; phylum Streptophyta; class Pinopsida; order Pinales; family Pinaceae; genus Pinus; species Pinus tabuliformis. The sequence continues at coordinate 487,471,093 of CM062813.1, forward strand.
GAATCAATGCCGAGATTGGTCCAATAACAATCACTAAACAATCAACCAAAAGTAAGTAAAGGGGAAGGCTTAATCAAACCAACAGAAAGCAGCAAATGAATCCTTGTAAACAAGCAACCAAGCGAAATTGATCCAAAAACTTGAAACAATGAAACCAGGTCACAAAGCAAGAAAAACAAGATTCATTTAACAAAGCTCACAAGAGAGTGCCTCAACCTCTAAACAGTGAAAAACAAGTTATCAAACAAGTGAGAATAGCAAGGGACTAGCAAGACTGACGAATTCAGGAGGCAGAATTGAAAAAATCAATTCTACAGCAATCAGCGCGGGTGATACACAAGCAACAAGCGCTGATAGGAAGCACACCGTAGCAACAAAGCGATGTCAGCGCGGAAGTACACGACTTTTCCGCGATGGTCTGATTTACAGAACCGTCGCAACTGTTAAGCGTAATTACACAATGAACAGGATACTACAAAATGGGTGACGCGATGACAGCGCGACTGTTAAATTAAAAGTTGTGATGATGTTCAAAACAGTAACAGGCGAACCAAAAACTCCCAAATCAAAGACAATCAATCTTTAATCAAATAAGGACATTTCCCAGATCAGGCCAGGAAACTCAGAAGACTGGTAACTAATCCCCAAAACTTCAAAAGAGACTAAAACAAAATCAAGACAAGAGTAAACGAGAAAAGAACAAAGGCCAAAGCTCCCCAGCGGAGACGCCAATTTGTGATGAAGGAAAGTGTTCCCTCTGCAGACAGAGGCAACCCCTCTAGCCCTAGAGTGGGTCTAGTCACAAACAAGGACATATCAACAATAGCTTTCCTTAAACAGTCATAGTTGGAGGCCTACCTCAACCGGTGGTCGATGGAGTTCCGTTGCGCTACTCCAACTTCTGCTTCCTTCTCCTAATGAGTAATCAACCTGAAACAATGCAAAGGAAATACAACAAAGCACGTAACCGGAACAACAATGATCTATTTACTCACAAAGTCTAGAAGTCGTGAGCTATCAAGTACATTACATACAAGACATAGGAAAACATCATTGATTGCATTAATTATGAAATAAGAGTAAGCTTACAACCAAAGTCTTGACGTCACAAGCCTTCTCAGAGGGATCCAGCCAGCATGTTCCTCAAGCATTCACTCTTGAAAATGGATCTCCCAATACACAAGTCTCTCTCACTCACAAGTTTTACACAAGATTAAAGGCACTTCACAACCTTCCTCAAGCTATCAACAATCCCACACTTGTCACACTCACACCAGCTATCTAGCAAACTCACAAGCACTAACAGCACTATCAGCAATCACTCCAAAGACTAAGAACTCAAAAACTAGCAGCACATAGCAATGGTGGGAGTTCAAATAGGAGGAGTCTCCATGAAAGGTGGGAAGATGAGCTTATCTCCAAGGAAGGTAGCACAAATGACGGAATAGCCATGCCAAAGAAAGGAGGGCGACATAAACTAGGCCAACAACTAGGTCTGGAGTAACCTGGAAGGCCGACTGTTGGAACAAATTTGCCCAATCTGGATCATTGCAGGCACATAATTGGCCTTCCGCGCTGACATCGCTATTGAATAACGTAGCTAGTCAGGTCATCGCCGAATATTACAAGTGACAGTTGCGCTGGCACATAAAATCGGACCATCGCGGGAATCAGGTGTACTTCCGCGATGGTAGAGCTTCTGGACTGTTTTGGAGCGCCCTTCAGCGCGTTTATTTAGCCAACAGACACGATGAGGCAGAAACTTTGGAAAAGTGGGTCATTTGGCAACAAGAGAGCATTTGTGTAACATGAGCATGAACACCTTTGGACACATGACATAGTAGGAAGACTGGAGTGAAGACAGTGACAAATTACTGTGTAACAGTGCCTTATCCAAGATACTGTGTGGGAATATGAGCTTCTGTGGAGGATTCTGACGTTCTATGGAGGACTCTGAGATGTGGCTTATCAAATTCTACCCCACAGTCTTCCAGCAAACATTTCACTTGTCCCTTTTTTTTATCACAGGTCTGAAGTTACTATGCTTGTTTGGTGGTGTTCAAGTTCAGTTTGGGTGTCTGTAGCTTAGTCTTACAGCTATCTGTGGTGTCTAAGTTAAGTTTGTGTACCTGTAGCTTCATCCTTTACTCTCATGTGGTGTTTGAGCCCTTGTAGCTGCTCCAGAGATCAAATGATCTGTCCCTTTTCTAACCTAATCAAAATATTTTCTTTAGCTCCTAACTCTCCTATATTTTTTCCTTCAAGTTCACGAGTTGTGAACTGTATGTATCTTTATGTAATAGGGTGACCAAATTGGATGGCGTTGAAATGAATACCAAGTTCTTATTTATATGGATTTGACTTAAAAATGAAGGTATGTGACCTATGGAGGGAGGCCAACTTGAAAGACAGTGTATAGGTCGGCAAGACTGCAAAAATAAGATATGTGACCTTCAAAAATTGATTTCTCTTAGAGTATTTGGAGTTATGGTCTAACTAAGGGCTCGTTGGAAAGAGGAAAGAGTACTATGCAATATGGTGAGGGAGCCATTGTGATAGGATGCATCCATGACAAAATTAACTTTCTTTGTGACTATTCTTGAAATAAGAGTGCCCTTCAACAATTATCCATGATTATCCATGTCATCTATGTCATCAAGTCCTTCAATAGTGCTCATCAAGTGTCATCAATTATAGTCATCCATGTCATCAAGTATAGTCCTCTAACAGTGCAACATCCATCAAGAGTGCTTATATTTTCATCAATGACAATTATTGACAAACAATATCCCCCTTTGTCATTGATGGAAATCTCATTTCTTCCAACGTTCTCTCCCCCTTTTACATCAATGGAAAATGGGGTTCCCAAGTACTCCCCCTATCAAGATGCTTCTTGTCATGTTGCTCCAGCTGTCATGGTGCTTCTACCCTTGTCGATGTGTTCTCTTAATGTGATGCAAGAGAAATGACCCCCATCTTTTGGCGAAGATATTTAAATGCTTCTCGTTGTGTGGGTTTTTTAAAGATATCTCTAATTTTCTCCTTTGTATTGACGTATTCCAACTTGATATTCTTTTCAGTAACTTGTTCACGGAGAAAATGGTATTTAATTGGAATCTGTTTGGTCTTTGAGTGCATTACTGGATTCTTTGAAAGACTGATGGCACTAGTGTTGTCACAATAGATAATGATTGGTTGATTAGTCTCTATGTTGACATATTTCAATGCTTCTTTCATCCATAATATTTGTGTACAACAATCTACAATAGCTATATAATCAGCTTCAACTGTGGAGAAAGATATAGAAGATTTTTTTTTTGAGCCAAGATAATAGACAATCTCCCATGAAGAATGCATTTCCGCTGGTACTTTTTCGATCATCTACACTTCTAGCCCAATCAGCATCCATGTAAGCTGTCATGGTAAGAGTTGTGCTTTTGGGATAACATAGTGCAAAATCTAGAGTACCTTTCAGTATGTGAGAATTCTCTTCATAACCAACAAATGGGGCTTCTTAGGAGTTGATTAAAACCTTGATACCATTCCTACTTCTTGCATAATATCGGGTCTTGAAGAAGTTAAGTATAGGAGAGCTCCAATTATTGACCTGTAAAGAGTTGCATCTACAGAAGAGGATTCATCATCTTTGCTTAATTTGCAATTTGTAGTCATCAGTGTGCTCATAGGAGCACATTCTTCCATCCCATATTTCTTAAGCATGTATTTAAGATATTTTATGCTTCCTTTAGTTTGAATTACTTGAAGTCCAAGGAATTAAGATAACTCACCAATCATAGACATTTTGAATTCCTTCGACATGTTTTGAGAAAATTCGTGACTTACTTCATCATTGGTGCTGGAAAAAATTAGATCCTCAACATATACAAGGGTAACTAGTAATTTATCCTTGTCTATTTTCATGTAGAGATTACTTCCTGCCACTTCCCTTTTGAAGCCTTGTTCTAGTAGATAATGATCCAATCTTGTGTACCAAACTCTAGGAGCTTGTTTCAATCCATACAATGCCCTTTAGGTCACCATTCAGGAATATTGATTTCACGTCCATTTGATAGACCTTGAATCCTTTTGAACAAGCAAATGCCAAAAACATCCTTATAGCTTCCAATTGAGCTATCGGGGCAAAAGTTTCTTCAAAGTCAATTCCTTCAATTTGTGAGTATCCTTTACAGACAAGCCTTGCCTTATTTCTGATAATCTATCCATCTTCATTCATTTTTTTTACCCACTTGGTTCCAATAATATTTTTATCTTTTGGATGATGTACAAGTTCCCATGTTTCATTTTTTTCGATTTGAAACATTTCTTCTTCCATAGAATTTACCCGGTGAGGATCCTTACTAGCTTGAGAAAAGTTTTTTTGTTCTATCATGGATAGTAAGGCAACATTATATTTTCTTGGTGTATTTATCATCCTTCTTCGGGTATGTATTCCATCATCTATATTCCCAATAATTTGTTCTTCCAGATGGTGGTTTTGAACAAATTTTACTTTTAATGGAGTCTGAGATGATTCCTTTTGATTTTCTTGATCCTTTTCTTCCTTTGTTGTATCTTCTTCAAAATATTCAAGAATAGAATCCTCAGAATTCAATTTCCTTTTCTGGGAGTGCCTCGTCAATCTTCACATCAATTCTTTCTACTATCTTTCGTAGTTGATTATTCTAGCATTTGTAAGCCTTGCTCCTTGTAGAATATCCAAGAAATATTCCTTCATCAACACGAGAATCAAACTTTCCTGGTGAGTCATCATTGATCTTCATAAAGCATTTACTTCCAAAAATTTTGAAGTATTTTACCAAATCAAGTCTTCATTTCCATTATTCATATGGATTTTTTTCATTATTTGATCTTAGTTGAGCTCTATTCAGGGTATATATTGTTGTCCCAACTGCTTCTCTACAAAATTTAGTCTGTAAATCAGCTACTAGTAACATTGTTCTTGCCATTTCTTGTACTGTTTAGTTTCTTCTTTCTACAACTCCATTTTATTTAGGAGTTCTAGCAATAGAGAGCTCTCTCTTGATTCCATGCACTTTCCAGAAATCATAGAATTCCTTTGAAGTGAATTCTCCTCCTCTATCTGTTCTAAGACATTTAATTTTTTATTCTTTTTCATTTTCTACAAGGGCTTTGAAATTCTTAAAACATTCAAATGCTTCAGATTTGGATTTTATAAAGAATACCCACACCATTCTAGTATAGTCATCCACAAATATATCAAAGTACATTTTTCCTTGTAGATCTGGTGTCCTAGTTAGTCCACATAAATCTGCATGTATGATCTCTAAAGGTTTTGACGTTGAGAACTCCTTAGTCTTGAAGCAAGTTCTAGTTTTCTTTCCATGTTGAGATAGGCCACACATAACTTGATCTAGCTTTACAATTTTTGGAATGTCCCTTACTACATTTGTTTTGCTAATATTAACCAAGTTATCAAAGTTTAGATGTCCCAATCGTTTGTGCCATTACCATCTTTCATCTGCTCAACTCGTATATCATTTATCTTCTTGAATTTTACTCAAAATGTATACATTATCAAGTGTTCTTACTCCTTTTTCCACAAGTTCTCCTGAAGAGGATTTCCTTATCTCACAATATTTAGTACTGAAGATAACATTATGTCCTTGGTCACAAATCTTGCTAACACTTAGAATATTGTGTTTGAGCCCTTCCACCAACAATGCATTTTGTGCTTTTCCCTTTCCATTAACAAGAGCAATCATTCCTTTCCTGGAAATTTTAGCAGACCCACTTACAAAGGATACATTTCCATCCTTTTTATTTAACGAGATAAACTTATTTTGGTCACCTGTCATGTGTCTTGAACATCCACTATCCACAAACCATTGATTTTCATCACTATGTGCACACAAATCTAGACCACATTTATCAGTAGTGGGTTCCTCCTTCTTCAATTCTTCTCTTTTGAATGGACAATTTTGTGCATCATGGCCAAAATCATTACATTTTGAGAAAACTAGAAAATACTTACCCAAAGGATCAAATGAGTTGTAAGTCTTTATTTTCCCTTGTTCCTTTAGGCTACGTGACTTGCTTTGGTAATTGATGTTATATCTTGAACCATTATCATTATGAGCTTTGCAATGCTTAGCTTGATGACCAAAGTTTTTACAATGGAAACAATAACCAAGAAAGATAGTGTATACATGTTAGGATAGCCTTGACTTGATGTAGAATTCTTCCTTGGAGGTAACCTTCCTTCATTCCTTGGGTTGTTAAAGGTGGACCTTCACTCTTGGTGGGATGTCTTCTCCTCTTTTGGATGATTGTAAAGGATTTCAGCATAACTTCTTTGGATTTTCTCATTTACATTCTCCTTTGTACTTGATGATTCTCCTTTGAAACCAATTCCAGACTTGTCATGTTGAGGTCTTTGAGTATTAAGGATGTTATCAAGATTTTGAGATATTTTCCAAATATTTTTAACTTGATCCAAATCTTTTCTTATAGAAACAATTTCAGCTTCACGTTTGCACAAATTTTTTCTCTTTCTTTTAGTTTATTGTTCAAGAATTCTTCCTACATTTTTGTTTCTTCTTTTTCCATTTTGAGAGAAATTACCTTCTTTCATAATTTTTCATTTTCTTCAATGGAACTCATTAGCAGTTCATCCATATTTCCTTCATCTTCTTGTTTAGAATCATTATCATTTGTAAATTTCATGAATAATACTTCACTGCTTCTAGCATAGTCATCTTCTTCATCAAACATATCATTATCTCTTTTGTGTAGAAAGGTATTTTTAGTTTATTTCTTCTTAGTAATCATGAATTCATCTTCATAAGATCATCTTGTTTGGAGAAAAAGTTCTTCTTATTAGACCCTTTCTTCTTGAACATCCTCTTTTTATATTCGTCTTCATCATCACTATCATGCTTATGAGGACATTTTGCAGCATAATGTCCTATTCTTCCACATTTAAAACAAATGAGAGGATACTTACCTTTTGGCTTGGATCCTTTCCTTAGTTTTCTTACAAGTTGTGCTAGTTCAGATTTAGTGTCGGAGTCATCACTGCTATAATTATATTTTTTCCCTTTCTTTGATGACTTTGAAGCCTTGAATGTTTCTTCCTTGGAGTTTGGGATCCCTTTTATCATTTCATATGCAATGAGAATCCCATGAATTTCATCCATATTTAAAGTTTCCAAGTCCTTTATTTCTTCTATGGAACTTATTTTGGAGTCAAATCATTCTGGAAGTGATCTCAAAACCTTTTGGACAACTGTGCTTTCTTCAATATTTTATCCTAGGCCCTTGAGAGAATTTACACCTTCATCCACTCGGAGAAAGAGGGTTGCAATATCTTCTTTGTCATCCATCTTGCAACTCAAATTGTCTTCTATGTGTTTGGAGTTTTTTCTTTTTGACCTTAGAGTCTCCATCATACATAGCTATAAGCTTGTCCCACATTTCCTTGGCAGAATCACAGTTCATAACTTTTGTAAACTCTAAATCAGAAATTCCACTTGTTATGGAAATTAGTGATTTTGCATTTTCTATATAAATTTTCCAACCGTCCTGATATGTTGATAGAGTAGGTGCAGCTTTATACCCATCCAAAATTGATTTCCATAATTCAGGTCCAAGAGACACTAAATAGAATGTCATCCTACGCTTCCAAAAGCTAAGGTTTGTTCCATCAAATTGGGGGATTTTTCCTGAATCATGATTCTTCATTATGACTTAAGAATCCTTCTTCCAGCTGTAAGGTTGATTATGAAGAAGCTGACTCTAATACCAATTGTTGGAAATATCGAGAAGGGTGTGAATCAATATTTCTTTTCAACTGTTATGTTTACTAGTTAATATTCTTCACAATTATAATCAGAAAAATAAATAATAAGGATTTTATTATAAACAAGTGAGTACACCAATCCTCTTTTACAAAAAATTGAGTACAATGATGTTTGAGGGTAACAACCCTTCAATCTTCCAGACTCCAACCTGTTGCCAAGCACCAACTTGGACTTCTGTGAGGCTCCAACCCTATTCTTCTAAAGGCTCCAACCTGATTTTTAGAGGCTCCAACCCGTAGGGCACCAACCCTTCAATATTCTAAATAAAAATGAATAATTTACTTACTTGAACATATTCACAATATCTTACATTGTTCAATGCTTCACATGTCCAATAGCTCCAAAAACACTTAATTCTTCACTTCTCACATATTTTTACTTCATTATTCGGAGTTATTCCTTCAAGTTCATAATTATCTCAACATCCAAATCTTCACATTCATCACACAGGTCTGAGGTTGCAATAGGTAGAGGCCTAAATGTGTATATGCTCCACAGGTCAAAGCTCCACTAAGACTGCAATACCCAAGATCCACTGAGGTCCAATCAAACCACTATAATTTCTGAACTAGGTCATAACTCCAAGTGTAAAACAAGGTCCAAGTGTTGAGTACAAGGTCTGAGGTTTTGTGTTGACCGTTCTTATCACATGTCCAAGGATATGATGGTAGCTAGGTTCGATTCTATAGCTCCCTGCAAGAAATATAAGCGTCTTTCCAAAAAATCTTTGATCAATTCGAAACAGATCCAAGCCTTACTGTGGTTTCCTGTGGTGATGTCAAGGTCTTGCACCTTATCCAAGAGATTGTGTGGGAATCCGAGCTTTTGTGGAGAAGTTTGAGGTTCTGTGGAGGAGTTTGAGTTGTGGCTTATCAAATGTTGCCCCACAATCTTCCAACAAATAGTTTACTTGTCTCTCTTTTTTTATCACGGTTCCAAAGTTATTGTGGCTGCCTCGTGGTGTCTGAGTTAAGTTTGGTTGCATGTAACTTAGTCTTACAGATGCCTATGGTGTCCAAGTTAATTTTGGGTGCTTGTAGCTTAATCCTTCTAGTTTCCTGTGGTGTCTGAGCCCTTGTAGCTACTTCAGGGGTCAAATGATCCATCATGTTTTTAACCCAATCAAAATATTTTCTTCGGCTCCTAAATCTCCTATGTTTTGTGCCTTCAAGTTCACAAGTTGTGAACTATATGTATAATTCTGTAATAGGATGACCCAATTGGATGGTGTTGAAATGAATAATGAGTTCTTATTTATATGGATTTGACTTAGAAATGAAGGGATGTGACCTATGGAGGGAGGCCGACTTGAGAGATAGAGTATAGGTCAGATAGACTGCAAAAATTGATTTCTCTTAGATTATTTGAAGTTAGGAGCTGAGTGAGGTCTTGTTGGAAAGAGGAAAGATTCCTCTACAATATGGTGAGGGATCCATTGTGATAGGATGCCTCCAAGATGACAAAAAATTAATTTCCTTTTGACTGTCCTCTCTGGGATAACTCAGCCCTCTTGTTGATACCTCTCCGGATCTGGAAATCTTTCCTCCAGACTCATTGTCCCTGCCCCTTTCACACTGCTTCAATCTGTAGCTCTCTCTCCGACACTTGACTGCTACTAATTTAGAAATCGATCTTCTCATAAATCGAACCTCTCAAGTGTCTTCTCCATCACCACATTGATCTCCTCTTATAATCCTTTATTGGAGCACCAACTGCCAAGATTAAAACTTAATCAATAGCTAGGATCATCTCTGGATCAATCTATGTGATTTTCTAGATGATTCATGCCTTGACTTAATTAATATTGATTAATTAACCATATTCCCTAAGTTTAGACTTAGGAAATATTTAAAAACTGGTTAATAATCTAATTAAGTCATTTCTAGGTAGAATTTCCATAAACGATTTATGGGTTTTGGATATCCCATGTATTCTAACATCTCCACCAAATTTCGTAGCTATAACACATCTGATGCCACAAAAACTAACACTCCCTCTTAGCGAGGAATATGTTCTAGTGCTAATGCGCACCCTGTAGCAGCACCCTTTCTCTGCATCATCTCTTGTCACGTTGTTGATGTATGGCCATATTGCCCACCAACCACTGCACAACTCTGATATATGTTTCATTTTTGTTGCTGCTGATGTTGCCATACTGTTGCCAACACTGCATCTGCATTGCAGTTCCCTCTCATTTGTTGTTGCTACAACTTCAACATATGTAACTGAAAATCATCCAAAACATTGAATCAACTGTGATGAGTATGATGCATCTGTCACCCGAGCCTCTAACTGCTACTAGCTTCTGCATTTTCCACTAAAGACTTTGCATTGTTGCTAACTCTACACTGTGCCAACTGCACTACTGCCAACTCTACACTGCACTCCCCAACATTTGATTGTTGCTAGTCTGCAACTGTCACTCAGCCTCTGGCTGCATCTACTGCCACTGATCCATCCTACTATTGAATATTGTGAGCCCCCATAGCAAGGTATTGATCCATGGAGTGGACCTCCTCAAGGATCTTGCCCATCTATAGCACTCTGAGGCTACAATACCAAATATCCCCACCTCACTCCTGGAGGTATATCAGCAAACATGGAAAATTCTTCCCCCAGCCTGGAGGGCAGCCTATCGATCTTTGCATGAGCTACATCCTAGTCCTACTTTTCCTCTTTGTCCTTCTTCCTGAGAGTACATTGGGTATTATAGTGGCCAAAATTTCCACACCTGAAGCACTTGGCCTTCGATAATTCCTTCTTCTTCTTATGTTGCTCCCACTATCCCTAAATGGGACCCTTTGATGTGAGGGCCACATTATCCTCCTCCTTCACCTGCTTTGATCTGTTGTTGTTGCCACTGATGGAGCTCTTCAATAGAGCTCGTCTCAACTCCTCCTGCTTCAAATTGGCCCACATCATGTCCCACCTTGGAAAGGTATCTTTGCCCAAGATACTTTGGACGAATACCTGCCACTCCTTGGAGACATTGTTTAGTGCTAATCGCACTAGCTCTATGGGTTGAGGCGTTTCCCCAATATGTAGAAACTGGTCTCAGACCTCCTAAATCCTGGTGAGAAATATTTTATGCATTCCCCCTCCTGCATCCAAATCAGCCTCATCTTCTCCTCTAAGTACATCTTTTGTTGCTCAGAAGTTCCCTGGTACAACCTAGAAAGTGCATCCCATGTCTCTTTGGTTGTTCTATTGGCTGCTATGTGTGATACAACATGATCCCGAACACCATCTAGAATCAATCTCTTCGCTCGCACCATATCCTTTTTGTACTCCTTCATTTAATATGCATCCTGGGGCACTACTACCACTGCATCAATATTGGCTTCATGCCATATTCATCTAGAAGGAAGGACATCCTTGCCTTCCTTATGACATAGTTGGAAGCCCCATCCAACCTGGTTGAAGGGAAAGTACCCCTAGGGTCCTTTGGGCTAAGACTCTACCAGACTGAAAATTGCTTATTCAAACAAACACACACACAGCCATCATTTTTACTTTTAAGCAAATTCTAATGTTTAGGGTACGTACCTAAGGTCCTACGTTCGAGAAGGCCTTTAGGGTCCAAACCCTTCTTGGAGTTCCCTTCTTCTTTCTTTGACCTGCAAGACAAACAAATCAAAGAACACAACAGTACATGTACAGATACTTATGTATAAACCATCTTTATGCTATAAAGTTAGTTATAAAAATCTTTAAGTAACCACTTGCATAAGAATTCAAGACAAGAATTTCATAAGCATAAAGAAAGATTGTTTCGGGAACAAAGACGTGTTTCTTTATATATAAAGGCAAATAAAGTACATATATCGGAAAGATATCACCTGAACACCTTCAGCAGGCTCCAAGCAAAGCTTCCTCCCGGATTCGTTCCAGCCTCAAGCCTCCAACAAGAGCTCCTTCCAAGTCCTACTCAATGATGATATCAAGGATGAATGATCACCAATACACATGGAAACAAGGGTTTCCTATGCAAAATGGGGGAAGTGCAGAAAGCACCAAGGACTTCAGACCTGGTCTAAGGAAAAATCTCAGCATAATAATCTTGCTCTCTTCTCTCTCCCCTTGGCCTTCCCTTTGATGTCTTTTTATACCCTCTCCAAAGTAGTTTTTTAGTTAGGAGTTGGTTGGGAACAGTTGGGCCACGGGCACTAACAGGTGATCCAGCAGGTAAAACCCACGATCTCCGCCCGAAAAAGAGGAATTTATTATTTTTTTAAGTGTTTTAATAGATACACGCAGGTTGGGTATGACAGACCCGCGTGTACACGCGTTTAACTCAGGGCAATGTCGCGTATAGGGAATAAAACACTGTTTTTTAATTTTTTGGACCAGGTCTGGAAGGAGGGGTTGCCCTAGGCCATGAGTTCAGCATCACAAACCATAAGAGTGAGATTTGGAGCTATAACAGATGCCCCCTAATGTATGAGGTCAGAAGGGGAACATGATGGCCGAAATATATTAAGTAAGTACAAGGAAAGGAACTCTGCCAAAAAACCGAGGAGGACTTCACCAGAATTCAGCCTGCCAAGCCACCGAAAGGAGATCAGAAAGAAACACTGTCTGAGGCAGGCATACCCATGCTCAGGAAAAGTAAAGCATGTCCGCATATCAAGTACAAGCGGATCCACTAAGTATACAAGTATAAATGACTGGAAAATACATAATGGATCATCTGATCATAATGAGTAAGTACATGTCTGAATATCACATATAAGACTGTCAATGATGCTGAAAGATGCAACGGATCACTGATATCAAAGACTGATCCCAAAAAGGTACCAACTGAACATGATGGAATAGGATGGTACTACACTGCAAACTCAGGTGCCAGCATATAGAATGTCGCCGTGACTGACTGCAACATATAAGGTGGAGTGGTATCAACTAGCAGCAACAGGAGCAACTGTCAAGTGAACCAATGAATGCTGATACAACCTGAGGTCTTCACCGACCGCCGTGGTACATTTCTACACCATGGGAATAAATGATCTGAAGTCGACCATGTGAGAAATCGTTTGATTACCGGTCATTGATGTATACCGTTAACAAACGCGAGACTACTCACCGATAATGATAATGAGCGTCAAGGTACCCAGTACAATCTAACAAGTGTGAATACATGAGCTGAAGTCGAACACCTGTAAGAATCTATCAATCAGGAGACAATGATGGTTTCCCACTGTCGATAGCGAGGAATCTACCACTAATGACTGCAAACCCCAAGGTACTGCCAAATGGACTCTAGATCTTTGCCCCAGAGCAATGAGTCGGAGTCGATAGGGAAAGATCCGCTAGAAGGAAGGCATTAAGGCATCCTCCATCAATCTAGCGCGAGTGTAACCCGTAGGCCAATAATGTGGAAGGAATCGGACGAAAAAAGATGTAGTAACCCAACCGAAGTACGTTTTCGGCGTACACAAGATGTGGCTAGCGCACGGCAGAAACCCTCTGAACCAACCAATAATGAAAGCTGACACAGAGGCGAGGTATCCACCAATAGGGTCAAATGGAAACCAAGGTACTGCACGAATCCCAATGTGTGATAATGTATGCTGATGTCGAACACAAGGGAAACCACTCAGTCAAAGACCCATGATACTGATCGATGCTGAGCACAAGGTGACCTATCAATAATGAAAATAGGGCCAGGGTGCGGCTCTAAACCTGTCCTCAGAGCAAGGTGTCGTCGTCGATAAGGACAAGACCCGCCAGCAAGAAGTCAATGGGGACCTTCTCAAACCGGCACGAGTAAAGGACCAATATAACTGATGTGATGATAGACATGACACTGACAACCAAGGATGGCCGACTGAAAAATGAGTCAAGAGACACCGCAGAAAGGCCGACTCAGGCTAACTTCCCTTGAACAAAAGCACGACTCAATGTGACTATGTGGCAGCATATAATGAATCTGTATAAGTTCGTCATGCAGGAGGCACGAACGAACCCTCCATATGATTGGAAGAGATAACCAATCGGGGGAGAACTGACTCGATAACAAGGTTATGGCGTACCTAAGTCAAACTAAATCCCACCCATGCGGAGGAGACTTTGTTTTGAGTGCTTTGTTCAAGGGCGACACGACTAACTCTAGCTGCCAACAATAAATGGAAATAATGTCCCTGTTCCCGCTCTTTTTGGAATATTTAATTTTTTTGTCTTTTTCTGATAAGCCGGAAAAAGAATAAAAGAATGCTATGGTACAGTGGAAAGAACGAGTGTCGGTGAAACAGATGATCTAGTTCCTGGGAAAGGAACGTTCCTATGCTCAATGCAGGGAGGTGAAAAACTGGTCAGTGACACTCAGAGGTAAGTTCCTTCCACGGATCTGGGTATGTCAAGCTGCAGAATTCAAGGGTATGCAAGGTTGATTTTGCAGATGTCATGGTCAAAAGTTGGCTTAAACACGAGTCCAAGTGAAGCCGGCTATAGGCCAAAAGGTGCAAATGGTCAAAATGCAATGCAGAAGTACAACTCGACACACATAGGAGCCTCTAGGGTATAAGGCCAGAACGAAACGAAGAAGCAAAGGGGAATGAGTCTTCAACGCATAAGTCATGGCGGGACTACAGAGGACTCCCGAGCCTACTCAAACGAAGCAGCATGGGCAACAAATGTCAGTGAGGTGCTAACTAGGATGCCCATGTAAAAGAATGGCTCTACCATCATGTCATGATTTAAAGAATCGGCGAGTGAAAATGGCTTACGAACCATAACATGATGGGGTCGACCCTACGGCAGATGTATCGGTCAAATGGAGGCTAGTATGCATAATGCAACGGAAAAATGGTGTCCCTAACCTATATGCCAGTGAGAACACGATACCTGCCATGACGGGTCAGCAGTCATGGAACCGTCTCGAACCGTCGAAAAATGTCCAAAATGTCCTGAAAAACAACCCAATCTCGACATTCCAAGCTCCCAAGTTAAAAGTGACATGAAACCAAACAAAATAAAATTTTGAAAAAATTTTGCATTTTCAAAACTTATAAAAAGAAATTTTGGACTTACCATTTTCACCATTTGACTTGGAGAGCAAAAATTGTGGAGCAAAAGGAACAACCTTCCCCGTGACTTATTCAACCGTTCAAACTTGCCGAAAACTTCCAGGTAAGCACTAAACTTGTCTTGCAATTAATTGTGATAGTTTTTAGGAAGTTTAATTAATGTTTCACCGTTAGACTTTTGCAAAAAATCGCTCTGCGGCGTACACGCGGGTTGGCTGTATAGAAATCGCGTATACGATGGCCCTACACGCGACTGTATACAAGTGAACCCGCGTGTGCGCAGCAAACTAATTTTATACAAAAAACTAACAGATGAAAATGATTTTTTTTTTTTCCAGGATGACTATCACATGGCGTGAAAGAGAGCACTCAGCTGTAGATAATGAAGTTATGAACAATGATGAGGCATTAGACGCCCTGCGGGGATGCGGATTCTTAAAATTCTTCAAGTTGCCAAATATGAAAGCAAACGTGCGTCTGCTCGAGAGACTCATTGATTATTGGGATGTCGAGGAAGAAGCTTTTGTGATTGATCAGATGCCACTCAGGGTAGAAGTGGAAGATATATATTTCATCACGGGCCTTTCCCGAAGGGGAGAGGTAGTACACTCCCGGGGCAGGACCCGGAATAGCCTCAGTGTAGACGACTATGTTCAAATTTACTGCCCAGGTCATCGGAAGGTCGGGAGCCAGATCTCTATCCCAGACGTGGCGAGTTTGTCACTGCGGA
This sequence comes from Pinus tabuliformis, assembly GCA_031772625.1. Taxonomy (NCBI): domain Eukaryota; kingdom Viridiplantae; phylum Streptophyta; class Pinopsida; order Pinales; family Pinaceae; genus Pinus; species Pinus tabuliformis. The sequence goes on from CM062813.1 coordinate 487,486,689, forward strand.
TAATTTTGTTCACCATAGCTCGAGTGAACGGATCATCCTCACTACATCAGGCATCACGGGTAAACATGAGCGTAGCAGTGGACTGTCTCACCACGGTGTTTGACTGGTGTACTCCTCTTCTTGCCAATATGAAGGAACAGCTTGCTTCTATCAGGAGGGGACGGACCAAGAACTTTGGGTACGGAACTATTTTATGCACTTTCTTCTTCGAGAAGGTTCCCGCACTCCGCCCCAGGGTAGCAGTTCCCATCAGTAGTCCACGTGATCCACGCATGGGCCGGTGGGCTGACTTGATGAAACGTCTGGGGGGTGGGGAAGTGCCTAGGAATGCATTCGACGATGACTTTTTTGCTTGGTGGGAGCAACAGATCATCGCCATAGATGACTACCCCTATGCTGGGCTGGATTTCCGAGGAGATCCTGATCTAGTGTTACCACCGGATGCAGCATGGGGCGAGATTGGTAAGATTTTTTTTTATGATTTTATGATTTTTTTGGATTTTTCAAATATAATGATAAATTTTGAAAAATATTTTTTGATGAGATTCAAATGACTAATATGATGATCATGTTCCATACATTGGGCCTGTGCGACCAGATGGATTCCCGCGGCATGGACGGCGTGGCCGAGGAGCCGAAGAGGCGGCTGCGGATGCGGAAAGGACCCTCAACAACGTCCAGCGACACTTGGCGAGACTGAGCTACCAAGTACCGATGGCCGAGATAGAGGACCTTCCTCCAGATATGCAGCGTCATGTGGTTGGGATGCCACGTGACTGGGTTCGCGTCTTTCGGCGCGTGGCCACTGCTATAGTTACTTATTTAGCTGCTCATCCAGAGCCGAGGCGTTAGATATGCCTGACATGATTATGGGCATTTGAGTCCCAATTTTGTATATTTTTGGACACACATATGTACACTCGAGACGCTTTGCGATATATATATATATATATATATATACAGTTTGACTTTTTGATGCATGATTTTATGATGATGAATGATTGATATGCCAGTCTAATGCTTGATTAGCGATAGAATCAGCTAACCAATTTTGAGATCTTGGAATGTGCAAATAATTAATGTAAATAAATGATCTTTGCAACAACCTCACCCTTAAATATTGGCGATATAATAATGGATCTCTAACCCGATAAATGTTATTTAACTGAGACACTATCAATTGAGAATCAAGATATACTACCAACGAGTCGATCCCATAAGAGATTGCCTCGGATAATAAATTCATAACAGCTGTATACTCGGCCATATTGTTTGAAGCAGGACCGATACACACACCTCTCGATATCATCAAGTGACCAGTTGGGTAATAAAGTACCCAAGCTGCGGAAGCAAGATTCCGAGTGTGCCGACTAGCACCATCGGCGAATCCAAAATAAACCAAATCATCCATCAGCACCTGCCAAGGCAGACCAAAAAGTGCTGATATCAGAAAACGCTCGATAATATATGTACAAATATATACATAAAATACAAAGAAGTCATCGCCCAGCCTGAACTAAGCAAAGTACTTCTTTAGGTAGAGCCCATCAGGAGGCTCCGCCCACTGACTCCTAGGGATGTTTATAGGTACGACGATCGAACCAATCATTATACTCTCTTCGGCAAATGAATGTGTTGGAGCCAAAGGGACCGTACAAACATCACTAGTCGAACTGGAGGACTGAGATTCGACTTCACGCACAGGGGCATAAAAGTGTAACCGACGATGTAAATCTTCCAAAGGTCGATCTACGGCCGTCATTTCTTCGAATATTGCTTCATCCGATGGAAAAACAATATCCGAGCAATCCGATGCAAAGGTGGAATCAAGGGTCCGAAAATGAGCCACATCACCATCTATTTCTTTCCCAAAGGAAATAGTAGAATGGTTATCTACAGAGTTATCGATAGATTCACATCTAGGTTCCACTGTAAATATAAGAGATTCTATTCCACCCACCTTGTCGTCACCTGATGTGGTCGCAGATGAAGCCAAGGTTCCAGGATTCGAAGAATAAGGAGTTTGGACAAACTCTCTCCGTAAAGGATCCCTGGAGGATGAAATTGTATCTATACCAGCTATAGGAGGGGGAAGATTAAACGTACCCATCAATGAAGAGTACATCCCGACTCCTAGACTCTCGGTAGGCGGACGGGGGTTACCCACTAAAGGAATAGTAGAGTCAGAGTTTGCTTGAGGATCAACTGGACAATAGTCCAATTGGTCAACCTTAACGATTTTCCCCTCATGAGGAAAGCAAATGACACGAAACAGAGTCGAAATCACGGCATCCATCTCGTATACCCAGTTCCTTCCTAATAGGAGATTATAATCTAGGTTAGCATCTACGACTTCAACTTAGATATTAACGACCTTCCCTCCAACACATATAGGAAAGGCCGGGATAATCCCATGCGGCTTGTGAGAATGGCCATCAAATGCAGTTAAGACGGTTGGTGAAGGAACGGCCGAAGGTGAACCAATAGCCTTCCAACATGACATGGACATGACACATGTGGAAGCTCCTTCATCTATAACAGTGCGAAAAATATTGATTTTCCGGTATGTTGACTTTACCTGAAAAGCCATATGATGAGGGAGTCTCTTTTTGACATTTGACATGTCAAAAGAGAGCACTAAAGAGTTAGCTGGATCGACTGCTTCAATGGCGGAGAGTAAAGCACTTCTCTAAGACGGACACGATTGGAGAACTTCCAAAGCGTACATAGCACACGGGCTTTGAGCCAAATCCTCCACAATGGAGTAATTTTGGGCGGCCCTAGCATTAGGGTTAATCGTCGCGCGTTTGGCGGAACCTTTCGGTATCCTAGGTATAGTCTCAACAAGAGGTCGCTCAATATGAAGGTCATTACTTCCGGGAACCGTTTTATCCTTAGATGTTTTGGCTTCACCATAATCACGTGACCGAGTAGTCACGTTAACGTTTGAACCCATCATAAAAACATTTGATGCTTTTTCCCCTTCCTGGTTGCCCCCTGAGGAGGTCCCAGGATTCGAATTCGCGCCAGCAAGAAGTTGCTGCCCTTGGGGAAACGGGTTAGTTAACACAGCTTGCGAACTAGAAGTCCCTTGCTGTCCTAACAAGCGCTGAGCGTCTTCAATTCTAGGGCAAAGATGAGTTAGATGGTCCCCACTGCATAACTTGCAAGGGAACTTAACTTTCTTTCTCGACTCACCTTTACCACCACCAGCGTTGTTGCCGGATTTATTTGCATCGGGCTTCCCATCCGAGTTCTTCTTTTTACCACGTCCTTTCTTTTTCCCATTGGAATTTTGATTTCCTTTGGGGTTATCGGATTGGACGGCGTTAATGGAAGAATTTTGGGAGGCCTGAGGATTAGACATTGTGACTTGGTTGTTAGGAGCAGTTTGTAATGACAACTGCTGCAATTGATTCAACAAGTTCACTGTAGTCGAGTCTACTGACCCCACAATACCATCCGCGTGCGGACCTGGCTTTGGCTTAGCTAAATCAACCTTAGATCCAGGAGCATCTGGCAAGTACTTTTGGAGGATCCCAGACTGAGAGTAAATCAGTTCTAACTGCTGGGCCCTGAAAATGGCTTGCTCCTCAGAATAGACCCCAGACATGGAGACATCCTTGGAGATCTCGGGTTGCAAAGACTTCAAAAACCACTCTAGACGGTACTCCGGAGGGATTTCGGCTTTAATGAGCCTTTTTCTCCGTCTCCTTTCCTGAATGTGATCAGAAATGTGGGTTGCCTTATCCTGACGAAAGGTAGCCAGAAGTTCAGTTCCGGCATCATAGCGGAAAGGCAACTGGAAGTGATTCAAGAAGATATTGGCTAAGTCTGCGAACGATGTAAAGCTGCCCCCTGGCAACTCTATATACCATTTAGCCGCATTACCAGTCAAGGTGCGCTGAAAGAGTCTCAACCTAATCGAATCTTCGATGAGGGAGTTGGATGAGCACCACAAATGGAATGTGGTTACATGATCGCCCGGATCTTCACCACTCTTCCCTTCGAATTTTGGAATGTCCGAAGGGAGTTTGGTTGGGACCGGAGGCCAGGCCGGATTGTATCTGATAGGGTCGTTCGTTAGCTTAGTGAGATCTGGCAAGTTTAACGTTGCCAGAAACGGAAGCCTAGGAGGACCTAGGGGATTCCACCCAGACTGGGCAGAACTCCCAAAGTTCTGAAAAGATTGTCCTGGGATTTGGGAGGCACCAGGCTGCCCGAAGTGACCAGTAGAACCGGCTGAACCAAAAGGCAAGCCTTGTGGTCCAGCAAAATTCGGAGTTTGACCAACTCCTGCCGTATAACCTCCATAGCCTGCAAAGTTTCCTCCTAAAGAATGGTAAGGAGTTGATAACCCCTGATATGGGTTCCAAGCCGAAGCAAGGGGAGGAATACTTTGAAACATGCTAACCGTGGAATACGGCCTACTTCCTTGTTGGCCGATAAATGGATTCGCAGTTCCTGCGCTACTAACCCCAGGGTTATTCCAACCTTGGAAAGGATTGCTGCTTTGTCCTATTGAAGAAAAAGGCATGGATCCTACCGTTGGGTTGGAATGTGGGATATGACCACTTCCAAAAGGAAAACCCTGGAATGAAGCCGATCCGCCCATCATGGACGTAGCGGCACTGAACGGAACCGATGGAATACCCTGTGATTGGGTGCCAAAAAGGAAGGAACCAGTACTAAAAGCATTGGTTTGGGCATTTCCACTCGTGGACGGAATGGAGGTAGACCCTACCAAAAATGTGCTAGCAAACGATCCGAACAAGGAAGCGGAGGGGATGGAAATGGTTCCTCCCCCTTGCACCGATGTTGGGGTTTGCATAGTCGCAGCACTCGTAGAAGCCATGCTTCCAGTAGTGATCATAAATGGTAAGCGCGTAGCGTAACCTGGACTCGCTGGTCTATGCGACGGAGTCCCAACGTATTGCAATACGTCTGGATAACTAGATGGTAGTGGAGAATTTGGAATCACTAATGATTCTGAAAGTTCTTCTACCTCTACGTTATTCTCCGCTTGAAAGCGAACTCGAGAAAGGACTGGAGTGTCCCTCTCTTGTTCAGAAGTGCCAGGCCTTGCTTGGCCACTAATATCCCCGAGAGGAGGATCAATCCCCGATGCGTCAACCGGCGTGGGACGGACCCCACCGGTAGTATTCCCTCTGCGCCTTCTAGGAGAAGGCTCTAAACTAGGTGGCGAGAGACCACGAAGTCTTCGAGACCGTCTTGGAGACCGGTCAGCCACTTTGAATTTTTTTTTATGATCTAACTAAAGACTCAAAAAATTAAAAGCTAAGCCGACTAGGAGCACAGAGCACACACTATAAAGTTCCTAAAGAAACAGCCAGTCAAACAACTTTCAAGTATTTCCGCTCCGGGTGATTAGGACCGGACACCAAAATACGAGAAAGTGAATCAAAGGGCCTTCCGAAGATAGTCTGGGATGATGAGGGCCCAGTCCTATCAGCGAAGGTATCAGAGGAAGTTACGCTGACCTCCTAACAACAGCCTGCGCCGGTGCAAGCCCCCAAGCTTCGCAAGGGTGCCCTCCAGTAGTACTGTCGAGAGTGATACAACGTCGACCTCAGGTGCCACGGGATTCCCCTCCGCAGCCACCTATGCAGATCCCTAAGAGAGGCAACTATGGGTACCAACTCGTCGCAGAAGCCAGGCGGAACAGTCGTGAGCTAAGTTCGGACAAGTAGGAGAGGGGGTATCTCTCTTCCCTGTCTTCACAGACCCTCGTGCTTAACTCCCAGATCCGGAGCTTTCCTGGTCTTCCTAACGCTATTGGATTTACTCTCGTTAATCAGACTCTTATGTTTGACGTTTTATATGGCCTTGGAGAGTTAACTCTCCACTCGCCTAATCCAAGGCCCTAAAATCCTAAACTTGTTGGTGTAATAACTAAAACAAAAAGTTCTAGTGGATTTTAATTAAGCGCTTGATTTTATTAGGCTGTTCTTTAAGTCACAAGGTAATGGAGGTGAAACTTGTGGTGTTTTTATGGATGCAAAAGAAATTAATAAAACTTAGCTACATGCACATGCACTTTTGTTTTCGATGAATAGCAATTTCTATGAGGTTCAGAGGTACTTGTAATATAAACAAATTTTCTTTTTCTTTTCAGACTCCACACTCACAAAAACTAACAAAACTAAATATGCCTAAAAAGAGATGCAAATCTTACCCTAATGCAAGAACTATATGTGGATGCAAGATTCAAAGACTACTCTAAAAACAAAGAAGGAAAGTTGCTGCTTTACCAAATTTTGTCTTGCCACTAAAATGCTTAGATAGAAGATGATGTGTTACCTATCATTTCGTCCAAACAATAAAAACAAGTTCTAAGATAAAAACAAAGCACTTTCACTTCGCAAAAAAGGAAATCAAATGAGAAGCAAGTTTAAGAAAGCGAAACTCAAAAACTTTCAAAAGATTTTCTTTCAATCAAACCAAAAAGTCTTTTTCAAAGGAAAGCTCTCCAAAACTGACACCAATGATTGACAAACAAGCAACCAAACACTTTTGTGAATTGACACCTTTCAAATGATGAAAACTCAACAAAAATAAAATGTGTTTGAAATCGCTTTTGACAATCAAAAGCAGCAATGAAAGTCCAAAATATCAAAAGACAAGTTTCAAGAAAATGGTAACAAACAAATTTCCCGAAACGAAGGAGCAAATGGTCATAAAAATGATTTCGTTAAGCAAACAAAAAGTGTCATGAAAGCAAAAATGGACACAAAGATTGAGCGCAATCTTCCTACTCTGCCGAAACAGAGCAATCAAGATTCTTAAACAGAAATCTTGTGTGTCAAAAATCAATGACGCTTGCAATCAACGAAAACAAGACTAATACTCCTTATGACTAGAGAGAGTTCAGAACAAGATGCCCCCTGTCAAACAGAGAACTGTTACTGGAAAAGTGACTGCTTGACACTGACCCAAACCACCAGACAAATATTCAGCAAAAAGAAAATTTATAAATCTTGAAATTTATGTAATATACGCGCCTGCAATTAAGTGCAGAATGCATGTATACACGACTGTAACTAAGGAAACCTGCGTATACGAGGGTTCACTTAGTGCAACTTGCGTATATACGCTTTTGTAATCCAGGAAAAGAGCGTATCTGAAGTCTTTCAAGAAAAATAAAAAACACAGACTGAAAAACTGGAAAAGCTTGGAGTTCAAGAAAAGATCAGACAATCAGAGCCAACAAACAGAGGGGCTGAGCCTTGATTGGCTTGAAGACTACCCAAACTAGGAACAACAAGAGTGTTGTCCCCAGCGGAGTCGCCAATTCTGGTTGAAGGGAAAGTACCCCTAGGGTCCTTTGGGCTAAGACTCTACCAGACTGAAAATTGCTTATTCAAAGAAACACACACACAGCCATCATTTTTACTTTTAAGAAAATTCTAATGTTTAGGGTACGTACCTAAGGTCCTACGTTCAAGAAGGCCTTTAGGGTCCAAACCCTTCTTGGAGTTCCCTTCTTCTTTCTTTGACCTGCAAGACAAACAAATCAAAGAACACAACAGTACATGTACAGATACTTATGTATAAACCATCTTTATGCTATAAAGTTAGTTATAAAAATCTTTAAGTAACCACTTGCATAAGAATTCAAGACAAGAATTTCATAAGCATAAAGAAAGATTGTTTCGGGAACAAAGACGTGTTTCTTTATATATAAAGGCAAATAAAGTACATATATCGGAAAGATATCACCTGAACACCTTCAGCAGGCTCCAAGCAAAGCTTCCTCCCGGATTCATTCCAGCCTCAAGCCTCCAACAAGAGCTCCTTCCAAGTCCTACTCAATGATGATATCAAGGATGAATGATCACCAATACACATGGAAACAAGGGTTTCCTATGCAAAATGGGGGAAGTGCAGAAAGCACCAAGGACTTCAGACCTGGTCTAAGGAAAAATCTCAGCATAATAATCTTGCTCTCTTCTCTCTCCCCTTGGCCTTCCCTTTGATGTCTTTTTATACCCTCTCCAAAGTAGTTTTTTAGTTAGGAGTTGGTTGGGAACAGTTGGGCCACGGGCACTAACAGGTGATCCAGCAGGTAAAACCCGCGATCTCCGCCCGAAAAAGAGGAATTTATTATTTTTTTAAGTGTTTTAATAGATACACGCGGGTTGGGTATGACAGACTCGCGTGTACACGCGTTTAACTCAGGGCAATGTCGCGTATAGGGAATAAAACACTGTTTTTTAAATTTTTGGACCAGGTCTGGAAGGAGGGGTTGCCCTAGGCCATGAGTGCAGCATCACAAACCATAAGAGTGAGATTTGGAGCTATAACACAACCTATTATGATCATGAAGTCCAGTGGTGACCATCTCAATAAATGTCAAAAATATCCTCTTCAGTTTTTCTCAGCTACTTCTTAGCTATCTGCACTCCCTTGTGGAGTGAGAAACTCTACTCACAACAACTATTGATCTAGAAGGAAAATCGAACTTCTTGAGACTAGATGTTCCTTTAGGAAAATTTTCCCTCAGTGTGTGCTCTTCTTCCTTCCACCCGGCGCTAGCTCTGCTCTAGAAAATTGCTGCAAAACTATTGTGTCCAATCAGAGATATGGGATGCGAAAATATTTGGTTTCTCCATCTACCTCTAGAATCCCTCGATCTGGAGAGATTGAATTTTTCTATCCCTCACTCAAAAAAAATTGAATCTCCCAAAGAAACGTAGCATCTTGGAAAAGTGACTATGTTTCCCTCTGGGTTTCGATTTGTTTCCCCCACTAAGAAGTGTAACACCTTCCATCTTTGCAGCTCAACTCTCGAGCTGATCAACTGCATTCTGATACCATGTGAAAATTCCAAACTGTAACCCTATTGTAGTAACTGGAAATTATTCTCCTAATTGTTAATTTAATTTAACAAATTATTTGTTGTTTGTTACGGCAAATATTGAATAAATAACACTACAATCTACATAAATAAAATTGCGGAAGAATAAAAGTTGGAATAAATGCTAGAAAACATGCACATAAAATTAACACAATTATTTTTGGACAAAAGTCTCCGGAAAAACCCAACTTGGGAAAATCAGCGCAGCAGATGAGGGTTTTAATATTATGCAACAGTGAAAAATCTAAGTGCAATCTGGATGCCCGAAACTGGCAATCCATAGCAAGAATTTTTTTTTCAAAATACTGAAGGGAAATTCCCTTCTCCCACAGGAAATCTCTGGCACAACTTTCCTTCAGTAAACTCAGCCTCCAAACCCCACCGTGAGCTTCTCCTGCATTATTTGACACATGTGTGCCTCGAAACTGCCACTGAGGAAGTTTTTCTACCTCCAGATACTGAGGAAATCTTCTCTCCGACGTTCTAGAAACTCTACCCGACAACTGGAACTGAGAATGATTTTTCCTCACCAGCAAATCAATATGTTCGTTGAAGCTACTACATAAAGCCTCTGCACTACCTCTCTGGGATAACCCTCTTGTTGTTGCCTTTCCAAAACTGGAAATCTTTCCTCCGGACTCACTGTCCTTGCCCCTCTCACACTGCTTCCATCTCTAGCTCTCTATCTATTATGTGTCAACTGACTATTACTACTCTAGAAATCGATCTGCTCATAAATCGAACATCTCAATTTTCTTCTCCATCACCACATCGACCTCCTCTTATAATCCTCTATTGGAGCACCAACATCCAAGAGTATAACTTAATCAATGTCTAGGATCATCTCTGGATTGATCTATGTTATTTTCTAGATGATTCACGCCTTGAATTTATTAATATTGATTAATTAACCATATTCCCTAAGTTTAGACTTAGGAAATATTTAAAAAATTGTTAATAATCTAATTAAGTCATTTCTAGGTGAAATTTTCATAAATGGTTTCTGGGTTTTGGAGATATCATGTATGCTAGCCTCTCCACCAAATTTTGTGGCTATAACACATCTGATGCTACAAAAAATAACAGGTAAGATCCTTCACTCTAATACCATTGTAAAATCCCCTCTTTCTATAAAATCAACTCAACCAATATACCCAAAACAAAATACCACAACAAATAAATTCAACCAATATAACATATTTTTTCAATGTAAAATCTCTTCTCACTAAACAAATAAATCAATCATCATACCATAAGCAAAAATACAACAATAAACAAAACCAATATATTATGATTTATTTGATTAATCTAACTTGAAATTACATTCTAGAGTAGCCTTTTGAGTTACAAAAGTAGACTTTAGGAAGGCCATAAACAACCATGGCTAATGGCACGATTTTTTGGGTAAATAGAAGATGAAAATTTTGGAATGTCCCCTTAGATGGTCATAAATTACTATACTAGAGTAGATTTGATGGCTGGTTCAACCCTCCCTTTTGATGCCACAACCCAACAAATGACGACTTGAGTTATTGAGAAAAAAAATGATGCTGGATTGGGTGGCAAAAGTATGGCTTGAAACTACCTCAAAAAAATGCACTCAACTTGTTAATAACAATTGTTACGGCCTCCTCAAGTGATCCCATGGTCTAGCAATGAGTGAATTTGCCCATTTTTTCCCACATGAATTGCAGATGGAAAATACAGCCTCCCAAAAATCTCACAATCTCTGGTTATTCCCACAACCTAGTAATGAAATGAATCTTCAACAATATTTAATACATATGAAAGATTTGAGTGATGCTTCCTTATAATCCGCTAGGGTGGATTTGTTTCACCACCAAAACCAATTTTGTCAAGGGTTTCACACTTAGCACTCCAATGTCACAAAAGCTCTCCAAATTGATATGAGGAAATTACTGTGCATGTTGAAAGAGTGAGCTTCAATCTCTATTTTATCATCAGAATACCATGGGTCTCTCTCTTCTTCTTCGTTTTTAACCTTTTTTACTAAAACAGTGTCACCTTCACATGTTAGTTTTTCACCCAAATGTCATTTTAATAAACAAATTAATTGATCCCCCTTTTTACCAACTATAGCCTACAGGGATCAAATAGGTTAGTAAGTCATTCTCTTAGAGTGATTATTCAGAGAGGGACATTACACAAACTATTAAAAACTCAAAACAATTTTGCTCAAGAAACAAAGGCAACTTATGATGGTGTTTTAAGACCAATTTGTATCTCATGAGGTAGCACATAGGTTTCCATTATCTCATATGGTTGGATTGGTACAAGGTGTAAGCCATTGATTAATGTCGTTGCATCATCATACAAGTAGAAGCTTGTTACGGTGAGGTAAAGGATAGTAAGTTCATTCCTGAAATTTTAATTGTTGTTATTGAATAACTAGAACCAGAAAATGCGATGCAAGTTATCATAGATAATGCACACATTTGCAAAATTGCAAGCTTGATTGTTGAGAGTAGATACAATCACATATTTTGAACTCATTGCTTTGTCCATGATTTGAATGTGATTTTAGAAGAGATTGAGGCAAAAACAAAATGGATTAAGGAGGTCATAGGGTAGGCTACGAAGATTATAAAATTCGTCACCAACCACCACAATCTCAAAGAATATATCGAGAATACTCTAAATTGAAGCTGCTCAAATTTGTTGAAATAAGGTATGCCTCAAACTTCATCATGTTACACTACCTTGTTTAAGTCAAAACTACATTAATGAGTATTGTGGTGGGTGAAACTTGGGTTGAGCAGAGATAGACATATTCAAAGAAGGGAAGTATGGTGAGGAAAGTGTTGATTGATGAAGATTGGTGGAGTAAGATTAATTTCTTTCTCAAGTTCAAATTACTTGCATTTGATTTTATTCCAAGATGCAAACACAAACAAACCTTGGGAAAGGTTTATGATGGTATGGATACCATGGTTGAGAAAACTATGGAAATTATTACGTAGGAGGCTCCCACTCTTCCTTTTGTGGATTTTGATTTTGTAGAGAAAGTGAGATCCATCATTGTTATGAGGTGGAATGACTTTAACACTCCACTACACACTTTGGAACATGCTAGACTAAATAGAAATTTTTATGATGAAGATTTCATTTCTCAAAGCAATGGGAAGAGGAAGGCAACACATAAGCATAAGGAGGTGGATAATGGAGTGAAGAAAACATTTTAGAGGTTGTTTCTAGTGTTCTTACAAATTGATGTAAGGGAGGAAATTGCCTGTTTTGTTGTTAAATTTGAGGAATTTGCAAACATAATAGCTTTGGATGAGAGGACCATGAACCTGGTTAAGCGGTGGGTTCATCATGGGGAAATGGTGTTTATTTGTAAAGTATTTCCATGTGTATTCTATTACAAGTGGAAATCTCTTTAAAAATAGAACATAACTGGAGCACCTATAGTTTCATTCACTCTATGAAGCACAACATGTTGGGATCGTAGAAGGATGAGAATCCTGTATATGTGCATTCAAACCTATGCCTTTCATCTCCTAGCAGTGAAAAATATACAAGTGGACATCATAACGGTTGGAATGTGGAAGCAAAATTTCCAAACTTAGAGCTCTCTCTTGCTGCTCTTGATATTCTTGGTGATGCAAGTGGAAGTACTAGTAGAGTTGCCTCTTCTACTGAACAAGCATCTTGTCTTACTTTTGTTAATGAGGGTTGTAACATCCCTGGTGAAAATTCCATATAATAAAAGTTAATAAAGGAAAAATAATAACCACGGTTGATGGGACACTTATTCCAAGTTTAATTTTGGAAAAAACATAGTGATGGGGATCACTTGTGGTTAATTAATGGTCAAGGAAATTGGCAAAGGCAATGGCTAAGGCTTTGGAAAGGTAAAGTGGCATTTTGGCACATTTACTTATGAAAATAATGGAAATTAGGAGAAAAGGGAGGTGAAAGGTCACAGGTTGCATGTGAGGAGGAAAATAATGGAAAATAAAGAAAATAGAGGGCTCATTAATAAAAATGCTTTTGAGGATCAGTTCACAGACTTTTGTCAATTCAGTTTTGGAGCTCTCTCTCTCTCTATACTCTCTCTCTCATACTCATGGATACTTAGAGTTTTCTTGGAGAACTCTTGGAGGAGTGTGGCATACTTGGAGTTTTGGAGCAAGAAGGCAAAGGAAGAGCAAGAAAGCGCAAGAGGACATCGGAATCAGCAACTACAATGTGTTTTTCTTGCAAGTACTGAGTTGCATGTATGTTTTCCTCACTAGTTTTGGCATGTATGGCATGTGCATGTGCTTTATTTGTCATGATTTGTCATTGGCATGGAGGATTGCCTGGATTGACAGTAGATTTGCCTAGCCTTTCCATTTCCTGGATAGCCATGGTGTTGTGGGTTCATTTATTTATTTTTCTGGTTGGTTCTCATGTTTCCTTTAGCTTGGGTTGAGTTACTAGTTCCTGGAAGACCTAGTTGGACAAACACTCTGGAAGCCCTATAACAGCTTGGGTTAAGTTACTAGTCCTGGAAGCCTTGGTTGGAAAAATGCTCTAGAAGCCCTTGGTGGGTTGAGTTACTAGTCCTGGAAGCCCAGTTTGACAAACGCTCTAGAAGCCCGATGACAATTGTGGGTTTATTTTCTAGTCCTGGAAGTCGGGTTGGAACAAACGTCTAGAGCCGTAGAAGGCTTGGGTAGAGACCAATCTGGTGATGGTTTGTGATGTCCTACATTGTTCTTTTCTTAGATAATTGCATTTATTCATTAACATGTTAAGTTCACCCCATAACATTATAACATTATTCATATCTACACCATTATTCATCAGCATATGAAACTATGTAGAAAGAAAAACACCATCATCATCAATGCAGTGGAACATAAAGGAACAGTAGAAGAAAAGAATGCACACGTAGAGACATCATGATTGGTCGGAGACTAGGGAAAAACCCACTATGGGGAAAACCATTGTAAATTCTTCTTCTTCTTAGATCATCATCAAATGATTCAACAAAAGAGAGCACAATGATTCATATCTTCATCAAAGCAACAAAAACAACTAGAACATCCATAACATGACCTTAAACATACTTATATTCAAATATCTTGATTCTGAGGACTGTAATGCATTGTCACCGACTATAGTTAATTGTTGGATATTTTTGTCACTGTGTTGAACATTGTTTCATATTGATAACTCGTATTTAGGTCCCGGACGCATGCAGAGACACTATGTGCAAGCGTCTAAGATAGATCTAGACCCTTTCTGTAAAACTGGATGAGTGCGTCTGGGACAAGTCTAGACACTTTCTGGAGAACTGGATGAGGGAATCTAGGGTCAAAACATACCCTGATCTTCCTCAAACCCCGAACACTCCCATTAGGCTTCTGTGCAAGTGTCTATGGCATCCCGGATGTTCCCTAGACCATTATGTGTGTGCGTCTGTGAACCAAACTGGACTACGACAACCCTAGCCTCCTGAATGCTCCTATAAACACTTTGAATGTGCATCTAAGACTTCCTAGATGCTCCCATGACCATATTGTGTCACGGTCTAGGGAAAAAAAACCTTAGTTACGTGTGAGCATCTGAGGCTCAAAAACCCTAGACACATGCAAGCTTCGGCCTTGTAGTTTTGGACCCTTTGCACGAGATTTCCTCTGTCAAACCTATGGGAACAAAATAATAGAAGAGAGAAGAGAATGATTGATGATTGTGCCCAGATGAGCTTGGGGTATCTTCTATTTATAGACTTTCATGAGGGTCTACTTGATGTTGAGGTCGACCTATCCAATTGTACATGTGCTTAAGGTCGACGTAATCCAATATACATGAGTAAATAAATAAATTAAAAAACCAACTTCTGCTTGTCCAAATAAGGTGATCTTTAGGATGGTTTTGGTCCTCTTGAAAAGAGGAATCTATTGCAATCATTATCTTCATCATATGAGTTGTCCAAAGTAGAATTTGACCACAGTTGCATAATTTTAACACTCCCTCTCAATCAGGAAGAATTCCACTTGCCAATATCTATCCATGCCAATCTGGTATCTTCAAGTGTCATCACGTATCGTCACTGATCATTTCTGTCATGTAGTTTTCATTCCATGACCATCACAAATCATCAATGTACATTTCGATCTATCCCTTTCTTATTCTTTCTCATCTCTTGATTTTTCCTACTCATGTGTTGAACATTCTCAAATCTAAAAGAAGAAGAATTTTGACATCGGAGGGGAGCTCAATCTACCACCTTTTTTCCATCGAACTAATACCTGGAATCTCATCATCAATCATCATCAGAGAGCATATCATCAAGGAGAACATCTCAACCTATAACCACATCGGGGAGCACATCTCAACCCGGAATCACATGGGGGAGCTCTACATCTATGACCCGATCAATAGGATATCCAAATACACAAGGGAGCACATCTTGGCCCTAGGATCACATCAAGGAAATCAATCTCAACCTGAAATTGCATAGGGTTATCTCAATCCATCATATTTCCTATTGATCTTCCCATCAATGACCATGAATAGTCATGTGGTAGAACACCTGCATCATAATCTATATGGGTATGATGCCAACTGGGATATACTCTACAAAGACCAGGCAAGGGAGAAACATTCTCTGAGTTTATGAAGATAGGGGAGAAGAATCTCTAACTGTATGGATAATAGATATGGGTCATGCCCTATTGTCTAGAGTTCCCTCAACCCCAGGAGCCCTTTATCTCAATTCCTCACCCTGGGAGCTCAGGCAGGGAGGAAGAGTTGGCTCAGTGTCCTCGATCAACGTTGATCTCATAATACTCAAATTAGGTATCTTCTTGTCTTAATAGCATTTATTTACTGTTCATAAAGGAAATTAAATCAAATATCATGTTAGATCATCAATAATCATATAAATCACAAAAGGATACCACAATCATCCTCCCGCTCAAGGAGGTGTCAGTCACAAACCTAAGCTTGTCTCGAACAATTGTAGTGTCTCAATATATGGAAGTATCTCAGTCCCAACTATATATGTGGGATTCTCTTTCATCATAATGTATCCATGTCATATTCGGATCCTTATTAGACGGATCTCTAAGGAGCTTCTACATCCTGCCTCGCAGCTATCAATGCTAGCAACATCATACTCAATCTCGATTGAGTGTAAAGTTATTGACATTTTATCAATAATATCATGGCAAATCTCATAATAATGTAGCACTCATATGTTCTCATCAACAATAATCTCTATTAACAACAATACACCCATGTAGTCACCTATCATAGGAGAAATATCTCAGAAAAATAGAACATCTCATGCAACCATTTCAAAGGATGTTTGGTGGCAACTCTATGTGAATGAAGCAGCTCAATCATGAATTTATTCAGGTTCTATGCACATCAAGTATGTATATATATATATATATATATATATATATACGGATGGATGTTCAAAGACGGAACATAAATGCTTCAATCAGCTGTTGGATGCCATGTCAAGTTCAACAACATCATGAACTTCAAATTGGAGTGTCTAAGGATTTTCATTTCCATTATTCAAAAACATTTTTCAATAGCTTTGTAATATAGAGTTTCTTTCCCAAAGTCTAGAAATTGATTCATCATTCCATGATACATAATTTCAAGCTTCAAAATCCATTTCCCTCTTCCTTAGTTCATTAAGAGTAGACCATCAACATGTAAAACCAAAACCTAATCAAAATCAAATCCATATCTTGGAACTCATCATCATGGCTTCATCAGATAACTGTCAAATATGGACATTTTTGGATCAAGGAGCTTGCTTCATGCAATGCTCCCTGCAAGCATAATTCCTTACATAAATCAATGTTGTATCAACAAAGTCAGCTCATTAGATTTTATAAGTTATCAAAGTCATCAATATCACAGTATCAATTCTTTCAACCGGGTGACAGGTAGAGCACATATCAAGTCTTGACTTTATCTATTATCATGTCAAAAGGTTATCATAAAACATGCAATATCAATCCAAAACTTCATCAAGTCATTCTCATAATCATAATACAAGTTATTTATGTCACTAGATGCAAATTCATTCTCCAAGGATAAGTCATGCAGGTTCCATCTTCATATTGAATCACAACTATCAGTACTTCAGGCATTGTGCTACGAACAAGGAGGCCAATGCAAAACCATTTTTTTGAATACCCACATAGTTCATTGAAGGTCACTATGCCCACATAGCATTGACATCAGGGTAAATCAACAATCATCAAAACCAAATCATTAGTCATTAGGTCAATCCAAATTTGTTATCGAAAAGCGATCTATAGTCCAAAGCATAGCCCAATCATCAAATTAGAGTTCTAAGTCATTGTCAAGCATCATGTCAAAGCTCCAAACACAACTCATCTATATCAATCAGCCAAATCATGCCAAACTCTTGTAGCACAAGCCTCAAACACAATGACATATCTATATGTATGTCCCGGTCACCTGCAAACACAAATTTATTCTTCATGTTCATATTATGGAAAACATTCAAGCTTTTCCTACTTGCAGATCTTACGGTTATCTGCAACACATTTGTAGTACAAACATATTACAGGTGAACATTTGATTTCATGCACAATACTTCATTGCATTTAACCCAATAGCATCATAAATCAGTTTACAGTGGCAGAATATTTCAGAGACACCTTGATTTAGAGTTCAGATAACTTCAAAAAACTTCGAATGATGGTCAACTATAGTCAAACCCCTGGACGCTCCCTTCACATTATCATGGGAGCTTCTTTAGCTTCCTAAACATTATCTAGTCCTTAACATGTGTGCGTCCAGGGATGAAATCTCCTAGTTTTATGCCTGTGTCTGGAACGGAAACCCTAATTTATGTATAAGCTTCAGACCTAAGAATTTGATGTAGTTCAATAATTTCATATTCACATAAATCATCCTTCAATAGTACATAATGAAAATAGTGATGTGAGTAAGAATCTTGAGAAGAGATTCTCCCTCTAACTGGGAATCTACTTCATTCATCTACATTCATGTCATCAACCTGTCTGTACTGGAGTCGTGTAATAGCAGATATGTTAGATCATAAAAATATATCTATCATGGTTATCAGCATCATGACATCAAACTTTCATCAAAGGTTAGACTCATAGCAGCAAATAGATGCAACATCATATCTTAGAGACTATGAACACAATAGCACTTTCTATCAAGTCACTTCATCAAGTTAGGGCGTTCAATTTAACAATATGCCGTCAAGACATAACCATGGGTAATAAGAGATCTAGAATATCAATCGCATAGTTATACAGGCTCTAATGTCAAGGTTACCATGCTTATCATGATCAATAGGATCAATTTAGGTCATTCAATAAAACTTTACCAAAACAACAAGAGTGACAATCTCTCTTTCCATCGGCTTTCATCATGCTTATCGAAAGCATTATCAATAATATCTATAAGAATTAATGAGCTAACCTTCATCATGTCTTATGCATGACAAGTATCAAGAGTCTCATCTACTAGATTCAAGGTGCAAACCTTCTTTATAGGATCAAGATATCCAACAGATAAATGTTAGCCAAACATCAAGTATGTTAATGTATCAACATTAGATAGCCTCATGGGATTCAATAAGAACAAAATGTTCAACACCAGATGCATCATTTCATCATAGGAAACATAGATCCAAGTCGCTTTCATATGCATGTATGAGCCATTAAAGAAAGAGACATTCTCATCATACCTTGGGGCTTACCTATCCATCAATGTTGTTGCTGAAATGCAACATATCATGCATACCTTATGGTATTACTTGTCCACCCTTTTATTAGAAATAGGAAGCTTGTAGCACTTTTTCATCTTTTCATACAGTGCCTTGTTTGGTCAATTTAGTGTGTCCTAAATTGCTATTTAAAATGTCAATTCGGGAGTCGTAAACTGCTGAAGTGAAGTGCACTATATATGCAAGATAACTGATTTCTTAGTTCTTTGTCGTTTTTTAGTTTTTGGTTTGTTTTTGGGTTTATCTTCTGTGGATTCCCTAGTGTGAGATGGAAAAATTGAAGGTCAAGTATGGATGGTAATGGTGATTTCTACAATGATTTTCCAAACTTTAAAGTTCTCAAAAAGAAGGTTTCAAACTCGCTGTGATGAAATCAATTCTTAAAAGAAAATAAAAATGTACCAAAACAGTGAACTAGTGACAGTGAAGCCCAGTATCCTTACTGCTGTATAAAAAGAAAATAAAAACTGAACTCAAAGCAATTCAAAGACTGAAAGCAAAGCAAACTAAATTACACTACTTCAACCCATATTCTGACCCTTCACCTTTCGACTCACTCTAGCTATAGGAAGTAATCATAAACAAGTTGAGTAATATGATATCTAAATTGCAGGAAATGAAATTGCATAAAATGAAACTAAGATTTAACTACTCATTCATATTTCAATTCCTGAAAATGACATAAGTAATTTAATCACTAACTTGCAGGAAAGTAAACTAAATCATACTACATTTAAGTAATATTCTGATTCCTCACTATTTGAGTCGCTTGGCTATAGGAAGGAAATCATAAACAAATGAGTAATATGATATCTTAGTTGCAGAAAAGTAAATAAGCAAAGCAAAACTGAAAGAAATGACAATGCTGAAATTAAAACTCAGTAAATGAATCAACAGAAAGGACAAGATGATCTCATGTCATTAGTCATTAAAACTATGTAATTTGCCCGGGCTGCCTACAAGAACCTGAAAGAAAAATACTGATCAGCTAGCAACCATGAGAAAGCATAAAAGAAAAGATGAACAGCAGTTAGTATAAATATCAGGAAATATATACAAGCAACTGATTATAAAAGCAGTAACATAATGAAAGAAAGCGAGAAACTATACAGTAGATACAGAGCCTTGGTGTACAGGGGCCCTCTGCAACCTCGGCCAATCAATACTCAGTCACAAATTGAACTTAAGAATGTTGTCTTCTCATATATTAAAGTGCAGTAAAAACATAAAAATAGAGCACGGCACAGTGGGCTCGTAAACACAGTCAAGATTACATGTAAAAGCTAGCTATCAAGCGTATGATAACACATTATTTATAAGTGAAAATGCTATAACTGATTCCTAAATTCTACGCTGCCAAACAGACACGTAAATCTCCACGGCCTGAGATCTAGCAGTATGGTAATCATGACAAATAAATCCATGGAGTGGTGGCTGTTCGATTTGGTTCACAGATTGATCCACAGGTGTTAGCACACCTCCGGAGATTGAGGATCTTGCCATGCAAAACTTCACGTGGAAAAACAGAGCCGTGCCACCACAAAACTCTTGGTTTGACCACTCCTTTGACCGTCTTTGACCATGGATGTTTTTGAGTGATTCGGCTGAACGAAGGGGACACACTCCATGTACATGTCATTTGCAGCTTGCCCATGTGGCCAGATTCTCCATTGGACACCTGTAACATAGTCTTTAACAAAATGGCTGCGGAAACTTGAGCTGGATGCGGAAAGTGACAAGTTTCCGCAACTGATTGAACAAAAATCTAAATCAAACAGCAGTCACAAACATAGTTAGGAAACCATTTTATAAGCTCTTTTTAGACTAATATGCAATGATTTGACAGCTTGGTGGATCAAGTAAATGGAAAAGAAGGCTGAAAAGGTATATAGGGAAGATGCAAGTTTGGGACTCAATTTTAGTCATTCCCCTTTAATCCATATGTTCTGAAGCCTCTGCTAGGACATCTAGTCCTCTTTTCTTCTTCCTTGGTGCTACCACCATCCTGGGTTTCCTTATTAGACATCTGAATTTGAGATTGATCAATTCTCTGCTCAACTTTCTGCACTTTTTCTTTAGTTTCTTGTTCTTCTTTTGCCATAGTCCCAAATGAAGCATAGTATTATCATGAATAATTTTATCTACTTTGCTCTGCTCCTTAAGTGCTTCATTTTCTTGCTTGATATGCCTGTTTAGAACCTCTAATTCAAACACCTCTTGCTTTAAGGATTGAACTTGTGCATCTGGTGTCATGTGGGGCAGAGTGGTACTCAGACCTGCAGCTGTTTTTTCTAAAGATTCGAGGTAGTCATATACCTCCTGTTGACTGGGATCTATTTCAGGTGTCTTTCTTGGACTGAGTTCAAAGTCTTGTGGAGGAGGAGGACTTCTTTCTAGCTCTGGCCGAGAAGGGCTTTCATCAACATGTGGAGGACTAGTTTCAATACTTGGCTGAGGACGAGGTGGACTACGGCCAGCTGGAGGTTTCTCGGGTGTTTCCCCACCCAAGTCAATGAAGTGGGGCCATTTTACTTGTGTTTTACTCCCCTTTCCTCTAAGCCTGGTGCTTCTTCTTAAATATGGTGGACTAGTACTCCCTTCTTCTATGCTCTGTTTCCCTTTTTCCTTTTTCTTTGCTGTAGCAGCCTGTTCTTGAAGATGCACTAATCTCTCAGACAATGTTTGATAATCTTCCTCTATAGATGGCTCAGGTGATTGGTAGACTTCTTCTATGTTTCTTTTGCCTTTCACTTTTCTCTGTTTCCTGTCCTTAGTTCTTTTCTCCTTTTCTTTTTGACCAACTTCTTGAGTTTCGGTAGTAGGAGAGTCTTGGGCTATGGCACTCTTTTCTTTTCTCCTACTCCTTCTCGGTGTCTTTGGTGTACTACTTTCAGATGCCTCAGATGGCTCTTGAAAGTAATTTCTTATTAAGAATTGTTCCCAGGTATCTTTGTTTTTCTTTAGTTGGTCTTCAATGAGAATCTTTACAAGTCCATGATGATATAGATGAAGTTCTATATTTCCTATGTGCTTTTGGACTGCGATACTCATCTTTTTCAAACTCAGTAGTAATAAATAAGGAAAATTAAGAGTTTGGCTCTCTAAGAAGTTCATCAACAATCTAGCATGGTACATGTACATTGAACCAAAGCGTCCTTCGCAAGTGATAAATTTTTGGATAACTAACAGCAAGCTGGCTCATTCTTCTTTCAATGATTGAACAAGAATTCCTTTTGTAAACAAAGTGATGTCCATACCTGGTTTCGTAGCATAATTCTCCATGCATGTTCGTCCACGCTTTTGTTTTTAAACCATCGCTCACCTTCCTGGGGTAAGTCTGTGGCAGCTGCTACTGTTGTTTCAGTCATCGTGAGCTTCAAGTCTCTAATTTCCACCATCTGGCCATCGAAAGACCGTGCAAAGGCTTTGGTTACCTCTTTATTATGGCCCTTGAATTTTTGGATGAAGCGTAACCATTTTGCTTTCTTCAGCAAATCTTTTGCTTGAGGGTAACCTTCTAAATATTTAGGTCCTTCTAGTTCTGTCCTTAGTAATCATCCCATTCCTTCCTCTGTTTTGAATTTCAACTAAAAATTCAATTGCTTGTAAGGGTTTAGCAGAGGGAATGTGGCTTGGTTGCAGCGTTTATGGCAAAATACAGTGGCTGCAATTGGTAGATGGATAGCAGGTAACGGGAGTGCTTCGGAATTACAGGCGAAACAAAGGATGAGCAGCCGTAGTGAGTTCTCGAGATGAAGTGCAGACGTATGTGAAGAAGATCGTCTTAATAGAATGGTAAGGGAATGGAGTGAAGTCGAGATTTTTAATTAAACGGTTGTGTATGAAATTTTACACGTTTTAATGGATGGCTGCGGAAAATGCGGTGGAGAGGAGCCGTAATGGGATAGGTTACATCTCATGATTACAGGTGGTGAATAAAAGTGCAGTTGACTATGAGTTTAAACCCGAAAATCAATCATGAGACCATTAAGAAATGAATGAATGGTGTGCGGAATAATATCGTGGGATGGTAGTGGGTAATGGAGCTATCGTGACGATCATTGCACATAGTAGAGCTTTTATGGCTTGATAACTATGCATAATCGTGACTTTAATTGCTATTTGAAAAAAAAAAAAAATCTCATACCTTTGGAAACCTTGTCATTTGTTGCTCATTAGCTTTTAACCAACTGCTCTTCATTGATGTCTGGAGATGCTCCATGTTTTCATAGCATATGCTCAATCACACCTGAATTTTCATGATTATTGCACTAACATTTTGACTGTGGATTTGAAAAACAAAGTGGTGGCTGCGGAAACTGCTTCTGGCTGCGGAAACTCCTACCAGCTGCGGAAACTGACACAGCACCCACTTCGTTGAACAAAGATAGTTAGATAATAACTAGCTGAGTGAAAATGGTCCTGAAAGGGACTTTTATTGATGAAATGAAATGAAATGAAATGAAATGAAATGAAATGAATGAAATGGAGTGAAATGAAGCGGAGTGAAGTGAAATGAAAATGAGATGGAGATGGAGTGGAATGGAAAATGAGGTGGAGTGAAGATGGAAAAAGAAGGAGAGAAGATTTTTTTTTTGGAAAATATAGAGTGTCAGGTGTCCCTGATTTTCACTCTACATTTTCTGTATAAAACCGTCAATCTGTGATTGGTTTTCAGTCTTATACAATTTTTTTTTTTTGAACTGGAAGAAACAAAGGCTAGGCTAGTGGGGAAGAAGGATTCTTCTTCACCAGCCTTATTGCAGAATTTTCTTGAAACATTTTGGCAAATTCCTTTTTTGAGAGTGGCTTATGATAAATTTTCAATCAGTGGCCATTCACAATGAGAGGAGTTTGAAATTCATCAATGGTCTTGATTCTTACCGCTCCATTTCTAAAGATTTTGTCAATCTCATATGACCCAAGCCAATGGGTCTGAAATTTACCTTTGAAGTATTTAAACTTGGAATCAAACAGTAGTGCCCAATCTACCTCTTGAAACTTTTTCTCTTTGATGTATCTGTCATGCCACTTAGCTCTTTGATGTTGAACTAGATCAGTTCTTAAAATTTCTTCTTGTCTGATCTCATCTAGCTCATTCAACTGCTCCATTCTGTGCTTTTGGACTTCTGATAGATTCATCCCCAACTGAACTGCCATCTTGAAAGTCTTGACTTGAAATTCAATGGGGAGCAAGACTTCTTTCCCATAAACAAGTTCATAGGGAGAATGTCCTGTTGTATTTCTCCATGTAGTTCTGTAGGCCCACAAGGCTTCAGGAAGCCTCTCTGCCCAATCTCTTCTGTGTAGATGGATAGTTTTGGTGATGATGCTCTCAAGAATTTTGTTTGTAGACTCCACTTGGCCATTTGCTTGCGGATGGTAAGGAGTAGATTTTATGTGCTTGATTTTGTATTCTTCCATCAGCTTCTCCATCAAGTTAGATGTAAATTGACTTCCCTGCTTTGTCACAATTTCTCTTGGGACACCAAAATGAGTAAAAATATCCTCATAAAGAAAATTAACAACTGAATTTTCAGTGGCAGAAGGCAATGCTTTGGCTTCTACCCATTTAGTGACATAATCAGTGCATACCAATATATACTTCTTTTGTTTAGATGGTGGATTAATGGGTCCAATAAAATCTAAAGCCCATTTTTCAAAGGGTTCGATGAGCACCTGTGGTTGTAATGGCATTTCATTTGAAAGAGTCGGTCTCCCAGCCCTTTGGCAGCTGTCACACCTTCTGACATATTGTTTTGTCTCTTTGAAGAGGGAAGGCCAATAATATCCTAAAGAAAGGATTTTATAGGTCGTACTTTTGTCAGCAAAGTGTCCACCGCATGGTTCATCATGACATGCCTTGAGGATGTCAGGCATTTCATCTTCCCGAACACATCTTCTGATTATACAATCTAGCCCTGTTTTAAACAATTCATTAGAAATCCATGAATAATTCGAACTCTCCTGAATAATTCTTCTTTTTTCACTAGGAAATAAATGTGGAGGTAGCTTCCCTGTAACCAAATAGTTAGCAATATCTGCATACCAAGGAGTCTTAGTAGTTACTGCAAATAAATATTCATCTAGAAACTTATCCTCTACAGGAGAATCTTCGTTAGTATTTTGGATCCTAGACAAGAAATCAGCTACTGTATTTTGTTTCCCTGGTCTATCCAACACAGTAATATTGAATTCTTGTAAAAGTAAGAGCCATATTGTAACTCTGCCATTAGTAACAGGTTTGTTCATTAGATATCTAATTACAGAATGATCAATATGGACAAAATTTTCATAGCCTGTTATATAATGTCTAAACTTATTGATTGCATGAACAACAGCTAAGAACTCTTTTTCAGTGACAGTATAGTTCAACTCGGTGGGAGTCAAATTTTTACTGGTGTAGTAAATGGCATAAGGAACTAAATCCTTTTGACCCAACACAGCTCCTAGAGCTGTATCTGAAGCATCTGTAGAAATATGGAAAGGAAGTTTCCAATTTGACCCTCTCAAAATGGGTGCTTCAGATATTTTTGTTTTCAAAGTTTCAAATGCAGATTGACAATCAGGATCCCATTTGAATTCACAGTCTTTTGTAAGTAATTTGAAGAGTGGAGATGCTAATTTGGTGAAGTTTTCGATAAATCTTCTATAGTATCCAGTAAATCCAAGAAAACTTCTAACATATCTTTGACAATTTGGAATAGGCAACTTGGAGATGACTTCAACTTTTGATCTATCAACTTTAATCCCATCCCCCGAAATATGATGTCCCAAAACAATACCTTCAGTAAACATCATAAAAAAAATTCATGACTCAATGAAAGGTTTGTTTCTTTACACCTTATAAGGACTTTTTCCAAATTCTCTAATGCCTCTTCAAATGAATTACCATAAACTATAAAATCATCCATATAAACCTCTACACAATCATGGATTAGATCAGAAAAGATTCCTACTACTACCCTTTGAAATGTTGCGGGTGCATTACATAATCCAAAAGGAAGTACTCGGTAAGCAAAAGTTCCCCATGGACAGGTAAATGTGGTCTTATCTTGATCTTCAAGTGCTACCTGAATCTAATTATAGCCACTAAAACCATCCAAAAATGAAAAATACTTTTTGCCTGCTAAAGTATCTAATACCTGATCGATAAAGGGTAAAGGAAAGTGATCCTTCAAAGTTGCTTTGTTTAATTCCCTGTAATCAATGCATACCCTCCATTTACCATTCTTTTTAGGTACTATAACCAAAGGAGAAACCCATCGGCTATCTGAAATTGAATAAATGAAGTTTACATTGAGTAATTTTTGGAGCTCTTCTTTCACTATCTCCCTAAGGTTTGGATTCATCCTTCTCTGAGGTTGTCTGATTGGTCTACTGTTTTCCTCGATATAGATGTGATGAATGCAAGTCTTAGGGTCAATACCTTTCATATCGGTATACTCCCATGCAAATGCAGTAGAATGTTTTTGCAAGATTTTGGCTAGCTCTCCCTGTTGTGATTTTTCCAAGTTTTTGTTGATATTCAATGTTTTACCTGGAAAGATCTCAATGGCGAACTACCAAACTCTTCCATAGAGAAAAGAGACATTTGTCTAGATGATAGATACTCAATGTTAGAATCTAACTGAAATTGTGTGTGGTCATATTCTGAAGATGTTTCAAAGTTTTCTAATGTGTTCAGAATTTGACTATCTTCACTGATTTCAGAAATGGTAAAGACAGGTTGTATAGTATCCTCATCATCAACCCACTCATTATCTCCTATTTCTATAACTGCTTTTGCTGGAGGATACAGATTGAATTTCTTTGTCGAATTACCATCAGAAATATACATATCCCCAGACCTACAACTGATAAAAGCATCAGTTGTGGCTAGCCAAGGTCTTCCTAAGATGAGAGGGTGTCCTCCTAAATTACTCTTGGGAGTTAAAATCATGAAATCCACTGGATATTCCCAAGAGTCTAAGGAGACCGAAATGTCTTCTAATACACCATCTGGTTTGATAATTGATCGATCTGCAAGTTGCAGTAAAGTAGGTGTAAAAAGAAAATTAGGAAGTTTCAGTTGTTCCATAGTCTGTCTACTCATAATGTTGATAGCAGCCCCTAAATCAATCAAAGTATTTGGAATTTCTACCCCATTGATATGTGTTTTGACAATTGGACTACCGGGATCTACGTACTTCTGCATAGTAATTTTTCCCATCATGATATCTACAATTTTTCCTACCAGGTGGATTCTTCTTGTATCTCTCGGTTTCCTTCCTGGTCTTTTAAGACTCAACTCCTTTATTGTTTTTGCTACAATTGGAATCTCTCTAATGGCTTGCAACAAGGGAATCTTGATACAGACATTCTTTAATTCATCTAGAAAATCATAGTCAGGCAACAAGATTTGTTTTTCCACCCCTTTGTCAATTTGTAATCTTTCAGGAAAAGGAAGTGTGGATGAAGATACAGGTTGCTCAACTATAGGATTTGTGGGGGTTTACTCTTTTTCTTTTTCTTTTTGAGTGCTTGGGTTTTGAAGAGATGCTTCAGAACCTTTATTGGCTTCAAGAGAATCTTCCTCAGAAATGCTTTTCTTTTGAGCATCTATAGAAGGCTTATCTAAAACTCTACCAGATCTGAGTTCTACATCATTGAGAGGAACAATCATATAGGTAGGAAATTGTTTACCTTCTACCATGTAAGCATTTTGAGGGTTTTTATTGTTGGGGTTCGGTAATGGCTGGGAAGGTAATTGATTTGTCTTATGTTGGAATGGAAGCAAGAGTTGAGAATTTGGATTCTGTTGAGAAGGTTGTTGTTGTTGTGGAAATGGCAATGATAGTTGTGGATTTTGATTTGGAAGTTGTGGAGCTTGTTGATTTTGAAAAGATGGAGGATATTGATAAAATTGAGCAAATCTCCCATAAGGATTTTGCATACCTTATACCCATGATTGAAAAGGATTTTGAGGTTGGGACCAAGGTTGTTGCCAAGGATTCCAATTTGGTGGGGTTTGAAAGTTCATAGAGTTATTAAACCCTTGATTTTGTTGCCCCTGCCAAGGTCTCCTTGCAACAAAACAGAGAGACTCAATTGAATTTGGATCTTCTTGAAAGACAGCTTTCAGCCCAGGAATTGAAGGACAATCCTTGGTCTCATGGTTTTCTGAACAAATCACACATGTTTCTACAACTTTTGCATCCAAGGGACATTCCCTTAGAGCATGTTTCTTTCTACATTTTGGGCAAAAGATGGCCAAAGCTTCAGCTTCTGCTTTCTGCTTGTTTTGTATTTTAAGGGTGTTTAGTTGCTCACTAAGACTCCCTAAGATATCAGTTTTGAATTCATCAAGCATGTTGCCAATCTCAGCCCTACTTACTGATCCAGTTTCAGATTTGTTTGCTCTAATGAGAGAAGGATCTCTAGGCCCTTTTCCAGTTTTAGATTTTCCCCTTGAGAGATGGACACATAGCTCCGCTATATCATGAAGTGGAAGTTGAGATATATCTCCTTTTCCCATCATGTTCAAAATATCTATCCATTCATCTCTAATGGCTTTTAATAGAAGGCTTTCAAGGTTTCCTCATCTAAGTTATTCATTTTTTCTCTTTTCAGGTTGTATTGAAATCTTTCAAGTAAGTTTTCATCTTCTCTTTGCACCATTTTGAATACCTCATCCTTGTAATTGGTGGGCATACAATAGTCCAGGTATCTATCCAAAAATGTTTGTTTCATATCATTCCAAGTCCTAATGGATTGAGTGACTAATCCCATGAACCATTTCAAAGCAGCTCCTTTCAATGTTGAAGGAAACAATTTGAGTTTTTGAGAGTCTTCCAGATAATCATAAGTTCGACACACGACTTCAAACTCAAATAGAAATGTTTCAGGATCCTCATTTCTTAACCCATGAAAGTTTGGGAGGACAGATGGTGAGATGTTTTTCATTGTTGCTCGAGAATCCTCATCAACTATAGGAAATCCGAATGAGTTATCTCCATCCCTATTTCCCCCATTGTTACCTCTACCTCCTCCATTATTTTCTCCTCCTCCTCCTCTACCTCTACCTCTACCGAATCCGTTTACTACTTCCTCTGTCATGATAGTTTCCTCAGAGACTTCAGAGTCCTCTGGTTCCTCTACTAATGGCGAACGAGGAGGAATTTCTTCCTCTTCTTCTTCAGGTGATTCTACTTCTTCAATTACAATGTGTTTTCCTGTAGAAGTAAAGAAATGGTCTTTTCCTAATTCAGATTCGATGGATGGTGTGGGAGAGTCTCCTAATTCAACTACTGCCTCTTAAATTCCAGGAATCCTAAGGCTAGGAGTGTGAGTTGGAGATGATGGAGGTGTCTCTTGTCTATTCCTTGAAGTAGATGGAGTTGTAAAAATCGAACTCTTGGCCCTAGCTAAAAACATTCCCCTAAAATCTCTTGCTCTATGCATGTCATTTTTTTTATTTTTCTTCAAGTCGGGCTAATAATTCTCTTTATGATCTTCCAGGTCACTCTAGGTGCAAGAAGAGAGCATACTCAAGAAATTATTAAACCAATAACTCTCTCTTTTCTGATCCTCCAGATCACACTAGGTGCAAGAGGAGAGCATACTTTGAGAAGTTATCAATTTTTCCTTCCTTGAAACTTTCTTTTTTTTTTTTTAAGAAATTGGCTACCTAGTTTCACTTCCCCGGCAACGGCGCCAAAATGTTTGGTCAATTTAGTGTGTCCTAAATTGCTATTTAAAATGTCAATCCGGGAGTCGTAAACTGTTGAAGTGAAGTGCACTATATATGCAAGATAACCGATTTCTTAGTTCTTTGTCGTTTTTGAGTTTTTGGTTTGTTTTTGGGTTTATCTTCTGCAGATTCCCTAGTGTGAGATGGCAAAATTGAAGGTCAAGTATGGATGGTAATGGTGATTTATACAATGATTTTCCAAACTTTAAAGTTTTCAAAAAGAAGGTTTCAAACTGGTTGTGATGAAATCAATTCTCAAAAGAAAATAAAGATGTACCAAAACGGTGAACTAGTGACAGTGAAGCCCAGTATCCTTACCGCTGTATAAAAAGAAAATAAAAACTGAACTCAAAGCAATTCAAAGACTGAAAGCAAAGCAAACTAAATCACACTACTTCAACCCATATTCTGACCCTTCACCTTTCGACTCGCTCTGGCTATAGGAAGTAATTATAAACAAGTTGAGTAATATGATATCTAAATTGCAGGAAATGAAATTGCATAAAATGAAACTAAGATTTAACTACTCATTCATATTTCAATTCTTGAAAATGACATAAGTAATTTAATCACTAACTTGCAAGAAAGTAAACTAAATCATACTACATTTAAATAATATTCTGATTCCTCACTATTTGAGTCACTTGGCTATAGGAAGAAAATCATAAACAAATGAGTAATATGATATCTTAGTTGTAGAAAAGTAAATAAGCAAAGCAAAACTGAAAGAAATGACAATGCTGAAATTAAAACTCAGTAAATGAATCAGCAAAAAGGACAAGATGATCTCATGTCATTAGTCATTAAAACTATGTAATTTGCCCGGGCTACCTACAAGAACCTGAAAGAAAAATATTGATCAGCTAGCAACCATGAGAAAGCATAAAAGAAAAGATGAACAGCAGTTAGTATAAATATTAGGAAATATATACAAGCAACTGATTATAAAAGTAGTATCATAATGAAAGAAAGCGAGAAAATATACAGTAGATACAGAGCCTTTGTGTACAGGGGCCCTCTGCAACCTCGGCCAATCAATACTCAGTCACAAATTGAACTTAAGAATGTTGTCTTCTCATATATTAAAGTGCAGTAAAAACATAAAAATAGAGCACGGCACAGTGGGCTCGTAAACACAGTCAATATTACATGTAAAAGCTAGCTATCAAGCGTATGATAATGTGTTATTTATAAGTGAAAATGCTATAACTGATTCCTAAATTCTACGCTGCCAAACAGACACGTAAATCTCCACGGCCTGAGATCTAACAATATGGTAATCATGAAAAATAAATCCATGGAGTGGTGGTTGTTCAATTTGGTTCACGGATTGATCCACAGGTGTTAGCACACCTCCGGGGATTGAGGATCTTGCCACGCAAAACTTCACGTGGGCAAAACAGAGCCGTGCCACCACAAAACTCTTGGTTTGACCACTCCTTTGACCGTCTTTGACCATGGATGTTTGTGAGTGATTCGGCTGAACTAAGGGGACACGCTCCATGTACATGTCATTTGCAGCTTGTCCATGTGTTTGGATTCTCCATTGGACACCTGTAACATAGTCTTTAACAAAATGGCTGCGGAAAGTGACAAGTTTTCGCAACTGATTGAACAAAAATCTAAATCAAACAGCAGTCACAAACATAGTTAGGAAACCATTTTATAAGCTCTTTTTAGACTAATATGCAATGATTTGATAGCTTGATGGATCAAGTAAATGGAAAAGAAGGCTGAAAAGGTATATAGGGAAGATGCAAGTTTTGGACTCAACATGCCTCTTAACCTTTTTTAGCTCTAGCCATCTTTTATGTATTTCAAATGAACCTCAATAAGGAGGTTAGAAACATCCATATACTCAAATACATATGCAAGAAGTAGAAACAATAAACATAATAATCAGATCTATAAGTCAAAACAAAAGTAAGAGGCATCATACGTCAAGAGATATTTATCTTCAATGGGAGGTGATCCTCTCCCTCTTGAACCAATCTTCAAGAGCCATTAATGTCCATTGTCCACATAACAATGTTGCCAACAATCAACCAACCAGGCCTACTAGGGATTATCCCATCTAGGGCTTCATCAAATCTCTCTCAAGTACTAGAGTCTCCTTACATTGACCATGTTATATCTCATGTCTTTTCCATAAACCAAGGTTTCTCTCAAACCCTAATCCTAATAATCAAGTTGCTTAGGGTTTTATTCAAATTCTAGAATTATTTTAGGTCTCCACCATCCCCTTCTTGCTTCCATCAATGGTGTCATCATCAGGGTGATCTCCATGGATTTTCTTCAACCCAAGCTCTGATACCATGTTAATTTTTCATAGGACTACTGTTGGGTGATTTAATTGTGAGTTAAATCTCTGTCATTAATTGTCAACCCGGGGTTCGTAGACTGATGAAGTATACGTGTACCATATGTACTAGGTGGTTATTTATCAAAATAGATTAATCTAATGCAATTGAAACTAATTACAAATCAAATAAAAATCAATCCAATCCAAACCAAACATTAAAAAATATATATATATATATATATATAATAATAATGAAATCACACTTTCATAAAGGAAATCACACTTGCATAAATTAAATCACACTTGCTGGATTGAAATCACACTCACACCTGCTAAAATGAAATCACACTTGCTGAAAGGAAAATATCACTTGCATAAAATGAAAACACACTTGTTGAAAATAAATGAAATAACATAACTACACTATGTTACCAATATGTACAAAGGTGTGCAAACTATGGTTGATGGGGGCCCTCCATTCCTCAACAAGCACACCGAACAACTATCACATCTTGGATATCAAAATAGCAATATGTATTTCATAAAACGAAGTTACAAGATATTACAAGAATTCTCTATCCTCACTTTACAAATTACATCTTGGAACTTGGAACTTGGAACCCCCTAACTAGGAACTTCTAACTAGAAACTAACAACCTCCAACTTGGGGACCCTTTGTATGAAGGATGCACTCCTATTTCTACAAAAATTGAAGATAGCTATTCCATAAATATAGATCCTTAAATCTCTCCTAAATCCACATTTATCTCTTGCGGTTAGAACCAATCACCTAAAAATATAAGATACAAATCCTCTCAAAATTCCCTCTTGGTTTTGATAAGAGACATCCATGACTCTTCTCCTATGAATGTGCTTAGTTAATGATCCACATCTTCTAAAAATATTCCACAAACCTTTATGAGTTGGAATTTGAAATTTGAATTTGTGTTTGGGTACCCAAATAGGATCTTTCTATAATCTCCTAGTAGGCCTACAATATCACAAAGCCCATACCACCTTTAGATATATATGAAAACATGTTAATTTCCTAATATTTAATCATAAATTTTCTTAAAATACTTAAAATAAATGACTTGGAAAATAATAATGATAAACCCATATAATCATGAAAATAGTTACTTAATGTAGGGTTATGGGCATATAGAGTTACGGAATGAGGGTAAAATGATGGAAATGTGGGTAAAAGTGGATGACATTTTGGAGACCCAACATTCCCCCCAACTGAAGATGTTGCATGTCCTTATGCAACTATTGCATTGATTCTCTTAATCATAAGTTGATATTATTGAAATGTTTTGCTTCTATATGATATTTGGCTTTGAATTGATTCTCTTTTAACTTTGCACAATCATATCATTTGATAACTTTATTCTTTTTGCAAAATGTACTTTGAAAGATATTTGATTGCAACATATTTTTTATGGTTGGTTCTTGTGTGAAATCCAAAATTTCTGAATACTGGTTCTTGTTTAACAATAATTTTTTTATTTTTGTTGCATCAAAATACTTAAAAACATTGAGAATTATTGTTAAGGCCCCATAGTGGTTGTCATCCATTTAATGTGCTCATCAATTGATCTTTGCAAAACATATAAAGTTTGGAATCAAAATGCAATAATAGTTGATTGGGAAAAATATATTGGTTAGGATGAAATGAAATGCGACATGTGACATGAAATGTGAATATCCCTTCCCCTGAACTAAAGGTGTTTTCATTTTTTGGAAAATGAGAAAGGGAATATAAATGAGATGAGGGACTTTCCAAAATCACAATTTTAGTATTTAAGGAATTACATGATTAAAGATTAGAAAATTACGTGCCTTCACCTACCTGAAAAGTGGACAAGCTATGTATATAGAAGAGTGTGGTTGTCGCTGCTAGATCATGGAATGTGAAGTAAAATAATCTAGTCTGCTTTTTCTTTCTCTTGGTTGTATGAATAGAGGATGCAATTGGAATCTTTATTGCTATGGCTGCTAAATTCTAAATTGAGTCATGTCATAAGCTGCCGAAATGATGTAGTCTTCATGCATTCCCACCCAGTGGCATAATTCTTATCTATGTGAATAGATGTGTCGATGTCGAACATAGAAAATAAATTGTTGGATTACTGGCCATTAATGAATGCCATTAACCAACATGAGACTACCCACTATTGATGTCAATGAGAGTCAATATGCCTAAGTACATCTTACTAGGTATGAATAGATGTGTCATAGTCGAGTCACCTAGAAGATTCAACAAACAGGGGAGATTGATGTATTCTCATTGTTTATTTGTGAGAGAACTTGTCATTAAGGCATGCAAGCCTTAAGTTACATGAAAGATTTCTAGTCTTGATCCCAGATGATGTGTCAGAGTCAATGGGCCAAGACTCGTTAGAAGGGAGGCCTTAATGAATCCTCCACCATCTAATGTGAGTATAAAAAATAATTTGAAGGACTATAGATGGAAAATTTGCATTGAAGCAAGGTTTATTTGACAAAAAGGAAAAGGAAAATGGGGTGACTCAGCTTCGTAAAGGAGTTGAATGAATTTATTTTTGGGTTAAGGCTAAGTGAAAATGAGGCAGGAAAGTATGAAGACTACAAAGGGAAATGAGTTTTTTGTAGTAGGGAGATGGAAATTAATGGATCGATTGTAAGCTTACAGTGAGTAGCAATGGAAAAATTGGTATCTGTTTAGTAGAAATGGTGTAATGCATTTGATTTGACATGGAATGATCATGCTCTTCTGAAAGAAACTTGGTCTTTAAAAGGCACTCGTGCATATAGTGATCTTCTTTCATCTTCCTGGAACCTGCAAAAAATTAGCATTTTTCTGCAATTAAATGTAAGACTATCGAGAGAGAGATGATTAGTCTCTCTTCATATGATATATACAAACAAAAAAAAACTCAGAAATAATAATAATAAAACAAATTCAAGGAAGAAAAATTAAATGCACTTTTACCTATTAGGAAAGCAGTACCTTGGATCACCTATTAGTGTTTTGTTGGTCACTTATTTATTGTATTTCTAACCAATTTTGATCTTGAGACCTCTTCTCCACACACTTAAGACCATAAACCAAATTTTCATAAGTTATTGAATTGTGTCAATTCTACAACTACCAAAAATCTAGATCGTTGCACAGCCTTGCCGCTTTTCATATTGCAATTAGACTCAAATGGTGGTTTGTCAATGTTGTTGGGAAAAGTATCCAATACGGAATGACCCTATCCCACTCTAAGGGTGATAGTACCTCAGCAACAATCAAAGCAAAGCTATTCAAGATTACTTCTTTATGAGATGAGAGAGAGAAGAGAAAAGGGATCCACTAACCGTTATCTTCCGCTAATGGTTGATCCAATCTTCCCTCTTTGCTGCTTGCTCCTAGCTCTTTGCTCTTTCACCGGCCCTGCTACACAAAGATCCTGTAAAAGCACAAAGAAAGGGAACTACAAGAAGCATACATCCATAACTGATTCAAGGATTAGAATAAATCAAATATACAAGCATCAATTCACCATAGAGACACATGCATATAGAAGAACCTCAAATGCTTTTATTAATAGAAGAAGTAAAGTTCTGAGAGTGTTACAACCATAATAGGCCCAATCCAGCAACACCTCCCAGCAGAAAGAAATCTCCTCTTCACCTCCTTCAAAGCAATCACCCAATAGTTCTATACTCAAACCAACAGCACTTCCTTACTTGCACAAAATTCCAGCCTCCTTAGACCTCGTGAGAGAGCTCTATATATAGGAGATTTGGAGAAAGGATGAGTCAGCTTGAGGCTGGCATGAAGCTGACTAGTGTCCTCTCCCACTTCAGTTATACTTCAGTTCTTGAGTCCACTTGGAGTTTCTTGCTTCCACTTGGAGATCTAGATCCTCTTACTCATCACAAGGCGAATTCCCTGATCCAAGTGTCATTTTGGAAGCTTCCTGGGCATTTGACACCTTGCAGAATGACTGTGCCACTTGGCCAATCTCGCCCAGCGCAGGTAGCCTTCATTGCTTTTGACATTCAGCGCAGGTACAGAGTGGAGCAGTTGACATTCAGCGCAGATGCTCAGTGGAGCAGCTGACATGATCCAGAAATAGCTTGTTTTTGAGTGTTTTCAGGTGGAGAACTGATTTTCAGTGCTGTGGTTTGCTGACCTTGTTCCTCTAGGGGTAGGAACAACATGTTTAGGGACTTTGGATCCCTCAGATTATCGACATTTCATGCTTCATGATGTAAGGCACAAAAATGTCTATAACAGTTGCCCCCTAAAGTATGAGGTCGTTTATCGGGTGAAATGCTTTATCAGGAGGATCCGAAGTTCATTCAATCGCTGAGAGGTGCCCTGTAATAAAATACAATACAATACATTATTTTTCATTCTGCTTTCATGATCTAGCTGAGGCGGGCATTCCCATGCTCAGCTTTATAAATTCATTTTGGTACATAGAACAGACGATCGTCTGATGGTAGACTGATAATTCTCCGCTGAAATTATCATCCTTTGAGTAGGATGATCATCTGTTGCAATGATGTACATAACAAATGTCTTTATATCCTGAATATATATATCGCAGCCCGGATGGATGAAACTAGATCCGGGGTCTTCAAACTCGTTCGATCTTCACTCTAAGTACAAGTCGATCCATGTGAGAATTGCGCTGAAGTCGAACATGGAAAGACATCGCTTGATTACCGGTCAATAATGTAAACCGTTAACAAGCGCAAGAGGAATCACCAATAATGACAATGACCCTCAAGGTACTGCAGTACAATTCACGTGGTGTGAATAAAGGACTTGGCGTCGAACACCACGCAAAATCTTCTGGTCGAAGGTCATTGATGTATACCTGTCGCCGGAAGTGAGAAACTTGCCATTGAGGCATGCAAGCTTCAAAGTACTGGGGGGTTTGTTCCTAGATCAACTTCTTGGATAATGAGCTGAAGTCGACAAGAAGCGATCCGTCAAAGGAAGGCCTTAATGAATCCCACATCAGTGACACGGAACGGAGCTAATGATTTTAGTGGAGGTGAAAACAATCTGTGAAATATGATTCAGGGTGGCGATCATGGGTGGATGAAGGATAATGTATGGCAGTGGATGGGACACGGTTGACTCTTTCTGAACACATCTCTTGAACATATAACGACACTGATGTGATGGATCGGTAGCATTACCCCAAATGTGGATGGTTTGGCGAGGACCATGGTGATGAGACCGGTGAATGAAAACAACCCAACCCGATGTGATACGGAGGACAAAGTGTCATGTTCAAGAGCGACTTGCTACCATTAAAGCTTTGAGGTTCTCCCAATTTTTCCCCAGTCATTTCTGACCAGTACCTCTTTATTTTTGTCAAGCTTGAGGAGGATAACATGTGCTTGTTCTATAACCTGCCCTTCGGGCAAGCCCATCGCTATGTTTTAACGAGCCTAGCGATAGGGAAACTCGTTCTCGTCTAAAGACAAGTTTGTCGCTATTTAATCATTTTAACGAGTCTAACGACAAGGAAAACTCGGTCCTTTTCATTTTTAGAGAGTCTGAAAAGGTACAGAAGGTTAACTCCAAAATTCCTTTTTCGTCATCTAATCCCTTAAGTCCGAAAAAGTATAAAACAATACAGAAGGGATGAGTTTTCGATAATTTTAACGAGCCGAATAAAACAAGCGCTCGACCTTTTTGTGCAATAATCCCTCAAGTCCAAAAAGATTAAAATCTAGAGGAGGGATAGCTCTTCCGGTCACTTTAACGAGCTGGAAGGCCAAAACTCGGCAAACTTTTCATATTTTACGAGTCAAGAGAAAAGAGCTCAAAGAAGACTCATCTTTTGAGGAACGAGTGATAAACAGGGATAGCAGCAGATTCCAGGTACAGGTTGGAATTTTCCAATCACGGCAGTGTCACAAGGATGGCTAAGTGGAATCACTCTTCGCAGCTGTTCCTCAAAATGGGTAAACAATCATATGGAGGTGAACGATTGGCCAACTGGAATGGAGGTGGCAGGTGCAAAACACGACCAAGGCTTTTATGGCTAATAAATTTACAATCACAATGGTTATTTACCGGGATAGGTTCATTTTTTAATGAGCTTAAACTCTGGAAGAAACTCTTGCTCAAAAGCTTATGTTTATTTTTTAACGAGCATGAACTATGACGCTAAAACTGCTCGGATCTCGCTTTTCTATTTTTTAACGAGCATAAATTCCGCGGTAAAACTGCTCGATAATACCAGTCATAAGATAAGAAATGTCTCCTGCAAGATTCCAATTTTTATAGAGATTGCACCTCACATAAGCTATGCTCTCTCTTTGGCAAATTTTGACCTTTGCCCCACATCCTTTCTTTATGTAAGTTCGGAAACGGCTAATCCAAAAAACAGATAAATAACCGCTCTTTGCTTGCACTCCAAAAGGTTTGCATGCCCCCAGGTATAAGATGTAATTTCAAGGCTGCCCCTCCTCTCCCCCACCTTTGTTTTTCTTTGGGTGTTCACAGCTACTTGTCGTCTTGCTAGTCTAATGTTAACGATACTTGTCTTCTCGTTATTTTTAACGGGTCTTACGCGGTACTTGTCTTCCCGTCGGCCCAACTTTTAACAGATCCTTTGCAAGATCGCAAGAGAACAGCTACTTGCGACAAGAGAGCAGCTACTTGCGACAAGAGAAGAACACTACTCAAAGACAAAACATTAATGTTATTGAGGGAGGCTTGCCTCTTTCTGGTTACCCAAAGAATGGTTTTATTTGCTGCCGCAAATGAAACTCTTTCTTCGGCGATGTCTATCATTAGGTTACTCAAAGATGGTTACAATTTGTTGCAGCAAAGGAATCTCTTTCTTTGGAGGTTGCCCCTACTTATCCTTTAAAACATTTGTTTTAATGGGTGAGGCTTTCCTTTTACCCAAAGATGGTTACAATTTGCTGCCGCAAAGGAATCTCTTTCTTTGGTATTGCCTACCTATTTAGACAAAGGTGAATGACTAGAAATCATCAAACACATAACTTTGACAAAAGAATCTTATTCTAGAACAACCCTCTCTTCCTTTTTCGGACGGGGTACGGACTAGTCATATTCTTTCGCGGAAATTCTACCTTATACCCAGGGTTTCCTCTGCCCGAAGCAGACCAGGATGCATGCCCCCTGGGTTCCAGTCCCATCTTTCCGAATCACTCGCATTCATCGGGAAGGAGGACTGGGGGTGGAGACATTTCTTGGGTGAATAGACCATTCAGGGTTGGTATTTGACTATTTGCGATGCGTGATCCCGGAAATGAAAGTTGGTCTACGAGCTTGACCATTCTTCCTTCGTGTGGAAAACACATTACTCTAAAGAGTGAGGAGACTATAGCTCCCATGCAATATATATAGTCTCGTCCAAGGAGTAGGTTATAATCCAAGGGTCCTTGAACGACCATCACGTTCATTTGAACGGTCTTCCCTTTCAATGTAACAGGCACATTGGGGAGGATCCCTAATGGTCGACTGGTTCCTTTATCAAAACCCGAGAGATTTCTTATCTCAGGCAAAAGCTCTGGGGAACCCAGTGCTTTCCAAGCAATAGAGGAAAGGATACTCACAGATTCCCCTTCATCAATGATAGTTCCAGCCATCACCATTCTATAAATTTGGACTATGATTCTGAATGGTATACTGGCTGGTAACCGGGGTCTGCCTAGTTGGTTCCAATCAAAGGACACAACCAGGTTGCTTGGTGGTGGGACCGAATACACGGCCGGATATGATCCTGACGATGTTCCTTCCTGCGATAAAGGAATGGGCGCATTGCCCTGATGCTCATCAGAATCTGTGTTGATGAAAAGAATCTGGATGGTGTCATCCTTATTCTCTTCAGTGAGGGTGTCATTTGAAGATGAATCTTCAGTGACGGTGTCATTTAAGGATGAAACCTCCGAAGGAAGAACCGGGTCAACTGCCGTATCGACCTTTAGACTTTCGTCTGGTCTAGATTCAGTAGGTTCATTTTCAATGACTGACGCTTCAGCTGACCACTTGAGTGGGCCAGCTGTATTTTCAACCAACGAAGGACTTGGCACGAGTTTTTTGTATCCAGGAGGAAGTCTCAACGGTGAAACCGGACGATCTTCCAAAACTCTCTTCGCTTCGTCTAAGAAGGGACAACGGTGGATGGCGTGATCGCCTTCACACAGTCTGCAGGGGGATCTTGCTCCCCCTCTTCGTCTTGAACCTTCACTTTCGCTGGTTGACGGTAAGCACTCAACCTGACTATCAGAGGTTGACGCTCCCGAATTGTGCAACCGAGGGGACCAGTCCCTTAGTATCCGGGGAATACAGGGACAATCTCTATGGAAGTGGTCTCCTCTACATATGACACATGGCGATTTAGGCCCGGTCTGTGCTGTGTGTGGGTTTTTGTCAGATGTCTTTTGCTTGCCCCCAGTCGCCTTAGGTTCCTTCTTCTTCTTCTCCTTCTTCTTCTTCTCCTTCTTCTCCATGGGAGCTTGGCTTTTGCCGGCTCTACCCTGTGAAGATGAAGGATTGGAGGAAGAGTTATAAGAAGTAGAAGGCTGGTGGGCAGCTCTAGACTGATCTAACTGTTGACTTGACTGTTCAGGAACCATGGTGGTCTGAACTACATTAGTTGAGAATAGCCAAATAGGCAGGCCAATTGTCAGCCCTGGAAGCGACAATGTGGCCATGTGGGGCGCACCAACTTCTCCCCAAGAGGAGAACGGACTAGGATTTCCATCATGTGGAGTTCCTTGGTTGGGGCGTTCCATGTTCTCAACTTAAGATCAACGCGGGAATAGGAGGTGATTATGTTCCGTTTAAAATAAATTTTATAACGACGCTTAGACACAACTTGCTTTTTCACTTTTTAAGAGTCGAGAAAAAGCTAAAGATGACTCTAGTCTCCTTCGATGTTTTAACAAGCCCGAAGTGACAAATGCTCGGATGGACTTTTTCAGTTATAGAGTTTGAAAAAGGCCAAAAGAAACTGCTCTGGAGTTCTAGGCAGAGGGTGTGCCAAACTTTTCGCAAAACCACAGAATACGGTTTACGGTACAAGTGGTCGATCTTCGTGAATGTTGTGTTCACTGCATTGCGATCAGTAGGGCGGCCGACACGGTTTCCTATTGGATAAAGGCTTTATTCCTATAGGGGTCCCCCAATATATACGCGATGGTACGTGGGAGCACAAGTCCGTATTGATACTTATCGCTTCACCGTGGAGGAATCACCCAACCACTCAACGCTAAGATATCACGTTTAACGACGCCGGAACACGTCTCTAGCTTAGACCTCTATGTGTTTGTGTTATGTTTCAATGCGTTCTTATGTAAATTCAATTTATTTTAAGGTTGATCTTGTTTAGCAGTTTGCCTTTATGGATCACCACGACATGTATGATAACACTCCTAAATGCAGTCTAAGATGATAAGCAAGCTTTTCAATCTTTCAACTTTGAAAACCTTAACTACTGAGGGAAAAGAAAGATAACACCTTTTCACACAGATCATAGAGCACACACTAATGCATTTTTCCCTAAATCAACATGCAGACTGTCATAATGTATATGCACAATGCAAGTATTTCTTTTCTCTTTCTTAATGTTGGTGTAATGCAAAAAGAAAGTTGTTGTATAATTTTGAATTCAATTTCAAGTGAAAGCAAACAAGCTTGTTCAAAATCAAAAGACACCTTAAGATTTACTTGTTTCGACACTAGAAATATATAAATTCAAACCATATGACGAAAGTAAAAGCTCAATCAACTATGAACAGCAAACAAGCTAACTCTTAAGACCAATACGACACTTTATAACAGGTCTAGATCTAAGAGGTCATAGCAAGACTAGTTCACTTTCGTTATGGGAAACTGTAAATGTACAAGAAATACACAAAGAAAAAACACAGTTTCTTTATACAACTGAGGCGGAATAGTGACAAGGAAAGTTGGTTTCAGATAGGCCCACTGACTGGTAACAAACAGCAAAAACAAGAGTGAAAACAGGGCAAGAAACAGCAGGAAACCCCAGCAGCACAAGGCAGGACTGGTCCAGCACAGGTGGAACACTACCTGTTTGACCTTCAGCGCAGGTAGCCCCTTCGGGAACTGCGCTGAAATGCAAACAGCCTTTGTACAGCCTGCACTGAAGAACGAAACTTTCGTTTCTGGTGGTTTCCGGGTCACAGATTGCTCAAAAATTCACAGTTTTTGCTCAAATCAGAAGCTATCAGTCAAGGACACACTGAGGGATGACAAGGAGGATGAAAAGCTATCACTAAGAGCTTATTAGAGTCCTTGTGGATCAGCTCTTCAAATCATAAACTTGCCCAGAAACTGAGCTAGAGTAGCTGCCCTCTACTTTGTATTTGAATGATTCAAACACAGTTCGATTCGGTACTCCCTTTGTTTATGAAATGAATAGCAAAAACACAAACAACCAACAAGATACGATCCCCAGCGGAGTCGCCAATTTGTTGTTGGGAAAAGTATCCAATACGGAATGACCCTATCCCACTCTAAGGGTGATAGTACCTCAGCAACAATCAAAGCAAAGCTATTCAAGATTACTTCTTTATGAGATGAGAGAGAGAAGAGAAAAGGGATCCACTAACCGTTATCTTCCGCTAATGGTTGATCCAATCTTCCCTCTTTGCTGCTTGCTCCTAGCTCTTTGCTCTTTCACCGGCCCTGCTACACAAAGATCCTGTAAAAGCACAAAGAAAGGAAACTACAAGAAGCATACATCCATAACTGATTCAAGGATTAGAATAAATCAAATATACAAGCATCAATTCACCATAGAGACACATGCATATAGAAGAACCTCAAATGCTTTTATTAATAGAAGAAGTAAAGTTCTGAGAGTGTTACAACCATAATAGGCCCAATCCAGCAACACCTCCCAGCAGAAAGAAATCTCCTCTTCACCTCCTTCAAAGCAATCACCCAATAGTTCTATACTCAAACCAACAGCACTTCCTTACTTGCACAAAATTCCAGCCTCCTTAGACCTCATGAGAGAGCTCTATATATAGGAGATTTGGAGAAAGGATGAGTCAGCTTGAGGCTGGCATGAAGCTGACTAGTGTCCTCTCCCACTTCAGTTATACTTCAGTTCTTGAGTCCACTTGGAGTTTCTTGCTTCCACTTGGAGATCTAGATCCTCTTACTCATCACAAGGCGAATTCCCTGATCCAAGTGTCATTTTGGAAGCTTCCTGGGCATTTGACACCTTGCAGAATGACTGTGCCACTTGGCCAATCTCACCCAGCGCAGGTAGCCTTCATTGCTTTTGACATTCAGCGCAGGTACAGAGTGGAGCAGTTGACATTCAGCGCAGATGCTCAGTGGAGCAGCTGACATGATCCAGAAATAGCTTGTTTTTGAGTGTTTTCAGGTGGAGAACTGATTTTCAGTGCTGTGGTTTGCTGACCTTGTTCCTCTAGGGGTAGGAACAACATGTTTAGGGACTTTGGATCCCTCAGATTATCGACATTTCATGCTTCATGCTGTAAGGCACAAAAATGTCTATAACAGTCAATTATTGCAATTAGCTTTTTAATATTTGCAAGTTTTGATGAAGGTCGAAGCTTATGATTGTATCTGTTATTTTTCTCTAGCACTCCACCCTTATCCATGATCCCATGGATCAAAAAAATGCTCAAAATTCAATATTCTTGGATCAGCTTGAAACTAGCGCCAAAGCGTAGATCTCTTCACCCTGAATCCAATGCAATTCGTTACACTGAAATCCGACTTCAGATGCTCTTGGAATCGTGTTTTTTTCATTTTGGGAAACAACTAAAAAAAATGAATTTTGAGTCACTGGAATGCTCAGTCAACAGTCTGTATGTTGACTGGGTCATGACTTGGAAATTGATTGGTCCTCCATTGGTTAATGAATGGTTGACACTTATCATCATTTGACTGGTTGAAACATGGTTATTTTTTATTTGCCGACAACTTTCAGTGGTGGCCCAACGAGGGAGTGCCACGTGGGCCAACCATTGGTTGCCACGTGGCCTCTTCATGGTGGATTAAAATTTTCTTGTGAGGTTGAACTGCCTCCAGAGGAATCAAAACCGCAACCTCATGCATATCAACAAAGTCCTCTACCAATCTACCTACCATTTGTTTCTTTTTATCAATAGGACCCAACATGTATTTAACGTTTTAATACCTGCACCATTGGAGGAGTGGTTGGGCTAAGCCCTAGCCCCTGGCCACTTCAGCGCCACGGACCACAAGCGAGGGCTAAAGGCTAGGCCTTAGCCGACCCACGGCCATGGTCCCATGCAACCGCAGCTGACCAGCATGAAAACGAAAGGGGCGCGACGGAGGAATTGGGCCAGCTCCCCACCCCCCCCACCGCCCCGGGTTATATGACCCTCTATATGACCACACCGACAGAGAAAAGGGTAGAAATTTGTTAGCCCTCGAGGCAATACTTTTGACACCTAACGTGGTCGTATGATGCCATGTGACTGTGTTATTCGAATCTGGGGGCTAAATGCATATTTTAACCATGCTACAAATTAGACCACGTATTGGGAATATAGGCTAAGTTTGCACGCAGTTTCCACGTTCGGGGCACATAAGCCAGGTTTAGGTTGAATTGTAGAATTATTAACAGCATAATTGGGCAAAAACTTGAAACAATGATATTTTACTCAATTTTTGGCCAAATGAGGTGCAAAAATAATCAAAACAGGGATTTTCGACGATGCTAGATCCATTAGAGGCATCAATTTTGTTGTTTGAGCTTTGTAAAACCCTGTAATTATACTTTTAAGTATGAATTTAAATCTCTTATCCAATTTTTATTGCAAATTTTTAAAACTAATTTTATTCAATTTTCTTTTTTGATCTTCCAAGTCGCAAAGAGAGCAAAAAGAGAGCATACTCAGCAATATTGAAACTCTTTGTTCATTTAAAACATGAAATTAAAAAGACAAACTGAAAGGATTTGATCTCTAACTTCAAATTGTGGCTCTCAAAACTCTATTTGTTCTCCTTCTTCTCAAATATACCTTCTCTTTCTACATCTTCATGCAAATGATTAGTGAGTTGTGTGACTCTTACTACACCAGCAATAAATAAAATTGCAAATAAAATGAAA
Source organism: Pinus tabuliformis (assembly GCA_031772625.1). Classification (NCBI taxonomy): domain Eukaryota; kingdom Viridiplantae; phylum Streptophyta; class Pinopsida; order Pinales; family Pinaceae; genus Pinus; species Pinus tabuliformis. The sequence continues at coordinate 487,531,488 of CM062813.1, forward strand.
TCTAACTTAAAAAAAAAACATCACCAAACTTGGTTTTATTAATTGATTCTACCCTACCCTACTCTACTCTACTGGAAATAGAAAAATTGTTTCAAGTGTATGCATGTTTTCAGTGTAACCATGTGCGTAACATAAGTAAAAAGATATTCATGCTTAGTTTTGAAAAATATGCACATTAAAATACATCAAAGCATGAAAAATCAATTATTTTGATAATGCAATTAAGAAGGAAGAAAGAAAAAGTAATGTGATTTGATCATTGATTGGAACCATCTTTCAATAAGGCCATGACATTCTTGATTCCTTTCTTGGTTTATATCACACTGAATATCCTCCTTTACTATGCATTCCTCAATCTTAGATTCTAGCGGTTTCTCCCCATCAAAAGTATTCCATGATTCTTTAGTCTCTTCAACGGATTGACAAGAGGAATCAAAAGAGACTTGAAGATCTTCTTGTGGACATGGAGAGATAGACAAGTTTTTGAATGAAATTAAAATATACTCTTCCTGAGAGGAAGATATCCCATTTGTTGCTAAAATTCGAGAAATTTCTTGGAGGGACATTCTTCAAACTGTTAATTGTCTGTGAATTACTCCAACTAGTTCATAATTCCTGTCGTACACACAGATTAGTACAAAGTGTTGAAAAAATATTGAATATTTAATATGCATCATAAATTATTTTAATATGTTTTTAACCATGCATTTAATAATGAATGCAACTATCATGAGTTGTCTAAACTTTCAAAATAAACAACTATGTATACCTCCTCGGCAACGGTGAAAAAATGTTAGGTGATTTAATTGTGAATTAAATCCCTTTCATTAATTGTCAACCCAGGGTTTATAGATTGATGAGGTATACATGTACTATGTACTAGGTGGTTACTTATCATAATAGATTAATCTAATGCAAATGAAACTAATTACAAATCAAATTAAATCAATCAAATCCAATCGAAACCAAACATAAAGAAATTGAAATCACACTTGCCTAAAGGAAATCACACTTGCTTGAAATTGAAATCACACCACATTTGAATAAATGAAAACACACTTGTTGAATTGAAATCACACTCACACCTGCTGAAATGAAATCACACTTGCTGAAAGGAAAAGTTCACTTGCTTAAAATGAAAACATGCTTGCTGAAAATAAATGAAATAACATAACTACACTATGTTACCAATATATACAAAGGATTGCAAACTATGGTTGATGGGGGCCCTCCATTCCTCAACAAGCACACCGAACAACTATCACATCTTGGAGATCAAAATAGCAGCATGTATTTCATAAAATGAAGTTACAAGATATTACAAGAATTTTCTATCCTCACTTTACAAATTACATCTTGGAACTTGGAACTTGGAACCTCATAACTAGCGGCTAGCAACCTCCAACTTGGGAACCCTTTGTATGAAATATGCACTCCTATTTATACAAAATTTGAAGATAATTATTCAATAAATATAGATCCTTAAATCTATCATAAATCCACGTTTATTTTTATGGTTACAACTAATCACCTAAAAATATAAGATACAAACCCTCTCAAAATTTTCTCTTAGTTTTGATAAGAGACATCCATGATTCTTCTCCTTTGAATGTGATTAGTTAATGATTCACATCTTCTACAAATATTCCACAAATCTTTATGAGTTGGAATTTGAAAATCGAATTTGTGGTTGGGTGCCCAAATAGGATCCTTTTAGAATCTCCTAGTAGGCCTGCAATATCATAAAACTCATACCACCTTTGGATATATATGAAAACATGTTAATTTCTTAATATTTAATCATAAATTATCTTAATATACTTAAAATAAATGACTTGGAAAATAATAATGATAAACCCATATAATCATGAAAGTGGTTACTTAATGTAGGGTTATTGGGATATAGAGTTACGGAATTAGGGTAAAATGATGAAAATGTGGGTAAAAGTGGTTGACATTTTGGAGACCCAACATTCCCCCCAACTGAAGATATTGCATGTCCTCGTGCAACTATTGCATTGATTCTCTTAATCATAAGTTGATATTCTTGAAATGTTTTGCTTCTATATGACATTTGGCTTTGTATTGATTCTCTTTTAACTTTGAATAATCATATCATTTGATAAATTTATTCTTTTTGCAAAGTGTACTTTGAAAGATATTTGATTGCAACATATTTTGTAAGGTTGGTTCTTGTGTGACAACCAAAATTTATGAGTATTATTTTCTTGTGTAACATTACTTTTCTTATTTTTGCTACATCAAAATACTTAAAAACATTGAGAATTCTTTTTTAAGGACCCATAGTGGTTGTCAACCATTTAATGTGCTCATCAATTGATCATTGCAAAACATAGTTGATTGGGAAAAATATGTTGGTTAGGATGAAATGAAATGTGACATGTGACATGAAACGTGAATATCCCTTCCCTCCAACTAAAGGTGTTTTCAATTTTTGGCAAATGAGAAGGGGAATATAAATGAGGTGAGGGATTTTCCAAAATCACAATTTTAGCATTTAAGAAATTACGTGATTAAATATTAGAAAATTACATTCTTTCACCTACCTGAAAAGTGGACAAGCTATGTATATAGAAGAGTGTGGTTGTTGTTGCTGGATCATGGAATGTGAAGTAAAAGAATCTTATCTGCTTTTTCTTTCTCTTGGTTGTATGAATAGAGGATGAAATTGGAATCTTTATTGCTATGGCTGCTAAATTCTAAATTGAGTCCTGTTGCAAGCTGCTGAAATCATGTAGTCTTTATTCATTCTCACTCGGTGGCATAATTCTTATCTATGTGAATAGATGCGTCAATGTCGAACATAGAAAAGAAATTGTTGGATTACTGGTCATTAATGAATACCATTAACCAACATGAGACTACTCATCATTGATGTCAATGAGAGTCAAGATGCTTAAGTACATCTTACTGGGTACGAATGGATGTCTCATAGTCGAGTCACCTAGAAGCTTCGACAAACAGGGGACATTGACGTATTCCCATTGTTTATTGGGGAGAGAACTTTCCATTAAGGCATGCAAGCCTCAAGCTACATGAAATATCTCTAGTCTTGATCCCAGATGATGTGTCGAAGTCGATGGGTCAAGACTTGTTAGAAGAGAGGCCTTAATGAATCCTACACCATCTAATGTGAGTATAAAATAATAATTTGAAGGACTATAGATGGAAAATTTGCATTGAAGCAAGGTTTGTTTGATAGAAAGGAAAAGGAAAATGGGGTGACTCAGCTATGTAAGGGAGTTGAATGACTTTATTTTTGGGTTAAGGCTGAGTGAAAATGAGACAGGAAAGCATGAAGATTGCAAAGTGAAATGAGCTTTTGGTAGTAACGAGATGGAAATTTGTGGATCGACTATAAGCTTACAATGAATAGCAATGGTAAAATTGATCGTTGTTTTGTAGAAATGGTGTAATGGATCTGATTTGACATGGAATTATCATGCTCTTATGAAAGAAACTTGGTCTTTAAAAGGCACCTATGCATATAGTGATCTTCTTTCATCTTTCTAGAACCTGCATAAACTTATCACTTTTTTGCAATAAAATGTAAGACTATCGAGAGACAGAGATGATTAGTCTTTCTTCATCTGATATATACAAACAAAAAAACTCAGAAATAGTACTAACAAAACAAATTCAAGGAAGAAAAATTAAATGCACTTTTACATGTTTGGAAAGCATTACCTTGGATCGCCTACTAGTAGTTTTTTGGTGACTTCTTCATTGTGTTTCTAACTAATTTTGAGCTTGAGACCTCTTCTCCACACACTTAAGACCATAAACCAAATTTGCATAAGCTACTGAATTGTGTTGATTCTGCAACTACCAAAAATCTGGATTGTTGCAAGTGAATTGTCGCTTTTCATATTGCAATTAGACTCAAATGGTGGTTTTTTAATTATCGCAGTTGGGTTTTTAATATTTGCAGGTTTTTATGAAGGTTGAAGCCTGTGACTACGTTTGTTCTTTTTCTCTAGTGCTCCACCCTTATCCATGATCCCATGGATCAAGAAAATGCTCAAAATTCAAAATTCTTGGATCAGTGTGAAACCAGTGCCAAAGAGTAGATTTTGTCATCCTAAATCCAACACAATTTGTTTCACTGAAATCCAGCTTCTGATGCTCCTGCAATCGAGTTCTGTTCGTTTTGGGAAACAACTAAAAAAAGTTAATTTTGAGTTACAGGAATGCTCAGTCAACAATTCATACATTGACTGGGTCATGACTTGGAAATTGACTGGTCCTTCATCGGCCAATGAATGGTTGACACTTGGCATCATTTGACTAGTAGAAATGTGGTTATTTTTTATTGGTCAACGACTTTAAGTGGTGGCCCAACGAGGGAGTGCCATGTGGGCCAACCATTGGTTGCCACATAGCATCCTTGTGGTGGATTAAAATTTTCGTGTGAGGTCAAACTGCTTCCATAGGAATCAAAACCGCAACCTCATTCATATCAACAAATTCCTCTACCAATCTGCCTACCATATGTTCCTTGTTATCAATAGGACCCAACGTGTATTTAACGTTTTAATACCCACGCCATTGGAGGAGGGGTCGGGCTAATCCCTAACCCCTGGTCACTCTAGCGCCATGGAACCATAGGCAGGGGCCAAGGGCTAGGCCTTAGCCCAGCCCACGGCCACGATACCATGCAACCGTAGCTGACCAGCGCGAAAACGAAAGGGTCGCGACGGAGGAATTTGGCCAGCCGCACCCACCCCCTTGGGGTCATATGACCCTCCATATGACCACACCAACAGAGAAAAGGGAGGAAATCCATTAGCCCTCAAGGCAGGATCTTTGGCATGTAACGTGGTCATATGGTGCCACATGACCATGTTATTCGGATCTGGGGGCTAAATGCGGATTTTAACCATCCTACAAATTCAATTGTGGCTTAGGAATATAGGCCAAGTTTGCGTGAAGTTTCCACGTTCGGGGCACATAGGCCAGGTCTAGGTTGACTTATAGAATTAGTAATAGCATAATTGGGCAAAAACCTGAAACAGTGATATTTTACTCAATTTTTTGCCAAATGAGGTGCAAAAATAGTCAAAACAAGGGTTTTCGATGGTGCTAGATCCAATAGAGACATCAGTTTGTCTGTTTGATCTTTGTAAAAGCCTGCAATAATACTTTTAAGTATGAATTTAGATCTCTTATCCAATTTTTATTGCAAAATTTTAAAACTAACTTTATTCAATTTTCTTTTCTGATCTTCTAGGTCATAGAGAGCGCAAGAAGAGAACATATTCTGCAATATTGAAACTCTTTATTCATTTGAAACCTGAAATTAGAAAGACAAAGTTAAAGGATTTGATCTCTAAGTTCAAATTGTGGCTCTCAAAACTCTATTTGTTCTCTTTCTTCTCAAATATTTCTTCTCTTTCTACATCTTCCTGCTAATGATTAGTGAGTTGGGTGGCTCTTACTGCACCACCAATCAATAAAATTGCAAATAAAATGAAATCTAACTTAAGAAGTTAAGAAAAACATCACGGAACTTGGTTTTATTAATTGATTCTACCCTACTCTACTCTACTGGAAATAGAAAAAAAAATTCAAGTGCATGCATATTTCCAGTGTAACCATGTGTGTAATAGGAGTAAAAAGACATGCATGTTTAGTTTTGATAAATATGCATTAAAATACATCAAAGCATGAAAAACCATTTGTTTTGATAATGCAATTAAGAAGTAAGAAAGAATGAAAGAGTGATGTGATTTGATCCTTGATTGGAACCATCTTTCAATAAGGCCATGGCATTCCTGATTCCTTTCTTGGTTTAGATCACATTGAATATCCTCTTTTATTATGCATTCATAAATCTTAGATTATAGTGGTTTCTCCCCATCAAAATTATTCCATGATTCTTTAGTCTCTTCAACAAATTAACAAGAGGAATCAAAAAAGACTCGAAGATCTTCTTGTGGAGATGGAGAGATAGACAAGTTTCTGAATGCAGTTAAAATATACTCTTCCTAAGAGGTAAATATTCCAGTTGTTGCTAAGATTCGAGAAAGTTCTTGGAAGGACATTCTTCAAACTCTTAATTGTCTGTGAATTACTCCAACTAGTTAATAACTCATGTCGTGCACACAAATTAGTACAAAGTTTTGAAAAGTTATTGAATATTTAATATGCATCATAAATTATTTTAATATGTTTTTAACCATGCATCTAAGAATGAATGAAACTATCATGAGTTGTCTAAACTTTTAAAATAAACACCTATGTATACCTCCCCGGCAACGACACCAAAATGTTGGGTGATTTAATTATGAGTTAAACCTTGTCATTAATTGTCAACCTGGGGTTCGTAGACTAATGAGGTATACATGTACCATATGTACTAGATGGTTATTTATTATAATAGATTAATCTAATGCAATTGAAACTAATTACAAAAAAATTTATATCAATCCAATCCAATCCAAACCAAACATAAAGAAATTGAAATCGCACTTATATAAAGGACATCACACTTGCTTGAAAGTGAAATCACACTTGCAGAATTGAAATCACACTACACTTGCATAAATGAAATGACACTCACACCTGCTAAAATGAAATCACAATTGCTGAAAAGAAACGCTCACTTGCATAATATGAAAACACACTTGCTAAAAATAAATGAGACAACATAACTACACTATGTTACCAATATGTACAAAGGGGTGCAAATTATGGTTGATGTGGGCCCTCCATTCCTCAGCGAGCACATCGAACAACTATCACATCTTGGAGATCAAAATAGCAGTATGTATTTCATAAAATGAAGTTACAAGATATTACTAGAATTCTCTATCCTCACTTTACAAATTACATCTTGGAACTTGGAACCTCCTAACTAGCAACCTCCAACTTGGGAACCCTTTGTATGAAGGATGCACTCCTAATAATACAAAAATTGAAGATAACTATTCAATAAATATAGATCCTTAAATATCTCCTAAATCCACAGTTATCTCTTGTGGTTACAACCAATCACCTAAAACTATAAGATACAAATCCTCTCAAAATTCTCTCTAAGAGAACAATAGAGGAAAAACATGGACACATAGAGACACCAGGATTGGTCGGAGACCAGGGGAAAACCCACTATGGGGAAAACCCTTGTAAATTCTTCTTCTTATTAGATTGTCATCAAATGATTCAGCAAAAGAGAGTACAATGATTCATATCTTCATTAAAGCAACAAAAACAACTAGAACAACTATAACATGACTTTAAACATACTTATATTCAAAGATCCTGATTCTGAGGATTGTAATGCACTATCACTGACTATAGTTAACTCTTGGATATTGTTGTCACTACACTGAACTTTGTTGCATACTAATAACTCGTCTTTAGGTCCCCAGACGCATGCAAAGATACTGTGTGCAAGCATCTAATATAAATCTGGACACCCTCTGGAGAACTGGATGAGTGTGTCTGGGACAGGTCTGGACGCTCTCTGGAGAAATGGATGAGGGTGTCCGGGGTCCAAACATACCCAAATCTACCTCAAACCGTGGACGCTCCCATTAGGCTTCTAGGCGAGCGTCTATGGCAGCCTGGACGCTCCCTAGACCATTATGTGCGTGCGTCTGGGGACCAAACTGAATTGTGGAAACCCTATCCTCTTGGACGCTCCCATAAACACTTTGTGTGTGCGTCTGAGATTTCCCGAGCGCTCCCATGACCATATTGTGCCAGCGTCTAGGGATGAAAAACCTTAGTTATGTGCGAGCATCCGAGACTCAGAAACCCTAGACATGTGTGAGCTTCGATCCTGTAGTTTCGGATCCTTTGCGCGAGCTTTCCTCCATCAAACTTGTGTGAACCAAACAATAGAAGAGAGAAGACAATGACTGATGATTGTGTCCAAATGAGATTGAGGTCTCTTCTATTTATAGGCTTTCATGAGGGTCCACTAGATGTTGAGGCCGATCTGTCCAATTGTACATGTGCTTAGGGTCGACCTAATCCAATATACATGAGTAAATAAATAAATTCAAAAACCAACTTCTTATTGTCCAAATAAGGTGATCTTCAGGTCGATTTTGATCCTCTCGAAAAGAGGAATCTATTGCAATAATTATTTTCATCATATAAGTTGGCCAAAGTGGAATTTGACCACAGTTGCATAATTTTAACACTTGTCCTTTCCTGGATAGCCATGGTGTTGCGGGTTCATTTCTTTGTTTTTCTGCTTGGTTCTCATGATTCCTTTAGCTTGAGTTGAGTTACTCCTAGAAGCCCTACTTGGACAAACAATCTGGAAGCCCTATAATAGCTTGGATTAAATTACTAGTCCTAGAAGCCTTGGTTGGAAAAACGCTCTAGAAGCCCTTGGTGGGTTGATTTAATAGTTCTGGAAGCCTGGTTGGACAAATGCTCTGGAAGCCCAACAGCAGTTGTGGGTTGAATTTCTAGTCCTAGAAGTCAGGTTGGAATAAACACTTTGGAGCCCTGGAAGGCTTGGGTAGAGACCAATCTGGTGATGATTTGTGATGTCCGACCGTGAGGTGGAACCATTGTTTGATGGGTTGAGGTGGTTTGGCCTCTCGAATCCCTGGTTCAGTTTTGATAGATTGTTCCATGAGATCCCACATTCATGCTTGGAATATGGCACAGGGGTGACTAGCTGAAGAGAGATTTGGCTCAGCCATGTCTATGGTCAGGTGGAACGTGGTAGTCCCATACTTGGTTGGTCGTTGCATTCATTAATATGAGGTTATTTCTTCTTGTTAATTCATGAGTATTATACTGGTGTATATGTGGATTATATCATTGTTGTTTCCTTGGTATTTTTGTTGTTATTATGCTAGTTATGAACATGTATTATGATCGTGGTTATGTATGGCTCTCATCGTGTTTTAACTTGTAAACGAATGAACAATGTAGCTATCGCCTAATAAATGAAATTGCAGCGAATGTGTTGAGGCATTAATACTTCTTAGCGACTCTCATATAAGTATGAGACTCCTATGATCAGTTATGTTGTTAAGACCTGTAGCTTTCATGTTTGTGACATGTTTGACGAAATGCCTGTCATGGATAGTAAGGGTCTAATCTAGTCCTTATCAATGTTTTTGCAAATGTATCATTTTTTTGTTGTGTAAATTCATTTCTGAAGGTGTCATTGAGTTCTGGGAAGTGACCTGGGTTCTAGGCCTGAAAAAATGGCATAAATCTCGGAGTCACACACGGCACTGGGGAAAAAATTCCTTAGACACATTTAGAGCCTCCTAGACACACCTTGGTCCATATCAAGGGAGCGTTCAGGGGTCTGATGCACTAAAACCTCAGTTGGTATCAGGGGCTAGTTACCTGAGTGGTTGGGATGGCTCCTGGGAGTTATGTTGTTGATGTGGAATGTTTGTATGATGTGTTATGTCGGTTCCACTTCCTTAACTGGCCATAGGGATTCGAATCATAACATAGTAACTTCTTGTCATATGTTTACCCCGGTTGGTTGGTTACTTGGGTAGATGTGGGAGGAGGGTGTTACAAGGATGACGATTGTTATGATCAATGTTATAGTTATCATTATCGGAAATTTATCACCATGGGTCCAAAATGTTAATTATCAACAATTTATTGTCGAGAGTCCAAAATTTTAATTATCGACAATATTGGGGAAATTATTGGGAAAATTAAAAATAATAATAATAATCATCATCATCATTTTTTCATTTTTTTAAGCTTCTAAAGTAACATCAACATCAAACAAACACATTGTCACATAATTATGAAGATAAAACTACTATATAAAATGTTCAAGGTGTCAAGTGACACATCAAACATCGATATAATTGCCAAATGTAGACATTAAACCATGACTTGTAGAGATTGAGGTGAAAATGTGGTAATGAAACCGTGACTCGCAGATTTTGAGGCAAATAGAGGCACACTTCCAAACAAGCTTAGGAAAAATATGGCTTTTGTAGTCCGTGTTTTAACCGAAGTCACAAGGTTACTGTCCTTTTAGGATACCTGAGACACTTGGCACAATTGTGATCAGAGTCTCAGAGATTCATAGGGCACATGTCCTTACTAGGACACCTCTCACACATGTCCTGACATTGGCCATTGGCATTGGTCAATTATTTTCAAAGTTCCCATACTTGTGTCTTAATGCACTTGTCATAAATCCAATTACTTTTGATGATGATCCTCTTGAAGGGTCATCTACCATATCAACAAAGACAATGCTTGGATTGTGTATGTTTTCCCTTTGTTGAGAAATCTAGGGCATAGAGATTTAGTGATTTCTCTTCTATTAGTAACTGCTTGTGAGTGATTGTTACTTCTTTAGATTAGAATCTTCTTTTACTTAGGTTATTAGTGTTCTCCTTCATCAAACAACTGCCAATGCATAAACCATAAAGAGACAAGAGGCACAGAATATAATCTATTAGCCAGGGCCAAAACCTCTCCCACTTGAGAGGAAAACTTGAACAAATTCTTCTTCTTATATAGATTCCAATTGACGATTACGAAGACCAAGACACAAGATCCCTTGATGATAGTCACCCTTCTGCTCCTTCCTTTGTCTCGGCTCCTCTTCCACTTCGACCTCCTTTTGCTTCAAACCTTCGGCCTCCTTAATTCAGAAACCCTAACTTGTACATAAGACCTCTTCTTATGCCTTGATTTCCCTTGCTTGGGATGGAGTCTCTTCCTAGCTTGATTCGGCCTCCCTTATGACTTGAACTGCTTCCAATCTCGGTTGTCTAAGAGGATTGTGATTACTGCAACATAAGTCTTGTACGTGTGTCTCAAAACAGACCCCAAAAACAGATCTAAATAATGCCACAAACCTCGCTCTCCCTTTGCTTCACTTTGTTGGCTCTAGGACTATCCTTTTTTACCCTTTCATTGATCTTCGCATCACTTGTTGACTTCAGAACCTCACCGAAAATTTCTGCAACAATGACCCTAAAACAGTCCCAAACAGATCAGCCTATTGTTTTCCTCCTTTGCTTGGATAGGGAGACTTCTTATAAGATTTTTGCACTTCTTTCTCTACCTCAAATCTTAACCGAATTGCAGACCACCAAAATCCTTCTTGAAATTTTGTGCCTAAATGAAATCCGCACTGCCCTATTTATAGTTGTTGGAGCTTCTAATAAGCCGACATGACTTGGAGATGAGCTGACTTGTCTTCTAGAGAGATATTATTATTTCTTTTGCAAGTGATTTGAAGGAGGTGACTTAGTCATGGTCTTGGAGGGCTTTCCAACTTATTTAAGGACTTATATAAATGTATAACATGCCCAAGAAGGGTCCTTCATACATGACATAGACTCAAATTGACTTTTATGACTAGATGACAAATCCTAAATTCTCACAATGGGAGCCATCGCTAAAATAAAGTTTCTTACTCATTGAACTTATAAAATAAGCATTACAATAATTTTATTTTTCTTCTTTTCATCAATTACATAAAATCACAATTACACATGTCATTATGAAGTCTGAACCTAGTTACACATTTCAACACCCTTCGCTGATCCAATTGAGTTATTTTGGCTTTTGTGTGCATTCTTTCTTGAATATTTAAAGATGAGAGCACTCCCTTTGAAGATGTCCACATTCATGATAATTACTTAAGATGAGTGAATCTGGTAAGGGTCTAATGAGATCAAGATATGCACAGAATCTACGTTGTCAATCACATTTCTTAGGTTATTTCTGAAGATTTGAGGAATTTACCAATTATATCTCCAATTTCCATTAAAAATTCTTCATCCCAGAACTCCACCAAGAGAGAATAGAGTCTTTACCTAGACTGGGGCCTTCGAGAAATCTTCTGATTGTGAATCAAACCCCACATTCCAATATCTCATGTAGAGATCAACAGTGTTAAGGAAATACAACTCGGCTTCAAAGATATTTTATTTTTCTTCTTTGTTTTCAAAATTTACTACAAACAAAAACCCTTGGCATAGTTATGTCTCCAATTCTCGTCAAATCTCTCATTCTAGAGCTCCAGCAGGAGACAATACAGTCTCATCCAGACTGGCACCTACAAGAATCTTCTAGTTGTGGATCAAAACCTACATGCAAATATCTCATGTGCAGACTAACATTCAAAGATATCGCTTATCTCCTCTTTGTTTTCAAAATTACTACAAGAAAAACTTCGGATCTATTTTTTCATGGTTCTGCTGAAGAGCTTAAATCCATCATCGAAGTTTTGGTTCAGGATTTACGACTCCCATGAATAGGCATATCCAAGCATGATTGACCATGAAATCCACAATCCCTTTGAATTTTCCACATTTGATTTCTAACTTTGGAACTTCATCTAATTTCTTCATGTAGCTTGCCCTATTTGACTTGTTGAATTTTATAATATTTATTCAAGGACCTTAACATATCTTCAGTTCTTGGCGCACTGAGGCGGACCTCTAACAACCATTAAAAATGGTAAAATGAATAATTTAAACTACAAAGACATGCCTGCAAACCTTGTTAATCTCCAACCATCATCCCCATTGGATAAGGATAATTAACCAATTAACTCTGAGAGACAATACGTTGCTACACTGGAAAATCATGTATGCATTTCAACTCAAAGCCATATGTCAAAATCATGTTCACTTGCTCTCCTAAATATTTGCAAGGAGAAAGGCAAACAATGATTTCATCTCATGACTCAAGCCTGGAAACTAAACTTGCAATCAAGTATTTATTAATGTGTACCTTGTAAACACTGAGTGAACATGTATTAGAGTGCTCTAACATTACTTGAATTAAAATATGGGACAGCTCAATGGGTCTACAAAATATCAAGGGAAAAATATTGAAATCTCCAACAAACTTGGAGTCTGCATCAAAACAGAAGGCAGAGACTCTTTAAAATTTAGTGTCATTATTTTTGGATTTTCTCAAAGCGAGAACCCTCTAATTGACTTGCTTTCACATTTATTATGCAAAAAAACAGGATATTATTAATTCGTTATAGGCACAGCTCCAATGGAATGAATTCAATTTGAAGCAAAAGAATGAATCAACTTCCATAAAAAAATGAAAAGAGACACATTCATTTATTTGCTCTTACATTGATGGCAAACACCACCTAATTCATCCGGTCAAAAGGAAGTTGGAACTAATACTCTGCCAACATGAAAGTACATCAGGATGGAAAACACATATTGGTTAACTGGGGCTAAAGATAGACTGTTACAAAACATTCCCATAGAGAAATAAAAGGCATATTTTAAGAATAACTCAAATTCAATTATTGTCTTTCTTTCTCTTCAATAGAATTTGCAATTGGAACTGAAGCATATTAGCAAGGAATGCAAAAAATGTGGCCTCTGCAATTATAAGGCCAAAACTTTAATATCAACAAAAAAATTTCACAAATTCCACAGAATGATGAAAAATTAAATATAGTTGAGCCTTGCATATAAAATCTTAGATTGATATTCTCAAAAAGACAAAACAATAACTATAAATTTGGCCAAGGTTTATTGGAGATTGCCCTAGGAGGATGAAGTTAAGCTCTATAAAATTACTAATAAACTTCTACATGCCACTGCTTTTTCTTCTTAAGCTGTGAAAATCTCTCATCCCAACTTTCTCCTCTCTCTTCTGCAACTCTTTTTAAGGTATCTTGAATTCCAGGCATCATGCCCTTCAATCCACAGAAGTAGATATGAGCTCCTTTATCCAGAAGCTCAAAAATTTCATCACTGTACTCCTCAATCTTGTCTTGCACATACATCTTGCCCCCTCTTTTGTTCTTATGCTCTCTACTCAATGCAGTATCGTATCTAAAGTTCTTAGGGTACTGCTTTGTATACTCTGCAAATTCATCATTGTAGAGAAGACTATCGGTGTTAGCAACTCCCAGGAAAAGCCAAGCAAGTCCTCCAAATTTGAACGATGGAACATCCTCCATAAACATTCTCCGTAGGTATCCCCTAAAAGGAGCTATTCCCGTACCAGTGGCTATCATTATGTGGGTTGCATTTGGATCATCTTCTGGTAGAAGCATCACTTTTCCAGATGGACCTGCAGATAATTATGGGAATCCTATGTTAGAGATTTAAGATGTCTGTTCTCTCAACTCCTGAAAATTTAGAGGTCAGAATTCGTAGGATCTCTACCTGTAATTTTAACCTTGTCTCCTGGTTTTCTGTCACAGAGATAGTTGCTGCAAATTCCATTCTTGGACGGGTCCTCCTTTCCAGTCACTGGATCATAGTAAACAGCTCTTCTAACACACAAAGTTCCTGTTTTCCCATCAAAGGAATCTCCATATCTTGTTGAAGCAATGGAGTAAAGACGAACAGTATTGGGTGTGCCAGGTTTCTTTGGGTTCTCACCCTGTAGAGAGATGGTAACAACAATGTAATTTCTAAAAACGCATACATATTCAAAGATAATGAGGTGAAATAAATGGAAAAACCAAAAATTATGTACTTACGGGAGGAATGACCCCATAACTCTGACCCTCCCAATATGGAACATTTCCTCCATGATCAATAACAATTTGACAAGTTTCTCCTGGTGCTTTTGGACCAACAAGACTCTCCACAGAGACAATAGTTGCTGTGTAGGGCTCTTTAGGCCTGTACAAATTGAGAGGGGGATCTTTTGCATCCTCGAGATTGAGAGGGGTAACACTAACCTTAGACTTCGTACTTACCTGTTGTACTGACATCCACACTTTTGACTTACTCTTCAACCTTGGCTTCCCTGGACATTGGAGTGCCCATGCTTTGCCAGAGAATTGCAGAGTTGAATTCTTCAACAAAAGGCAAGAAATCCCAACAGCAAATCTATCAGTTTTCTACAATGTAAAACCTAAAAGAGGCTACAAAATAGCAAGACTATATATAGATCGAATTCATCAAAGTGTAAGAGATGTATAATGCAACACGTAAGACGGATGTTCCAGTTGCTAAAAATAAAAGATATTCTCCCACTGTCAACGGGTTTGGCAGATAAAGCTACACTATTATTATGTTTACTCCTTTTTAGGAAGTTCGTAAGTTTCCTCAAAGTATGAGCGCTACAGAAAATACAGTGGCCTGAAAACTATAAGAAATAAAATCCTAATGTTTTTATAGTGAACAATACCAAGAGGTTACATGCTTTTAAGTAATAATGAAAATTAACAAAGCTGAATCACAACATAGACAAATAAGATAAAAGCCATTAGGAACTTCTAGTTCAAAGATGCTAGATTCAAAGTTTAGTACATCATTTCAAATGTCACTACATAATTTGAAATTTCAGAACAAGGCCATATATTTGAGGTGCCTGGACCACTGATAAAAAGTAAAGTCTTAGTTTAACTTTTGACCGAACTGGCATCCTTTTGAGGTAGTGAAAAGCTTTGATGAACCAGGTAATAGATAGAGAGACACGCAAATATTTGACTACCTAAAAGAAACTAAGCATGACTTGCAACTGTGAGCTTTCTTACAGATAATGTAGAAAGCTTATTATCTATCTGATATTGTCTATAATTTTATTCAATAATTATGCAGATATGATGGTGGGGTAATGGTTCAGTGTTGAAGACAGTGGAATGTCAATGCCAGGCCACACACCAAGATTCAATTGCCCCCAGAGTCATGAATAAGCTGTCAGCATCAAGTGCAAGCCTTGGTGATTTTGATAGAAGAGTGCCCCCTGTCGTGAAAATTTAGCCCAATGAAAATGCTTATGTTCAATGACTCTCCCATCGAGGCCCATTTCACTCACACAAGCAGGCCTTCTGTAGTGCCCATCCTCTTAGTGCCAGTTGTAATGACCCTCTTGAATTTGAAAGAAGCACTTAAAATTTAAAAAAATATGATAGATGCAGATGCTATTTTTCAACTTTCTCATTCCTTGAGATCTAAAATTAGGAGGAAAATTGAAAAAAAAAAAGAAAAAAAAAAAAATTCTCCCTTTTAAATAGTTTAAGAAATACCTTAAAGCTGACAGGAATCTCCGTTTTGTGGGAAAGGAGATGTGAATGTACATTCAATGGGTAAGCCTCCTATTTTCAATTGGGCGAGATTAAAATATTCAGAGCAGAATTGGCATTTTCCATAATGATGTAAAAATCTTAAGATTAGGGCTAAGGTAGATATGCCAGTGCTCCTCGCCTATCTTGAATCTTAACTAGTTTGACTTCACTTCACCTTTGAGTTTGATCTCCACTCATTTATCCAAACTACCTCTCTCTCTCCTATTCACTGCATTCCACTCCCAGCTTTCTTATAGAACTCACATGAGGATAACTTGAGTTTGCCTTGAAGGTATCACCAAGGCAATGATAAAAGGGAGGAAAGGCTTCATTCCGAAGGGCGTGATTTTCCTAACAGAGCAGCAACATGTTACAATACATCTCTCTCTCTCTCATTTCTAACAAGTTTTCTCATCCAGCAAGGATTTGTCAGCGGATTGGTTTTGTGTTTGGTCTCTGTAGTGCAACCAACTCTCTGATTAATACAAAATAAAGACATCTTGTGCTTGCTTTTCAACTTTTCTATCTTGTTAATCTCTGATGTTTTAATTGCAGATCTGAAAACACTGTTCTCTGCCCTGTGTTTTGATTCTTTTATTACTCACAGGTGCTTTCCTTCTCACTGTCCACTCACATTTTTACTAGTTGTTTCTTTAAAGAAAAAGTCTGCCAGCAATTTCATCTAGCTCTAACCTGTTTCTTGGCAGCTTTGTGGTTGTCAAAACATATCTTATGTTTGCTGCTCACTAGTTTTAAATTTGCAGATTGGAAGGACAGCGTACAGCAATCTAGAACACCCCCCTGTGACTGACATGCACCAGTCCAAAAGGAGAGGTGGTTATGTAGTGACTAGCAAAGGCAGATTTCTTCAAAAGTTTACATCTGGAATTTCATCATTTGAATTAATTTTGTATTATCTTTTTCAAGGTGATTTTCCGGTGCAAAAAGGCTGTGATGTCGGTTTGTCACTAGGAGGGGTGTTCTACATGGTCCTCTTGTGTTGATGTGTCGTGGGATCATAAACGATGATTGGATGGGTTAGCATCTTTATCGTCCCCATCTCTTTTGATGTTAATATGGCTGAATTATGTGTTGTGGTAAAGCACTTTGACTTCTTGGGATTTCCCTAGGTGATACAACTTAACATTGTAACATTTGCTAGATATTACCAAGATCGAAATTGTTAGTTTTGATTATGGTGGTAGCATCAAATAGGTGTTCTAGTCTCTAAGGTGTCAGAGAGGCTAAAGAACATGAGATCTCCAATACCCAGAAATGGCTTTGCGAGATATAGCTCCGAAATACTTTAATTAAATTAATAAACCAATAACTAAATTATTTCTTAAGTTTAACCTAGGAAAGTTGGTTAATTAAAGTTAATTAATTAAGGATGTCCAAGATTGCTCTAGAGACTTATATTGATGAAGTCTAATTGATCATAGCCGTTGATGGAGATTTAATCTTGGTCGTTGAAGTCTCAACAAGAGATTATAAGAGCAACTCAAAGGGATGGAGAGGGACACAGTTGTAAGAGCAAGGCAGTGCGAATTTCCCAGTGCGCAATGATTCAGTGAGAGAAGAGTTTGAGCCAAAGGGAGAGAATCAAAGAGAGGGAGAAACAGGAAATTGAGAAAGAGAATTTCAGAGATTCTTCCAATGTTTTTTCAGAGCCAGAGCAGCAAGAAAAGGGAGGCCGAATAGTCTACGTAAGAGGCTGAATTTTGCAGTGCAAATTAGCTAGTCCAACACTACGAGTTGCCGGAAGTGGTTTTGATATGAGCCAGAGGTCAGATCAATGTCTAGAAGGTAGAGCGAATTTCTTCCAAAGGTAGAGGGAGGCTAGAGAGCCTAGTTGGAGGCAGATCCAGGGTTATACGAATTGCAAAAAGCTAGCAGTAGCAATGCAAGCTGCCAGAGAGGGGTGTGAGCAAGCCAAAAGGGGTCGTATTGATTTGCAAAGGAGATTCTTGATCTCCAGATTATTTTGCCAAATATTTATTGGAGGATTACCAGTTGGGCATCCAAATTATTGTACTCCCGAAATTTGCTGCATAATAAAATAAACCCTCATCTGCTGCATTGGTTTTCCCTTTGGGGTTTTCCCGGGGACAATTTAGTCCAAAATGGTTGTGTCAGAATTTTATTGTATGTGTATTTATCTCTCAATTTCTATTATTTTCAGTAGCATGTTTTATTTTGTTGAAGATTGCTATAGTGAGTTTATCGATATTTGTCATAATAACAAATGAACTGCAATCAATAGGAGATAAATTTCCCAATAATTGCAATCATGAATTTTTCACATGGTATCAGAGTCATAATGATCAGATTCGAGGCTATAGGCGAAAGGAAGTAGATCATGCAAATTTAGATGTCATGTCCCTTCTCAAACACATTAGTAACAAGGTGTTGCTACACAATTTTGCACATTTTTTTACTAAGGAAGAGGGCCCACACTTCTGACTTAGGGACTTAGGGGCCAAATCGACTTTATTTAGCTGCTAGTGGAATGTGGGGGCCACCCACATAGGAGTTCGAATTAGCCATTCGATATGCTTGGAGGGAAAATCGAATGGGTGGATGGAGGGGCCCACATGAGGCTAAGGGGGCCCAAGGAGTTATAAAGAGAAATCAACTCTCATTTTGTATTCATTCTGAATATTTGACAGACAAAATCACTCTTGTACGCTCTGCTGCTTAGCGAGTCTACCAGCTATTTAGCCATGAGTCTTCCGCAGGAAAGATTCAACCTCTACTTCGGGGGACCATCTGTGCTTGCCCTAGAGAGGTTGTTCCACGGAGATTGCAGGGGTTTCTAGCAGCGATTCATAGCTCAGCCAGCCACGTAGAGGAAGGGACCGTGTTTTCTGGGCAGCCAAAAATACGCAAAGGTTGATTTAGCCACCCAAGAGGCCGAAAATCGAAAGTCAAAATCAAAGAAATTCCCTTCTGGGTTTTTCTGGGTTTTGTCCAAGGAGTCTAAGGCTAAAGGGGTGGAATTTTCTGGGCAGTTTTTTAGCACTTTCCAGTAGGCTGAAAGTTAGTAGATGTAGTCGGAGAGCAGCTCCCAAGAGGCCGAAAATCCAAAGTCAAAATCAAAGAAATCCCCTTCTGGGTTTTTCTAGGTTTTGTCCAAGAAGTCTAAGGCTAAAAAGGCAGAATTTTCTGTTTTTGGGCACTTTCTAGCAGGCCGAAGTCAGCAGATCAGCGGTTTACTAGGACAACGCAGAGCATAGTAGAGCAGCAGTTGAACAACTATCTTTCCAGCTATTCTACCACCTGGGTTTGGTCCAGCTTGCCCTTGAGACAAGCCTAGGTGCACTACTCCATTTATATATTGTACTCATGCTCTCATATTTCATAATATATGGCTCAGCAGTTCCAGTACTACAGTGTTTCATGGGTGTTTGTTAAATGTTTTTAATTTTCCACTGTTGCATTGTTTGTTTAATTGGTTTATCACTTAAATTCATGTTTAGGAACATTACATTAGAGGCAGATTTGAAGCACCAGCTTCGATATCTGCATAGGGAAACCTGGGGTGTGAATTACAAAGAGGCAGGGAATTCGATTTTCATCGAAAAATGTGAATTGCCTCAGACCTATAGCAGCAGTCAATAAGATTGCCAGGAAAATACTCCAAAGATAAGAGCAAATAATTCGCAACACAAATTTGATGCCTTTGATTTATCATCGAGACTGGAGAATGAATTTGCTCAGATAGCTTGTCTCTCTAGCTCAACTTCACAAGGTATTTGGTATATAGACAGTGGAGCGTCAACTCATATGACAGAAGTTAGAGAATACTTCTCCAACTATAAGGAAGAGAAAATGGACTTCTAGATTCAGATGGGTAATAAAAGTAAATGCACTCCAGTTGGAGTAGGCACCATCGAGATTCAGAGGGAGTCTGGGGCAACTACCAGTGTTACAGATGTATTGCATGTGTCGGCCCTTGGTATGAACCTAATTTCAGTGTCAGAGCTACAGGATAAGGGATATGATGTCTATTTTGTAGGGAAGAGGGTGTTTATCAAACATCAGAACTGGAAGAAGGTGAGGCAGATTGGAGTCCATAGCAACAGACTGTACAAGTTGCAGCTTGACTCTCCAAGGGCACTAGTTAGCAGTAACAACAGCAATAGCAATAGCAGTGGAAAATATTTGAATGAGCTATGGCATAGGAGAATGGGACATTTGCACCATGGAGCACTTAAGATGCTTAGGGAGACAGTAACAAGTGTTCCAGAATTGAGCATAGAACATGATGATGTGTTCAAAGGATGCATACTTGGGAAATATGCTAAGGCAGCATCCCCAAGAAGTGACAGTAGATCCGACGGTGTGTTAGAGCTTATACACTCGGATATTTGTGGCCCTATGTCCACTAAATCTCTCGGAGGGTACGAGTACTTCATCACCTTCATTGATTACTATTCCAAGAAGACCTGCATCTATTTCTTTAAGACTAAGGATGAGGTCTTCAGTCGCTTCCAAGAGTTTAAGGCTCTGGTGGAGAATGCAATAGGGAAAAAGATCAAGGTACTTCACTCAAATAACGGAGGAGAGTACACCGATAGTGACTTCACGAACTTTTGTGCGAAGAAAGGGATCAAGAGGGAATGGACAACTCCCTACAATCCTCAGCAAAATGGAGTAGCAGAGAAAAAGATCAGGTCTATAGTTGGGGAGGCAAGAGCCATGTTGTATGACCAGGACATGCCCAAGTTTCTATGGGTGGAGGCATGTAACGTTGCAGTGTATATATAAAACAGAGTTCCTCACGGGGCATTGGGGAAGATAACACCAGAAGAAGTCTTCTCAGGGAAGAAGCTAGAAGTTAGTCACTTTAGGATCTTTGGCAACATAGCTTATTGCCATATACCAGATGAAAAACATAGTAAATTGGATCAGATTGCAAAGAAAGGGTTCTTCATTGGGTATAGTGAAACCTCTAAAGCATACAGAATCTATATTCCTAGCAGTGGGAAGATCATCGTGAGACGTGACATGAATTTCATGGAGGACGGCACCTTCAAGAGATCTCGCAAGATGCCAGCAGGTGATCAAAGTGAGCCAACAGAAGATCCATTGGTCCAGCAGCAGGGGCAGCCACAGGGACAGTAGCAAGGACAGTCGCAGGGATCTAGTACGGTTAACAATACGAGCACGACCTCAGGCGCAGGAGATCCTGTGAATTCGCAGCAGGCGGAGCAGCAAAGGCAGGATGAGGAGTTGGTCGATCCTCCCACCACTAGTGGTTGAACCAGCATGGGAAGTTCGTCAGATGTTGAGGGATGCAGAGGAGTTCATAGGAGCTCCTAGGACCAACAGAAGAGAACGTAGATAGCCAAACAAGTACCAGACATTGGTGGCACGGGTTGTTGAAACTTCCAACTATTAGGAGGCCGCATTATGGGTAGATGCCATGGTGGAGGAGTATAACTCTATTATGACGAACGATGTTTGGGAGGTAGTGCCAAGACCTGTGGATAGGTAAGTTGTGGGCTCTCGCTGGATTTATAAGATCAAGTATGTTGCGGATGGCAGCATGGAGAAGTATAAGGCTAGGTTCGTGGCAAAGGGGTATGCGCAAAAGGAAGACAGATTATGAGGAGACCTTCGCCCAAGTTTCCAGATATACCTCCATCTAGTCCATTATATCTCTAGCAACACAGATGGGATGGAAAATTCACCAGATGGACGTCAAGACAGCTTTCTTGAGCAGGGTGATAGAGGAGGAAGTATACATCGAACATCCAGAGGGCTTCGAGACACGTGAGAGGGGCGTGCATGTGTGCAGACTGAAGAGAGCTCTATACAGGCTCAAACAGGTTCCTAGAGCGTGGTATGGTCGAATTGACAGCTACTTGCAAAAAATGGGATTTGTCAAGAGTGACGTAGATCCCAACCTTTACTATTTGATGGTAGAGGGTGAGCCACTCATCCTAGTGTCCAATGTGGATGACCTCTTTTTAACTGGGTCATCAAGGCTCATAGAGGACTGCAAGAGAAACCTGGTAGCAAAGTTTGATATGAAGGATTTGGGACTAATGCATTACATCCTAGGCCTAGAAGTATGGCAGAGGGACGGGGAGATCTTCCTTGGCCAAGGGAGATACACTACAGAGATTCAAAATGAAGGACTGTAGGCCTATGTCTACGCCTATGATTACGAACTAGAAGAAGATCAATGCATCAGAGGATGAGGACGTTAACCCAACCTTGTATAGACAGCTCATCGGTTCCCTCATGTATTTGGTCAACACTAGACCAGATATCTACTTCGCACTCAACATTTTCAGTCAGTTTATGGTGGGACCTAATAGAGTGCATTAGACAGCAACGAGGCATATACTGAGGTATTTGCACGACACAGTCGAATATGGGTTGAGATATACTCGAGGTGATGGTGTCAGGTTATGTGGGTATATAGATGCAAATTGGGCAGGCAGTTCAGTGGATGAGAAGAGCACATATGGGTGTTGCTTCAGCATTGGATCAGGGGTTGTATCATGGTGCAGCAGGGATCAAAAGCCCATGGCTCTGAGCTCTGCAGAAACAGAGTACATGGTAGCTAGCATGGCCACACGCAAAGTTGTTTGGCTTCGGAAGTTGCTAGTGAGTTTGTTCAGTCAGAAGATGGAATCAACCAGTATCTACTATGATAATCAGAGTTGCATCAAGCTCTCTAGAAATCCAACGTTTCATGATAGGTTGAAACATATAGACATACGATACCATTTCATCAAAGATTGTGTGCAGCATGGAGCAGTTCAACTATAGCATGTTCCCATAAAGCAGCAGGTTGCAGATATCCTCACAAAAGCTCTAGGGAGAACTAAGTTCGTCTATTTTAGAGAACAGATGGGTACAGTGGAGAACACCTTCCTCGCTAAGAGGGAGTGTTAGCCTTTTATTATGGTGGTAGCATCGAACAGGTGTTCTAGACTCTAAGGTGTCAGAGAGGCTAAGGAACATGAGATCTCCAATACCTAGAAATGGTTTAACGAGACATGGCTCTGAAACACCTTAATTAAATTAATTAACCAATATTCAAATTATTCCCTAAGTTTAACTTAGGAAAGTTGGTTAATTAAAGTTTATTAATTAAGGATGTTCAGGATTGTTCTAGAGACTTCTATTGATGAAGTCTAACTGATTTTAGTCGTTGATGGAGATTTAATCTTGGTCGTTGAAGTCTCAACAAGAGATAATAAGCGCAGCTTGAAGTAATGGAGAGGGACACAGTTGTGAGAGCAAGGCAGTGTGAATTTCCCAGCGCGCAGTGATTCGGCGAGGGAAAAATTCAAGCCAGAGGAATAGCATCAGAGAGAGAGGGAGCAGTAGGAAATTGAGGAAGAGAATTCCATAGATTCTTCCAATGTTTTTCTAGTTCCAGAGCAGCAAGAAAAGGGAGGTCGAATAGTCTATAGAAGAGGTCGATTTTTGTAGTGCGAATTAGCCAGTCCAGTAGTGCAAGTTGCCGGAAGTGGGTTTGATCAGTTGTCGGAGGCCGAATCAATGTCTGAAAGGAAGAGCGAATTTATGCCAAAGGCAGAGAGAGGCTAGACAACCCAGTTGGAGGCAGACCTAGGGTTGTACGAATTGCAAAATGCTAGCAGTGCGCATTCCAACTAGCAGTGCAAGCAGCCAGAGAGGGGTGTGAGCAGGCCAGAAGGGGCCGTATTGATTTGCAGAGGAGATTATTGATCTCCAAATTATTTTGCCAAATATTTGCTAGAGGATTGTCAGTTGAGCATCCAGATTATTGTACTCCCAAAATTTGCTACATAATAAAATAAACCCTAATAGAGTTTAGGCTTCTGTGATCCATATCAAGTTAGAGAAGATTCTTCGGCGAAAAGCACATGGAATACCATTTGTCGACGCGTTTCGAACCAACCAGTGTGGTTCATCGTCAGGACAAGTTGAAGAAACAGATCAAGCTCATCATGTTAAATAGACTGAGTGGAGCCTCTAACAACTCTCATGTCTAACGGCTAGACATGAGAGTTGTTAGAGGCTCCACTCAGTCTATTTAACATGATGAGCTTGATCTGTTTCTTCAACTTGTCCTGACGATGAACCACACTGGTTGGTTCGAAACGCGTCGACAAATGGTATTCCATGTGATTTTCGCCGAAGAATCTTCTCTAAATAAACCCTCATTTGTTGCACCGGCTTTCCCTTCAGGGTTTTTCTAGGGACGATTTAGTCCAAAATGGTTGTGTCATAATTTTATTGTGTGTGTATTTATCTCTCAGTTTCTATTATTTTCAGCAACATGTTTTATTTTGGTGAAGATTGCAATGAGTTTATTGATATTTGTCATAATAACAAATAAACTACAATCAGTAGGAGATAAATTTCCAGTTAATTGCAATCATGGATTTTTCACAAAAATATGTTTGATGATGTTAGTAACTTAGTACCCTCATGGATGTACTTTTTCCCTCACTTTGAGTTAGAGTGGGGGAATAGTACATAAAACTTTGATGATCAAGCCTTCTCCTCAAGTTTGATGAGGTTTTATCATGTTATAGTCCTTAGTGGTGCACCCAGAGTTCAAACCTATGTGAAGCATCTATTTTGTCATTGTGTCATGTCTTTGCTAGGATATATAAACATGTTTCCATGGGAATAACACTTGTTGGAGTGCACCCCAGCTCTTCATTGGCACACATGTTCATGTTGATTTAATCAATTGGTGACTATTGGGAGATTAGACTATGGTTTTATTTGAGAATTAACCTTTGTGCACACATATTGAGGTTCATTTAATCATTTAATGGTTAATTTAATCCATTTTTTACCTTGGAGGTTAATTGCTTGATCACTCTACTTCACCTGGTATTCATTCACAATTGAACGGTTTATTTGGAGGAGAGTTAATGTTTTGATGGAGCACCTCCCTCTTGGGCACAATTTCCAAGGCATGCATTTTTACAGTGTTGGAAAGGTTGGCATACTTTTCTAGGGTGCACTTTCTATTTTGCACATGTTTTGGGAAATCAGTTGATGGTCTCAGAAAACAACACATGGTTTTAGCATAAGCATTGATGAGTTCTAACAATTTTTGGAATTTCTTTCTGGGGCCAACTTCACATGGAGATAATTTATTATTTGTTGGGTGATTGATGTAAATATATAACACAATTTTCCAGGGTGCACCTCTCCTAGGTTCCCTCTCATCTTTCTTGCATGGATATTTCAGCTACACGTCATTTTTTTACCTTCATTAGAGAGCACCCTCACTTTTTTGAATTAGCACATATATTGTTTTATTGGAAGTGGTTATGGAGGGCTTTTCTTGAGAGGCGTATGGCAAATTTGGAGGGTTACATGCACACATTGCATGATCTTGCTTGGTCTTATTTCTATTATTTGGAGCAGTATCTTGGTGGACGCACTTGTCGAGATGGTCTATTTATTATTTCTAATGTGTTAAAATTGGCAACTAGGGCCAAACTCCATGTGGTTCATCTTATTAATGGCAGCTGACATTTTTCTTGGATCCCTCTCACCGAGAGGTGTAGGATTGATCTAAAGATCATCCGATTCCGATAAGTATTCATGGAGATATGAATTTATTTGTGTTATGGTACAATTCGTCAAGGTCGGCCAGCGACCAAGTAAACCCCTCTTGTGCTCAACGTTTTAGTATAAATAGAGGTGCCTTGAAAGTCATTTGTACACACATCCTCTTGGTGATCTCTTCCTCTCCACTTGTCTTTGGGTTTTGGTGGGAGGAGAAATCTAAAGAGGATACACTGCCCTAGAGGATGCCCTAGATCCCAACGCTATCATGGAGGAGATTTTAATGCAGTGAAGAAAGGGTTCTACGCAACTAGTCAAGATGCCTTCTACGCAGCCCTAAAGGAGGAGTCTTGGAGGAGCCCTAGCCACAGGTATACATGCCCTAGCCGCAGTCAAAGGGAGCTCCAATTCGCAGCCAAAAGGAGCCCTAATCTGCTGTCTAAAGGAGGCCTAAAACGCAGTCTAGAGAGACCTAATCTAAGGTCATCTATCCGCTGTCAAGAGGCCCTATTCACTATCAAAAAGGAGGCCATAATTCCGTAGCAAGGAAAGGCCACATCTGCCGCAACAGGAAAGGTAGAAGAAGCCCTTAATTGCAGCTAAAGCAAGCCCTAGCCACAGCAAGAAGAAGTTTGGACAGCGAGGTCATTTGAGGGCTATTTCAGGGGTCCGTTTAGAGGACAAATTGACTGTTCTTGGAGGCCGAGGCAACGAGGGTTTGCTAGAGGGTGCAACAACTATTTTAGGGTGACAAGTCCATACATTGGGCTCGGAACCGCCCTCAAGGAGCAACGTAGAGGACAGCATCCTATTTAAGGATAGTCGCAGCAAGAGGAAGCAATTCTGGGTTAGCTTGCGGGTTGTTAAGGACTGTGGTTGGTTGCCCTAACCAGACCAAAATTGCAGCGGCCTAATTACCCTAGAACGGTGAGCTAGTGCACACATCTTGGAATGAATCTTGTATGTGTTGAGTCAATTTGATGGTTGTAAAGAGCCATAATCCGCAGCAAAGGGAGGGCTGATCAGTAGTGGAATATAAGTTTTATATACAGTTTGAAGGCAGCCCCAATCCGTTGTTAAGAGATGTCCATTATCAGTCTTGTAACTGCCCAAAGAGACCTAGTTGCAGTCACTTTAACTGTTGTCATAATACCACATTGTTGTAGGTGACGGCATGGCCTAATTGTAGACTATTTGGGCATGTTGGTGTAGACTCTATAATTCAGTGTTGCTGGACATATTATGGGACAGCAGCATAGTACATGGGACAGCTGCAATGACACTAGGACAGCGGCAACATGGGACAGCTGCAAGCATGAAGAATCATGGATAGCTGCAAGTACAATGTAGCAAGCACAATGGGACAGCAGTGAGCATGGTGCAGCAGTGGCACTATGTACAGCAGTGCTAAACATTGGGACAGCAGCAGCATGAGGTCCAGCATTGTGATGATGGGTGCAGCATGGTGCAGCACAGTGAGGTGCAGCATGATGACGAGATGCAGCACTATGATAGGTGAAGGAGTCACCTTGGAAAATCAGTTGAAGCAACATGTCTTCAACTGATCTTATGTATCATCATCCTAGGAGATGATCTATGCTCTTATCTAGATAAGTCAAAGTGTTGACTTTTGTTGTAAATATCTTTCTCTCTGCTGAACTATTAAAGAACATAAAAGAAGAATTGATCAAGGGTTACCCCACATTGGGGTTTGTCCCTGGCTAGCACCACATCTTGTGTCCTCTTGTCTTGGCTTGTCTTCTGCGATTTATATTTATGTTCTATCTACAGTTTACTTTAATGTTGATGTGATTGCTAATCTGGAAAAGATATTGAGCTAACTGTGAAAATTGAAATAAATTTCTCTAGCATAGAACATAACTAAACTTAACATGGTATCGGACCTTAGGTGAAGACAATGCCCAAGCAAGAGTGAAAGAACAATCACCGAAGACAATTGGGAAAGGACAAAAGGATCAATGGATTCTTCATCCCTCTTCAAATTCACCTAGGGTGAAATCAAAGCAGAGAACATTATCAGAATAGCGTAGCGGAAGCTTATGATGGCCTACCTAAAGATCACTTCATTGGGAAATCCGGATCTAAGGGTGGAAAGAAAGGCAAATGACTTATTCGGCCATTATGCAAAGGAGTGTCTGAATGGTAGGGACACATCACTTCATGATGATAACAATCATTCCAGGACATCTTCAATGATCAGAGGAATGACAGGTAATGCAGGTCATCAAGGAAATGGCAGACTCTTCAAAGAAAGCAAGGAAACCCAGTGCTTCAAGACACTTCATCGGATAGAAGGGTGCTCGCTCGAATTTGGTAAGAGATGGAAATAGTCGTGAGATTATACTTGGAGTCGATGCCACCCATCCCGGAAAGGGTGTAGGAAATGTTACCCCTCAATTGAATGAGGGTAACTCGATTCATTTACAGAATCTCTTTTATGTACCTAATCGCAAGAAAAACCAAGTGTCCATTTCGGCAATGGAAGTTAAAGGTTTCAGGGTGGAATTCATCGATGGAAAGGTACGTATTTGAAAATAGAATTTTCAAAGATGTTTTTTGAGTTCAGGGTTGGCGTTTGTATCAAGTTGCAGGATGGTCCATTGGGGACCATGTCAGTTGTCACATCTCATCTATAGCACTGGAGGTCTACTTATTATGGGGCGCTACCCAATGTGAGTTAGATGGTGACAGGGGTGCCTGAATTCAAAAGGAGCATGAAGGTACATGTCTAAGATGTACCGAAGGAAAATATTACAAGGGGACCATTCCCCTCATATAGCAGGTCCACAAGTTTGGAACAACCCAAGGGGTTTGAGATTCATGATCGGGAATCTCATGTATGCAGGTGGAAGAAAGCCCTCTATGGCTTGAAACAAAATACCCCGGGCATAGTATGAGAGGATTGATAGCTATCTGATGAAGCTGAGATTCACTACGAGTGAAGCCGATCCAAAACTTTGCTTGAAGGTTGTGGATGATAGACCTCTCATACTGGCACCTTCTGAGGACGACCTCTTTCTAACAGGTGCAGACCCTCTCATTTGTAGAAGTAAGAGGGAGTTGGATTCCAGATTTGGAATGGTAAACTGCAAGCTCGTGACTACCTCGAGGATCTTAACTTTCAGAAGTTATATGGTGATGATGTCGGACCACATTTGGGAAATGCCTCTGAGTTTCATAAACGCATTCGCATTGATGTTCTTGGTGAACTTCCGTCCAGACATATGTTTTGCAGTTAGCATGATGAGCTCATATAGGGTTGAGCCTCGCTGGATTGGTGCCAAGAATCTTCTGAGATATCTTCGGGGCACAACTGCTCATGAATTGAGATACACTGCCAAAAATGTGACGCTGCATGATTATGCGAATGCTACTAGGCAAGCAGTGTGGAGGGTCGCAAGAGCCTTCTCAGTGCTAGTTCTCTTTGGGTTCTGCTTCGATATCATGGATGAGCAGGAAGCAGAAGTCGGTTACTATAAGCACCGTCGAGACCGAATACATAGCTACAAGTATGATCTCGTATGAAGCTGCCTAGTTGTGGAAGCTCTTCAATGAGCTGTTTGTACATATGATGAATACCACTGTGATCCTCTGTGACAACCAAGGGGATTCGATTGTTGATGAATCCCGTATTCGATGATTGCTCCAGCAGATAGACATCAAATACTACCTTATCTGGGATATGGTAAGTCGATGAGCGAGGAGGCTCCATCGCATTGAGACTGATGAACAAGTCGCAGACATTTTGTCAAAGCCCCGGGGAAAGGTCAAATTGTTGACTTTCCAAGAACAACTTGGTGTCGTTCAAAGACCCTCTTAGGAGGGTCATGTATGATGCACACATTGAGCTTTGGGAGCTCCAAGGGGGCGCAAGATACTTCTTGGAGCGACATACGACCATAAGGCGATTCACCCTCCCCTAGTGGTGCACTATGTACAGGGTGACAGGTTCAACCTTCCCCTGTGATACCCCGTGGTGACTGTGGAATAGGATGATTAGTTCTCCTGTGGGCCGGGATGATTAGTTTTCCCATGGCAACTAAGAAACAGGATAATTAGTTCTCCTGTGGGCCGGGATGATTAGTTCTCCCATGGCAACTGTGGGACAAGATGATTCGTTCTCCTGTGCAGTGTGGACAGGATGATTAGTTCTCCTATCGAGGCATCCTACCCATGCAGTGTAGGACACATGGGAAGTACCTCTCATCTAATCAATGAGCAAGGAAATGGGGTTAGGGACCATAGTAGTACTATCGATGGACGCATCATTGTATCTACCGTACTCCCTATGCTAGGATGACCTCCATTGATCTAGGATCAATGAAATTGATTTGGGATCACTGTGAGTAGTTTGAGACACTCTCTTGTGATATTGATCTGGGATCAATAAAACTGACTTCGGGTCAATAAGAGTGGTATGACACACTCTCCTCATATGAAACTGACTTGGGGTCAGTAAAGAATGGTATGAGACATTCTCGATCAATTCTTCTTCTTCATGATTCAGCAAAGCAGTGCAGAGCACTGATGGCAGAGATAGTACAATCGGACAGATGGATCAACGGATGGAGTTCTCCCTAGTTGAGAGGGAGAATTAAAATTGACAACTAGGGCCAAACTCCATGTGGGTCATCTTATTAATGGAAACTGATATTTTTCTTGGATCCCTCTCATCGAGAGGTGTAGGATTGATCTAAAGATCATCCGATTCTGATAAGTATTCATGGAGATATGAATTTAATTGTGTTATGGGACAATTCGTCAAGGTTGGCCAGCAACCAAATAAATCCCTTTTGTGCTCAACATTTTAGTATAAATAGAGGTGCCTTGAAAGTCATTTGTACACACATCCTCTTGGTGATCTCTTCCTCTCCACTTGTCTTTGGGTTTTCGTGGGAGGAGAAATCTAAAGAGGATACGCTGCCCTAGAGGATGCCCTAGATCTCAACGCTATCATGGAGGAGATTTTAACGCAGTGAAGAAAGGGTTCCACGCAGCTAGTCAAGATGCCTTCTACGCAGCGCTAAAGGAGGAGCCCTAGCCGCAGGTATACATGCCCTAGCTGCAGTCAAAGGGAGCTCCAATTCGCAGCCAAAAGGAGCCCTAATCCGCTGTCTAAAGGAGGCCTAAAACACAGTCTAGAGAGACCTAATCTAAGGTCATCTATCCGCTGTCAAGAGGCCCTATTCACTGTCAAAAAGGAGGCCATAATTCCGTAGCAGGAAAGGCCACATCTGCCGCAAAAAGAAAGGTAGAAGAAGCCCTTAATTGCAGCTAAAGCAAGCCCTAGCCGCAGCAAGAAGAAGTCTGGACAGCGAGGTCATTTGAGGGCTATTTCAGGGGTTCGTTTAAACAACAGATTGACTGTTCTTGAAGGCCGAGGCAAGGAGGGTTTGTTGGAGGGTGCAACAACTATTTTAGGGCAACAAGTCCATATGTTGGGCTTGGAACTGCCCTCAAGGAGCAGAGTGGAGGGCAGCATCCTATTTAAGGACAGTCGCAGCAAGAGGAAGCAATTCTGGGTTAGCTTGCGGGTTGTTAAGCACTGTGGTTGGTTGCCCTAACCAGACCAGAATTGCAGCAGCCTAATTACCCTAGAATAGTGAGCCAGTGCACACATCTTGGAATGAATCTTGTATGTGTTGAGTCAGTTTGATGGCTGTAAAGTGCAGCCATAATCCGCAGCAAAGGGAGGGTTGATCAGCAGTGGAATATAAGCTTTATATACAGTTTGAAGGCAGCCCCAATCCGCTGTTAAGAGATGTCCATTATCAGTCTTGTAAAGACTCTTATTCACTGCCCAAAGAGACCTAGTTGCAGTCACTTTAACTGCTATCATAATACCACATTGCTTTAGGTGACAGCATGGCCTAATTGTAGACTATTTGGGCATGTTGGTGTAGACTCTATAACTCAGTGTTGCTGGACATATTATGGGACAGCAGCATAGTACATGGGACAGCTGCAAGCATGAAGAATCATGGACAGCAGCAAGTACAGTGCAGCAAGTACATTGGGACAGCAGTAAGCATGGTGCAGCAGTGGCACTATGTACAGCAGTGCTAAACATTGGGACAACAGCAGCATGAGGCCCAACATTGTGATGATGGGTGCAGCATGGTGCAGCACAGTGAGGTGCAGCATGATGATAAGTGAAGGAGTCACCTTGAAGAATCAGTTGAAGCAGCGTGTCTTCAACTGATCTGATGTATCATCATCCTAGGAGATGATCTATCCTCTTATCTAGATAAGTCAAAGTGTTGACTTCTGTTGTAAATCTCTCTCTGTTGAAATATTGAAGAACATATAAGAAGAATTGATCAAGGGTTTCCCCACATTGGGTTTGTCCTTGGCTAGCGCCACATCTTGTGTCCTCTTGTCTTGGCTTGTCTTCTGCGATTTATATTTATGCATAGAACATACCTAAACTTAACATAATGTTAACCACCTCCTTTCTTGTGGAGCACTCCATCTAGTTGGCACTTTGCACATTTGTTTATGGACTTGGTTGCCTTGGGATTCAAGCATGTGGATTGGTTGCATGTATCTTGTGAACCACTTGCTATTTTTGGATGGTTGTTATGGAGCATTCTCCTAGGAGGACTATTTTATTATTTTATCTCTCATATACCTTGTAGGGTGCACCCTACAAGCTCTTATAGGTGGACGCTTGGGCACATCCTCCTAGGTTAGAGATTACTTTATTGTATTTTGCATCCATTCATATTGGAGGTAAAATTCTGTATGGACCTTTTGCATGTTGACCTGATCATCATGCCTATTTTTGGTAATATGCCCTATCATGGAGATTTACATTGTATTATGCTTCCTATTTTTGGATGAGTGAATTCTCTTGGAGAGGGTTGTGTCCACATATTGTGACACTATCAACCATGGATTAAAGAAGGGTATAACTACTCCAATTTTATATAATTTTTTACTTGCCATTGAGTTTGTTAACAAATAATAATTATTTGTTGTGTTAGAGAAAAGACACCCTCTATAAAAAGGAGCTCTCTACATTGTAAAAGTTCATGAGACTTTGGGGATTGGTGAGTTGAGAGTTAGGAGTTAGAGAAGTGATGAACTATTGGAGATTATGAATTGAAGCTCGATGGAGCTCCTTTGTACTACAAAGGTTGATGACTACCGGAGAAATGAAGTATAGCCGTTTATTTTGGTGTAGGGTTTAATGTCTTCATGGTTGTGAAATAATATAGACTTTTTTCTTCTTTCAATTTAATATAAAAGCCTAAGTATTTTATTTAGGGGTAAATCAATGTGAGGAGGCTATTCTCTCTTGATTTACTTGCTCTTTTACTTTAAGTTTATTGCCATTCATCTAATAAACTAATTGCAGATTTGAAACAACAATTCAGAAATAATACAGCATTTATATATTTTATTGATGAGTGGTAAAGTTTTAAGGATTTCATGTCTGTGAAATTATATAGAAATTTTCTTTTTTTTATTCAATATAAAAGCCTGAGTATTTTAGCTAGGAGTAAATCAATGTGAGGAAGTTTTTCCTTCTTGATTTAATTGCTGTTTTATTTATGTTTATTGACATTTTTCTAATAAACTAATTGCAGATTTGAAATAATAATTCAGAAATAATACAGCAATTTTATAATTTTATTGATGAGTGGTACCTTATAGGGCCCTCTGAAATTCATTTCCATACCAATTTCCAGCGAGTCCTCAAAGGGTGAATGTAACAAATATAATTTAGAAGGGTGAATGTGATAAATAGATTTTTCACTGTGAGGTAGTTGGAGGTGGAAACAACCCATTTTGTCACTAGAGACCTTCATTGAAATAGTTGTGAATGTAACAAATCAAGTCCTTCCATTCGTGTTGTACTTTATGACTCCATTATGGACCATGATTGATAGGTACTGATTTCCTTTCGTGCCTTTTCATTCCTTGTTCTTGTCCTTCATTTTCTTATCTAGTCCTTTTCTCATATTCCATCCCATTTCACATAGTACAATGACCATACATTTTGTTAGGACTTACTCTTCCTATATCACCTGGAGCCCCCACCCCATAGCCTTAGCAATATTATCTAGGGATAACCCCATTGAGTTGGACAAGAGCCAAATTAAAAGTGAGAGGAAGAGCTATTGAGGTGACAGTGGGTAGCCTTACCGAGTTGCTAAAGACTAGCCCTTTGATACCTGGGACTTTACATCATATGGGGGTGCTGCATTTTGTTGTGATAGGTTCATTTGGCATTCTGAAAAGAATGGAGAAATTATTTGAAGATTCCAAAGGAAACTTCAAACCATAGTTACAAATTTACAGCAGATTTTTTTCTTAAGTTTGAGAATATATGCAAAGCAAAAATTAATGGCTGATTAGACTGTCTGAATCTAAGTTGGCAACTTGTTTGTAGATCGATCAATCAAGAGCTACTAAAGGAATGGACAAAGTATGTACCAGAGAATTAGCATACCTGGATGTTTTGAGAATAATTTAAATGGCTGCTGCTATTTACCTATGCAGGATTCATTGGCACACAAAAAGAAAATAATGTTTGAAAATGTTGTTTTGAAGTTTAGGCACAGTGAAGCTATGGGTTAACATTAAAAGGGCAGTTGCTAGACTAATTAAGCCATTGGGAGACAACTACCAAAGTGTAAAGCTGAACAGAGAGATTAAAACTTTAAAGCTTTTTTTATTAAGCATCCAAATTCATGAGCTTAGCAATAGCTAAAGTATTTGAGTGTAAAAGAACTACTACCAGTAGTTTCAAATTGTAGTTATGGCAGAGTTTTAACTAATCCAGGAAAAGCTTGTTCTGGAAATGTCCTAAAGGATGAAAATGGGACTGCCGTGAAATATTTACAAGAATCACTTGGTTGTGCCATTTACTTATGACCAAACAAATGCTCGGATAATGGGTGGAAGGTGAGGTAAATGGCATTGCTATGTGGCATGACCCATAGGGCCATTGGATTCTATCACAATTGGTAAAGTTGGCAGAATTAATGGAGGCACTTGTGGGGAAAGGGACGGTATTTTTATTCAAATGCGCTTATGAGTCCGTCACTGGCAAGGATTGGCAGTGGAAAACAGAAGAGACTGGAAAATTCAAGAGTCTCGTGACTCACCTTCTAGAAGCTTACATGCAGGATTTGAAACAGTTATATTCCTTTAACATGCAGGAGAGACATAATAGTTTAGCATATGAATATGCTGCCTGGGGAATTTAAAGTCTCCTGGAAGCTGGGAGAAAATATGTTTCAGTCCTACTTGCAGCAGGCTGAATTCAACAATGGAATGTGAAAGCAGCTCTGGCTGCCCAAGAACAATCAAAAGATGTGTATTTCATATCACTTCTCCTTCATAGCGGGCTACTGACTTATTATCTGTTTATTTTCTGTCATGTCCTTGTTTTTATTTTCCTCTGTAGTACAGCCAGGGTGGATTTCCAGGGCACAGAATGACCAGGTCATGGAAGCATGATTATGTCATCAGGGGTCCCGGGGGAGTTTTAAGGATTTTTTATGGGATCCGACGGCATTCGCTTGGCATATTCATCATCATGCGCAGTTCCACGTAGTTTGTTTCTGGTTCCGTGGCTTTCTGATAATTCTTGTAAAACAGGGTTATTATTGGGCATAACTTAATTAATTACGCTCAAGGTGGCATTCCGAGAGGAATATTTGACGGAACACCTTAGTGTAATAGCTCATTGGAACCGAAACAAGAAGATATACAAGATGGGATGCTAAAAACTGATTTCCAGTGGGTCGGAGAGAGTATGGTAGGCGATTTACCATTTTCCCAACTTAAAAATGACTTTAATTAGTCATTTAATTAAAAGGGAAAATATTAATTAAGGGGAAAGGGCCAAAAGTGACTTAAATAAATTAAAAAGTCACTTAAGACAAAGTCAAGGAGGAGCTTCTAGAATAATAATAAAATAAAATACTTCTAGAAGTTTGGAGATCTACCTATGGAATCTTTAAAAGGAGGAGGAGATCAGTTGAGATATCTTGGAGTTGGATATTTTTCTTGTAGAGAGATTTGGAGAACCGAGAGTTCCCAGCTTCAATGGTAGCCCCAGAACGGAAACCCTCAGGTGATTCAGTGAGAGTGGGCGAGTACCCATCTCTCCCTTTAGTGAATTCATCTAGAATTCACAGGTGCATCTTACTAATTTTCAGTTTATATTTTGGAGACCTGATTTATTATTGCAACAATTTTTTTGTGGCCATCACTGCAACTATTTCTATTGAGAGCTTTGTATATAATTGCTCTAGTAAAGAAATAAAGTTGCTCTATTTTCCATTTCGTGTTATTTGCAATTGTGGCATTTTTGGGTTTATTTGCAAATGTTATTTTATTTTTGCCGCAATTTCCTGGTTTTTGTTCTGCAATTGCTTGGAGAAATTTATGGTAGAAATTTTAAAGCAATTTCCCGAAAAATTTAGGAAAGTTATAAACTGGGACATTACAGTGGTAACAGAGCATGATTTTGGCCAGTTGTGGGTTAAAATCAAAGTTGTCGTATTTCCGTATTGTTCCTAAAGAATAAAAGAGCCAAGTATGTGGGTAAAATTTCTTAATTATTTGACAATGTATAATTGTTGCAGGTGATTGCTCAAGTGCCAAAGAGAACATATTGGATGGAATAATCTTGGTTTGCAGGGCCGGAATTAACGATATTGCAAGGAAAATTTTATTTTACTGCACTGAAATTATTTTGCTAGGCCGAAATTATTTTGCTCAGCCGAATTTATCTTTCTAGACCGAGATAATTTTGTTGGGCCAAATTTATCATGCTGCACCAAAATTATCTTGTCGTGCCAAATTTCTCTTGCCAAGTTGAGTTTCTCTTGTTGGGTCGAATTATTTTGCAGCAGTTGAATTTATTTGTGAAGAGATTCTTCCTCAATATTATTAATAAATTTGGTCGGGTTTCTTCTTGTGGCATTTTCCAATAATAAAAAAATGTGATTCATAGGTTGTCGAATTTTTGTTGGAATTTATTAAAATTTCGGAAAAATTACTTCTAGATATTTTCGGAAGAAATTTTATTTGTTGAAGTCGTATTATTGTTCCATTTATCGTAATTATTTGACGAATCCAGATTTGTCTAGTGGGGCCGAGTTTATCTGTTGGGTTCAATTTATTTGTCGAAGCACAGTTTATTTGTTGGGGTCAAATTTATCTATTGGGGCCGAGTTTATTTGTTGGGAAAAGTTTATTTGTTGGAGCCCAATTTATTTTCCGGAGCCTAGTTTATTTACCAGAGCCGGATTTATCTATCGGGGCTGAGTTTATTTGCTAGAGCCCAATTTATTTGTCGAAGCATACTTTTTGCCGAAGGTTTTGCAGGAGATTTCTCTCATTTGAGCCAGTGATTTTGCAGTGGGTTTGCAAGACTGAAGCGTTGGAGCATTGTGGTATGAATTTATCTTCTTTGGAGCAGTGCACAGAGTGGGGCAGATAGGGGAATTTGCACTAATTAGGGCTTTTCAGGTCAGCTAGAATTTGCCCAAGATTTTTTGGGGTTATTCTGGGTTTTGTGAGAGGAGTTTGTGGTTAAAATTTCATAATCTCCCGGGTAGTATTCAAGTTGTAAATCAACATTGCGTTTTATTGGTAAATTGGGTAATTCACACCACTTGGTGGGCTTGATTTTGTCTTGGACTTAAGCCAGACCATTTACGGGTTTTTATGGGTTTGGTGTGAGGAGCTCTGGGTTAATTTTCAGAATTTTCTGAGTAGTTTTGAAGGCAGAAACTCCAATTCTTCTTCAACAACAGCGACAACATATTTACTATTTTCCTGGCAGTGGGTCCTACCTGTTTGGGTCATTTCCAGCACTTGGGTCTACTTCATTTCACCTGGGTTTTGCATGCATGCAGTGTGGTATCAAAAGTTTATTGTTGTCCCATTGAGTGATAAGGTATGCCAGCTTGATGTCCTTGCCATCATTGAACTAAAACATGGATAAGAACTTCATCAATTCCCTTAATAAATTAGAAGCGACAGTCAACAAATCATTTTCCAACGAGATACATTCGATGCTACAACAAGAGCAGCCATAGAAAGAACATGATATGAGACCCAAAATCTATGCACATGGGACAAATTTGAGTTTCATGGGGGTTACAATAAAAGACCTTCTCAAGTTCGAAGAACTTGCTTCACTCCTCTCGAAGGTGGATTAGTCAGATGGAAAGAGCTTGATTTGGGATTTAAAACCAGTCATGCTTGCCTTAGTACAACACAAGTATTTGGAGCACCCTTGTGAAGGGGTCAAACTTTTGATTGCCTCCTATCTCAGTAGTATCATGATGTTGACCGCACCTATACCCCCTTACAATGATGACATTATGAGGAGAGTCTCCAGGTTGATAGTGGAGACCTTTCAAAACTTGGATAACAGTGAGGGCCCCACCTTTGGGAAGAAGCTTGAGATTCTAGAAGTCATGGCCATGGTTAGAACATATGACATCATGTTTGACTTAGAGTGTGATGACTTGATTCTCCAAATGTTCCAATGCTTCTTCAGCATTAGGAAACATCATCCTGACACAGTCAAAACACACATGCAATCCATTTTATCTTCATGTATGGGAGACCGTGAGGCCATTTGCAGAGAGTTGCAATCCAATTTTTTGGCCATTTGGAGGAAGGAACAGGTAGTCTCACATGCTGCTTATGAACTAGCCGAAAGGTTGGTTGAGCAGAACATTGGGTTGTTCAGAAGACAGTCGACCAGGAAGGAGTTGTTGAGGTTCGGTGTACCATGCAGCAAGAATGAGTTAAGGAGTAAGGGACTTTGCTTCATCTGCAAGGAACCTTGGGGGCCTAACCACTCATGTTTGGGTGACATCGAGGAGATGACAGCGGTAGATCAGGAGGAGATTTCTTCTGACTTTAAAGATGAGGATTCTTCTTCTATAGTTGAGTCCATGAGTTTTTATGAGGATACCCTTGAGGAGCATGAGCAATCATATGGAGTTGTTAACAGCAGCCCCAGTATGCATTTATGTGAGATGGAGAAGTATGATGAGCAGCAAATTGTTCCCATGAGGGAAGACGATCAGGGAGTATGCCGGTGAGTTGAGGGACTGGTGATTTAGCATGGAAAGCACATAGAGGAGCATGAATCAGCTGAGGAGGATGATATGCATAGTGTGTCGTTTTTGGAGAGCTAGTTGGAGGTTCATGTTGAGCCCATGACAGAGGAGGATGAGCAGTTATCTTTTGGACCAACCATTGATGAGGAGCAGACAGATGCACAGGAAACTGGCAGAGTTGTAGTACTTTTGTTAGAATTGGCAACTAAGGCCAAATTCCACCTTGGGACAACTCATTTGATGGAGATGATGATTGCATTAAATTTCTCTTTTCGAGAGAACCAAAATTGATATAAAGATCATCCAATTTGGACAAGCAGAAGTGCATTTTTGAATTTATGCCCACACATGTGCAAATTGTTCAAGTCAGTCACATTAACATGTAGTCTCATGAAGCCCAATGGACGTGACTCTTCACCCAAAACGTATTGTATAAATACAAGTGACTTCTCACCCATTTGGCATCTTCATCACTCACACATTCTCTCTCCTTCTCATTGGTTCGTACTACATTGGGCACTCTTCTCTCTCACACATGTGGATCAAGGAGGACAAAATTTCAGACTGAATTATAGGACCAAAAATCACAAGAAATTCTATAGTTTGACCAGCGTTGACCGTGACCTTCCAGGCATCATTTGATCTTGATTTTTTGGGGTTATTTTTGTCTCAGCAAGCCGCATCTTTTGGCACAGAACCTGAGGCATTTTGTGCACTTTGACCGCAGGGTTGACCAAGTTTGACCACAGATTTTGTGACTCTTTTGGGTTGAATTTGACCGCAGATTTTATGACTGTTTTGGGCTGAATTTGACCGTTGTTGGAGGCCAAGTTTCACTGGGGAAGACCGAGTTGTTTTGAGGATAATTTTTTGTTGTTTTGACAAGCATTGACTTTCTAGTTAGGGTTGAAGTTTGACTACAGTTGATTGCAAAAATTGTCAGGGTTGTTTTGTCTTTGAATTGGGCAAGTCAATTTGACTTTTGTACTCTCTCTCTCTCTGCTGAACATTTTGATATAATAATAAGAAGAATTGATCAAAGGGTTTTCCCCACATTGGGGTTTTTCCCTGGCATCCACCAAATCTGGTGTCCTCTTGTCTTGGCTTGACTTCTGCATTTTGTTTCGTGTTCTATCTACTTTCATTGTCAATGTGATTAATGGTTAATGTGATTGCTACTGGAAATTGCTATTGGATTGCTTAAGGAACATTGAAGTAATTGTGCTAAGCATTGAACATATCATTGTTAACTAAAATTAACATGGTATCAAGGCCCAGGTGAAGACAAAGCCCAAGCAAGAGAGAGAAAAGAAATCACTAAGAAAGAGTTGTTGGACAAGAATATTGGTCTAGCTTCAATGGCGACTACATCAT
This sequence comes from Pinus tabuliformis, assembly GCA_031772625.1. Classification (NCBI taxonomy): domain Eukaryota; kingdom Viridiplantae; phylum Streptophyta; class Pinopsida; order Pinales; family Pinaceae; genus Pinus; species Pinus tabuliformis. Next base: position 487,571,520 of record CM062813.1, read on the forward strand.
ACTTCAAATCCGAGGATAAGATCAAGGACAAATCCAACTATCATGCATGGAAGATGACTTTGGAAGAGAATGATATTATGGTCTATGTAAAGGGAAGAGTGGTGGAGCCTCCTTCAAATGCCCCTGCTGCTGCAAAGACGAAATACAAGAAAGGTGAGGTCAAAGCTAAATAGAATCTATTCAAAAGCATTTGGTTGCTTATATTTCTAATTTAGAAACATCTAAGGAGATGTATGATAAGCTGGTTGGGATGTTCAAAGTAAACAATGCAAATCAAATCCTCTTTCTCAAAAACAAGTTGAAGGACATCAAAATGGATAGAGGGGAGTCTATCCAATCCTACTTCATGAGGATTACCGAAATCAAGAATGATCTTCTATCTATCAGAGAAGTTGTTGCTAACAGGAGCTCACTTTCATCACTCTTGGAAGTCTCACAAGCATAGCATGTGTTTAACAGCACTATTCTTAACAATGACAGGATTCCTAGTTTCGATGAATTATTAGCTAGATGCACACAAGAAGAGACAAGGATGATGGAGAGAGACAAGCCTTCAAATGGAAATGAACCTACTGCTTTTTCCGCTCATGCAAAGAGGAAGAACAATGTTGGTCCAAAAAGACAAGGTCAAGGATTCAAGCAGGGATTCAAAGAAGGAAGAAAAGGAAGGTGCTACAATTGCAACAGGTTTGGCCACTATGCTAGAGAGTGTCCTCACAAGAAGGATACTCCACAGGATGACAACAACAATTTCAAAGGCAATGGCAATCAAAGGAACAACAGGTTCAACAATAAAGGAAAGAGGAATGCTCCCGCTACTCGATATGGTAATGGTCGACCTCCCAAAAGGACGAGAAATTCCAGGTATGAGGAAACTAATGTTGTAGAAAAACAAAAGGAATTTTATCTTATTTCTGCCCTCACTATTGCCTCTCCTCCGGATACTTTGGATCATTGGTTGATTGATAGTGGAGCCTCAAGGCACTTCACTGGGTACAAGGAGGCCCTCTCAAATTTGATTGAAAAGAAGACTAATTTGGAGATCATACTTGGAGACAATGCCACCTATCCCATGAAAGGAATAGGGACTGTCACTCTTCACTTAAATCAAGGTCAAACTCTTCATCTACAAGAAGTATTGTATGTACCCGATTTGAAGAAGAACATGTTGTCTATTTCTACGATGGAAGACAAAGGCTTCAAGGTAGCATTCATTGATGGAAAGGTACGCATTTGGCAAAGAAACCCTAAAGATGCATTTACACTTGGATTTAGGGTTGAAGGTCTCTATCATGTTGGAGGAAGTCCTTTGGGAGCTTTGACTTGCGATACTTCTCTTCAATCTGAGTTATGGCACCAAAGATTTTCCCACCTTCATTACAAAGCCTTAAGAAGGATGGTCACAGGTATGCCCAAATTCAACATAGATCATGAGGGTGTTTGTTAGGGTTGTGCAGCTAGAAAACTTACAAGGGGACCATTCCCTTCAAGTGAAAGTCAAATTACTGACATCCTTCAATTGGTCCATTCTAATCCATCTGGTATGTTGTCCGTAACATCATTAGGAGGATATTTATCTTATGCAATTTTTGAGAATGACTTCTCTCACAAAACATGGATCTACTTCTTGAAGAAGAAGGATGAAGTGTTCAAATGGTTTCGTTCTTTCAAAGCCTTGGTTGAAAATCAAAAAGGGAAGAAGATCAAGATATTGAGGACCGACAATGGAACCAAATATGAATCAAACGAATTCAATGACTTTTGCAGAGAGGCTGGCATTAAGAGGGAGACAACCGTTGCATACACTCCTGAGCAAAATGGTGTTGCTGAAAGGAAGAATCAAACAATCATGGAAGCCACCCATGCTATGCTCCATGATCAAGGTCTACCGAAGTTCTTATGGGGAGAAGCTTCCAACACTGTCGTGTATGTTTAAATAGGAGCCCGCATCAAGCATTGGATTTCAAGACACCCAAAGAAGTTTTCACTGGGAAGAAACCTAATGTTTTTCATTTTAGAATATTTGGTTGTCCTGTGTATTTTCATGTGACTAAAGAGAAAAGAAACAAGTTAGAAGCATCTGGAAAGAAAGGAATATTTGTAGGCTACAGTGAAACTTCAAAGGCATATAGAATCTATGTGCCTAGACAAAGAGATGTGGAAGTTAGCCATGATGTCACCTTCATTGAAGATTCTGCCCTTGGGAAGGCCCGAGATCTCCCCACTCCAAGGAAGGACAATGATGATGTTGCAAGAAAGCAAGATGAATCTCCAACAGATGAACCAATGCCCAATGTTGAAGGCCCGATGGATCCCATTGATCCACCTCCCGGTGACCCCTCTACCTCAAGGAAAAGGCCTTTGTGGCTCAAAGACACTCTCGAAGATGCTGAAAGACATATTTCTCCAAGAGGGACATTTCGTGAAAGTAAGAAGTCAAACAAGTATCAAGGGTACTTAGCTGCTATGAGTACTATTGTTTAATCTAAGCCATGTACATTCGAATAAGCCGTGAAACACCAAGTATGGAAGGATGCGATGAATGAGGAATACGAATCAATCATGAAGAATGATCTCCAGGATGTGGTTCCTAGACCTAAGGACAAGTCTGTGGTCACTTCTAAATGGCTTTACAAAATCAAACATGGCACTGATGGGAGTGCTGAAAAATACAAGGTTAGGTTCATTGCTCGAGGCTTCTCTCAAAAGGAAGGGGTGGACTATGACGAGATATTTGCACCGGTTGCCCGATACACCACTATCTGATCTATTATTGCGCTCGTTGCCTTTCAAGGATGGAGCCTACACCAAATGGACATTAACAGTGCTTTCTTACATGGATCACGTAAGGAGGAAGTCTATGTAGAACAACCCAAGGAGTTCGAAATACAAGATCGAAGGACACACACATGCAGGTTGAAGAAAGCCCTCTATGGGTTGAAACAAGCCCCTAGGGCTTGGTATGAGAGGATTGATAGCTATCTTATGAAGTTGGGATTTACAAGGAGCGAAGCTGACCCTAACCTATATTTCAAGGTTGAAAAGGACAGGCCTCTCATTCTGGTCCTTTATGTAGATGATCTCTTTCTGACAAGGTGCAGACCCTCTCATTTATCAATGCAAGAGGGAGTTGGCTTCCAAGTTCGAGATGAAGGACCTAGGTCTAATGCATTACTTCTTAGGCTTAGATGTCTGGCAAAAGCTAGGTGAGATTTTCCATTCTCAAGGAAAACATATTGTGAAGTTTCTCAAGAGATGTGGGATGGTGGATTGCAAGTTGTGTCTACTTTGATGGAACTCAATTTCAAGAAGCTATGTGGAAGTGTTGCTGGGCCCGAACTGGCAAACCCTTCCGAGTATCGACAACTTGTGGGGTCCCTGATTTTCTTCGTAAACTCTTGTCCGGACATATGCTTCGTTGTGAATACAATGAGTCAATTTATGGTCGAGCCTCATCACATTCATTGATTGCTGCTAAGAATCTCTTGAGATATCTATGTGGCACAATCAACTATGGTCTAAGATACGCTGTCGGGAATTTGAGGCTACATGGATATACTGATGTTGACTGGGATGGCAATGTGGTGGATCGTAAAAGCACGTTTGGATGTTGCTTCTCATTAGGGTTTGCTTCAATTTATTGGATGAGCAAGAAGCAGAAATCTATTGCTTTAAGCACCGCCAAGGCCGAATACATTGCCACTAGTATGGCCTGTTGTGAAGTTGCTTGGTTGAGGAAGCTCTTTAGTGAGTTATTTGAGCATGTGTTGGATACCACCGTGATCTACTATGACAACCAAAGTGGGATTCGCCTTTCAGAGAATCTCGTGTTCCACGACCGCTCCAAGCACATTGATATCAGGTACCACTTTATCCAGGATATGGTACAGCAAGGAGCAATAAGGCTCCAACACATTAGGACTGATGAGTAAGTCGCAGACATCCTCACAAAGCCCTTAGGGAAGGTCAAATTGTTATCCTTCCGAGAGAAACTTGGAATCGTGGAAAGACCCTCCTATGAGGGTCCCGCTTGAGTTGGACATTGAGCTCTGGGAGCTCCTGGGGGCTTGGGGTACTTCTTGGAGCTATGAGCGACCATAGGGTGAGTGGTTCACCTTCCCCTATTGGTGTGCTATGTATAGGGTGAGTGGTTCACCTTCCCCTGTGATACCCCATGATGGTTGACATGTGTGTAGGGTGAGTGGTTCACCTTCCCCTACAATTGACATATGCATAGGATGAGTGGTTCACCTTCTCCTATGGCATATGAGAAGGATGAGTGGTTCACCTTCTCCTGCTGATGCCCCAGCATACATCCTACCCATGTAGTCCATGACTCATGGAAAGCACCTCTCATCTGGCCAATGAGTTGGGAAACGTGGATAGGGACCATAGCACTACCGATAGACGCATTGTGTACTGTCGTACTCCCTATGTCTAAGATGCATGGTGTTCAACAACTTGATTTGGGATCAATTGAGGTTCTACCTCTGGACTGACTTTGGTTAGTGGAGAGTGATAAGGTCTTGTGACTCATTCTCATTCAATTCTTCTTCATTATTACATCATGGTTCAGCAGAGCAGAGATGAGATGACAGAGATGGTACATGACGACAGGATGGCATGATGATCGATGATGGATTGGCAGGTGGAATTCTCCCTAGTTGAGAGGGAGTGTTAAAATTGGCAACTAGGGCCAAATTCCACCTTGGGGCAGCTCATTTGATGGAGATGATGATTGCATTAAATTCCTCTTTTCGAGAGAACCAAAATTGATATAAAGATCATTCAATTTGGACAAGCAGAAGTGCATTTTTGAATTTATGCCTACACATGAGCAAATTTTTTAGGTCGGCCACATCAACATGTAGGCTCATGAAGCCCAATGGATGTGACTCTTCACCCACAACGTATTGTATAAATACAAGTGACCTCTCACCCCATTTGGCATCTTCATCACTCACACATTCTTTCTCCTCTCATTGGTTCGTACTACATTGGGCACTCTTCTCTCGCACATGTGTGGATCAAAGAGGACGAAATTTCAAAATGAATTACAGGGCCTAAAATCACAAAAAAAATTACAGTTTGACCAGCGTTGACCGTGACCTTCCAAGCATCAATTGACTTCGATTTCCTAGGGTTATTTTTGTCTTAGCAAGCCACATCTTTTGGCAAGAAACCGAGGCATTCTCTGCACTTTGACTACAAACCAAAATTACAGGTTGACCGCAGGGTTGACCAAGTTTGATCATAGATTCTGTGATTGTTTTGGGCTGAATTTGACTGCTACTGGAGGTCGAGTTAGACTGGGAAGATCAAGCTGTTTTGAGGATAATTTATTGCTATTTTTACCAACGTTGACTTTCTGGTTAGGGATAAAGTTTGACTGCAGTTGACTGCAAAAATTGTCAGGGTTGTTTTGTCTTTGAATTGGGCAAGTCAATTTGAATTTTGTACTCTCTCTGCTAAGCATTTTGATATAATAATAAGAAGAATTGATCAAAGGGTTTTCCCCACATTCGGGTTTTTCCCTAGCATCCGCCAAATCTGGTGTCCTCTTGTCTTGGCTTGTCTTCTACATTTTGCTTCATGTTCTATCTACTTTTAATGTCAATGTGATTAATGGTTAATGTGATTGCTACCAGAAATATAAATTGGAAATTGCTATTGACCTGCTTAAGGAACATTGAAGTAATTGTGCTAAGCATAGAACATACCATTGTTAACTAAAATTAACAACTTTCAAGTAGCAGCCCTCTCTAGGAGTACATAGACAAGGCTTGCAACATAGCTTGCCCACTTTTGCCCATTATAAAGAGGGGTATGATTTGTTAGACAGATCTTTTTAATTGACCAGGCAAAGCAACGTGAGTTGAACGTGGACCAACATCAACATAATATATTTGTTCCTTACACAAGTGTCCATGCTTTGGATTAGCGGGAGATCATGAGTTGGTATCCTATTGATGGAGTATCATTCTTAGTTAGGGGCACAGTACAGCAGGAGCCCTTAGATGAGAGGGTTACTGCATGTTTCAGTGGGCAGTGGGATGTGGACCAATAGTTCATCAGTATTCCAGTAGCACTAGCCCAACATCAGCAGAGTGGGGTTGACCTCGGCCTATGCTAGAGGTTGGATTGGAGAGAGGTGATGAGTTGGTATTCTATTGATGGAGCATCATCTATGGTCAAAGACAAAGCACATCTAGAGCCATGGGGTATGGACGAGGATGATTGGCTATGGTGGCTTTGGGATCCAGGTGGATCCATTGATGGCAAATTGAGTCAGTGGCTTGTTTGGGATCCAGGTATTGAGGGACTCATTCATGTTTGGTTAGCGTGGACGAATACGTAGCACAATTGTTCATAATTATGGGATCCTAGTATTAGTTTTCAGATGCCTCTGCAGTGGATAGATACGGATTGCTTAAGGGCAAGCAATCTTGGGGTGGGAGGATTTGTCATGTCCCCATTTTTAGTTTTATAGTACATCCAGGGTGGATTTTCAGGGCACAAGATGACCTAGTCACAGGAGCAGAATTATATCATCAAGGTTCCCGAGGGAGTTTTGAGGAGTTTTTATGGGATCTGACAGCATTCGCTTGGCATATACATCATCATGAGCAGTTTTGCATAGTTTGTTTCTAGTTCTGTGGCTTTCTAATAATTCACGTAAAGCAGGTTATTATTGGACATAACTTAATTAATTACACTCAAGGTGGCATTCCAAGAGGAATATTTGACGAAACACCTTAGTGTAATAGCTCGTTGGAACCAAAACGAGAAGATCTACACGATGGGATGCTAAGTGATTTTCAGCAGCCGGAGAGAGTATGGTGGGCAAATTACCATTTTTCCAGCTTAAAAATGACTTTAATTAGTCATTTAATTAAAAGGGAAAATATTAATTAAGGGGAAAGGGCCAAAAGTCACTTAAATAAATTACAAAGTCACTTAAGGCAAAGTCAAGGAGGAGCTTCTAGAATAATAGTAAAATAATAAAATAAAAAACTTCTAGAAGTTTGGAGATCTATCTATGGAGTCTTTAAAAGGAGGAGGAGAAGATCATTTGGGACATCTTCGAGTTGAATTTTTTCTTGTGAAGAGGTTTGGAGAACCGGGAGTTCTCAGCGTCAACGGTAGCCCAAGAAAGGAAACCCTCGGGTAATTCAGTGAGAGTGGGCAAGTACCCATCTATCCCCTTGGTGAATTCATCTAGAATTCACAGGTGCATCTTATTGATTTTCAGTTTCTATTTTGGAGGCCCTATTTATTATTGCAGCAGATCTTTTGTGGCCATCACTGCAGCTATTTCTATCAAGAGTTTTGTACGTAATAAATCTGTTCCATTCTCCATTTCTTGTGTTATTTGCAATTGTGGCATTTCTGGGTTTATTTGCAAATGTTGTCTTATTTTTGCCGCAATTTCATGGTTCTTGTTCTTCAAATGCTTGGAGAAATTTATAGTAGGATTTTTAAAGCAATTTCCCGAGAGATTTAGGAAAATTATAAACTGGGACATTACATTTTCTGCTTCTCTATCCATCAAATTTGGGATAAAATGGCAGATAAATTTCTGTTGGGGCCAAATATTTTTGGGGCCATTCAGAATCTAATGATTTAATACTGGGATGGGATAGGTGTTATCCTTTCTATTTGAAAAATAAAGTATGTGATCAAACTCACATGTAGCTCACTGCCAAAAATTATTTTTTGAGGTCCATTTGACTGTGTGGAGATAGGGTGGTCTTGGAAGAAGAAACACAGTAATTATGACATGTACATACAATTGGCTGGGAGGGTTTGTTAAGGTATCATTTAAGAAGAAGAGGGCAGACTTTAGTTGAATCTAAAAGTTCTCGAACAGAGGCAGGATTCTATGTCAAAGGTGACTGATCTGAGGCAGAACTGATTCCTTAAGACTTCAACACACTTAGGCTTCACAGAACTTCGAGAAAGAATTCAAGGTTCTTGCAGCTGCACATATTTATAATACCAAAATGGTACCTTTTTCTATTTCCTGCATAAAAGAGATAAGGAGAGTCTTGAACAGTTAGGCAGAGACAAGGGATCTACTTTGGGGACTGAAGTTGGCTCTAGGCAGAATTTCATACCATGGTTGTTCAGTAAGATTCAAAGCTCATAATAGAAGCTTTGAAAGTCCACTGGGTTATTCCTCATGCATGCATTGGAAGCCTCATAGACAGAAGTAAAACAACTCAGCCAGCAAATTAAAGAGATTCTTTGGTCATTGTCCAATTTTATTGAATTTAGTTAAGGCAGGCGTACAGAATGAGAAATTATGTATTTGAAAGGTACGCACTCAATAGCTGAGTAGGTCATCATGCTGTTTGATTTCAACTTGCAGACACTGTAGTTATAGATCAATTTCAAATTGAAGATGAGAAAAAGGAAAGCAATACACTCATAGGACAATGCTATTAATCCGGAATGGAAAAGCATGCAAATTTTCAGACTGCAAACCAATGTGCAATGCCTTAACAGAACTCTGAGAAATCAAGACTTGCGGATAAGCTAGAAGAGTGTCAAGTGCCTTTAGATCTCTTTAAAAGTTGGGAAATTATTCATATCACAGAATATTTAACACTGAAGTTGATTTGATTGTGAATCAGGGAGCAGAAGTGGAGATACAAGTGTATGAATTGGCACAGATATTTTGGTGTTGATCTTGTATTTTGAGTTATCAACACCTCTATATTAATTACAGGGCAAGTATGCAAGTTGCAGAACTCATATCTTCATTGAAAAGTCTGTCATCAATGCACAGAAAGGTGAAAAAGGTTCATCCTGTTTCGAAATCTATGGTTTCAGCAGTTACTAATGCATAATATCAGTTTCCATTTCGGTAGATACTAGAGATTCAGCATGGCCATGAATTACATTTCATGTATGGATTGGCCTGAATTCCTCCTGATGTTTGGAATAGGTGCATGTTGAATTTTTGGAATCAGAAGATGTCATGAGAAACTACAGTGTTGCCTAAGATCTGAATGTGTAGAGGTCAAACACTGACATAATGTTCCAACCTGTTGCATCAAGTAAGACAGCACCAAAGATGATGCTAATCCAAGGGAGAGGATAATGTAGTACCCCAACTCTGGCCCCTTGCCCAATGATATATGATGTGTAATCAAGTGAACTTGGAGACCCAAGTGCAGAGTCCCTGATTATTCAAGTAATTGATATTAATAACTAAAATAAAAGAACAGGCCTTTTAAAAAAGAAAGGAAAAAGTAAGAGTAGGCATTATTGTTTTCTATCTAGTGTTAACAAGTGTGGCTCTGGAAAGGAATTCAAAACACAGTTAGAAAATAGGTCTGTGACAGACAAGGCTATTAGTCAGCTGAGTCTGACAACAGTGATGATCAGCTGCATATTGTTCCACAGAAGAAAGGATGTGGTGTGGCTCCATTGATGAATACAGGCAAGCTGACTGCACTGAGTTTTCTTCCTCATGAGGATTTCAGCCTATAAACCCTAGTTTCCTTTTGTTCATGATGTGAATGTTTGTGCTGTTTTTAGGAATTATTAATATTTTGGTTATGTTTATGCTCCAATCTGCAAAGGAGTGGGATCCAGATACATGACAGCAATAATCAATCAACCTTCACTCTTAATTAACCCAAAAGGATAGCATTAATGTTTCAATGTCTATGTGGGATACAAAGTAAACTGCTAAAGTTCCAACTTAAACTGATGTGTGAATTTATTTAAAGGTTTAGTGGTGAAACAAGGAATGATCGTAATTAATGGATCACAACAAGCAGGTGATTGAATTGATACATAACTCACCACTGGAAAATGTGTTTTGAGAGTGAAATTAGGTCATTGTTTGTTACTTTTAACAGAAATCCCCTAAATAATATGAAATTTTCTGACTATAAGTAAGTTTAACACAAATTAGCTAGTCATGTTAGTTTGCCTTAGATAGGCATTACAAATAATCATTTTAAAATGCATTGATGCTTCAAATGTTGGTCATGGTGTTTGGAACAAACTGAATGATGATAGTCAGCATTTTCATCAAAGCAAGGAAAACAATGAGAAAGTAAATGCAGAACTGCCTGGCAATGCCAGTCTGTTTCAACATGGTTATCATACTTACTCATTTAACACAAGGAAACTTCCAAGAAGCATATCTGGCATGAAATACGGTCATATAGAGCACAAACAACTGCATCAACAAACTACATGAGACTTTATTACTTGCTGTAGCTTTTCTTTCAGGGCATGTAGAGGCAGATTAATAGGTTTTTAGTATCCTGTATTACCAGACTCACCCAGGTCCAAGTGAGTTTTTGAGTTTGACTTTAAGTTGACTCTATGGTAGCGGAATCAAGTCAATGTCTCTAAGTCTGACTCATGCCTAAGTGATATTGCAATTTTAACTTGCAAATATAACTCGACTCACAAGTCAAATACAAGTGGAATTTACTTGGCAAGTCTAACTTCAGTCTGACTCGGTTTTTAACATATAAAAGACATAAAAAACAAAAACAGCACTCAATTGCTTGTCTTTTGAGTCATTTCACAGCAGGCAACCAACAAAACCGCTAACTATCGAAAATCCATGGGATTTTGTAGTATTAAGTATCAGCTATGTACTTTAAAACAAGTTATTGTTGAAAGCTAGCATCATATGAACATTGTAAACTTTCATGTGAGTAAAATATTTTTTTTTTCTTAAAAGTTAAGTATATTAATTATTTTTTAATTTGCCAAGTCAACTCTTACTCTCAGGCCACCAAGTTATTCACCAAGTTGAGTTGGGTAACTTCGGCTTTTACAGTTAACCACCATCCCCACCTTTTAATGAATTTGTTGGATGCTTTTGTGGATGGTGAGTGTGCCCTGTGTCACTGGAATCTCTATGAGAAAAATCATAAATAGATAGACCATGATGATCAAATCCATACGCAGCCAGTGAAAAATTATAAACAGACAGACATCAATATGACAAAGTAATTTTTTGTCTAACCATAAAATCACAAGTACCCAACAACAGAGAAACCAGTCCCCATCACAATCGACAGCGGAAACCTCTTGCGGTATCTTATAGCCTTACAGGAAGCTAATCACAAACATATAGAAGAAATAATAACCTCAAAAGAGACAAACAAACACGTTCTTTCGGAGGGTGCCCAAACTTCTCACCTAAATATTGAAATAAAAGAGGGTAACCCCAGGCAGATTGAAATGCATGTTCAGCACAACTTTCTGCTTAAACATCTATTACCACTAATGAAAAAATATTCCAGACTGGGCTCTGGACAATCAGGGAATTGCATACAGGATCAATAACAATAAGTAATGGACTCTCACATAGGAATCAAACCAAAGAGGCATACAAATCTACTAACCTGGAATTCACAATTATAAAATGCTTTGTCATTGTTTGCGAAGGAAGTAGTCACGTGAGGCATACAGAAGGCACCCTGCAGTAATAATGGTGACAGAAAACCAAAATCATAAACGTTTGAGACCAGAGAAACACAAACATCAAAGTTTTGGGTGGTTTCTAGTTAACTACAATTTCAGAAGACACAACCCAAAATAAATATAAATCCGCATCACAAAAAGAATGAGGATCTAATAATATGGAAATCAGCAACAGAGTAAGGCGACAACTGACCTTGATGACAATGGGATGAGCCATCTCCACAGAACAGAATAGAAGTGTTGAGGAGGAGGCCTGATTGAATCAAATATCAATTCCCACACTATAATGAGTGAGAGGGTGGTGACATCAAATTTATATAAACCCAATTTGAAGGTTGCTTGATCTTTCCGATGCTCTAATGGGCAGATGCTGGCTCTTCCCCCTCGTCCTATGAAAAGGCACAACGGAAAGGGCACATGGCAATGTTCAGTAGTGATTCAATACTTGGTCTTCTTCTGTGAATAGTTTATGAAGGCACTCAACACCTACCGTGGGCATATTACTAGAAGGGGCGCCCGAGTTAACCACCAAAATAATAGAGGACAAACAATGGCATAACTCGCAAACTGTTACAATCCATTTGATATACAATGGGATGACATTCGCAAACTGTTAGAGTCCATTTGACTTTTAATCCACTTTCCACGGGATGAAATGGACTAATTTACAGTGGTTTTCCTAATAATTTATTGTTAAAACCGGTTTAGGTGGGGCTGAAAGACGCAACTCAACTAATGGTGACGGGCAACCAAATTTGGGCTGGAAAAAGACAATAAAAGGTATCCTCGTCAATATAGAAAACTAAAGAGACAATTTGTCAAAAGGGAGAAGTTGTAAACAACAAATGAACGATTATGGTGTGACTAAAAAAAATATAAATTGGTTTCATTTTTAATTTAATTAAATGAAAAATAAATAAGCATAAAAATACATGTATTTAATAAATTATTAAAAATTTAGATTCATTCTAAAGTTATTTAATATTAGTTCACGGGGCTGGTGTATTGTTAAGGCACTCCTTGTGATAGGCTATTGGTTCAAAACCCCCTGGGTGCTTACCTACCAAAAAAAATAATATTAAAAATAAATAAGTGTAACAATACGTGTCTTTAATAAATTATGAAAATTTTAGATTCATTGTAAATTTATTTAATATTAAAATAGATTAAAGAGTGAATTTGTAAATTTTTTATTATGAAAAAATTAATATATGATATAGAATTAAATTATTAGAATATTTAAATGGTAAAAAAAATGATATTTTTCTATCTTTGACCTGAAGTGTGGTAATTTTAAAGAATTGTGAAGGAAAATAAAACAAATCTAAAAGCATTTTATAAAATACAATTTCAAGATTAAATGAAATACATTTTATCTTATCTTTCTCATCAAAATATTTCCTCAATTAAAAGCATAGCTATGACTAGGTATCTTATGTATAAGAAGAAGTTAAATAACATGGAAGACAAGAGGTTCCCTAAAATTGCTTCTAATTCTAGCTAAAACCAACACCTTTGTCTCAAGTGGGGATGACATAAGGATGCCCAGTGTTGGCTAGACCATGGGGGGATAAAGGAGAAGATCATTTTGTAGAGATATATTACAAAAATTATTACATGAAAATTTAAGGAGAGAATAATGGGGGATAAGGAGTTAGAGGGAAAATGGAAGCTAATAAGTTATAAGGAGGTTATCAACTAAAATCTTGAAAATAAAAAATATCTCTCTATCTTGCCTAGTGCAAAGAAGAAAATAAGTATTGCTAAAATAAAAACAAATTCTCATGAACTTTGTAGTGAAATTAGGAGTTGTTCAATCCTCACAACACCATGGGTTGAATAGTTTGTCACTTATATGACACTAGGAGAGTTGAAATTAAAAAACACTTCCTCTTAAATTATCTAGCTTATACTCACACTAGATCTCATTTTCAAAATATTTGTCACACTTTTTGAATATTTAACTCAACAATACTATGGTGATCTTGAAACAAATCATTTAAATTTTTTTAGTATAAAATAAAACTCTAAAAATTTCATTAATTTCTATCTTCTTATCCCTAAAAACTATTTAAAACTCTAAAAAAAATTAAATAATACCTTATCTTTTAAATTTACTAAACCATTTCAATTTTGGTAAAACTTTAATTATCTTCATTATCATTTTTTTCTAATAAATTTGAAAGTAAAAGTAAATCAAATTAATTTATATTTTTATATTAATTTAAAAATCACAATATGATTGGATATGTATTATTACAAATCAATGTATTCATGTTTAAAAGGAATATTAATTTTTATATTATTTTAAGAATTATAATATACTTGAATATTTATTATTACAAATCAATTTATTCATGTTTAAAAGGAAAAACGGCTTAAAAATCACTTTTAAAGACTAGAAATATTAAATTTTGATTTTAAAAAGGGTCGGATAAAAATCACTCCAACATTTTAGTAAAGAAAAAACCAACCCGTCGATATATAATTAAAATTATTTTGTAGGAAGAGTAGTGAAATGATTTATACTTAGTATGAGAAAAATATTGTTATATAATGTTATATTAAAAATAAATTAAATAAAAGATAAATAATTATATATATGTGACAATATTTAAAGTTAATATGGTTGATGTTAGGTAGTTGAGAAGAATGATCGTTATCTTTTCTCTCTAAATTGAATTTCCACAAATAATATGTTAAGTTTTTATTGTTATAATGGTTTTGAACCAATTTCAAATAATATTTAAATTCTAAATCTTTATACTTAAATTATAAGATTTAAAAATTAACAATATTAAATTTTGATTTTTTAAAAAGTTAGATAAAAATCACTCGAACATTTTAGTAAAGAAAAAAACACTAGAATTAAAACCCTTCTATCTATAATTAAAAAAATATTTTACATTAAGAGTAATGAAATGATTTATAGTTAGCATGAGAAAAATATTGTTATATAATATTATATTAAAAATAAATTAAATAAAAGATAAATAATTACATATATGTAATAATATTTAAAGTTAATATAGTTAATTTTAAGTAATTGAGAAAAATAATTGTTATTTTTTACATTTAAATTGAATTCCCACAAATAATATATTGAATTCTTATTGTTATAATAACTTTGAACCAATCTCAAATAATATTTAAACTTTCACACTTAAATTATAAAATTTATTAATATAATATTCATATATATATATAAAAACAATTTCACTTTCAACTCTGTTTACTAATTTAATTAACCTTAATTTAAATGTTTCAACCACAAATTGATAAAAACCTCATTCATTCTTTATCTCTTAACATAATTCTAGTTATAACCAATTTATAAATTCATAATATAGCCCGTTAAAATAATCAACTTTAGATTTCTATCCCTGATGATAATGGATTTCATATTGGAACTCCATTTTGATCGAAATAAAAGAAACACATGACATCTCTTATTGAAGGTATTTCCCCTCTAAAGTTTATGTTTTTTATATCTTCTAACTTCACGTATAAAGCATTGCATTTTAACTTTTAGAAACATATAGCCATTTGAGGTTAGGAGTTCATTGTAAATTGTGTGTGCTTTTTCAGTATGTAAAATAACTATGTAATAAATGTATAATGTCTGACTAACATTAAAGGACCTTTAATGATTTGTTTTGTCCACGGAGGGTGAGTCAGGGGTTAACATCAGGACAAAAGGCGTAGTCGATGGACAACAGGTGAATATTTAATGTTAATGATTTGTTTTGATTTATAATAGTTTTTTTTAGATTAATTTTAGGTTAATAATTTTAAATAATATTAGCAACAACTTTACACCTGAAGAATTGTCTCATTGCCTACGAAGCTTTATTTATAAAAACTTCAATACTTTGTCATGGCTCTTAATGGAAAGTTACTCACTAAATGATGAAATTAATTAGTCATGAAAGTTATCGAGTTAATTAATCTAGTAAGGTTGGCACTAGCTCTTTAAGGGTTTTTTAGTCATGCATCAGACACATTGAGAATGGAAATGTTATATATTTTTATTTTCTAATTATGTTATGAGACTATAAGTTAGTAGTTGATGCAATTTTTTAGTGTTATGTGCAAAAAAGGACTAACTAGTGGGACATGAAAATTTGGAAATGGCCCATAGACCCAAAGATTAAATGCTTTATATGGTTGGATTTAAGAATTCGCATCCAAACAGGGAATATTTTAATGATGAAAGGCTTTTATGGGTCGGGCGTATGTTGTTTGTGTCTAAGCGATTTTGAATCTATATCTCATCTTTTCTTCAAGTGCATTTATTCCAGGTCTCTCTGGTTTGAAGTTTGGTGCTCTTAACATTAGGGAAATTAACCCCATTGAGCCACTAGATCAATGTATTCTCTGGTGGGAACAAAATATGGGAATTTTCAAATTGTTACTTGTTTTCATGGCGTGGGGAGTTCGGAAGGTTAGAAATAAGCTCATTTTCGAAGGTAGGCGCAAAGAAACCCCTAGTACCATTGGCCCGATCACAGGTTTCTTTTTGGATTATGTCAAGCCTAGGAGGCTTTCCAGCAGCAGATCCTTATTTTTTCCTCCCTACCCTCTTTTTGCATCTATTGGTTTCTTTGATGGAGCTTATTAAGCAGGGTGTATGAAGGAGGTGCAACTATACTTCTCCCAGACAATATGTCCTACTTTATTTGGTTAAACTCTGGTGTGGGTTCAAAGACAAATGTTGAAGTGACAGTTGCCTACGTCCTTTTACTTGTTGTTGCTTCTCTGAATATTCCATCTCTACATATCTATGAGGATTCAAAGTGTGTAATGGATTGGCTAGTGGGAAAGGGACATTCCTTAAGCTATTGGATGAATCAAATCCAACATCTCAAAGGCTTCTTTCAAAACTTGACTTTTCATCACATCTTAAGAGAATGGAGTCATCAAGCAAACCTTCTATCTAAAAAAGTTGTGTAGGAGGAGGAAGGGAGGATCTTCTTTGAAGAATAAAGAGGCATTCAACTTCTAAGGAGGGGATCTATTCAGATTCTTAGTGATCTACAATTAAGTCAACTAAATTTTCTCTCTTAAATCTCATATGATTTTCCCTCTAGATTGTACAACAATCATCCATTAGTTTTTGTTTCAGTTTATTGCTCTGTCCTTTCATGTTTTTTTGGGACAAATAGTCTCAGTTATAGGCCTGTAAACTTATATAACTTTTGTTTTTTCCCTTAAGTTTCTTCATCTAGCAGACAGTTCATATGTCAAGGTCAAGATTATAAAATTGTTTTGAAAGGTCATCTCTATGGAAGGTTTGGTTTGTTCCACGAGACTCTATGAATTTTTTTGTTACCATCTCCTCCTTTTTTGAATGGAATGGATGATTTATCTCTTCTAGAAAAAGTTAGTAGTTGATGGTTTATTTATAATTGTTGAACTTGGTAAATTTAAACATGTGATCATTTTTCAGTTTTCTTCTTTTATAGATAAATATTGTGTCAAATGTTGTATTATTGTATTTTATGAGATGAACTTATGAATTTGCATGTAAGCTATCGTTTTATAACTTACATGGATTGGAAAATAGAATCCTCTTTTAATTTTTCATTTTGTATGTAAATATCGAGTGTCAAATGTTGTATCATTATATTTTATGAGATGATCTTATGAAGTTATGCATAGATTATGGTTTTATCACTTGCATGAATTGGAAATGTCATTTATCATTTTTTTCATGTGCACAAACTTTACCATAATTTGATTTTTTTATTCTATTTATTGAGTTTTTCCCTAGCCTTGTTAATTTGTAAGTTGGACAAGTCTTTGCCAAGTTTGAGTCTAACAACTTTGATCTCAAGATTTTGACATGCAACAGCATCATCGTGTGCAAACACAAGCTAGCATCATCGTGTGCAAACACAAGCTAGCTACTTGAAATAGCCTTTTGGTAATCCATAATAATGCAAACTTTCACTCATTTTAGATACCTTTAAATTTTAGGTTATTCAATTTTTTCTTACATATAAGAATGTTAAACTCTTAATCAATTAAAAGCAATTTTAAATTATATTTCAAAAAAACAACACATCATTAATATCCATTTTCAATATCTCTCTTCCATTTATTAGTATAACTCTTAATTTTTTATCTATATTTCTTTTCATACAATTAAAAATTATGTACAAATAAAGTAACATGGATTTCCTCTCAATGTCTTTTAAGGCTCTTATACATAATAAAGACATATCTTTTAAAAAAACCCTTGTGAGGAATAATTTATGCTCCTATTTAAATAAGGCTTTCCCTGGGTGATAGTGAAGGAAAAAAAGTTATGGAATTTGGGTTTGGATTAAAAAAATTTATGGTAGAACTTTTGAGTTTTAGATGAGGAAATATTTATAAAGATAAGAATTATAAATTTAAAAATAAAAAAATGGATGAAAAAACTTTATAATTTTGATAATAAAAAACTTACACAATAATAAAAATATAAGAGAAATAAAAATTTAAATAATATTACTTTTATATAATATATAATATAAATATGATGAAACTGTATTAAAGCATTATGGTATTATATTTAATTATTATATTTCTATATTTTCTTAATTATATATTCAATCATTTTAATTATGATTTGGTTTATTTTGATTATATATATTTAATAAGTAAAATAATTTATTATTATTGTTTTGTTGAAAGCGAACAAACTTAAATGATATTATAATTTTATCAAATGGCAAAAATATATTACTAAATTATTAATTTGTATATTTATTTTAGTTATATATTTATTAATTTTAATTGTAAATAAATTTTAAAAAAATAATAATTAAATTATTTTTAATAAATATTTTGTTATGAAAAAATATAATTAAATATTTAAATTTAAATATCATCTTGTTTTGATAATGAATTACATTGGTTGAATAAATGAATTTTGATATAATTATAACGGAAAATCTTTTTTAATTATTAAAATATATGAGATATTTATAATTAACCAATTAAATTTAACATGGATTAAAAAAATAAAACAACGTGAAAAAATAAATAATTAAACATGTCAACCTAGGGATCATCAAGCTATTTGTCAACATAGGGATCTAAGGCCATATGTGATGCGTAGAACAATTTTTGAGAGTAGACTTTTAAGGCAAAAAGCGATGCATCGAACAATTTTAAAGAGGTTTTAATAAAGTCACTGATTATTGATTTGAAATTTCATCATATTTATACTTCACAAGAGAATATAATTGTATGAGACAATGTCATGTAAAATCACTAATCAAAACGACGATCATTGAATTTTGAAAGAAAAGTTATTTTAAAAATAGTTTAAAGAAGTTGAATTGTGAGGTTATTTTTTAAGGATTAGGATTGATTTTATTTATTAGTTATGATTTTAATAATAATTTGTTTAAAGTATTTAAGTTGAAAGTTTATTTTTAACATTATTTGTATGATAATATGGCGTAATCTAATTTATAGACGAAATAGTTTTTATCATCAGAATTTACCAAAATCTCGCAATGCAATTTCAATATTTTTTTATCATTTAAAATATATTTTTGAATGCATAAATAGATTTAGCACCCTGAAAAGTATTTTCTATCAGAATTCACCAAAATATAGCAATATAATTTCAATATTGTTTATTGTTTATTGTTTAAAATACATTTTTGAACGCATAAATAGATTTAGCACCCAAAAATATCTCGGGCACTCGAATTATGCAGATTAAACAATTTAAACTCAAGTTTTAAAAAATCTCTGTCTAATTTTGATTAATATTAACGAGAAAAAAAACATCTTGAAAAAAGGTCATTTCGTGTATATGTTAGACTACGCCTAATAACATTGTTTTTTATTAGGGATAGTAGGTGAATCAATTATTTAAGAATTTGGAGGAAATCTTGAAAGATGCTTCGTTTAGGGATTAGGATAATTTATAGCCAATCAAACTAAGGTTTATGTACTTTTACAATGTTTTTTTTTAGCAATTGATCTAGGTCTCAATAATTTGATTGTAATTGGTAACGCAATCATAATTATTGGATTAATATTCTCACAATTTTCATTGCTTAACAACAAAGATATCTTCCATTATTGCTCACATTAAAAAAGAAGTCGAATATATTTGAAAAAACATTGCTTTATCAAGTCCTTCGAGAATATAACCGTTGAATGGATGCTCTAGAAAATGAAGCCACTTCTTTAAACATGAGTGTGCTTAGGAAAAAGGTGGTTTATCCTTCCAATTAATTCCTTAATTTATCATCTTTCAAATGGAATCACACAACATCCCATCAATGCAACATATCTCACTACATCAAATGCCCCAAATTGCATATGAGGTGTGCAAATTCTAAAGGACCTATACATCCCTTCGTTTCATGCTTCGGCTTAAACTTAGCTTGCCCTTTGAACCTCATAGAAATCTTATCATTGACATTGTGGGATAATGGTTGTCAATATGTGAGATAGCAAGGATTTTGGAATAAAGCTACCTTATTGGACCACCACCTAGTAAGATTCTCACTTTGTTTCTAGTTGGTTTTACAACACTGGTGCTTGAAGCCTCTTAGCTCTAATTTTGTTTTGTGGGTGGAATCTTTGTTTTATTGGCTATTGTGAATTTGATATGTGTATGAATTTCTAAAGTTGGTTTGTCCTAGAATTGTTGTTTTTTTCTAGTTAATTGTATGGTCCACCACCCCATATTCTTGAGTTGTTTATGGTATTTTCTCCTCTAGTTTCTCGAGGGTTAAAAGTATATGTATGGTCTTAGCTAGTATTTTGTGCATTTTCATTTAGACATCTAGGCTCTTCAATCTACACAAATCTAAGCATCTTGGTCTATGTAATTGAGGGACGATAGGTTATCTAGTGGCTCTATATGGTTAGTTATGCAATGGAGCTTTGGATACATGTTTTTAATATGGGGAATTAAAGATTTGGCAACGTTGCTTCACTCTACGCTCTAACCCTATGTATTATCATGAAGCTCAAGAATTTAGGTGGGTTCTCTATATAAATGAATAGTTCATTCAATGCAATAAGACTTCTATCTTCCATGTGACTTCAAAAAGTTCGTGAGAATGAGCATCATTGCCCTTCTTATATTGTCATAATCATGAAAAAATTGGTACACAAAAAACAACAAATTGACTTCGCAGAAATTGAATACAACAGAGTAAAAAAATTGCTACACAACCTAACCAAGGGGACTTCGCGAATAATTTCAAACTAAAGGATGTCCACCAATTATATCCACCTAGAGCTCCCAAAAGATGACAATATCCATTGAATGCTTGAGGACATGGACAAGGAAATAAAAAGTCCCATCATACCAATTTGGGGCTAGAAGAGGTTGATAGTCACCATGTTTTCCTCTAAATCTTATGTTATGAAAAATAGTTAAATTCTAGGTTCTTTTTTAAGATTGTATACATGTAATAATTATTAGGATGTAATAATTTTGGACATTTGTGTGCTCTCTCTTCAACAAATAACAAAGTTAACCGTTTTGTTGGAATGTTCAAGTTAACAAGTTTTGTAAACCTTCTTATTTATACATGGCCACAATACTTTTAATACAAATTTCTCCAATTTGTGTGAAAAAAATATATATACTCTATAGCACTCCCTCCCACCCCCTTAGACTTCCCAAGTTGAATGAGAGGTGTTACTTTTCTTTAACCCAATTTCCAAGGTCTCATTATGGAAATGGGGATACAAAATTCTTCCTTTAATAAATCTAGCAGAATTAACTTTGGGCTACACCATCACATTCATCTCATTAAGAGATTTTGGTGCTATAAACTATATCAAAATCCGATTTACGGATCAAAAGTTATGGCCATTTAAAGTTTTGGCCTAAAACCCTACCATGTCAACAATGTTGCCACATGGCGCTATTGTGTGTCCCATGTGGCCCTACCATGTTAGTTGCAACCTCCACATGGATTGCCACGTCAGCGTGGGTTGTGCCACATCGGCAGAATCGTGGGTTATGGTTTGCATGTTAATTGATGGGTAGTTCTTCCGTCTCGCGACTCCCGTCTCTCGAGACTACAGTGTGGCAACCCTTGTTCTCCTCACCCTCAGGCATGAATGAGAAATCATTCACGTCAATTGCCAAAAATTTTATTATTTCCATGGCCTCTGTCAATTGCGTCTAACCCCGTTTTGGTGCTCCAACTTACACCCCACGATCGCGACAATGTGGCCTTTTCCACATACTATTGACATGCCAGCACCACCCATGCCATGTGGCACCACATCACACTACCACATGGAATCCTATGCCACATCAACTTTATATCCCATGTCATTGTCCCTATCGTTCCTCATTGACGTCATGACAGTGCCATCCAGCCAGTGGCCCTCTCTGAGGATATCATGTGTCACTCATAATCAGGCAACTTGGCCCACCAAATAGGTCTCTCACTCCTATCATGTGTCACTCTGTATGTTTCCATGTATTTGTCTCCTCCATGTCACACTGCCACATCCGCCCCTGCTTAGGTCCCACCAAGGCCCCGACTCTGCGTGCAATACAACAACTCCCTGTTTTAAAATTTTGGTCCATGGTGGAGCTTGGCCTACATGCCCCCATGTAATTGTGTCAAAGCTCGTTCTCCCACTGCAACACCATGAGGCCACCCCCTTTATGGGTCGCGATCGTGAGTTTTGCATTAGGTGACAGGAAGCCCCTCCGTCAACCCTTTCGTCTCATGGCTTCCACCCTAGCTCTTGTTGGAATGTATAGCAAAGGGTTAATGTCATCGAGGGTCGCGACACCATAGTAATATCCCCGTCCACTGATAGGAAGCCCTCTGATCCTCTCGTGCGGTGAAAAGAAAATAAGTTACAAACCAAGGGTGTTTTCCGACTAAGGCACGAAGCCCATTCTTCTGCTTCTACATGAGTAAAGGATTAACATCCTACAATGTTTCGCATATTAAATGCAACTCTCAACACCAAGATGCTTTGTTATACATAATAAATAATCCATGAAACACATGCACCACCAACAGTCAATGTGGGACTTTTAAATAATCAACACAACCATATAAATTGCTAAAAGCAACACGTTAAGGATAGTTTCAATGTCATGGATCCACATAGCATGAAATGAACATGCATAAATCTTAACAACATGCATAGGGACATACATTCCTCATCAGGGGATCTCAACTAGTCTCAAAATGTCAAGAGATAAGTTCCATTTCTCAGGTGATCCCTCAATAGCTCCCAGTTGTAACACCCTAGTGAATCTCAACAAACAACAATACAACCACAAGGGTTCCAACAGAGCATAAAGAGTCTCAATTTAGTTCTAGAGAAGGATGTGCATGTATAATGGGAGGTCTATTAGTTTGATTAACTATTGTAGGAGTAAGAGTACACTTATCCAGTAGTTTATCAGTGGGTGCTAGCACTAGTTCTATTAGCCCCAAGGTTACATTATTTGTTTATCAGTCCCAACCAGTACCGGGGTGCCTCAATGTTAAGTTATGGTATGTTCTATGCTAGAGCAATTTATTTCAATTTCTTTTCACATTAGTAACCACATCAGCATAAAGTAAACTGCAGATAGAACATAAATATAAATCGTAGAAGACAAGCCAAGACAAAAGGACACAAGATGTGGCGCTAGCCAGGGACAAACCCCAATGTGGGGAAACCCTTGATCAATTCTTCTTTTATGATCTTCAAAGTTTAGCAGAGAAAGTGAGAGAGATAGTACATTTACAATAGAAGTCAATCACTTTGACTTTTGATATTGGCATGAGATCAGTTGAAGACATATTGCTTCAAATGATTCTCTAAGGTGACTCGTTCACCTATCATAGTGCTGCATCTCGTCTATTTGCTGCACATTACCGTGTGACACCTTGTTGTACTGTCACATGTGTTGAACCTTGATGACTGAGCTGCTCTCATCTTCATGTTGCTCATCATGCTGCATCTTCCATGATCTTATTCATCATCAAGTTGTCCATGCTCATGATCTCATTCATCATTATGCTGCCCATGCTCATATCATCATGCATAATTATGTTGCCCATGAGCATATCATCATGCTGCTTAGTATGTTGCCCATGATCTCATACATCATGTTGCGTTCCTTCGGAGACAGATGCTGCGGTTGTTTCGGCAATTCTCGGTAGTTCCAGCTTTTCCGGCAGTTTCGACAGTTCCGACAATTCCGGCATTTCCGGCTTTTCCGGCTTTTCCGGTATTTCCGACGTTTTCGGCTTTTCCGACATTTTCGGCTTTTTCGGCAGTTTCGGCTTTTCCGGCAATTTCGGCTTTTCCGACAGCTTTTCTGGCTTTTCCAACTTTTCGGCTTGCAATTCTGGCTTTTCCGGCAGTTCCGACTTTTCCGGAAATTCTGGCTTTTCTGACTTTTCCAGCAGTTCCGGCCTTTTCCAGCTTTTCTGGCTATCTTAGCTTTTCTGGCAATTCTGGCTTTTCTGGCTTTTCCAGCTTTTTCGACTTTTCCTTAGGATCTCTCCTCCTACTAAAACCCAAAGACAAGTAGAGAGAGGAAGAGATCCAAGTGTGTGTAGAAATGACTTGAAGTCCTCTTCTATTTATGCTAAAACATAAAGGTTGAATAGAAATGACTGTTGGGCTTCTGAGCCTACATAAGTTGTTGGTCGATTTAACAATTTGTCCATAACATAAATAAATTCATAACTTCATAAATACTTATCGGAATCGGATGATCTTTAGATCAATCCTACACCTCTCAATGAGAGGGATCCAATAAAAATATCAGCTGCCATAAATAAGATGACCCACATGGAGTTTGGCCATAGTTTCCAATTTTAACACTCCCTCTCAACTAGGGAGAACTCCATCCACTGATCCATATGTCCAACTGTACTATCTCTGCTATCAGTGCCCTACACTGCTCAGCTCAGCTCTGCTTATCTCTGTTGGCTCTGCTCAGCTCTGCTCTGCTCTGCTGGCTCTGCTCTGCTCTGCTGGCTCTGCTCAGCTCTGCTGGCTCTGCTCAGCTCTGCTGGCTCTGTTATGCTCTACTTAGCTCTGCTCAGGTCTGCTGGCCCTGCGTTGCTTAACTTAGCTCTTCTTAACCATGAAGAAGAAGAATTGATCGAGAATGTGTCATACCATTCTCCACTGACCCGAAGTCAGTCTCAGAGTGTGTACCACTGGTCCCAGACCAGTCCTCAATCGACCCGAAGTCAGTGTCATAGTAGGTACAACTCCTACCACTGGTCCTAGACCAATACTCTACTGACTCGAAGTCAGTCTTAGAGTATGTACCACTGGTCCCAGACCAGTCCTCAATCGACCCGAAGTCAGTGTCATAGTAGGTACAACTCCTACAACTGGTCCCAGACTAGTACTCTACTGACTCGAAGTCAGTCTCAGGGTAGGTACCACTGGTCCCAGACCAGTCCTCAACCGACCCGAAGTCAGTGTCATAGTGGGTACAACTCCTACCACTGGTCCCAGACCAGTATCATTGATCCCAGATCAATGAAGGTCATCCTAGCATAGGGAGTACAGTAGATACAGTGATGCGTCCATCAGTACTACTATGGTCCCTATCCTCATTTCCTTGCTCATTGATCAGATGAGAGGTACTTCCCATGAGTCCCAGACTGCATGGGTAGGATGCCTCGACAGGAGAACTTAATCAATCTTGTCCTCACAGGAGAACTAATCATCCTGCTACACAATCGCCATGGAGAACACATCATCTAGGCCTCACAGGAGAACTAATCATCCTGCTACACAATCATCATGGAGAACACATCATCCATACCTCACAGGAGAACTAATCATACTTCTACACAATCGTCATGGAGAACACATCATCCAGACCTCACAGGAGAATTAATCATCCTACTACACAGTCATCATGGAGAACACATCATCTAGACCTCACAGGAGAATTAGTTATCCTGCTACACAATCGTCATGGAGAACACATCATCCAGACCTCACAGGAGAATTAATCATCCTACTACATAGGAGAGCGAATCATCCTGTCCCACAAGAGAGCGAATCATCTTGTCCCACAAGAGATTGAATCATCTTGCTCACAGGAGAGCGAATCATCATGTCCACAGGAGAGCAAATCATCCTGTCCCACAAGAGAGCGAATCATCTTGTCCACAGGAGAGCGAATCATCCTATCCATAGGAGAGTGAATCATCCTGTCCAAGTGCGCACCACCAGGGGAGGGTGAGTCACCCTGTGGTCGTATGTTGCTCCAGTAAGAACCACAAGCCCCCAGAGCTCCCAGAGCTCAATGTATACAACATGCAAGACCCTTGTACAAGGGTCTCTTGACGACTCCAAGTCGTTCGGGAAAATCACAGATTTGATCTTTCCCCCGGGGCTTAGACAAAGTGTAGCAACCTGTACATCATCTCATAGCGATGGAGCTTCCTTGCTCATAGACTTACCATATCCCAGATAAGGTAGTATCTAATGTCTATCTTCTGGAGCAATCGTCAAATACGAGATTCCTCAATAATCGGATCCCACCTCTGGTTGTCACAGAGAATCACAGTGGTACAAACACCTCACTTGAAGAGCTTCCCCAACCAGGCAGCTTCATACGAGATCATACTCATAGATATGTATCTGGTCTCAGCGGTGGTTATAACAACCGACTTCTACTTCCTGCTCATCCATGATATCAAAGCAGAATCCAAAGAGAAACAACACTAAGAAGTGCTCTAATGATCCTCCACACTGCCTGCCCAATCAACATTCGAATAATCATGCAGTTTCATATTTCTGGCAGTGTATCTCAATCCATGTGAGATTGTGCCCCGAAGACATCTCAAAAGATTCTTGGCACCAATCCAGTGAGGTTCAATCAAATATGAGCTCACCATGCTAACTGAAAAACATATGTTCGGACGGAAGTTCACCAAGAACATCAACGTGAATGAGTTTATGAGATTTAGAGGCATTTCCCAATTCTGGTCTGACATCACTACAATATAACTTCTTAAAGTTAAGATCCTCGAGGTAGTCACAGGCTTGCAGTTCACCATTCTACATCTGGAATCCAACTCCCTCTTACTTCTGCAAATGAGAGGGTCTGCACCTGTTAGAAGTAGGCCATCCTCATAAGGTGCTGGTATGAGAGGTCTATCATCCACAACCTTCGGATGGTTTGGATCTGTTTCACTCCTAGTGAATATTAGCTTTATCAGACAGCTATCGATCCTCTCATACTATGCCCGGGGTGTTTTGCTTCAAGCCATAGAGGACTTTCTTCCACTTGCATATGCGAGATTCCTAATTATAAATCTCAGACCCCTTCAGTTGTTCCAAACCTTTGGACCTGCTACATGAGGGGAATGGTCCCCTTGTAAGATTTTCCTTCGGTACATCTCATACATGTACTTTCATGCTCCTTTTGAATTTAGGCATCCCTGTCACCATCTGACTCACAGACCTTCAGTGCTACGTGACAATGGACATGGTCCCTAGTGGACTTCCTACAATTTGATACAACCCTAAACTCAAAAACATCTTTGAAAATTCTATTTCCAAACACGTACCTTTCCATCGATGAGTGCCACCCTGAAACCTTTGACTTCCATTTCCGAGATGGACACCAGGTTCTTCTTGCGATCAGGTACATAAAAGTGATTCGGGGTTCCTTGCTTTCTTTGAAGATTCGACCATTTCCTTGATGACCTGCATTACCTTCGGACACTCCTTCGCATAATGGCCGAACTTATTGCAACCAAGGCATCCGCCTTTCCTTCCACCCTTAGATTCAAACTTCCCAATGAAGTGATCTTTAGATGGGCCATCAGAAACTTCCACTACACCATTCTCATAATATGTTTTGCTTCGACTTCACCCTATATGAACTTAGAAGAGAGATGTGGAACCCATTGATCCTTTTGTCTTGTCCCTATTGTCTTTGGTGATTGCTCTTTCACTCTTGCTTGGGCATTGTCTTCACCTCAGCTCCGATACCATGTTAAGTTATGGTATGTTCTATGCTAGAGAAATTTATTTCAATTTCTTTTCCACATTAGCAATCACATCAACATAAAGTAAACTGCAGATAGAACATAAATATAAATCGCAGTAGGCAAGCCAAGACAAGAGGACACAAGATGTGGTGCTAGCCAGGGACAAACCCCAATGTGGGGAAACCCTTGATCATTTCTTCTTTTATGTTCTTCAAAGTTCAATAGAGAAAGTGAGAGAGATAGTACATTTAGAATAGAAGTCAATCACTTTGACTTTTGATATCGGCATGAGATCAGTTGAAGACATATTGCTTCAACTGATTCTATAAGGTGACTCGTTCACCTATCATAGTGCTGCATCTCGTCTATTTGTTGCACATTACCATGTGACACCTTGTACTGTCACATATGTTGAACCTTGATGACTGAGCTGCTCTCATCTTCATGCTGCATCTTCCATGGTCTTATTCATCATCAAGCTGCCCATGCTCATGATCTCATTCATCATTATGCTGCCCATGCTCATATCATCATGCATCATTATGATGCCCATGATCATATCATCATGCTGCTTATTATGTTGCCCATGATCTCATACATCATGCTGCCTTCCTTCAAAGGCAGATGCTCCGGCTATTTTGGCAGTTCCCGGCAGTTCCGACAGTTCCGACATTTCGGCTTTTCTGGCTTTTCCGACTTTTCCGGCTTTTCTGGCTTTTCCAGTATTTCTGGCTTTTCCGTCGTCTCCGGCTTTTCCAACAGTTCCAGCTTTTCCGGATTTTCCAGATTTTCTGGCTTTTCCGGTATTTCCGGCTTTTCCAGCATTTCCGGCAGTTCCGGCTTTTCTAGCAGTTCCGGCTTTTCCGGCAGTTCCGAATTTTCCGGCAGTTCTGGCTTTTCCGGCTTTTTCTGCAGTTCCAGCTTTTCCAAATTTTCCGGCTATCCTGGCTTTTTCGGCAATTCCGGATTTTCCATCTTTTTCGGCTTTTCCGACAGTTCTGACTTTTCCAGCTTTTCCTTAGGATCTCTCCTCATACTAAAACCCAAAGACATTGAGTAGAGAGAGGAAGAGATACAAGTGTGTGTCGAAATGACTTGAAGTCCTCTTCTATTTATACTAAAACGTAAAGGTTGAATAGACATGATTGTTGGGCTTCTGAGCCTACATAAGTTGCTAGCTGACTTAACAATTTGTCCATAACATAAATAAATTCATAACTTCATAAATACTTATCGGAATCGGATGATCTTTAGATCAATCCTACACCTCTCAATGAGAGGGATCCAATAAAAATATCAGCTTCCATAAATAATATGACCCACATGGAGTTTGGCCCTAGTTGCCAATTTTAACACTCAACCTATCCAGTGTTTTCTCAACCCAGCTAGTTCCTAATGGTTTATCAACCCCAAGGATAACCACTACTCAAGTGATTATCAATAAGTATTTCTTGGGGGTTTTTCAACTCAATTATCACTAGAGTGTCACCATCTCATTGAAATCTCTATGACAAGAAACACACTGGCACACATCGACCTCAATAAGCATCACATGGCACAAACACAACCTCAACACACACACAACCATTCGTTCCCCAACATAAAACATAGGTTAATGGTTAATTGAGTTTTCCAGGTAGAATAGCCCAACTGCCAAACTCCTCTCTACGTTATCCTCCTACACCTGCATGCCTTCTCCTTCGAGTCATCTCCTTATGTTTTTCCTGCACACCTATTCCCAACATGTCATCCTATGTCGTTTTGACCATAGCACCCCTACCATGGCAGTGGGACGACTCATCCTTTTTCCTCATCGCCCATACGTTGTCTTAATTAGTTGTACTTGCTCTTTTGTCAACAACAACCCATACACTAGCTTTAAGGCTTGTCCTATTGCTCTATTACTTAAATCAAGAATGTTGGTGGCTAATTTAAATGCAAGCTTGACAACTTTTCCATTCCCCCAAGCAAGCTTCCCACAACTTCTCTTCCACAAGAAGCCCATTCTCCCAATTAAATGTTCACACATTAGTGTCATTTCACCAAAATGGAAAACATGTGATGAAATAAATGTGAGGCATGGGTTCACAAACAATTCCCCCTCCACAGACAATTAATCCTTGCCCACTCTTAGTCCAATCATCATTCACAATTTTATATTAATTTACATCAATTTACATATTAATGCACATAGCAATATTTACAAGAGGGTAACAATGAGACTGTTGCAAATGGTAATGATGTATGATTAGGGTTACACAGTTTCTCTAGACCTAAATTTCAAGGTAATTGTGAAGATGAGCTTATGAAAAGTCCTTTTTCTTTCACCAAGCATTTAACATTACCATCGTCTTCTCTTCGTCAAAAGCTTTCCAACAATACAAATCTGAGACCTAAACACAAGTTATGTCCATTTGAAGATCTTTCCATCAAGGTCATATCAACATTCATACCACCATGTGCCCTTACCTCATTGGTCCACATGTCAAAACCTGGTTTGTTGGCATGCATATCGACTATCGACCTCCAGGCGATTCTTTTACCATTTAAATGTGCATGTCCAACATCTTCACAACCCAGTATTGGGTCATTAACTAACAGGATCCATCCTCTCTGTCACTTCCATCACTTGGCAAGAATTTTGTTTCTTCACTTACCTCCCCTAGGCCCCTAGGCCCCTAGGCCACACAGCCTAATTCTCCCTTTATTCATCCTAATCTGATTGCAACTATCAATTGTCAGACCCTGACACTCCTGTCACCTGACAAACTTGTCAGGTTTTGTTTGTAATAAGAGGCATGCCTAATATGAAGTCCCAAACCTCGTGGTAACCTGATGCTTGACACATTGATAAGTTGATATCCCAATCTCCACGTCGGGTACCATATGGCCACCACCTTGACAATGTTGCACACTTTGATGATGTCACCTTATCACATCATCTAGACACATCAATGTCATATCAACACCATGTTAATGCAACGTTTGCACCATGTCAGTGCCACATCAATGCCATGTGGATAATACACTAGCTCCATATCGACACCATGTCATATCCACATTAGTGCCATGTGGATGAAAAATCATCTCCATGTTGATGCCACATTAGTTCCATGTTAGTGCCATGTCAAGGTCCTTATTAGGCTTTAGTGATATGAAAGAAATGCTTGTTATCTGTGTTCTAAACACTCGATGCCCAGTGTCATCAAATGACAACTTCAAAAAAAAAATCTATATGTCAAATAGTATAGGTTTTGTTGGTATTAAAGTTTCCACCTGATGGACTCCATTGCAATCCTTGGTCACCAAAGGCTGAAAGGCTAACCTTTGACCTCTTGAAAACTCTATTCTCATCATTTAATGAATATGAACTTCTGCTAGTTAATGACTTGTCAACTTTCGGCCTACATCAAGAGTTCATGCTTGTAGAATACTTCATGTTCTCATGGTACACTAAAAGCTAAATTATTGACTCCTGATCGATTATCACGTAACAGGCCCAACCACTCATTTCTTTTAATTAACATGATTTCTTTTTTTTTTTTGTATTAGGACTAACCCTAATATGAAGGTCGAAACTTCTCAATAGCCCAATATCATGATCCTTATAGGCTAGCTCTTGGTCACAAACCCTTTTATCATCCATATAACTAGGGGTTGAGGCTAGCACATATGAACCCCAAAATTCCATAAACTATTGCACTAAGGAATTTTATCCCCAAATTCCTCTGGGGCCCAAACCCAGGGAATTAATCCCAAAATTTATCTTTAGAAAGGTGTGTTGATAGAGGGGAACCTTAGATTGTCATGAAAATTGGAAAGGACTTTGATAGGGAATTAAAGTTTCCTATAAGACTCCTGAACTATAGAGATCCTCTCAACCATGAAGGCACCCAAACACTTCATTCTCACTACTAGTAACCAATCTACTTTTGCACGAAGCAAAAGAGGCCATTCTGCATGTTTTGGCTCTTCTAATTCCTTATTACTTCTTTTACCAACCAAAGAAGCGTTATCATGTCTCATTTGTCCAAACATGAATGCATTATTGTTTCCAATTCCTTTATTTGGTCTAGCAAGGCCAACATAGTCACTAAGAACCTCACTAGTCTATATCAAACCTTTGAACATACTATCCAACCAACTTTAGAGTTCTTTAGTGAAATTTGTAACACTTCTCATCAAATTTTTTGTGAAGACACTTATCATCTAAATCTTCACCTTACTGTTAAGACGATTTCCCTTGATTCAAAGTCGAAAACACTAACAAGGCCTTTTTGTAATAGCCCTCGGTTAAAGTTTCATGTAATAAAGGGTAATAAAGGCAAAATGAAGCCAAGGTCATGGGACACTTATTCCAAGTTGAATGTTTGGAAAAATCTATAATGGGCATCACTTTGGTTTATTTATGATTATGGAAATTAGCAAAGGCATTGGAAAAAGGCAAAGAGGCAATTATTGGCATTTAATTATGAAAATAAAGGAAAATAGGAGAAAAGGAAGGTGAAGAGACACAAATTTTCATGTAAGGGAAATTAGAGGGAAAATGAATGAAAATGGAAAAAAGGGAGACATCAATGATAAAAAGGCATCAAAGAATCAGTTCACAACTATTAGTCATTACAACTTTTGTCAGTTCAGATTGGTTCTCTCCTTTCATCCTCTCTCTCATACACTCTTGCACACTTAGAGTATTCTTGGAGCATTTTGGCATTCACTTGGATTTGGAGAAAGGAAAGAAAGGAGAAGGTTGGATCAATAACTTTAATAGGAATACCTTGTAGGTAACATGTTGTATGTGTAATTTCCTAGTTGAGGTGTGAATGCATGGTACATGCATTTGTATATTTGGTTCATTTGTTGTCATTGGCATGGGTTTTTCTTGGTTTGATAGTGGTTTTAACGTTGCCTTGTCATTTCCTAGATAGCCATGGTGTGATGGGATTCATTCTCTGTTGAGCTTTGGATTGTCAAAAGGTTTTGGAACCGGGTGAGGTGGTCTCAGGAAAATTCCCAAGGGTTGGGGGTAGAGATGGTTTTCTCCGGGAAGCCCTCAACAGGTGGGTGGAGACAGGAAAATTCCTCAAGGTATGGTGAAGAAATTTTGAGGCATCCAAGCTCAGTTTGTTTTTGTGATCTCAAGATCGGTTTATGTGAGATCACGATAGCTTAAGGTTGGAGGTGGTTTAACCTCTGGAGTCCCTGGTTGATTATGTCTTAGTTTATCCCATGAGATCCCACATTCATGCTTGGAATATGGCACAAGGGTGATTGGCTAAAAGAAAGATTTGGTTCAACCCAATCTATGGTCGGGTGGTACGTGGAAGTACCTAACTTGGTTGGCTTTTACATAAGTTAATAAGAGTTATTTCCTATTATGTTCCATGAGCACTTGTACTTGTTATTATGTTGATTTGATGGTTGATTTTTCATGGTTAATATTCTGGTCATATGATGGTTATAAGCATGGCTCTATGATGTGCTCTAGCTATGGTTGTTGTTCATGAATTTTTAAGTATTTGAATGGTTGATGAATGCATGGGATAACAAGTGTTGTTGCAGCTACTTGAGAGTGCATTAGGCCTTCTTGGTGATTCTCAGATGAAGTTCAAAGATTTAAGATCATATATGCATTCATGACCTATAACTTATATGTTTACCATATGTTTGACAAAATGTCTAATGTGTACTAGGTAGTCTAGGTCAAGTTCTTGCTTCAAGTTTGAATGTTTGGCATTGTTATCACCTTAATTATGATTATGGAAAGTTATAGGTAGTTTTGGGAAATGGTAAAGAGGTTAGCCTACAAAATTGGCTTAGATCTCGGAACCGTTGGCACTGAACTAGGAAATTTAGGTCATAACCACATGGAAGCAGACTTAGGAGTGTGGTTATAGCCTCATAATTGCATGCATGTTGTGTTGCGGGTGCGATTGGGGTGTTAGGCTCATGGAAAATCAGTTACATGTCAAGATCTGATCATTAGAGATTGTGAACAGACTTCGGGGGATCTAGTGCTCTTGAGAGGTATCAATAAGTTTTTGGATTGTGTGCCTCACTTCCATAACTAAAACTTGGAGGCCGGGTCATGTCATATTATCACTCAACTCACATTTACCTCGAAGAGATTGTGAAAGCGAGTAAATATTGGGAGGGGTGGTTACAAATTGGTATCAAAACTTTCAGGTTCAAACACATGGATTGGATGGGCTGGATGTGATTGTTATGCATGCATTGCAGTGGCTATGGTTGTCATGTATATAGTCGATTTTACAGTTTGAGTTATCATGCATGATGTCGATAGGTTGATATGTTGGTTTCATTATATATATACGTGTATATTGTGCTAATCTAGACTGTTTTGTGCAGACAAGATAGCCTCCCCTGAACTCCATTAAGGTATGTTTCATCATGTTTCTATTTGGTTTATCTAACATGGTATGTTTGCAAGAAGAAGAAGATCATGGATGACAAGAAAAATGGTGGATTATAGTTCACGTAACTCTCCTTATAGATCAATTGAACAACAAGTAGATGGGTACTCTCCTAATATAGTAGATACACTAAGAAGTCTAAAGGCAGAAATCAGAAGTTGCAAGGCAGATAATGACATGGATAATTGAGTCACAAGAAAGACTTGCTAGAGCTCAGGAAAAGAAAGCAGAGGTTAATGCAATGATCCTTCAGAGATTATCATATTTTCAGAGATAGGTACAGCCACAAATCAATCATGGACAGGAGGAAAGGATTAATGGGGCATATGGTAGCATGTCTCGATCAGGATACAGGTTGGACAAGGATGACAAAATCATAGGTGGCAGATGGTTGGATACACCTGACAGGAGAGGTAGTGCTTATGAGTTCCATTCTTGTTCTAGTTCAGAGAGACATCATTTTCATCACCACTCCCATCCTTATAGGTGGAGTGAGAAGTAGTACTTGTTGGATGAGTTCAAGAAAGCTAAGCCTCCTACATTTGACGGGGAGAGGAAGAAACTAAAAGATGCAGAAGCATGGCTGCTTGGAATGAATAAGTTCTTCGAATTGCATGATTATACAGAGAATATAAAAGCCAGGATAACTATTTCAGTCTCAAGGTAAAAGAAGATATTCGGTGGGAAGACATGAAGCAATTTAGAGGCATCAAGGCAGAAGAATTGACTTGGAATGAGTTTAAAAGAATCTTCATAAATAAGCACTTGTCTGAGAGATATTATGATGGAAAGGCTAAGGATTTCTATGAGTTGAAGATGGGTTCTATGACAAATGAAGAGTACACGACTAAATTTCTGGAGTTGTTGAGGTATGTGCCTTACCTCAAGGATGAGAAGACAAAGGTTCAAAGGTTTATCAATGGATTTCTTTTAGCATTCAAGGATCAAATTGAGTATGATGAGCCTCGGTCATTGGAGAAAGTCATCAGAAATTGAAGCATTGTTATGAGTAGTCGAAGCGTAAGTCTAAGCCTAAGCATGATTGGAAAGGGAATGAGAAGGCTAAAGGAAAATGGCCTCAGAAGCGAGGAAGACCTCAAGATGCAGGTGAGAAAGAAAATGTGGCTCCTTACAAGAATTTCAGTGCAGTTGAGAAGGGACATGGATCTCAACCTAGAGAGAAACAGAATAAAGGTAGTGGCAGAGAACTATTGCAGTGTTGGATTTGTGGAAAATATCATCGTAAGAAGGATTGTCCATTGTACCATGGTGGAAGGCCTCATATCTATAGTTCTCAAGAGGCGCAAACTGTTGGGGATGTTGGTCATAACATTCCTTGGATCTATGCAACACTTGATAACATGCAGGTAGGTTATTAGGCATCCATTATTGAGATGGAAGGTAAGATTTGTAATCGAGTTGTTTCCATTTTGATTGATCCTAGATCTAATTATGGTTATGCTAGTCATGACCTGGTGGATAAGTGTGGCTTTAGTAAATAAGTTCATGCAAAGTCTTGATTGGTGTTGTTGGCTACAAGACCAAGAAAAGAGTTCATCATTGGGTGAGAGATTGTACATTTGAGCTGAATGGTATGCCTACATCAACACGTCTAAATGTGCTTCCTTTAGATTCCTATGATATGCTTTTGGGCATGGATTAGTTGTTTACTCACAGGTACAAGGTAGACTGCTATGAGAAGGCCATTTAGGGCCTAGATGATGATGGAGAAAAGAGAATCTTACAGGGAAAGAAGAAGCCTACATCAGTGATAATGGTTACAACTATGCAAGCTAAGCACAATATAAGGAACGGGTGTGTATTATTTTCAATGCATATTTCCAATAGAAAAGGGAAGGATGTGGATGATTAGGAAGTCTTGAAGAGGTACCATGTTTTGTAGCAGTTTCAAGATGTGTTTCCTGCAGAGATTTCAAAGTTACTGCCTCATAGGAAAGTGGATTTTTCTATTGAGTTGATGTCAGGAGCAACACCAACATCAAAGGCATCTTACAGGATGAGCATTCCAGAGTTGGTAGAATTGAAGTTGAGGCTTAGGGAAATGCTTGAAAAGGGATACATAAGGCCAATTTTTTCACCTTGGGGTGCACCAGTGTCGTTTGTAAAGAAAAAGGATGGTACTCTTAGATTATGCATTGATTATAGGCAGTTGAACAAGGTGACCATCAAGAACAGGTATCCATTGCCGCATATTGATGATGTGTTTGATCAACTAAAGGGAGAAACAATATTATCGAATATTGATTTGAGATCAAGATATCATAAGGTGCAAATAAAAGAATAAGATATCTATAAGACTACATTTCGTACCACGTATGGGCATTATGAGTGTGTGGTGGTTCCTTTTGGTCTTACTAATGCTCCATCTACTTTCATGTGTTTGATGAAAAGTGTGTTGGGTCCTTATCTAGACAATTTTGTGACAGTGTTCATTGATGATATATTGATATATTCTAAGAACGAGGAAGAGCATTCAAAGCACCTGGTAGCAGTATTGAGATTATTGAGAGAGCATCAATTGTATGCTAAGATCAGCAAGTGCAATTTCTTTCAAACTGAAGTTCATTACTTGGGAAATGTTGTTTCCAAGGAAGGTATAATAGTGGATCCATAAAAGATTAAGGTTATCATGGAGTGACAAACTCCTAGGAACGTGGATGAAGTCATATCATTCATGGGACTAGCAAGTTATGACAGGAGGTACATCAGGAACTTCTCATAGATTTCCTATCCTACTACATCTTTTCATAGGAAAGGAAAGAAGTTTGAATGGATTGAGAAGTGTGCAACTAGTTTTGAGCAGTTGAAGCATTTGCTTACAAATGCTTCAGTCGTAAAGATTGCAGATCTAGATAAGGAGTTTGTGGTATGAACAAATGCTTACAAGAGAGGACTTGATGGAATCATGGTGTAGGAAGGACAGGTGGTATGCTATGAGTCAAGGAATTTGAATGAGCATGAGTAGAGCTACGTGACTCACGATCTTGAGTTGGAAGTTATCATTCATGCCTTGAAAATGTGGAGGCATTATCTTCTTGGTAGGAGGTTTATTCTGACGAGTGATCATAGTGGAGTGAGGTTCTTGTTTGACTAACCTAATCTGAATGGTAGACAAGCTAGATGGTTGGCTACCCTCAGTGAGTTTGACTTCAAGATCAAATACATCAAGGGAAAGGAGAACATGGTTGAAAATGCTCTTAGTAAGAGAGTGTAGATGAATCATATTTCAGTTTTGACCTCTTACATATTTGTAGAAGCAGATCTTGCAGACAAGACAACATGATGACAAGTATCAAAAACTGAAGCATAGGTTGAAACAACAGGGTGAAGGTGATAGGAATGAGGAGTATCATCTCATGGCAGATGGTTTTATTAGATTTAGGAATAGGATTTATGTGCTAGATAACAGTGAGCTCAAAAATCTTATATTGAGGGAGTTTCATGTCAATTCGTATTCAGGTCACCTATGATATCAGAAGACTTTGACAATAGTTAAGAAGTTATATCATTCGCTGAATTTGAAGAAAGAGGTTGTTGAGTTTGTTGCAATATGTTTGGACTTTCAACAGGTGAAAGAAAAGTGTAAGCATCCATCTAGTTTATTGTAGCTTATTCTAATTCCAGAGTGGAAATGGGAGGTCATTTCCATGAACTTTATTATAGGTTTACCGAGGACATCGAAGCAACATGATTCCATTATGGTTGTGGTTGAGAAGTTAAGTAAGGTAGCTCACTTGATTGCAGTTAAGTATACTAACTCAGCTAGTGAGGTAGCTTAGATCTTCATTGGGGAGGTAGTGAGGTTGCATGGTATTCCCAAGAAGATCATATTAGACAAAGATGCCAAGTTCACTTCCAGATTTTGGAAGGAGTTGTTTGCAGGTTTGGGGACAAAGTTAGCTTTCAGTACAACTTATCATTCGTAGACAGATGGACATAAAGAGATGGTTAACAAGATTCTTGAGTACATGTTGAGGATGTTAGTCATGCATCAATAGAGGAATTGGGAGGAGTATCTTCCACTGGTAGAGCTTTCTTATAATAACAAGTATCAGGAATCCTTGAGGATGAATCCATTTGAGGTTCTTTATGGGTGGATTCGTAATACTCCTATCAGTTGGAGTGATCCAGTGAATAGGGTGTTGATTGGACCATATATGTTGGTTGAGATGGAGCAAGAGATGCACGTTATTAAAAGG
Organism: Pinus tabuliformis; assembly: GCA_031772625.1. Classification (NCBI taxonomy): domain Eukaryota; kingdom Viridiplantae; phylum Streptophyta; class Pinopsida; order Pinales; family Pinaceae; genus Pinus; species Pinus tabuliformis. Next base: position 487,609,611 of record CM062813.1, read on the forward strand.
AATTTGAAGGCAACACAAGACATGCATAAGAGTTATGCAAATCAACATAGGGAATTCAAGAAGTTTCAGGTTGGGGAACATGTGTACTTATGCATCAAGCCCAAGAGGAGCTCCTTGAGGATTGGGCCATGTGCCAAGTTGGAACCTCAGTATTGTGGGCCTTTTGAGATCCTTGAGAGGATTGGACCAGTGTCCTACTGACTTGCACTACAACCAACAATGAAAGTCCATGATGTTTTCCATGTTCCATTACTTAAGAGATATGTGTAGGATGTTGATCATGTGATTGATTGGTTTGTATCATAGGTGGATCCAGACAGAGAATTCCAACCAGAACCTCAATGCATATTGTAGCGAAAACAACTCATGCTCCGGAACCGAGCAATAGAGTAAGTTAAAGTGCAGTGGAAGCACTTTGGGCCCGATGAAGAGACATGGAAGATGGATGATTAGATGTGGCCTTTGTATCCTTCATTATTTGTTGGTTCAAGAAAATGAGTTTTTGGTATATGCATATATGTATGGTTGTAAATACCGCAATGAGTTGTGTTATAAAGCTCCAATAAGCAGTATGTTTGTTTTGTTTTTCAACAAGATGTCATTGTAAATAGTGCATCAAGCTATGTTATAAAGCTCCATAGGCAATATGTTTTGTTCTCAACGGTTTGTTGGTCATAGGTGTCATAGAACACTGAGGACGGTGTTCCCTTGAGGTGGAGGGGTTTATAACAACCCTGGGTTAAAGTTTCATGTAATAAAAGATAATAAAAGCAAAATATGACCAAGGTTATGGGGCATATATTCCAAGCTGAATATTGGGAAAACAATATATTGGGCATCACATTTGGTTTATTTGTGGCTATGGAAATTAGCAAAGGCATTGGCAAAAGGAAAAGAGGTAATAATTGACGTTTAATTATGAAAATAAAAGAAAATAGGAGAAAAGTAAGGTGAAGAGACACAAATCTGCATGCAAGGGAAATTAGAGGAAAAATGAAGGAAAATGGAAAAAAAGGGAGACATCAATGATAAAAAGGCATTAAAGAATCAATTCACAACTTTTGGTTATTGCAACTTTTGTGAGTGCAGTTTGGTTCTCTCCTTTCATTCTCTCTCTCATACACTCTTGCACACTTACATTATTCTTGGAGCGTTTTGTCATTCATTTGGATTCAGAGAAATGAAAGCAAAGGAATGTGAAGGAAAGCAAGGAAAAATTTAGGTCAATAGCTTCAACATGAAGATCTTGCAAGTAACAAGTTGCATGTGTGATTTCCTAGCTGAAGTGTGAATGCATTGTACAAGCATTTGTATATTTGGTTCATCCGTTGTCATTGGTATGAGTTTTTCTTGGTTTGACAGTGGTTTCAACCCTACCTTGCCATTTCCTAGATATCCATGGCGTGATGGGATCCATTCTCGGTTGAGCTTTGGATTTTCGGAGGGTTTTGGAACCGGGTGGGGTGGTCTTAAGAAAATTCACAAGGATTTGGGGTGGAGTGTTGGAAATACTGAGAGGGGGATGAATCAGTATTCCTTTCAATTAGTATTATTATTAATCTTTCAAAGCATTGGTTAATCTTCAATTATTATTAGTGTTTGTACAATGATAGAAGTAAAAAAAAGGAACACAAATGCACACAGTTTTTAAGGTGGAAACCCCCTCCGGGACAAAAACCACCTGAATGCTTTTCTAATAATTCTTTAATCTTCAACTCCAATTGAAAAGAAAGCTCCAACTTCCTAGAATCTAGAAAATCATTCTTCTCTAGCTCCCACTAGATGGACGCTCCAACGCCCGAGATTCTTCAGTAGTCAACTGAACGGATGCCCCAACACCCAATGAGCTACAATTCACCCTAGCACCCTGAAGTTTTCACAATATTGAACCTGCTGGTGACTTCATGCACCAACCTAGCACCACCCTAGCACCCTGAAGTTTTCACAATATTGAACCTGCTGGTGACTTCATGCACCAACCTAGCACCACCCTAGCACCCTGAAGTTTTCACAATATTGAACCTGATGGTGACTTCATGCACCAACCTAGCACCACCCTACCACCCTATAGAAGAATAAAAGAAGAATGGACTCCCGTACCAGGGAAAATGGTCCACTTTACAATGATATAGAATGATGTAGAAGAAGAAAACACACTAGACCATAACCCCAACTATGACACAACCACCTAATGATGATCCTAGACCTCCCGACACTGCCTCTTCAACTCTTAGCAGATAGACACTTGTACAACTTTTACAATGATGATTTTACAATGACTCTGTACAATGATACTTTTACAATGACTGTATGCAATGCTGCCCACTTGAAGACTTCATGTGGTGAACTTCTTGCTATTGTTCTGCACCTTGATTGCTGCTCTTGTCATGCTACCCTTTCTCACTCTTCAGAACATTAGATTATGCATTGAGTCTTCTCTTGATGAATATATAATACCTGCAAAAAGTCTTCAAGGAAATACCCATGACATGATAATAACAAAACTTACCTCATCCTGCAGAGCATATGTCAGTGCTAAACAAAAACAACAAATTAGAATACAAAGAACCTAATGCAATTAAGAGATGAACATGCATATACAGAAGATACTTACCTGGATCTTACCTCTGCTGCATCATTTTGCTGCACCTTGCTCTTTTCTACCCTAGAAAGTCTGGTCCTTTGCACCCCTTGACAACACTTGATCTAGTTTTTTTTCTTGCCTTCTAGGAGCATGATATTAAATCTGATGTATTTCTGTGATTTTAGATCCCCAATATGTGATCTTCGGTCCTGTAGTATCCCTATGAGTCTTCTTTCCAATTCCACAGGTCTGACCTGATTTGGATTCTTCAAGGCAAAGTTATGCCCAATCTCTCACAATGACCTAATTATGGACTAGTTCAGTAGAGCGAACTTGTACGGCGTATCACGTGTCACTGTTTCCTCCTTCAGCTCTGAAATTGATACAAAGAAAACTACATTCCATTCGCTATCCACCACTTTTTTACAACATTCCAATCTGCTTCTTAGAGAGAGAGTTATGACAATTTTCCCAAGGTCACCTCTTTGAGATGAAATTCGAGAGCCTGCAAAAATCCTAACTTCCACAGATCATATATCCGAAAATATAGCGAACCAAGATCTGAAATTCTGTCATGACGTTCATCAGGATTTCGGCTCAAATGGTTTTTAATTTCAGCATCTAAGACTTCGCAGAAATAAAGTTATAGCGAAAATTCCACGATCACTACTTTTGGAGGATATATGAGATTTCTTTTTATAGAGTTGAGAGGGGCTTCTATAGAGAATGTTGGAGGGATTTTAGGAGCTTAAAAAAATATTAATTATTGACTATTCAATGACCAAAATCAATGATAAATGCCATGCCACAACCCCATGGGGTTTTAGCCCACTAATTGGGGTTACTAACTTCAATCTTGAATAACTTACAAACCGTTAGGAATTACGAGGAGAGCTATATACTGATAGAAATGCATTTTTCAGTAGAGTATTCCTATAATGGTTATGAGACTAGAAACCATGAATGATGATGCTCAATGTGCCATGGAAGTTCAGGGTCATCCTTGGTGCTGCTTGGATTGACATTAATGATAACCTCAAATCATCTTTAGATCAACATGGAGATGGTTTTATCTGTAGGTTTTAGCCCCATACAGAAATTACCTGCATACGAATTCTAGAAATAGAAAATAAACAATGGCGAGAGCATAACACATAAAACAAATATACATAGAGATTTTCCCTTAGATCCCAAAACCGGGACTACTAGATTAATTTTTCATTATGTTCCTTTCAATGTTACAATACATATATGTACATGTCAAAGCATCCATTAACCCTGGATTAGAACATAACCATAGTTCCCTTGACAGGATCTACAAAATACCATGGATCGAAAACCATCGCGCCCAAAACCATGTTCAAAATCCATGCACAAAACCATAGGCAGGTCTGCCCACCTAATATAGGGTCCAAAAAAAAAAAACTTCCTGGGGCACTGCCCCAAACCCCATAGAGGAGGACTACCACCCCCCTCAAACCCCCCGACAAGGGGGGCTGTCGCCCCCGCTGTGCCTAGCACAACGAAGGGGAAACTGACCACCCCCCAGCTTAACTACTGGGGCTAGTAGTGGATAGAATATAACACAACCCAAACATTCTCCCACTTGTTGTTTTCTTTCCACATGAAAGCTTAGTCATTGATCCAGCCCCTGCAATGCCCATTGTTTCTCTACACCAAGAGAAATTCTCAATGCCCACGGACTTTGTCAATGCATCTGCAATATTCTTCAAAGTGTCCACCTTTACCAGCAACACCTTTTTTTCTTTACCATATCCCTCACAAAGTGATATTGAACATTAATGTGCTTTGTCTTTGAATGATAAGCAAGGTTCTTTGCCAAGAAAATTGCACTTTGGTTGTCACAGTCTATCCTTATAGCTTGCTGTACTAACCCCATACTTGAACACAATCTCTGCAACCAAACTTCTTCCTTGCTTGCATGAGTGGCTACCATGTATTCCGCCTCTGTAGTTGACAGTGCCACTACAGATTGTCTCTTACTCATCCAACTGACTGCACCTCCAAATAGGTTAAACACATACCCACTTGTAGATATTCTCTTATCCCTATCTCTAGCCCAGTCTACATCAATAAAGCCACGGATGTCCAAAACTCTGTCTAATCCTGGTCTTCCTTGGTAGCACAAACCATAATCACTAGTGCCACACAAATACCTAAAAACCCGCTTCACTATTGTGCAATGCTCCTTCCCTAGTTTTGACCTAAACCTGCTCAATACTCCCACTGCATGTGCAATGTATGGTCTAGTACAAACCATTGTATACATTAGACTACCAACTTCACTTGCATATGGAACACATGACATTTCCTCTTCCTCTTCTTGTGCCTTGGGACACTGTTTAGTAGATAACTTTACACCTACAGGAATAGGAACCTTCACGGGTTTACTATCGTGCATATTAAACCTCTATAGTATTGTCTCGACATACTTCTTCTGGTTTAAACAGAGCTTTCTCTTTTCCCGATCTGATTTAATTTCCATGCCCAAAATATAGTTTGTAGCACCAAGATGTTTCATGTCGAATTTGGAGGACAATTTGATCTTCAAATCCTAGATAATTTATTTGTCATTTCCAACCAACAACATATCATCCACATATAAAACCAGATAAATAACAAGTCACCAATTAATTTAAAATACACACAATGATATGCTTTTCTTCTGGTGAAGCCAAGTCCCTGTATAAATGTATCAAATTTCTAATACCACATCTTTGGTGACTGTTTTAACCCATACAAAGACTTTTTTAACTTGCATACTAGTTCTTTCTTACCCTTCACCGCAAAGCCTTCAGGTTGCTTCATGTAGATCTCTTCTTCCAAATCCCTGTGAAGAAATGTTGTCTTCACATCCATTTGTTCTACCTCAAAATCAAAAGTAGCAACAACAGATAAAAGTAATCTAATAGAAGCTACCTTGGCAATAGGAGAAAAAATATCACCAAAATCAAGTCCCGACACCTAGGAATAACCTTTTGTTACCAACCGAGCTTTGTATTTCTCCACCTTTCCTTCTGTATTCATCTTCTTCTTGAACAACCATTTGCTACCAATGGGTTTCCTTCCAGTCGGAAACTCCACGAGATCCCAAGCCTCATTTTTGTGCAAAGATGACATTTCATCAACCATGGCCTCTTTCCAGAGTTTGCCATCCTCTGAATCTACTTCTTCCTTCACAGTTTTGGGTTCATCATCAGTAATAAATAAAGCAAAATTTGAATAGAAAGTAGATGGACTATACCTTTCTGGCTGCCTTCTTTCTCGAGCTGATCTTCTCACAACCAGAGTTTGTGGCTCTTCATATTCTGATTCCTCTTCTGCTGTAGAGTCTGATTCTTCCTCCTTTAGCTCAAACTCTATCTTCTCAGGTTCCTTTGGTAGGACTTCATGTTTAATAACATATTTCACCTCTCTAAACACCACATCTCAATTGTACACAACCTTCCTTGTTACTGGGTTCCAAAGCTTATAACCTTTTAAACCATCCTTATACCCAATAAAGATGCACTTTTCAGATTTACTATCCAACTTTGTTATTTTCTCCTTTGGAACATGTACATATGCATCACATCCAAATACCCTCAGATGTGAAAGAGAAGGTTTCTTACCAGTCCATACCTCTTGTGGAGTCTTATTCTCCAATGCTGATGAAGGTGATCTGTTGACCAGGTAGCATGCAGTCTCCATTGACTCTTCCCATAATTCCTATCCTAACCCGACACCACTGAGCATGCTTCTTGCCCTTTCCATCAACGTCTTGTTCTTTCTTTTTGCAACTCCATTTTGCTCAGGTGTGTATGGAGTAGTCTTCTGTCGTGCTATACCACACTTCGTACATAACTCTTCAAATTCCTTCTTGCAAAACTCTCCACTGTTATCTGTCCTCAGCACCTTTATCTTCTTCTCTATTTGGTTTTCCACCAGAGCCTTAAATTATTTAAACCTGTCAAAGACTTCAAATTTCTTCTTGAGGAAATTTATCCATATATTCCTTTAGAATTCATCTATAAATGATACATAGTACACAGACTTACTCAGTGATGGAACCAACACAGGTCCAAACACATCACTGTGCACAAGCCATAATATTTGTTGGGCCCTCTTACCACCAGAGAGGAAACTCACTCGATTCTACTTCCCATATACACAATTTTCACAGAAATCAAAATCCAGAGTTATTAGACATAACTTCTACCATACCTTTACCATGAAGTATTCGAAGGCCCTTCTCTCCAATATGTCCGAGCCTTTGATGCCATAACATGGTCTTTTCTCCAGAGTCCACTAGATTTTCTGCTCCACTTTCAGGAACCACAGAACTATTGCACCCATCAATAACAATGCTACCTTGCATCTTGTACAAAGTTCCAATCCGAACTCCCTACATCAATACCAGTGCTCCTCGAACCATCTTGCAAGTATCTTTCTCGAACACTGTTTTTACACCTGCATCATCCAACTTGCTTACAAAATCATATTTTTGGCTAATGCAAGAATATGCAGAACACCCAGAAGTGTTCTAATCCTTCCACCTTGCAACTTCAACTTGCATTTTCCACAACCAATGATTCTAGCCTTCCTGTCATCCCCTAAGAAGATATCACCACCATCATATTTCTCATACTCGCAGAACCACTCTCTATGGGGAGTGAAGTGAAAGGATGCACCTGAGTCAATCAACCATGCCTCATGATCTATATGTGTACTTGAAGAAGAAGCCAAGTACACATCCCCACCTTCATCTGAGGTGGTTTTCGCCTTTGCAGAAGGAGCATCATCATATCCCTTTCCTTTCTTAGGAGCTTTAGATTTACAGTCCCTTTTGTAGTGCCCTTCCTTTCCGCATTTCCAGCACACCTTTACAGGTTTTCCTAGAGATTTAGATCTCCCACTCGAGGACTTATTTTTGTTTCTTTTCTGGGACCATCCTCGTATAGATAAGGCATCACCATTCTAGCTCTCCATATTTTTCCATCTCATCTCCTCTGTTAGCAAGGATGAAACTATTTCATCAAACTGCAATGTAGTTACATTTCTACCTATTGCAACAACCAAACTATCCCACGAATCTGGTAGAGAACACAACAAACTGATGCACTCATCTTCATCTGAAACTTTAATATCAACAGATAATAACTGGCTTACCACAATATTAAATGCGTTAGATGCTTTGTCACCGAGTCTCCATCTTTCATCCTTAGGTTATACAATTTTTTTTTTGTAGGACCAGTTTAATCACCAGAGACTTAGATTGGTACAAAGTCCCTAACTTGTCCCACAAAGCCTTTGTCGTTGCTTCCCCTGATACATTCAACAATATTGAATTTGAGATACATAATAGTATTGTGCTTTTTGCCTTCTGATCCAACTTCTCCCATCCTTCATCGGACACTGCAGTTGGTTCAGTACCTGGATCTACCGCGATCCACTGATCTTTACCCACCAGCATATCCTCCATCTTGAGTTTCCACAACTAAAAACTCTGACCATTAAATTTCTCAATCTCTATCTTTCCACTACTCGCCATCTTCTTTCACCACAAGAATTGATCCCGCAGATCTCCCACTGAATAGGGTCTACTGTAGGCTTGCGCAAAACCCCTCAGCAGCAAAGGCATCCCCTTGAAGCCAAAACAACTCCGATACCAAATGTAGGTTTTAACCCCATACAAAAATTACCTACATACGGATTCTAAAAACATAAAATAAACAATGGCGAGAGAATAACACATAAAACAAATATACACAAAGATTTTCCCCTGGATCCCAAAACCGAGACTACCAGATTGATTTTTCATTATATTCCTTTCAATGTTACAATACATATATAAACATGCCGAAGAATCCATAAACCCCAATCCATTAACCCTGGATTAAAGCATAATCGTAGTTCCCTTGACCGGATCTACAAAAATGGATTGAAAACCATCGCACCCAAAACCATGTGTGAAATCCATGCACAAAACCATAGGTAGGTCCGTCCACCTAATATAGGGTACAATTTTTTTTTCCCAGGGTGCTGCCCCGGACCCCGTAGAAGGGGGCTACCGCTCCCCTAAAACCCCCCTGTGACCCTCCTGCTTTACCCGACACAATGAAGGGGGGTCTAGCCGCCCCCCTCTAACCCCCCGGCTTAACTTCTGGGGCTAGTCGTGGAAAGAATATAACACAACCCAACATTATCCCGGAAGCCCTTGACAGGTGGTTGGAGATAGGAAAATTCCTCAAGGTATGGCGAAGAAAGTATGAGGCATCCAAGCTCGGTTTGGTTTTGTGATCTCAGGATCGGTTTAGGTGAGATCACAGTAGCTTGATGGTGGAGTTGTTTTAACCTCTAGAGTCCCTGGTTGATTATGTCTTGTCTTATCCCATGAGATCCTACATTCATGGTTGGAATATGGCACAGGGGTGATTGACTGGAAGAAAGATTTGGTTCAGCCCAATTTATGGTTGGGTGGTACATGGAAGTCCCTGACTTGGTTGGATTTTGCGTAAGTTAATAAGAGTTATTTCTTATTGTGATCCATGACCAATTCTACTTGTTATTGTGTTGATTTGATGGATGATTTGTCATAGTTAATATTCTGGTTATATATTGGTTATAAGCATAGCTCTATGATGTGCTCCAAAAATGGCTCTTGTTCATGATTTGTTAAGTATTTGAATGGTTGATGAATGCATGGGCTAACAAGTGTTGTTGCAACTACTTGAGAGGGCATTAGACCTTCTTTGTGATTTTCAGATGAAGCTCATAGATTTAAGATCAGATATGCATTCATGACCTGTAACTTACATGTTTACCATATGTTTGACGAAATATATAGTGTGTACTAGGCAATCTAGTTCAAGTTCTTGCTTCAAGTTTGACTTATTGGCATTGTTATCACCTTAATTATTATTTTGGAAAGTTACAGGCAATTCTGGGCAATGGTCTGGAGGCTAGCCTGAAAAATTGGCTCAGATCTCGAAACCGTTGGCATTGAACTAGGAAATTTAGGTCATAATCACATCGAAGTAGGATTATGAGTGCGGTTATAGCCTCATAACTGCATGAATACTATGTTGTGGGTGCGGTTGGGGTGTTAAGATTGCGGAAAAATAGTTCTAGCTCAGGATCTGATCATAAGAGGTTGTGGACTAACTTATGGGTGATCTAGTGCTCCTGAGAGGTATCAATAAGTCTTTGGATTTTAGGCCCCACTTCCATAACTAGAACATGGAGGTTAGGTCATGTCATAATAGCACTCAACTCATATCTATCCCGAAGAGCTTGTGAAGGTAGATAAATGTTGGGAGGGGTGGTTACACTTTTAATCTCTATAATGCATATGGATTATTTGTCCTCCCTATGGCAGACAAAGCTTATTGATTAAACTCCCATAAATCTCCATACAACTAACTAACCATTCAAGGCCATCCAAAAGATTAAGAGGTTAAATTCCCTAGTTTTCTCATCCTTACTTCTTATTTAATTAAAGTTGGTATCAACCAGGGACTTACCAATAACCAAGATTGTAGACCTATCAATCCTATTCTCCTCAAGCACATCATAAGAGTACATAAATATACAAAAGCAAGCAGATGAACATTAAAATATAGCCAGAACCCGTAAAACCACATTTACTCTTTCATCTAGGCATCACTAGCAAAATTACCAATTTATCTCATAAACAAGCAACACAGGAACCATGATCCACATTCAGTAGGAAATCTCATAGATACATAGTCTTTCAACATAGTTTCCATTTCATTCTTTATGGTTTACATTATAAATCTAAGTCCACAAGGGTACTTATTTGATTGTAAACAATATGATACTTACAACTGATGAAGGTTGATCCATGTTCTAACCCACCATACACTCAACTACACTACACTGTTTCTCGTAACTAGCCACCCCTAAGCTAGACTAGGAAGCCATGAAGGAAGTTATACTCAACATTACAAGATGGAGTTCTGAAGTCAAACTCCTCCATCCAAACATATCACTGGGTTTCCGCCTATATGTATATCTTTATGTTGTACTCTCGCACTCCTATGAGTGTTTGTACTATGTCTTTTTTTGTTATCCTCTTCAATCTTCTTCACTCATGCACAATACGCTGCACTTTTGCCCTACTATGTTTTTTCACACAAGCACCTCTCCCAGTCCTTCTCTCTCCACACTTGGGTCTCTCCCTTGATGGGATTGCATGGGCACCAAAAGTCTCTAGAATGGAGGGTACACAACCCATACCTGTAGGAAATATGGAAACATTGTTCCATGTCTTGGATAAGATAGTTGGGGTATAGTCCCACTCCTCTCATAACTACTAACATTTATGACTATGCTTTCCCATTTGATATTTTCTTCATAAAGTTGCCAATCTTCGATCTCACGATCCTTAGGCACAAACAATAATATATTAGTAATTATTAATTCTCGAAATCCCCTTTTGTTATCTTCCCTCCTCCTTACGGTTTCTCATGGTCTATATCAAGGCTTCACCTCTTTGCAAGTCGGTATTATATTATAATTACAATTATTCTATGTCCTTTGCCCATTGACATTTACATATCAATACAAGAATCAATAACATAATTAGTTACAATTACAATATTAGTAGAGTTAATTATTGGGGATGTTACATATACACACAAAATTCCAAGGACTTTAACATGATGCATTAATATTTACATATTTTTAATATATTAATAATTAAAGAAAATAGACATCAAAAACAATTTTGTTTTAGTAGTTTTTTTTTTTTTCAAATTATGTATCTTTGCTTCAACAAGTTGTTTATTGCATCAAAGCAAGAGGATGCATTTACTTTCCAATATGACAAAGATATTGTCACATGGGTGATTTTTGTGTGGTTATTCCAAAAAATATATAATACATACAACAATTAATAATAATATTATATCTTAGTTAAATATAAACACAAACTTATATATATATATATATATATATATAAGGTTAAAATGAGAGGGTTAAGTTTTAACACTCAAATCATTTTGCGGAAGCTGATTCGTCATTCAACAAACAAGGGGGTTTCATATACCAATTGGTATCTGGCTTAGTTGTGACCTTAAAATTAGATTATATTAATACCATTATTTATTTTTTTCCCTTAGGAAAATTCGTAATTTTATTAATAATAACAAAATTATATTTTGTAGATGCTGAAGCACATATCCATTAGCAGGTCAAAGACTGCTATTCAAAAGAAAAAAACCAGAAACAAAATAAAGAGAAACAAAATAATGTACAATTGGGGAGAAAATTATACTTTTCTCCCCTTTTTCTTCTCGACCTTTCGCCACTCCCCTTGAGTCAGCAAGGAAGAAACAAGTGCGAGTGAAGTGTCCTCCATAGGGTGAGGATTATCCTTGTCTGAATCTGAGTGGTTTGAAGTATGATGTCTTTTGGCTCCGCTGGTATCCATTGTGTCTGGTATCTTCTCCGGCAAAGAGTCCATCAGATCATGTGATACAAATTCCTCAGTTTCTGGTTCCTTGTATGTCGGATTGTTCTCTTTGGGAATGGGGTGTTCCTTTTCCTCATCTTCCTCCTCAACAGGGACATCAGGGTCTAGTAGAGGGAATTTCCATCCCTTGGGCTATTTTCCTACTTTCTTCTTCCTACGCATATCTTTTTTGGCTTCTGGGCATGTATTTTGAAGATGTCCTGTTTGGCAGCAAATTCTGCATCTGAATGTAGTATTTTCATAATCTAGTATCTGTGTCCAGCACCTCTGTTTATACTTTAGTTGTATTTGGTCTGACAATCCTTTGCTGAGATCTACTTCCACACACATGCGTGCAAATGTGTAAATTCCTTCCTCCGTTCTTTTTGTGTCCATTTTAATGAATCGCCCAATGGTGTTGCCTATACCAGACAGGACTTGATGGCTCTAGAAATGTAGTGGTAGGTTGTGAAGATGAAACCAAACCAACATCTGAGATACAACCATTGTATTTGGATCAAATTCTGGGAACCATGGAGTAATGAAGAGACCCGTGGATCCCATGAACCATGGTCCTTCCCTCATAATGATGTCTCTTTCCTCTGCTGTACGAAATTTTACAATGAAGAACCCTTTGGAACAAAGATAAATGTCACATAAATTGGTCCAGGTTCTGAAGACCCAAAGGAAAAGGTCCATAGATTTGGGCCAAAAACAATTGAATCTGCAAATTAATGCTTGTTTTTCAAATGAAGAATAGTACTCATCTGTTTCTGGTATATCCATATTTAATTCTGGGGTGAAACTCAGTTGTTCCACAATGTATGGGGCGGGTGCTGTGCTAGCTTGTTTTGTTGATGTTGTAGTTGGTTTATTTCCTTCAAGAATGTTCTTGAAGGATAACCCTGTACTTTTTTGCTTTTGTTGTGTTTCTAGGATTTTTGCTATGCTGCTTCCTATGCCACTGCTTGGAGGATTTGTTTTGCGATGGTCTGTCACACCTCCCCTCAGCCTCAGGTTGAGAGTGATGGTAGACTCAGGTAAGATTTTGTAGTCCATAAGAGATTTGTAGTCTTGGAGTACTCTGCCTTCAAAGATCAAAACCTGTGATCCTATAGGATAACCAGTATGCTGGAAGATGCTGTTCTTCAAAAGCTGTACAGATTTGGTTACCTGTACCCAAGCCAGATGTGTCCTCCCAGAAGGGGTTTTAATAAAAACTTGAAAGGGAAGATGGTTTACCAGCGATTCAAGTTCTAGTTTTGTCTGAGAGTAAATTTGCCCATCCATATCAGATTTGCCGCACATCTTTGTATTCCCAGAGATTTCCATCAGGGTTAACTGCAAACGCTGAGAAAATGCTGGGTGGGCAAGATCTGGTCCCGGCTGAGTTGCTCTAGATGCTCTGTTGGGCAAAAACCTAAATGGAGGTCGCGGAGAGCCCAAAGTTACCCAAATCGCCACATTGTCCATCAATCCCCAAATTGTTGATTGTGGATCTCCATTTGAGACTGCGTACATACATATTTGTCGTGCTTTTTTCCTCATTCTGGTTTCCACAGACTGATAATACAGAGGTTCTGTAGGTATTTTTGTGGAAAATACCGTCAGGCCCTGCATCACAAAGTGGTAAACCCCATTTGTAATATGCTTGCATGATTGATAAGAAGCCCTTACCTCCTTTCTGTTGTCCGCAAAGCTCAGAGGGTATGTGTTAGAAAGTGGGGTTTTGAGTTGATAGACTTCGATCCGTTTGGAACTAATGGAGTCGCGCCAGAATCTGTTGTCTTGTTGCCTTAGATCCAAGATTGCCATCTCTTCCACCGTCATTTCTGTTTGCTCCAGACCATGCTTCCAGTTCCTCTGCATGGTTTCTTTATTGGCTTGCTTCCATAAGACTGCCGCGAATGACTGCAATCGAAACCCTTGTTCCTGCAATATTGTGTCCCTCTTTCCCTTTAGCCCTGGGCCTGTTCTGGTCCGCCAAATCCATGTTGGTGTTGACAGCAATCGGAGCCCTAAATCTCTCTTGACTAAGTCCCTCCTTTCCTTTGGCCCTGGGCCTGGCCTGAGCCGCTGCAACCTCGCCTGCGATAGCTGTAATTGGAACCCTAGCTCCCACGAAAGCCATTTTTTTCTCCACTTAACTACTTTGTTGTTTGCACACACAAAACTTAATACCATTATTATTAAAATGAAATATTTAATAAATATACTCAATATAGAAATTATAATTATAATTATATATAGAGAGATTTGCATTTAAATAAAAATATTATAAATATGATGCTTATGGAAAAAAATTATGATCCTTATTTTCGTTTTTGTCTAGATCCATTTTAAATGTTGAAAATAATTTACATGTAAAGAGATTTGAGATTTAAATACTCTCCATGCATCATATATAAAATAATAAGATAAATCTATGTTGATAATTCGTCATATTTACTGTATTTTTAGTGATAACAAAGGGTGAAATTTTTTTGGATTCATAAATTTTCAAAATCTATATCCTAATTTTTTTTTAGCAATAATAATGTAAGCCCTTTTAAGTCAACGTGGCAAGGATTTCTTTTGGCCCATTACTTGGTGTTAAGGGCCTTTAAGTCAATGTGGCAAGGATTTCTTTTGGCCTATTTTTGTTGTTGTTAAGGCTCTTTAAGTCAATGTCACAAGGATTTCTTTTGGCCTATTATTTTGTGTTAAGGCCCTTTAAGTTGACGTGGCAAGGATTTCTTTTGACTCGTTATTTGGTGTTATGGTAATAGAGGTTTTAGCGTAATGCTTTTGCGTTATGGTAATAGAGGGTTAAGAGTAATGCTTTTATGTTATGATATTGATTTTAGACTATATCATCTCTTATAATATCGTTATATCATCTCTTACCAAACAAGATAAGGCTGTATTAAAGGTACATCCTTTTTAAGAAATGGATAATTGGGGAATGGATATTTTACAAATATCTTTTTGTTTAATTCATTTTAAAGATTAAAATTTTATAAAAAAATATTATAAAATGATTTTAGAAATCATTTGGTGTTTTACATTACGAAAATTGTTGGGTTAAATTCAATGTATACAAATTCTTCAAGGCTTCTTTGCTTGTCTTTTCGATTAGGTTTGGGTCAAGGTCCAACATAACTAATCTTAAATACATTGATGTCTTTTTGTTTTTAAGGTTTCACTTAAGGAGAATTTATATATGGTTATTGAGTAAGTAAAAAAGTATTGAGAAATTGTTAACATAGCCCATGGTGCCTTTTACTAATTCTTACCAATAAACTAAGAAATCTCTACATCCACCATAAGCTTAGAGTCTCCAGAGACATAAAATATTTCAATCCTATTATGTTGTAAACTTCAGAAGGAGTCAGAAGAAGCACACCTACCCCACACTACACAAAAGACTCATGACAAGCTCCATCAAGGAAACCTTGGGCCTAATCATAATTTGTAGCTATTTCTTTTATAGGTTTTGTAGCCTTTTCTATTGAAGAGATCCATCAACCATGACATGCAATCCTAATTTTATGAGCCACCTATGTTGAGCTCAAAACAATAACCTAAAATATCATGTTATATTTGGACAACCATAATCCTTGGACCACAAAGCAAGGTGAAAACTTGAATACTTTTACATATTTGTCCCCAATCCATGAAAATGTAGTCAACCAAAGTAATCTACCATGTCTTTTTTTATCCCCAAATAAATGATCTACAAATTCCTCACTTTTTTTGGCAAAATATTACTTCTACCAAGACCTTGCATATTCCTTTTTTGATAACAATTAAAGTTCGACATTTGCTACTAAAACTAACTCAAGAAAATTTTGGCTTTCAACGAACAATCTAACTTCTAGACTACTTATCACCAACAAACTATTTCACAAGACTAGTATTCTTCCATTTTTTCTAACTACCAAAGCGTTGCAATAAATCTACCAAATCCTTTAATTTTACCATAGAACATCATCTTGTTTTGAAAGCTTTATAGCACTAGCAACAAGTGATTTAAAATATTGTTTCCATTCATCTACTTTTGCACCTTGTAAACTTAGATCATGTACCATCTTCTACTCCCAAGGTCATATATTTCTTTGCATTATGTGAAGTTGCATCCTCTAAAGAAAAAATCTCCAATAAATGTAGATTCCTTATCAAGTCTTCAAACAATCTAAATTTGAATTTATGTCCAATACAAGGGTCTTCCGCTCTCCTCACCTTGTTCTCTCTCACAATATTGTAAGCAATCCACTTTCCAATTAAAGGGAAAACCTTTATCAATGCTTTCCATACTATTGAGACGCCCTCGAATAATTGTATTTCTAAATTAAATCAATCTTCAAAGGAACTCCTTTTTAGATACTTAGACTTCACAACCATGACCCATAAACCTTTATTGTATACTAGTCTCCATAAATTTTTAGCAGTTAGAGCTTGCTTTCAAATATAAATATTTTTTAAACCCCAACCTTTAGCTTCTTTAAGATTTGCCACTTTTGACCACTTTACTAAATGGATTCCCTCCTTTTACCTTGTTCCTATCCATAGAAAATTAAATCACTTTTTTTTCTAATTTCGTTGAGAATACCTTTTGGATATGTCCTATAGACATCCAGAATAAATTAATGCTTTCTAAAACAATCTTCACCCACACTGTTCTTTATAAGTCTATTTATTCATACAAACAAATCCAATTATCATACTTGTAATCATTAAGTTTTTAATTAAAACCTAAATATTTAATACCATTAAACCATTTAAAATGATTCATACAAAATAAACTAGCTACATAAACTTTCTATTCTTCTCCAACAAAATTAAACATCATTGTAGACTCTCGTATTGATATAAAAATTAATAACTTTATAATAAATATTTATGATATATTTTATTAAACAAATATGAATTATATATCATCTAAAATACAAACAATAAATAATAATAAATAATTGCAACATAAGAAATTTATATACCTTTTAACTTTCCATTTTTTCTACCTCTTTCATCAACATATTTAAACCTTTAGCCACTGACATAAAATTGAAATAAAAATTAAGGATACCCATAGCTAAAACCTTTGGTGGAATTGAAGAAATTTGTAAACCTTTAGCACTAAGTTAAAATGGAAATAGACATTAAAGAAACCCATAGCTAAAACCTTTGGTGGAGTTGAAGAAATTGGAAAGAAATTTATTAATTGAAACTACAAATAAAGCTAATGTTATGCATCCCATAATTCAATCCACACACTAAAATAAAAGCATCATGAAATATAATAATGCATAACTCAATCCACACACTAAAATAAAAGCATCATGAAATATAATAATAAATTCATCTTATCGCTATTTTTTATTAACTCTAACTTCATTACCATAAATTCATCTTATCGTTATCTTTTATTAACCCTAACTTCATTACCATTGTGAGGAGTTTCTAAAATTTGATATGCAACATTTTCTCAATAATTTCAATAACATCATGTAATTTTATTTATTATAAAAAAGTTTTCTATGTCAAATAAGTTATTTTGACATTTCTTAGAAATTATACTAGTTGAAAAATTCTTTTATATAAAGAATTAAATCTTCTAAGATATTTTTTAAGAAATTATATTAGTTGGAAAACTCTTTTATATAAGGAATTTTAGGTGAGTCTTCATTTACAAACTCGAAGAATAAGTTATTTTGATACCAAAACAAAATAAATCTTACAAGATATTTCTTAGAAATTATATTGGGTTGAAAAACTCTTTTATATAAGAATTTAAATCTATTATATATTTAAATAATGTGGTCAGCAGTGAGAGCAGGGAGCTTTTATGTAGCAAAAGTATCGAGCAGCAAGTAAGGAGCAGCAAATGCATTCAAACATGACAAAGGAACAAGAAATTTCAGAACATGTGGAGACAAATGATTTAGGACAAGTGAAAATTGCCTCATTCGCCAAAGCTGGGAAGTGGGTTTGGGTCAATGCCAAACAATATCGGGGCATTTTAAAACGAAGAATAGCCTGTCTAAAATGGGAGAAAACAAGGAAGAAACGATCTAAAAAGAAAAGTACTTGAGCCCTTTGCAAAAAGCACTCAAACAAGTCTCCTCTACAAGCACGTGGCAACAAGAAGTCCAGAGGAAAAGTCATTGATGATTCTGCCTTATATAGTCCCACATCCACACCTCTCACTTGGTCATTTGATCTTTATGTGAAATAATTGCTAAATGCAAAACAAAGGTTGGAGGTTTTAGAAGCTAAAGGGCGGGAAAGAGATCATAAAATTCATATAATAACAACTGAGAACAAGGCTTTAGTAGAAAGCAATAAAGTTTTAAAAGAACAAGTGGCATTGCTACAGGAAGCTTTCCTGATAGGGAAGACAGAATGGCAGCGCATGAACGGGGATGTGAAAAACATAAAGAAATATGTAGTGGAAAGTACAGAGGTGGTGAATGTGAAATCATCTCATGATAAAGGAAAATGATTGCGCAAATAAACAACCATGAAGAGAACGCAAGAGAAGAAACGAAAGGAGATTCCACCAAAGTTTCCAAAACTTGGGCTCAAGTTATTAGAAATTCTGCTAATAAGGTAGGAGAAACAAATATTCAGGTTGACAACATGCAAGATAGTGAAGGCAAGGAAAGACAAAATAGGGCAACAAACATAATTATTAAAGGGGTGAAAGACTATGGGAACAATGAATGTACTCTTGATCTTGCAAGAGACTTCTTGAAAGACAAGTTGCTATGGCAAGGACAAATATGCCAAGCATGGAGGGTGGGTAAGTTTAACGGGGAGAGAGCCAGGCCCATAAAATTCATTATGCCTAGTTTGCGTGATAAATATATCATTCTAAGAAAGAAACATCTCTTGAGGGGTTCTCGTTTTTTCCTAGAAGAAGATTTAACTGTAACAACAAGAGGAAAGAAGGGAGTAAATTTTAAAGTTTAGGGCATCAAGAGATGAAGGCAAGAGAGCATGGATTTATAAAGGCAAAGTTGTGATAGTGCGATTTGGACCTCCTTCCAAAACAGAGCAGCAAGATGGTAATAAAGAACAGGCAACAAACTCTTCAACAAGAAATCAAAAAGCTCGGTCACTATGGGAAAGTAGGGACAAAGACTCAATTGTGAGTCTTGCATGTCAAAATAAATAGCAATCAAGTCATACCCAGGTTTCCTTAATATTAGTTTGTTGGAACTGCAGAGGTTACCCATGGAGATGAGGACCTGGGTTAGGGCCTATTGCGGAAGATAGAGACATAATTTGCCTCATAGAAATACATGAGCATGAAGGGTGCAAGACACCTCGGTTTGAAGGATACTACAAGATGGTAGTGTCGAACAAGGCAACAGGGAATGACAAAGGGCACGGGGGTATCATGGTTTTAGTAAGGGAGAAAGAAGGTCATCTCATTCAGTTAGAAAAAGAAGACTCAAATAAGCAATTCATTTGGTTTAAAATAGCGGAAAATGGAAACCACATCAGAATTGCAGCATGCTATTTTGCGCCGCAGGTTTCAAAAATCTACAAAGGTAGAGGTCTTGACCACAAAGATCCATTTGCAGCCTTAAAAGAATACATTGCAACATATTCGCAGCTAGGTGAAGTCCTTATAGTGGGTGATTTCAATGCTAGGACTACAAATGAGCAAGCTAGCATTCTTTGTTGTAAAGATGATTGTGACCCTATTTGGCTTACAGAAGAAAGTAATCATCAGTGGGAAAGAATTTCAGAGGACAAGGGCTGCAATCTCTTTGGTGAACAATTGCTTACTCTATGTGGGGCCTTTGATTTAGTCATTTGTAATGGCTTGACTAGATGGGAAAAGTCCGGTAATTTCACTTGCAATACTTACAATGGAGCAAGTGTAGTAGATTATGTAATTTTCTCGCATGGTTTGTATGAGAACATGGAGGAAGTTTTGATTGGAGATCAACTGTGGGACTTGAAATCAGATCACAAGCCAATTTATTTATGTTTCTCTTGGATTGGAAAGAAACAATTAGAGTAAAAAATTCAGCATGTCCAACAAAATCTCTCACAGGGCATAATTCTTTTGACCCCAAAAAATTGTAATACCTTCAAAATGACGCTAGAGAGGCTCTTCGAGAAGGAGAAAATTACAATTCACAGCCTTCATAGTCATGAATTAACACATTTAATTCAATGCGCACTTGCAAAGTGCAAAAGAGCAAAAATTAAGAAGTCTGAAACAAATTGCTTTCCGGTTAATGCTTGGTTTGACGAGGAATGCAAAAAGGAAAGGAGAATGTGGAAAGAGTCAAACAAGGATAACATAAAGCTCAAAGCTTACAAGCGATTATTAAGCAAGAAAAATGCCGATTTCATGGTTTCACGGAGGGAAGAACTAATCTTCCTTGGGAAAAATAATCCCAAATTATTTTGGAAGGAGCTCCAACCGAAAAAGATACAAATTGGAAATAATATTACAACTTTTAAATGGTTTGACTATGCAAGAAAACTCTATGAGCAGGTTCCCAAGGTTGACCCTCCCCCCTTGGTTAACATTGATACTAAACTCTTCAGGTACAAGAGGTAAAGATGGGTATCAAGAAGTTGGGTGTTGGAAAAGCAAAAGACTTAGCTGAACTCCAAGCAGAATATCTAAAGTGGGGCTCAAAGATTCTTGCACCTCACATTACAAAAATCTTCCCTCGTTACCTCGGTCGAGTCAATGGCGGCCTTATAGTCGAGAGTTCGGTAGGCTCACCCTCACCATATGAATAGTGAGCCCCTACCGGGCCTACCGGGCCTCTCCTTTTAGTCGAGTGTGCTAACGCACCCTTGGTTGTTCATCTTACAACTCTCCTACTGCTTGATTATCTCTCCAACTACCTCTCTAACGCCTCAGATCCTAATCTAGTTGACATCATACAACAAGGGCTCCCCACAAATTGGAGAACTAGTCTGGCAATACCTCTTTTCAAGAGAAGTGACGTCAATAATCCCTCTAATTATAGGACCATCATGATAAACCCTTTGTTTGCAAAGTTATTTGGAAGCATGCTATAAAACAAAATTAGCAAGTGGGCAGAAGAAAGAGATAAGCATGCTAAAGGGCAAGTAGGTTTTAGACCTAAACATTCCATAGTTGATCATTGTATAGCTTTAAGGCACATCATTGAAAAAGTTTGGGAAAAAAAGGAAGAAGTCTTTTGTTGCTTTGTTGATTTCAGAAAAGCGTTTGACTCGGTTCCTAGGGATAAGCTTTGGTACAGAATGGAGGAACTTGGGGTTCCTAAACATTTAAGAGAATTTGTGCATAGGCTATATGAAGAGGTGAAAGTCAAAATTAGAACTTCAACAGGAACTTCTGAAAGTTTTAGAAGCGATATCGGGTTCAAGCAAGGTTGCCCACTGTCTCCTACCATTTTTGGTTTATATATCGACAAGCCTAAGGAGTGGTTAAATTTGCAAGGGAGTGATGGTATGTATTTGGGCAAATTTGTTATAAGGCTTCTTTTATATGCAGATGACCTTATTCTGATTGCTAAATTGGCTCTTGGTTTACAAGAGCACTTACTATCCCTTGAGCATTTTTGTAGAAGTGTGGGGATGTAAGTCAATACCAACAAAACAAAAGCAATGGTCTTCTCTAAGAAAAGAAAACATAACCAACATAAGTTCTACTTTGAAGGCAACATTCTAAAAGAAGTTGCGGATTACAAATACCTCGGAATTGACTTCAACAAAAATCTAAGCTGGAATGGTTGTCAAAAGAAAAGAACTCTGGGGGGTTGGAAAGCATTTTATGCTTTTCAAAATAGGTGTATAGAGGCAGAGTTATGGGACTGGAAAACCACTCAAACTCTTTTTGGGCTTCTAGTGATTCTGGTGATTCTCTATGGTTGTAAACTATGGGCCAACAGTACATCCGACATGCAGTGGAGACAAATTGAGAAAATTTAAAAGCGTTTGATTACAAACAAATTTAAGATTCAAAGTGTTGTTCCTTATGATATCTTGTTAAGTGAAATAGGGACTGCTCCTATTGAAGCAATTGCTATGGTGTGAGTCATAAGGTATTTAAAAAAAATTGAGCAAATGGAAGAGGGTAGATGGCCTAAGGTTGTCTTTAATGATAGATTGTGCAAGAGAAAAAAAACTTGGATGAAACAAAATAACAAATGGTTTAGTAAATGGGGTATTGGCTTGAATGCGTGTCCCATAAACAACAAAGAGATAAAAGCTTTTGTTATGGAAAAGTTCCACAAGCGTACTTGGGATAAGGAGCTAGGAAGAAAGAAAAATTACTATATTGAAGTGTTTAATCCCACTCATAGTCATCAACCAAAAGCATACATAGAGGCCAATATCTCTTGGAGAGCCAAAATTATTATTGCTTAGTTAAGGACTAATTCTCATCAACTCCGTTGTGAAACAAGGTGCTGGAAAAGCCCAAAAGAAGTGTGGGAGGAAAGAGTATGCATTTTTTGTTCTTCCGGAAAAGTGGAAATAGAAAAACATTTCATTTTAGAATGTGAGGCGTTCAAAGAAAACAAGAAAAGTTATGCAAATATGCTAGTAGCTAGCTCTTGGGATAATCTATTTAGCAAGGGGTTTGTCGAGAAGCCGAGAGCATTTATTTTGAAGCTTCACAGAAAAAGGGCCGAATACATCAAGCAGATGAAGAAACAATCTATCCCATAGGCTATCTTTAGCCTCGTGGATGTTAAAAATAATTTCTTTCTTTCTTATTTAAAATTGTTACTAAATAATTTTATTTTGTAATTAAATTTCAAGATAATTTAAATTATAACCATTCATATATTATCTTTGAAATCAATTTACAAAAAGAAAAATAAAAAATAAAATAACATTTTTCATAATCTAACTTTTTATCTAATTACTTAATGAAACCTACGCTCCCTTGGATTCTCAATACTTCCCCAACATATAATAATAAGAAAGAACGAATGCCCACACTGGGCAACATGCATGGGCCTTAGATGCATGGTGCCCTCATGTCCTCTCTTCACAATCGATCCTGAACATCATGTTTGCCTGCGAATGCCTGGTAAAGGAGTTATGCTACCTTCAGATACCCAAGGAGATGAACAGTTGAATAAAGTATGTGAGGATTTACATATTTTGCTTTAATCATACTTACAACTAAAGGGGATGTTCATTCTGCAGAGGCAGCCCGTGATATGGTTTGGGAACAACTGCATTCAACTCCATGGGATTTAGATGAGCATGTTTGACAAGATGCTTATTCTCTGTCGTGTCTTCACGTGGCATTTTTTCACCACCGCGCTGGAAAGAAATAGGATTCTTTGTGGGTTCTAGATATGGGGTTGATGATGGGTGGTCCACTTCTCCGTCCTGATATGGATTCTGCAATATCCTTCATACAAGAAGAGAGATTCAAAAAACAATGATTCTAAGAGTGATGATTTAGGCATCAAAGTGACAGTCAAGGTTGAGGAAGTTGATTTATAGAACATATTAGACCTAAGTCAGTGCTTGAAACATAGCCATGTTTCACATGGTCCCTTAGCACATAAGTGTATTGCATTATGGCTGAAAGAAGTTTGACATCAAGAAAAAAACATTTTTCAAATAGGGAGAAACCCAAACTTATAGATTTGGACATTTTAATCAACAGGGAAGACCCTCTCAAGTGCATACATACAAGTTCTTGTTTTTCAAATGTTCTTTGGGGCCTACCACATCGACCATTGTACTCTAAATTTATTAAAAAGAGGCATCTTCACAGTATGGGTGTCTGCTCTGCGCACCGATATTAGACTATTAGCCTCAAGGCTGCTTCCTTGAGGTACGGTCATTTATCTGATAGTTTTTTTTTATAGATAGTTTAGATATTTCCTAGGCGTAGTGAGTGTTATTTTTTAGAGTACCCTTTCCTTTTCTACAACTATTGTTAGGGGTTCAAGTCTATGAATAAATGTTGATGTTTGAAATTTTAAGCTAATGGTAGGGCTTAAACTGTCTTTCAAGTATCCCAAGAAGTATTTAGATTATGCAGTGCACATATTTCCCTTTTGATGTGTGCCTACAATACATTCTATGCCTACCTTAGAGTGCATAATGGTTATTGTTTATATTATGAGAACCAGAGTCAAATGAATGCATAATGGTTCTGCCTTTATGAATAGTGTTTGAATCTTTTTGACAAATAACCTCTTTGTGGTAAATCCGGTACTACGTTAGGTAAGAGCTTAAATGTTCAGACTTGAAGTAACTCTGAACTAATTCAACTAAACGAGAGATTGAGAGATCAAACTTCATGGTTATTCTTAGCTATATAATAGAAATAAGGATTTTTTTTTGCAACAACAACATTGATCGTTGTAGACAATTTATTGTTGGAGATGAGACAAGGGAGGGTTTTTTTTGTTTGTTTTTGGTTAGGGTTTGATTGATACATTTATTAGTTGTATCTAGTATTTTATCTTGCTTCTTTTCCTTCTTCCGTCCATATAATTTTTTTTTTCTTGTTAATCTATATTTTCACGTTCCCACATCCTTGCAAACTTCACAAGCCCTGATTGGACATTCATTGCACCAAATTAAGGAGGCGTGTTATTCAATCCTCATCCTCCTCACTTGTGGTAAAATTATTTTGTATACTCTTTGTTTCTGGGTGTCTTCTTTTGTTTTTCATTAGTTTAATTTTGTTAAATGCATACAAGTAGCACTTTGTTTTATATGAAATTATTGATGAATAAACAATAAATTATAAATTCCTGGTTTGTAGATTTTTGGATAAAGAGAAAGAAGGGAGGAATTGGAGAAATTGGAGGAATATTGGTTTATCCCCAATTCGTTTCATAGAAAGAGCTACCACAGTTACTGGAGACTCCACCTTTCTTGTCTACAATACCAGACCAAAAGTTTCACACATACCAGCGCTGCCTTTATTCTCTATGCTCGCAATATGTCAGCAGGGGAGGGGTTGTCATAAGTATTGGAATGGAAATTCTTAGAATGTTAATTTTCAAACCCAACAGAGCAAAATGAATCTTAATCTTATTCGATGTGGTTGCATATATGCAGGTCTCTGTGGTGGCTGTTGTGGTTGCATCTATGCAGGGCTCTGTGGTGGCTCCCAACGTCCTTGAAAATGCATTTTCCAATTCCAACGACAGGGTTTGTTCTTAACATCATCAACTCATGCTCCAACAATGGTTGCTTTTCTCAATTCAATCATTGTCAACTACCCAATATTACCATTTCCTACCTCTCATCACGGACGAAACTAACCATAATCTCAACCTTTTGGAAAAGAGTCAGATCTCAATTCAAGAGAAAAGATATGAAGGGAAGGGAAGGGTTATTGCAAGAGGGAGACCCAAACTTGGAGACACAGCCACAAAGTTCTCAGTCTATGGCATTCTTTTTAAAAATTGAAGTGATGGTATTCTCTATCACTCATGGTTATGGCCTCACGGAGCCCGAGGGAGAAGTAGGTGGGTAAATTTGGTTGAGACAAACATTGACTTCCAACCCACAAAATCAAATCTAGACAGGGTGTTAGGTCGCTAAGTCTAGTGGAATTGGATGTGAAGTGTAGAATATAAAGCGTGACAAAGGAGACACACAGTGATAAAGGGTGATAAAGGCGACACTGTTGAGATTCAAGACACCTATTGAGGATGACGAATCTCAATAGTGTCACCTAGAAGAACCTCATAATATAACACCTAACGGCGTAAAAATACTTATTTATTAAAATAAATATGTTTTTTTCTTGGTAACAAAGCTAATCTATTAAATATTTACAGAGTACAAAAATACATCAGGTAAGACCCGTATGCTCTTGCCCAGGCATAGACAAAACTAAGACAAAACTAAGACTGTCCATAGACGGAAGCCCGCGCAGTGTTCTTAGACAAAAAGGACTGTTCAGGTCGGCACGCGCAGGGGAAACAGAAAGAACTATCACCATTGACACAAAAAACCATCAGCTTTGACATTCTGAAAAAAACATAGACTGAAACAACAACAAACCAGGAGACGGTAGCGTGATTGCGCCCAGGTGGAGCAGGGGCGTCGGCGTGATTATTCACTCGGCTCATCCGGTTGCTCCTCCACAATTGGGTACCATCCGTAGTAATCCGGCTCAGCATGAGTAGGCGAGGTCGCTTCCGCCTCCCCAGTGGTGGCTTTTGGAGCATTCTGGGATTGCTTGGATGTATCCTCGACGTTGGCCCGGCTCTTGTCTTCCTGCTCCATCTCAGCTGTCGGAGCTTGCTCTGCATCCCCCTGGTGGTCCTGCATCCCATGCTCCCGAGCTTCCATGGGGTCATCCACCTCAGGAGGGTTCTCGATGAACAGAATGGAGACATGAGCACTAATTCTCGGATTTGCCGTGGAGCTGGTGAAGTTGAAAATAGTGGAGCCGAAGGCTGGCAAGGAGGCCGAGCTGGATGCCTCTGCATCCATATGTTGGCCAGAGAGCAGGGGAATGGCTCCAATGGAGCTTGCCAGATTACAGTGGCAGCAGTGCCTCGTTTCATCTCTCACAGGTCTGCTCGAGCCCCCGCCTCTGGAGGAACCACGACGGCTCAGCAACCTTTGTCTGGGTCTCACCATAATGGTATGAGCCTCCCTGCAAACTGCCAGGTGAACCGGACTGTCGCAAACCAGAACCAGCTCCGTATTAGACTCCACCGCCTGAGAGGGGGCCGCTTCAACGACAGAGAGGCCAGCCAAATGCAGCACGACCAGAATTCCTTGCTCCCAACCGGATATAAGCTCGCCATCGTCACCTACCCGCCTCGAATTCCCATCCGCCATAACTGCATCAATGCTCTGGGCATTCACTTCTGCCGTCCCCCGTCCCTTCGATTTAAACCAGGAATGAGCACGTCGTCCTCTCACATGGAATGCCACGTGATGCCCATGGAGTGGCATGTGGCTGGCTTCCATCTCCCGTCCCATCGCGTTAAACACCCGCATCCGGGGTATTAAAATAAATATGTTATTTTGACATCAAAACAAAATAAATCTCATATGAGATTTCTTAGAAATTATATTTGTTGAAAAATAATAAATTTTGAGTGAGTCTTCATCTACAAACTCGTTTTTCCACCTTACTCTAAAGTTAAAAAATACTTATTTATTAAAATAAATATCCAAAAGTTTTAAGCAAAGTCTTTCAGTAGTAATCACATAAGAGAAATTTTTGGCCGACGCGTTTCGAACCAACAAGTGTGGTTCATCATCAAACCCATCTTAACTAAAAATACTAGTGTCTCATAATCAATATGACAACCATGTAAACATTACCCTAACCATATGAAAACTATATAAACATAAGCCACACATGCCCAAATTATAACCACCATGACAATTTTAATGTTGAAAATGTCCTATATTATATAGTTGTTCTTAGATCTAAAAAAAACAAGTGAGAGAGATTGTTGACTTTGTAGGGAGGTATTTTTATTTTAAATTTGCATGTTCATATAAAGACAGAGTTGTTCTAGTTAAATTTTCTTATGATAACAAAGAAACATGAGGCATTGTCTTTTGAATTGTGTAAAATTCATACATTATTAGTGTAAAATCTACAATCCATTTTGGATTAATAAACATTATTTAATCTATAGGGTTTTATATGTGTCGGTGTTTTTAGCGGTTTGATGACTAGTTCGGGGATCTACACCCCCGCCCCCTTCGCCTGCTTACAATATAGATGTATTTAACTCATTGTTTGTGAATGGGTCGAGGTTTCAAAAGGCCAAGCCTTCTTGTTTTATTAAGAAATTGGAGGAAATACCAAATGTGTAGGTATTTGTGCATTAATCAAGAACTCAAGCTCTACAACTAGCCGAGTGCAGCCTAGTCAGTTAATTCATGGGGATTTGGCCTTACCCAAATTCTATGAGGTTGTGGGTGGAAAAAAATTGGAAAAACATGACCAAGGATTTCATCGCTTCGGCCTTTTGCAGAAAATGGTTTTTTACTTTCTTTTTTGTAAACAAGACAAATTAAGACCTAATCTTCAGAAGTGGGCCTTATTTCATGGGGGAACAAGGGTTATATCTAGATTTGTGGAGTCCATATTTTAACCCATAAAGTGATGTTCCATCTACAGACTCAGTATGGGTGAAACTCCCATTTTTTCCATTGCATTGTTAGACTGGTACCACTTTTAGAAGTATTGCCAATACCCTTGGCAAGTATATCGATCGTGTTGAGCCACAAGAGGGGATTTTCTCTTGTCGAGGGTCTGCATGGAAGTGGATCTGGATAAGGGACTCCTAAAAAAGGTAAACCTCAATCTAGACAATTAGTCCCATATCCAAGAGGTAGACTACGATAAGCTTCCATTCAAATGTAAAGTATGCCATGAATATGATGACTTTGCAAGAATCTACAAAATAAATAAAGGGAGCAACAAAAACAATGGGAGGAAGGAGAACAATGGCAAAGCATAAAAGGAGAAGAGGAGCCATAAAACAACATAACAATCAACCAAGGAAACTAGATCAGACTGGGAATAAAGGGAAAGGACCAGCCTCCCCCAAAAAAACCAATCCCAAAAGTGGAGAAGGAACGAGCAAAAGTAAGAAAGAGAATAGTATTAGCTATGAGGCATTAAATATTGTTAATGAAGAAGGGGAAATTCCACAAAATAACACCTCCTCACAAGACAAAGATAAAAAGTCAATATCAAATATAGACCCAAAAATAATTAATGAAAATATGTTTCCGTTATAAGAAGATTTGGCCCCAGCCTAGTAGATCATGATGTCTACTATGGAGGAGGAAGAATTTCACTCCCCTAAAAACACTAAGATGGTCTCGTCTTTTTCAAGTTCGGCATACGAAAAATCAGAGGTTGAGGAGGAAAAAAAACTAGAGAGGCCCCAATGAAAGGCATGTCTAAAGACTAACATAGAGGTGATATTGGAGAAAATGGGAAAATATAAGAAAATGGGCACTTGGTCAATTCTAGATCCAAAACTCAAAGGATATAGAAACACCAAGAAAGCAGGAAATTGTCCCCCCCAATAGGGGCATCTCATACAAGCAGTTAGTAATGGAGGTTCTCTCCTGGAATTGTTGGGGATTAGGGCTAGGAAAAAGAATGGAGGAGTTGAAGTCATTAATCAAGAAAGAGAAACCCTTAGTTCTCCTGCTTCGAGAGACACATATGGGGGATTAAGAGAACCTTCAAAACAACATTATGTTTGGAATGGCAGTGGGGAGATTTAAAAATCAATGGCTGAATCAGGCCCTCTCCTATCCTTTGGAGCTAAATGGATTGGCTTTCCATAATTATGAAGGATTGCATTATCAATAAGTTATAGTATGACATATA
Organism: Pinus tabuliformis; assembly: GCA_031772625.1. Classification (NCBI taxonomy): domain Eukaryota; kingdom Viridiplantae; phylum Streptophyta; class Pinopsida; order Pinales; family Pinaceae; genus Pinus; species Pinus tabuliformis. The sequence continues at coordinate 487,638,990 of CM062813.1, forward strand.
CATTTTGTCTTTTGGTGGGTCAATTTTGTAGTTTTTATACCTACAAAACCTCATTTTTTGTTGTCTAGTTTGGAGTCCCTCTGGAAAAATTTGTGGTTTTTTCAGATAATAGGGCTCAATATTTGTTTTTGAAGATATAGCTATATCCTACCTGATGTATTTAATACAACCTAGGCGCAAGCTTGCATTTAAATACAAAATTCTCATTTTAATTAAAAAACAAAGAAAAACAACATTATTCAATTTGCTAAATTTGTTATAAATTAAAGATTATGTAGCATATAAGTTTTAGTTTTATAAATACTTTTAGCTCGTTAATTTTTTTATAAAACAATTGTTTTATATAAAAATAATAAATAGATTATATTAAATATAAAAATAAAATTTCAAAGTATTTATTTTTTTTGTTTTAATTTTTAATTTAATAGATTTAATATAAATACAAATCGATAAGAGTAGGTTTAATGGTTAAGAAGATGTTTTTTCTCCTAAAAATCTAAAGGGGGGTAGAGTATGCATGCTTTCTTAGACTTTAGTAGTCAAATTGTTGCACAGAGGTGGGCCCCTTATCCCACAAATAAAGGGGTCTTATACACCAAATTGGTGTTTGGCTTAGCCATGAACTTAAAATTGGATTAGTACGAGTACAATTCGAGTAGGCCCAAGGTTGAGAACATATACTTTTGTAAGAAGTCACAGGTCTAAATTCAAGGGGGACTTTAGTAATTAAATCGTGCACAAAAGCATGTGACTAGCTATGACTATAAAAATAGATTATTATTATTTATTATTATAAAATTCATCAAAATGAATTAATAAAATATATAAAGACATCATACTAAATAGTAATTTATAGAAAATATACGTAATTTTCAAATTTATTTAAATAAAAAATTCTATTTATAATGTTAATTACAATTTTGTGACAATTCATTATTTAATTATTAGTAGACCAACTTAGATCCATTTTAACTCTGGATCTATCAAGCGTTGAGAATGATCAAATCTCTTGGAGGCAAACTTCTTTCTTGAGTGAAAATACTTGGGAAAGATTTGCACCTCAAGAGATTCGATCCCTCTCGGAGCTTGATAGATTTGGAATTAAGATATATTTGATCTCTCTCAGAGCTTGATAGATTTAGAATTAAGATGCATCTAGGATGGTTTAATTATTAATAATTAATAATGATCCGAATTGGATCATTATATTGTTTGTCATCCATCTCGATGCATTTGGAGTGGAAAAAATGGAGGAATTAGCTCACAGGACCGTTTTTACTGGTGAGACCCAGTTTGTCGAAACGGGGTCTGAAACATTTCGGGATAAATTTGAAGCATCAAATGGTGTTTTTTGGGGGAAAACTTTGTCGCTTAAGCAACACATCTTTTCATGTTATTCTACACACATAGAACTTTCTAACGATGTAAGAAGCACATCAATCAGAATTCGTATGCAAAAGTTATGCCACTCAGAAGTTGACCTTCCTGTTTTCACACCTATAGCTCGGGAGGATGTCGCGTCAGCCCTCATTATTCATGGAAAAGGAGCTAGCCACGTGATTATGATGTATAAGACTCTAGAAGAGTCTATTTTGTAACTCTAGTTAAGAGTTGATGTAGTCAAACTTAACCACTAGTAGGTTATCGGGTTGTGTTATAACCGGGACACTAGGAGGAAGAAGCATTCCATTCTTTTGAGAGAATTTTATTCCATAGTAGAGCAAAGATAGCCAGGAGAGATAGGAGGTAGAGCACATATAGAGGATCTATGCACTGTAGCAACCCACATGCCATAGGCATTACTTCTTTTTACCTGCAGCCATATTTCCAGACAGAGAAAGAGAGCGAAGCAAGCTCACCTCCCAGTTGGGTTTTCTCATGAAAGGGTTTCCTAGAGAGCATATCTTGTGTCTTATGTGTGCGTGAGACTATTTTTTCATTCTCTACTTTTTTGCTTAATTTCCTTTTACATGCATGCACTAATTACAGTAAATTCTACAGATCTAGAAATTAAATAAAACTGTAATAGTGTAGAATTTTAGATTTTTGATATAATATTATCATATCTATTGTGATGAACTGTCCAGGGGAATATCCACGACAGTTTACAGATCATTTGGTATCAAAGCAATTTTCTTTGGGTATTTTGTGGAGATTGTAGGGATCTAAATTGGCGGGGCTGAAAATCGTAAAACCTTAATCATGGGCAACGAATTTGTAAATGAACCTCATGATCCTGCAGAGGTGAGATTTTTGTGGCTCGAACAACAAGTTGTGGATATAAACAACAATGTAAACCTCCTAATGGCGGCCCTAAGAAATAAGATGGGGATATTGGAGAAGATGGGGGTTTGAATGCTGAGGAGAAATCAGAAGGGGGATTGGGAGATCAAGAAGACACAAAGAACCAACTGAAGAAAGAACCCAGAAAAGATCAACCCAGTTCAAGTGTCATGAATCAATCAATATTTAAAGTGGAAGCAAAATTCGATATCAAGCCATACCACGACGAGATCAACACTCTGAAGCTGAACCACTGGTTACAACATTTGGAAGTTTATTTCAGTGTCCATCAAATCGAGAAAGGGCAGAAGATCTCATTTGTGCGGCTGAAATTGGAGGGCCATGCACTAACTTGGTGAATGTAGTATACCTACTGGGGATAGTATGGGGTACAGAGGGAGGTACCCAAGGGAATAATGTAATAATGGGATGGGCCATAGTAATAAATAAAGTGGTTAACCTGTATCATGTAAGGGACCACAAGTAGTTAGCAATAATGTAATAAGCCCATTGTATTAGATAGATGGTATTAAGGGAACCATGGTAATGACCCATGGTATTGCATGTGTGAGGCCTATATAGAGGCTAGAGACTCCCCATTGAGAGATGTCAAGGAATATTGTATGGACACGCATATGGCTTGTGGAGTGTTCTCCTTCCTTAAGGAGTGAATGTATGGTGTTTCCCTACTTGAAGGGTTTGATATTAATAAAGTGAAACATTTCTATCTATTCAGATCTTGTTATTTCTGGTGATTATTTACAGTTATTGGGTATATTGGTATCATTTCATATATTTGCAGGTCAGATCTATAACAAGTGGTATCAAAAGTATACCTAGGGGTGATAGTATGGGGTACAAAGGGAGGTACCCAAGGGAATAATGTAATAATGGAATGGGCCATAGTAATAAATAAAGTGGTTAACCTGTATCATGTAAGGGACCACAAGTAGTTAGCAATAATGTAATAAGGCCATTGTATTAGATAGATGGTATTGAGGGAACCATGGTAGTGACCCATGGTATTATATGTATGAGGCCTATATGGAGGCTCGAGACTCCCCATTGAGAGATGTCAAGGAATATTGTATGGACAAGCATATGGCTTGTGGAGTGTTTTCCTTCCTTAAGGAGTGAATGTATGGTGTTGCCCTACCTGAAGGGTTTGATATTAATAAAGTGAAGAATTTCTATCTATTCAGATCTTGCTATTTCTGGTGATTATTTATAGTTATTTGGTATATTGGTATCATTTCATATATTTGCAGTTCAAATCTATAACAAGTGTATCAAAACATTTTCTTGGGCAAAGCGGAAAATTTTTATTTTTATTTTTTGCAGGAAATTTTTCGGGCGGCCAGTTTGTAGATCAGATATATACGTTCTGGTGAAAAATTTGTAGAATCTAATTTCATATCTGGGTTTTTTGCGAAAAAATACTCAATTTGGAAAAAAAATCGGCCGAATTGGAGTCCGGATGAGGGAGATATCGCTGATTCAAAAATCAGCTGAGTTGTAGACATTTTTCGGGGCGGCGAGTTTGCAGATCAGATCTATATGTTCTGGTGAAAAATTTGCAGAATATAATTGTAGATCTAGGTTTTTTGAGGAAAAATACCCAATTAAAAAAAAAATCAGTCGAATCGGAGTTCAGATGAGGGAGATATTGCTGATTTAAAATCAGCGTTTTTTCCAGAAATTTTTGTGATGGCGAGACATTTACAACGCGAATATGAAATTCCAATGCCTAGATCGGGATTTCCATCACATTGAAAGATGCAGAATGGTTGTTCCATTTCCAAAAACAGGTCATAATAGGGATTCTGAGCAATATTGACTGAATTGTGGCCATTTCAAATTTTCGCCAAGTAAGCGATTTATTTTCAAAACCCTTTTCATGGCTTATAACATTAAGTTTTTTAGAGGAAAAAATGATGGGCCGACTATTGAAAAATTTATACAAAATCAGAAGTGTGACAGGCCATTCTTTTGGAAGGACACCATAGGGTATTATTTGAAAGATGAGGTTGCTATATGGTGGAAATCACTTGACAGTGAGATTCTGAAGTTATGTCGTGCTGACGAAATTGAAAAACTATTTTTGGACAAATGGTCTCACACTGGAAAAAAGGAAACCAAAAATCTAGCAAAGATTTTATTTTTACAGGAAAGAAGGAAACCAAGAAACCTAAAGGGTTATTTTCTGCTGGTATCTCCTTATTACAGGTTCATGGATTGATTCAGAAGGAGAAGATCATTGTGTCTATAAATCCTAGTTGCAAGCATAATTTTATCAATGTTAATTTGGCAAAAAAATTGCAAGTTCCAACAAAACACATTGAAAACACACAAGTTGATAATGAGGATGTTCAAGTTTATAAAGATTTGAAGCTTTCTATGGATAAGTATGTGTTGCATTGTGATTTTTATACTTCAGATATGGATAACATGGATGTTGTTTTAGGATATCCTTGGATGGAATCTGTGGGTACTGTCAATATTAATGTGCAGAAGAAATTCATGAAACTCTAGTATAAAAAGAAGAAAATTACATTGCAGGATATTTCTATTAAGACCCAAGCAGAGACTATGGAGGCAAAAGCACAAAGCTCTAATGACACTGACACATCAGATGATGAGCCTTTAATGGTCGACAACCAAACACAAACATCAAACCAGGTACCAGAAAAACAGGTAGAGTCCAAGGAGGCTGAAGCAAAAAATGTTACAGGTACTGATACATCAGATGAAAAATCTGCGGTTGAAGTAATATTGGAAGATAAGCAACAACAAAAGGCATCACAACATGTACCAGATACCAATCAAGCTCCATTAGGTGGTGAATTAAAGAAAGATACACCGTTGGTTAAAACTTCAACATATCACCACCCACATCACCCCACAAGAAAACAACCAACAAGATGGCAACGAATCAGCAACGAGGACAACAACCCCCGCATGACAGATAGAGAGGGCCAATGATCCACCCACAACATAGCAACATAGAAGAGATGCCAGGGTCAACTTCCATCTCAGGCAAGCGAGGCACCTGCTAAATCGAGGGTTCACCTTTCTCTTGGATGGCTAGATGCATGTGCATGGTACCAGTGGACTACTCTTTTGAGTAGATCTTATTATTTGTGTTCTTCTTATGTTTCGGGGATGAAACATGTTTAAGGGGGGTGGAATGTAGTATACCTAGGGGGGATAATATGTGGTACAGAGGGAGGTACCCAAACTAATAATGTAATAATGGGATGGGCCATAGTAATAAATAAAGTGGTTAACCCGTATCATGTAAGGGACCACAAGTAGTTAGCAATAATGTAATAAGCCCATTGTATTAGATAGATGGTATTGAGGGAACCATGGTAATGACCCATGGTATTGTATGTATGAGGCCTATATAGAGGCTAGAGACTCCCCATTGAGAGATGTCAAGGAATATTGTATGGACATGCATATGGCTTTTGGAGTGTTCTCCTTCCTTAAAGAGTGAATGTATGGTGTTGCCCTACCTAAAGGGTTCGATATTAATAAAGTGAAACATTTCTATCTATTCAGATCTTGTTATTTCTGGTGATTAGTTATAGTTATTGGGTATATTGGTATCATTTCATATATTTGCAGGTTAGATCTATAACAGAGAGCCACATAGAAACCATGAGGTTGAAGGGAGAACCTCCATTGACTAATTGGGAGGATTTAAAATCCCTCATTAAGTCACAGTTCTATCCCAATGGTTATGTGGAGGACCAATGGATCTGATGGAATTACTTCAAGCAAAAGTCGGGCCAAAGCGTGCAGGAGTACACCACAAAATTTAAAAAGATGGCTATAATGTTGGGTATCTCTCCAAAGAACCCAGATTTACTCCTCAAGTTTTTTGGGGGTTTTCACCGCCATCTGAGTGAGCAAGTGATGTTGTTCAAGCCTAAATCGGTGGATGAGGCTTCTGTACAGGCACAATACCTGGAGAACATAGGCCTGAAAAAAGCATAATCAAGTGGATCAAAGCAAAAGGAGCAATAAGAAGCTTCTGATGAGGGGAAGAAGAAGAAAAAAGGGAGAGAAGATAAAAAGACGACAACCACAACACACTAGTGCAAAGATCCTAGCAACCACTGCAAGAATTGATGGCCATACAGAGGAGAAGTGTTGGAAGTTGCATCTAGAGCTAAACCTGAAGAACAAGAAGAAATATAATAAGAAGAAGAATCTCATGGCCACTAATTTGAGAAACCAAGTTGAAAGAAACTCGGACGTGGATGAGAAGATCGTCTATACATCAGTGCAGAAGGAGGTGAATTTGAGTAGCCTTCAACAAAAAGAAGAGAAAGAAATGTCCAAACTCTTCCATATAAAGATACAGGTCAAAAAGAAAAAAATGATGCTTTGTTTGACTTAGGATCGCATGCAAATCTCATTGCAGGAGGGCTGGCCAAGGAGTTGGGGCTGGAAGTTCGTGATCATCCAAACCCATATCCATTGAGATGGGTAAATAAGGATGCAGAACTGAAGGTAATAAAACAATGAAAAATTATATTTGCTATTAGTGCTAATTTTATTGATGAAGTAGATTTGGATGTGGTTCTCCTTGATGTATGTGGGGTCGTGTTTGAGACTCCATACATGTACATGTGTGATGCAATATTCATGAAGAGAGCTAACCAGTAGGGGCTCATGAAGGATGGACAATTTTTCATCATCAACGCGCACAGAGGCAAGTCAAAAATTTCACTAGTAAGTGCCAACCAAGCCAAGAAATTGATTAGTTCTAGCAAGAAGTATGTTTTATTGTTTTTAAGAGAAAGTCAGTCTGAAGAGGAGTCAATAAGAGGTAAGGCATCCCTGGAGGGGTGTACTAAGAAACATAAACAACAATTGGAGGAGTTTTTATAGGCATACAAGGATGTGTTCCGAGAACCTAAAGGGTTACCACCTAAGAGAGAAGTGGAGCACGAGATCCAACTATTGCCAGACTCCCCATTGCCAAATATTGGGTTGTACAGGTAGTTTGTTATAGAAGCAAGTGAGGTGAAGAAACAATTGTAGTAGTTGCTAGAACAAGGTGTCATTCGACTGAGTACATCACCATGTGGGTCACCCATCATCATTGTGCCAAAGAAGGATGGGACTTTGCGGATGTGTATAGATTACAGGGCGTTGAATAAAATCACACTCAAGAATAGATACCGCTTGCCTAGGATAGATGATTTGCTAGATTAGTTGCAAAAAACAAAATATTTCACCAAGCTGGACTTGAGGTCTGGATATCACCAGGTTCGAGTCAAAGAAGAAGATACATGGAAGACCACCTTCAAAACCAGGCAAGGTTTGTATGAGTGATTAGTTATTCATTTGGCCTATGTAATGCACTAGCTACGTTTATGAGATTAATGAATGATATACTAGGCCCTTTTATAGATTCATTTGTTATTATCTATCTAGATGATATACTAGTATATAGTGCTACCTGGGAGGAGAATATTTCACATTTGATGTAGGTGCTGGAAACATTGAAGAAGCACCAGTTGTTAGCAAATATTAAGAAGTGTGAGTTTGCATAATAGTATTTGGTGTATCTGGGTATGTGATCGTTTAAGGAGAGTTGAATATAGATCCTTCCAAGATGGAGGTCATCATGAAATGACCGGTGCCTACTAATGTTTGTGATGTCAGGAGTTTCATTGGGGAAACACAATACCTGAGGAAATTCATAGCCTCATTTTCAATGGTAACAACACTGCTCCACTTCATAACAACAAGTGACAAGAGTTTCCAGTGGGGAAAAAGTCAGCAGAAGGCTTTCGAGGAGCTGAAGAAGTAGATCAATCTAGCTTCCAGTTTTGGAATTACCAAACTTTCAACGGACCTTTGAAGTGGAGACAGATGTGAGTGGGTATGATATGGGAAGGAGGAAGGCCCGTTTTCTACCATTCTGGAGTATTTAATGGGGCAATTATTAACTACCCTACCTACCATAAGGAGCTTTATGCCATGGTGGAACTTGTGAAGATTTGGAAGCACTATCTAATGGGAAAGGAGACAATAATCCACATAGATCACGAGCCGTTACAATACTTGCAACCTAGAGTAAGCTACAACAAACCAAGCATTACAAGAGCATGGGGTTTTTACAACAATTTCATTTGTTGATCAATTATAAGAAGGGAAGCATGAACAAGTTGGGCGATGTGCTTTCAAGGCCACCTACATCAAATATTGCAGCTTTGGGGACTCTTATGCACATGGAGCCATTCACCCATGATGCATACTAAGAGGCATATTCAGAAGATGAGGACTTCAAGGAGGTGTATCAGCAGTTGCAGATTCAGAGTCATGTGCACGATGGCGACAACACTGTTCACTACCATCTCCAAGGTGGGTTACTCTATAGGCTGGATAAGTTATGTGTTCATAAAGGTGAGCGTTTGTAGCTGATTAGAGAGGCTCACACCTCCAAGGTTGTAGAGAACTTTGGTGTAGGGAAGACCTTGGCTAACTTGCAAAGGTATGTGTATTGGCCAAGATGCAAGAGCAGGTAGCTAGGTTCATAACATGATGCATGCTTTGTTGTACCAGCAAGCCTAGCAACAAGAAACAGGGTATGTATCATCCCTTACCTAAACCCACTTGTTCTCGAGAAAGCATTTCCATGGAATTTGTGGTAGGTTTACTGACAACCAGGAAGGGACATGACTACATGTTCATGGTAGTTGACAGGTTCAGCAAGATGTGTGTTTCGATGCCCTGTAAAAAGACCATCAGTGGATAGGAAGCAACAAACTTGCTCTTTGGACAAGTTAGGGTGCAATTTGGGATACCAAGGAGCATCATTTCAGATAGGGACACAAGATTTCTCAATGCATTCTAGACTGCATTGTGGGAGAAGATGGACACAAAGTTGAAGATATCTACAACATTCCATCCACATTCATATGGGTAGACAAAAGTAGTCAAAAGGACTTTGGTGCAGCTTCTGAGGGGATACAACCAGAAGCATCTGAAGGCATGGGATGGAAATCTGGTATATATACAACATTCTTATAATAGAGCAGTCCATACTTCTACATGAAAGTCACCATTTGGGACTTGTTTTGGATATTTTCCACCTTCACCTTTGGATATTACATATGGGTAGCAAGGAGGAGTGAGGGAAGATCTTATAGGAGATGCTTTCAGGGTTGAAAAATTTATAGATAAGATCAGGCAGATCCATCTATAGGTATAGGAAACACTACGAAAGTCACAGGAGAAGTATACGGCCAGGCATGATCAACACAGAATAGAGAAAGCATTCAAGGTGGGAGACAAAGTATGGCTATAGTTGAACAAGGAGAGGCTGCAGGGGCCTGCTAAGAAAATTAAGGCTCTAAGTTATGGTCCCTTTGAGATACTGGAAAAGGTGGGTGATAATGCATATAGACTCAGTTTACCACCATATATGTGTTGGAAATATTGAGAGGGGGGGGGGGGTGAATAAATATTTCTTTTCAATTGTTATTTTTACCAGTTAGATCACTTATATTTAGAACATAAGATAAACAATAATAATAAGTGATTTTATTAATTTCTTCTTTACAATGAATCAAGTACAATATATTTAGGGCTCCAACCCTAGATGAAGACACCAATCGTCAATCTTTCAGGCTCCAACCTGTATTTTCCAAGCACCAACTTGGATTTCCAAGGCTCCAACCTTGTCAATTATGAGGCACGAACCCCAAGGGATCCAACCCTATATCTGGTTTAGGATCTGACTTGGTTTCTTGAGGACTCCAATCCTCTAGGGATCCAACCCTATCTTCCAAGGCACCAACCTTGTCTTTTCGAGGCTCCAACCTCTTGCGATCCAACCAACTCTTTACTTTGTCAAGATGTATTTGGTTATACTTCACGGCTCCCGGTGTCTTCTTCAACAAACCCTGTCAATCTTCACTTAGTATTCACTTTGGTCTCCATGTTACATCATCAATGACAACCTTGATCTCTTAGAAGGTGTCACCATTGCTCTTCATCTTACCCAAACACTTTCTCCAAGGTCACCTCATGATGACTAATGCATCATGGTATTCAATAAGGCTTCTCAACAAGATATCTTCAAAAGGTTGTTCCAAGAATTCTCCTGCCAAGGGTGTCTTATATGTCCTTCGATCAATTGCATAAGATATGCACAAGTTCTTCAAAACAACTTCAAGTACAAGGACTACTGCAAACTATTCTTCAAGGCTTCAAATCTGTTCAACAAGTATGCTCTAGCAAGGTTTAAGTCTCCACAAAATATTTTCCAAGAGTTGTCCCAATAATGGCTTCCAAGACACTTCAACCAAGATGCCTCAAGGTGTCTTCACAACGGTTCCTCCAAATGCTTCAAGATCTGGTACAATATCTCTTTGAATAGTCTTTAAGATGTTCCTTAAATTCTCTTCTAAGGCTGCTCAATGCCCTTCTTTAATAGCCTCTTCAAATTCTGCAACCAAGTGTTTCCAAGTCTTCTCCACACTTCAACTCCAAGGATGTCTTCCAAATGAGCCCAAAAATACCTTCAATCTGTTCCAGGATTGTCTTCAATCTAGCTTCAGTAAGTTCTTAACAAGCTTTCCTCCACTGGTAACTTTCCATTGTTCTCTTGTTTCAGGCTTCAATAGATCTCAGTCCTCCACAATTATGGCCTTAGGTCAGCACTCTGTCTAGGTGCGAGTTCTATGATAGCAAAAGTATAGGTCTCAAAAATCACCACAGAAAACACTTGTCCAAGCCTTCTACAACTATTTTGACCCCTCCACACAAGACTGTCATCCATAGGCAGAGTTACCAACACACTTGTCACAAAAACCAAGCCTCACAAACACAGCCACTGCTCTGCTATAATGTATTCCTCCTCGTCTTCCTTAAAAAGTTTCCCAAACAATAAACTTCAATGTCCTCCTCGGCCTCTTATTTTCTCCTGTAATTCTTGTCCGAATTCTGTGCTCAATCTCAGAAAAGATCACCGAAATCTGATGGCTAGAATGAGGAGACAAACTTATATTTATATTGGTTTTGCGTTAAGGTGAGGAGACACGTCACTTGAATGAGAGGTCAAGTTGCATGAGTTGGCTCATGCCGGCTTGCATTAAAATATATATTTCTCAACTTAAAAATTCATTTTCTCAGCAACCACTGTGAGTTTCAGGGCAAGTAAGGGCTCATTAGAAAGAGGAAAAAATCCTCTTTAAGATGGTCTAGGTCCCATTAAGAAAAGATGCCTCTAAGGTGGCTACACTATTTTTTCTTTGTGACTGTCCTTAAATTTTATGCATAAAAAGTTTGGGACAACATGAGGAATGTTTGGGACAGTATGGCTTCTCCATTGTTTGGCTTCTTCATCATCATAGGATCATGTAGGACATCCATGTCATCATGATAGTATCCAACAATGAGTGTATCATCCCGTGTGATCATATAATGGTGAAGTGATATGTCATAGGCAACATCATTAGGAAAGTTCCAAGGTAGTCTTCCAACCATCAAATGAGATCTTCCACGTCATCATCTAATCTGCCAACCTTCATTAAGTACCATCATTAAGTGTGGTCATTCAAGAGTATCACATCATCAAAAGTATGGCTTCATCAAGTATAATCCTTCACATCACGAGGTTGTATATTGGCACTTAGGATCTAGATCATCAATCAAGGCACATGATTGGAACTTGGCAACATCATAGTTAATTCAAGTACTTCTTAGGGCTTCCTTCATTAGTGGTTTGACTTCTTCATGACTTGACATCTCCATTGATGTTATCCTAGTCAACCAACCACCAAGAGTCATGACATCATTGTCTGGAACTAGGCATATCAAGAATATTAACATCTCAGCAATGCCATATTGACATCAATGACAATCTTGATTAACAATATGCACATTTACTTAGATGTGAATGTAGATAATTTGAAACTCTATGAGCCTTCCATGTTAGATCAGGAAGAGGAACATGTCCTATCTTCTGTGGAGGATTTGAGACCAGACGCTTAGGCATAGTTGACTGAAGATATAGTTTTGCAAAAGAGATCCAGAACCACAAGACAGGGGCAACATGAAATTTGGCAGATTGGGTTGAAGGGACAACTTCTAGGCAAAGCTAAATGGTACACCAGAGAGAAGGCGGAGGAAAAATTTCCTCACCTCATTCAGTAAAAGCTTTTGGCGACCAAAAGCATCCCAAAATGGGGAGGTGTGATCCGAATTGGATCTTTATATTATTTTTCATCCATCTCGATGAATTTGGAGTGGAAAAAGTGGAGGAATCAACTCACAGGACTATTTTTACCAGTGGGACCTAATTTGGTGAAATAGGGTTTGAAACCTTCCGGGAGAGTTTTGAGGCATGAAACGATGGTTTTTGGGTGCAAAAATTTGTTGCTCTGGGTGCAACACCTTTTCATGCTATTATACACACATATTCCTTTCCAACGACGTAAGAAGCGTGTCAATCAGAGTCCATATGAAAAAGTTATGTCACTCAAAAGTTGACCTTCCTGTTTTCACACTTATAGTTCGGGAGGATGCCGTGTCAGCCCCCATTATTCATGAAAAATGGGCTAGCCACGTGATTATGTTGTATAAGACTCTAGAATAGTCTATTTTGTAACTCTAGTTAAGAGTCGATGTAGTCAAACTTAACCACTAGTAGGCTATCGGGCTATGTTATAACCGGGTCACTAGGAGGAAGAGGCATTCCATTCTTTCGAGAGCATTTTGTTCCATAGTTGAGCAAAGATAGGCAGGAGAGATAGGAGGCAGAGCATATAGAGAGAATTTTTGCACTGTAGCAGCCCACGAAACGCATACATTACTTCTTTGTACCTGCAACCATATTTCCATACAGAGAAAGAGAGCGAAACGACCTCACCTCCTAGTTGTGTTTTCTCCTGAAAGGGTTTCCGAGAGAGCATATATTGTGTCTTATGTGTGTGTGAGCTTATTTTGTCATTCTCTAGTTTTGTTCTTAATTTCCTTTTACATGCATGCACTAATTACAATAAAATCTACAGATCTAGAAATTAAATAACACTGTAATAGTGTATAACCTCAGATTTTTAATATAATATTACGAGATATGTTGCGATGAACTGTGCAGTGGAATATCCATGACAATTTATGCATCAAATAATTATAATTAATAATTTTATTTCTTTATTTATTTTTATATCTAATTTGACCGAGTCAAAATGTTTAGATAACATAACATAACATTACATTACAACATCTTACATATTTTCCACACTGAATTGGAGAGTGTCTCTGAGTACACACACACACATACATTGAAATGAGAGATGGTTTTTGGGCATGTGGTGTTGATGAGCCATGGTATTGTAACAAAACTTATTTACAAGTTAATTATATCTATGGCAAAGTGGGCGTGAATATCCATGGATAAAAATATTGTTATATTATAAGTTTATCGCAGTATTAAGTTTTTATGTTCTTATTAGTTAAATTTAAATATGATTGCGAAATCATTATTTTAATTTATAAGGTAAAATGGATATATACATTGAAATGAGAGATAGTTTTTGGGCATATTGTGTTGATGAGCCATGGTATTGTAACAAAACTTATTTACAAGTTAATAATATTTATGCCAAAGTGGGCGTGAATATCCATGGATAAAAATATTTCTATATTGTAAGTTTATTGTCAGTATTGAGTTTTTATGTGCTTATTAATTAAATTTAAATATGATTACGAAATCATTATTTTAATTTATAAGGTAAAATGGATATATACATTAAAATGAGAGATGGTTTTTGGGCATGTGGTGTTGATGAGCCATGGTATTGTAACAAAACTTATTTACAAGTTACTAATATCTATGGCAAAGTGGGGGCGAATATCCATGGATAAAAATATTGTTATATTGTAAATTTATTGTCAGTGTTAAGTTTTTATGTGTTTATTAATTAAATTTAAATATGATTACGAAATCATTATTTTAATTTATAAGGTAAAATGAATAGTAACGTATCGGTGCTATTTATATGTTATAGGAAAAGTGGTTAACCTGTCCTCTCTGGAATTGGATCCTGTAGTAATCAATATTCTTAGCAAGGGTCTGGGGTTTGCAGTGACACCCAAAAACCTTCCCTTTGAAAAGATGATTTGTAGCATAGAGGAGGGGATCAGTAACCTTACTATGGAGGATAAAGAAGCGTTGAGACAAGAATGCTCTCTCATCATGAGGAAAACCAAAATTCCCAAAAGCAACCTGAGTAAAGAAGAACAAAGAGCCTTCAATTCCTTGCGAAACAATGACAAGGTCGTGATTCTTAAAGCAGACAAAGGAGGAGCTACGGTCATACTGGACAAAGAAGATTATGTTTGTAAGATGAATGATCACCTAAATTGTGGCAGCTATAAGAAGCTAAGCAACAATCCCATTCCCAAAATCATGAAGGATGTAAAGAAGATTATCTCTAACTCAAACCTTGACGAAAAGTTAAAGAAGAAGTTGATCCCCTCTTGTGAAACTGTTCCGAGGATCTATGGATTACCCAAAATCCATAAGGAAGGGGTCCCCCTTAGACCAATAGTTAATACTATTGGTTCCCCAACCTATGAGCTTGCGAAATATGTTGCAAAAATTCTTAAGCCCCTTGTCGGAAACACTGATTCTTTCATCAAGGATTCCCAGGACTTTGTGAATCTTATTAAGAATGAGAAATTGGAACATGATGATATCCTTGTAAGCTTCGACGTGGTATCCTTATTCACTAAGATCCCTCTTGATGAAGCCATTCAGGTTATAAAAGAAGTTGCTGATCCAGGGACTGCAAAGCTGGCTGAGATCTGCCTAAGATCGACTGTGTTCACCTTCCAAGGAGTATTTTATGAACAGACATCCGGTGTGGCAATGGGGTCCCCCCTTTCGCCAATAGTGGCCAACCTATACATGGAATACTTTGAAAAGAAGTCCCTGAATTCATACCCTTTGAAACCAGCCTGGTGGAAGCAATTTGTCGATGACACCAATATAAAATGGACCCATGGTAAGGCAGAACTCGAAAAGTTTTTCACTCACTTAAATTCGATCTCTCCAGATATAAAGTTTACAATGGAACTTGAAGAAAACAAAAGCATTCCGTTTTTAGACGTCCTTATCATCAGAAAAGAGGATGGCTCTTTGGGCCATAAGGTTTTCAGGAAATCAACCCACACAGAGAGTTACCTCCATGCTGATTCCCACCATCACCCTGCACAGAAGGTTGGTGTTCTAAACACGCTGGCCATCAGAGCCCTTCGAATTTCCGACTCAGAGCACCTGGAGGAAGAGAAGAAGCATCTAATCTTAACTTTTAAAAGTATAGGCTACAAGGAGCAAGAAATCAAAAAGGCCATAGAGAAAGCTGAAAGAAAGTTGTTGTCTCAGGAGCCTAAGGCTCAAGACCAGCCTAATTGTGGTATTGTTTTTCTACCATACATCCATGGGATTACGGACAAAATCGCTAAAATCCTAAAAAAGAAAAACATTATCACTCATTTCTCAGCTCCTGGTACTATCAGACAAAGTTTGAAGTCTGTTAAAGATGATATCGACAACCATCAGCTTAAAGGAGTTTATAAAATAGAGTGTTCCTGTGGAAAAAGCTACATTGGTGAAACAGGTCGCTCCCTCCAGACTAGACTCAAGGAACATGGCGCAGATATTAAGAACGGAAGATCTCGAACTTCAGCCCTGGCAGAGCACTCCTTAAAAACTAAACACCATATCTGTCTGGAAAGCGCATCAATTATCGCCAGAGAAGAGCAGCATCAGAGACGAAAGATCAGAGAAGCACTTGAAATTATCAAGCATCCTCATAATCTGAACAGAGATAATGGCGTGGAGATTAGCGGGAGCTGGCTTCCCTTGATCAAGGAAATAAAAATCACAAGTGCATCCCCTGGTTAAGATCTCAGCAGGTAAGTTATCCCTCTCCTTTCTGGTGTCTTCAGTCTTTGTTTTCATTTAGGTCTAGGTATAGATTTTCCATTAAATTCTAGGATTTATTAATTTCGTTTTTGATATTAAGTAATATATTAGTCATTATATTAATTTATTATAAATATTAATTATTTATAATAGTTAATATAATATAATTTATATTATTAATAATAATAATTTAATTAAAATTTTTTAGGGATTAATATTAATTAAAACTAATTTCATTTTTTTCATTTATTTCTAGAAAAGCTAATTAATAATATTATATCATATAAAATTTAGTTCTAGGTATAATATCAATAAAGCTAATTAATAATATTATTTCATATTAAATTTAGTTCTAGGTATAATAATATTTTCATTTAGTTCTAGGTATAATATTAATAATACTAACTAATATTATTATATCATATTAAATTAAATAAAACAAATTAATAAAACAATTTAATTTTAATACAAATTAATATTTTTTCATATAAATTAATTTCTTTTTAGTGTTAATAATTATTTCTTTAGATCTAGGTATTAATTAATTTCATTTTAGAGTTAATTTTAATTTCTTTTAATTATTTTCTTTTAGTTCTAGGTATAAGTTATTTTCTTATTTGAGTTAGTGTTATTTAATTCTAGGTATAATTTTAATAAAACAAAGTTAAATTAATAAAGCAAATTAATAAAATTATTTAAAATCAAAATTATAAAAATTAAAATTAATTAAAATTATAAAATTAATTATAAAATTATAAAGTTAATTAAAATTATAAAAATTAAAATTAATTAAAATTATAAAATTATAAAATTAATAAAATTAATAAATTAATTAAAATTATAAAAATTATGTCAGCCGACAGTTTGTCATTCTTACTGTTTTATCCTCATCTCTATTTATAAATTCTTTGTTGCTCTTCTGCTCATCATCATTCTCATATCCTGATGATGGATCCCATTTGGGATTTGAAACGTTGGTACAAAAATGTAAAAACTGTGGATTCTCCGGTCATGAATTCAAAAGATTCAAGCCACAGATCTCTGAAATCCATATATATTTTAATGTGATATGTATATTATGATTTTATTTAATGTAAAATATTTGTAGTAATTTTATTAATAAAAAACAAAATTATAATATAATAAATGATTTTATTATTTTTATTACTTTTAACTTTTTATAGAAACCATAACTTCTTTGCTATTTAAGCCCATATGTAATGTTTACAAATCTTCTACTTCTTATAAGTTGAACATATTAATATAAATTCAACATATTGAGTTGACATTTAAAAATGTTTACATACTTTCTTACATTACACCTACACATCTCTCTTATGCAATTATATTTATGTATTGAACATATAAAATTATCATTTTAAAAATAAAAAGATATGGAATTAAATTTTTATCTTTAATTATTTTTTATAATTAAATTATTAATTTTTTTATTAATAATAATGGTTAATTTGATATTAATATTTGCTATTATATATTTATTTAATAAAATTAAATGTTGTATTTTATTTGTTATATGTTTTAAAGTGTTTATAGACATATTTTCCAGTTAAATTCGCTGTGGATCCAATAGGGATTTGTTGGAATCACAAGTTTTAGTTGTGAACTCTACACATTCGGAGTGCCCAAGGGGTAGTTTGAGTTGTGAACTCTTCACATTCCCGGTGCCCAAGGGGTTTTCAGGGTGTTGAATGCATATATTAAGTCAAAAACACATTTTAAACAACAAAATATCATGATTTGAACAAAAAATATTTTACGGAATCCCAATCAAAAACTCTAAAACATATAATAATTAGACAATGCCAAATATATTTTTTTTTAACAAATGATTATATTTACTATAGAAAAATCTAGTTTTCATGGCCAACACCATATACATGCCTCTACATCGAATTTCCTTACATTATTACATTGATATCTTCCCTAGATTTTACAAAATTTTCCCAATTTTTTTTAAAATCTGCAATACATTATTCATGGGTTATATAAAAGACCCCAATGGAGCTTGCTTCCGAATAATTTCCCCTTGATGCCTGGATCATTTGTGTTCATGGAATTGGGACCCATGACCTTGTTCAATCCTGAAATTCTATCTGTCCTCGTCCTTGCTCTAACTGAGATCCAATCTTGGCTAATTATCTATCTTCTCGTTCAGACTTCTAAGGATATGTTGAAAAGATATTTTGTTCGAATTTTGCATTCTGAAGAGCTATCCTTCTAAGGATATGTTGAAAATATATTTTGTTCGACGGGCTATCCTTTCAACTATGGAGGGGAGGGATGTGTGGCTTTCGAATGTTGCCTTGCAAATTTGCCTATAACAACTATCGCCGATAATTATTAACTTCTTAATATTTTTACTCAATGCCATATCCAAACCTTTCCAACGTGCCCAAAATTTTGCTTCATTGTTTGTTGCAGTTCCAAGGCCCCGCAAAGATATACACTTTAGTTCTTCGGGGCTAGAAATTCCCCCCTGCTCATGCCGCCCCAGGATTCCCTTCGGAAACCCATCAAAGCAGAAGATTACAGATGATTGCCTCTGCTTCCAAACCTGAAATTCTTCGAACTCCATCCTTAATCGAGTGAAGTTGTGTTCCCTGGGCCGCTATATGAAGTTGACTGCACTATCAATTAGAACCGATAATTCGATCCAACTCTTTTCCTCTGGGGGCAAGTCTTCTTGATGTGAAGCTTTTATGCCCTTAGCAGGATTTGAATCTATGAGACAGAGATCCTTAATGGCTCCTCTAAGATGAGACAGAGATCCTTCCTTTAATACTACTTCATTTCTTTCCATCCAAATCATCCAACGTAAAGCTTTTGGCAAAGAAGGCCATACACGATTTAATTTTGTCCATTGGGACATTACATTTCCAGGCTTCAAACATTTCAGTCCAGCTACGAGGAATGGTGCTGACATGACAGACCTTCTCATATGATAATTTCCATACGACAAGTAAAAGGGGGCAGCCATGAAATAAGTGTTTGTATCGTTTCTTCATCAGATTTGCATAAAGCGCAATGGGAGGGGCCCTGTATGTTTTGCCTTCTGAGATTTCTTTTCATTAAATTCTTTCCATGGATCAACACCCAACATAAGGCATTTACCTTCGAGATAGTATCCTCATGCCAAATCCTTTTCCAGATTTTCGACAAGGGAGAGTGGGGGAGCATTTTGAACAAAAGGTTGTGCCTTCTCTCACAGAGTAAAGCCGAGACCTGCATGGATGCCATGAATGCACGTCCGTTGAGTCTTGAGTTAAAGGGGAAAATCCTTTCAGAATAGAACACAAGGAGTTCCAATGGGGAATTAAGTGAGTCAGAAGACCTGGGCAGCTCCAGTCTAACCATGCTCCCATCCCAAGATGAGATGTATTTTAATCTTTCTATACCTTTGCTTCACATCCATTCCACCAGGCACCTGCTCCATTATGCTCCAAAGATAGCAAGGCCGAGGCAATGTTTTCCTTCCATAAATTGATTCTGCCTCCATTTCCTGCTGACTATCCCAAATTGTCAATTATGATGGGAGCTACTGCATTAAAAAATTTCCAAATCTTTGATCCTCTACCTTCCCACTGAATATTTTCTACCCTTAATAATCTGGATTTATGGAAGTATTTCTTTAAGAAAGCTAACTTCCACCACTCTTTAGAATCTGATATCAATTTCCATACAATTTTTGTGCCTAAGGAAAGATTCATGAACATTGTATCTTTTATCCCCAATCCTCCAAAATATTTTGGGAGGTGAACTATATCCTAATTAATCAAATGGAACTTTCGATCATTGTTTTTGCCACCTTGCCACATAAATTTTCCGAGGATTGTGCCAATCTGAGTGAGGATGCTCTTTGGAGATATGAGCCCTAAGGAAAGATAGATGGGCAGAACTAATAAAATAAATTTGATGAGAGTGGATTTTCTAGCCAGATTTAACCACATTCCTTCACAACCTTGAATTTTAGTTTTGAGTTTTTGAAGAATGTCCTCCGAATCTTCTTTGAATGTTGGCCTCAATGAAATTGGAATGCCTAGGTATTTGAAAGTCCTCCAACCAATATTAGCTGAGAAATCCAAGGTTGTAGCGATCTCCTACCAAGTCGAATTTTAACAATTCCACCAATAAATCTAACTCTTCCTTTTATTTACCAAACCTCTAAACAAACTGAGATATATATCTAAGACTGTTTTGAACCTTTTGGCAATGATTTTTGATGCCCCTCTGAAGAATATTATGTGATCAAGAAACTAGGAATGGTTTAATTCTTTGTCATTTCTGGCAATACTTATACTCGACAAATTGCCAACTACCTTGGCCTTCTCGAGGTTTATACTTAAGCTTTATGCCATTATAATGTACAAAAGAGGAGAAAGGGGGAAACCTTTCCATAGTCCTTTGGATTCTTTGAAAAATGGATTAGGCCTGCCATTTATTAAAGGGTCAATCCAGGGAGACCCTATGCAGGCTTTGATCCAAGAGATGAATTAACTAGAAAATCCAAGTTTTTCAAGAATAATATAGAGAAGGAATGACAAACGTAGTTAAAGGCATTTTCCATGTCAAGCTTGATGGAAAACCCCAACTTGCCCCTTACCTTGCTTGAGTGAATGACCTCCTAGATGAGGATAATGTTGTTCAGGACGTGCCTTTGGTGAAGAAATCCACCCCAATTTTTTGAAATTAACCTAGGAAAAACCATCTTCAACCTGCTTGAAATAATTAGGGTAAGAATCCTGTAAGAGGCATTACAAAGTAAAATAGGATGAAAACGAGAAATAATTATTGGATTGGACTCTTTAGGTACGAGGGTAAGAAAGAAGGAATTTGTGTTTCCTCCCACTTTGCATTTGCTCTTAGTCCATTTTATCATTCTTATCAGGTCTATTTTGATCTTTGACTAGAAAGCTCTGTAAAAGCTTATAGGAAATGCATCTGGTCCTAGAGCCTTGTCGGGATCCACATACCAAATTGCATCAATTATCTCATTTTCTTCAATTTCCTAGACAATCTATTGATTTTCTACTTCTGATATCTTAGGGAGAAAGGTCGATAGGAAGTCATATGCCTTGGAATAATCCAGTTCACCAGTTGAAGCATAAAGATTTTGGAAATAGACAAATGCTTCATGTTTTTTTTTAGACAAGTTAGATATTTTCCCTTTATCTTATGGTGTGATTTCCCTTACTCTGTTTCTAAGCTCCCTTTCCTTTGTTTGCTTGTGGAAGTAAGCCATGTTTTTTTCGTCTGATTTAAGCCAAATGCTCCTACCATGATTTCCATGTGTTTCTCCATTTCCTTGAATATGACCTCTTTCTTCTTGCCAGGAGGAACATAGGAGTCCTTAGCCCACTGACGAAGAGCAAGTTTGACAACTTTCAACTTTGCTTCCAACACAAAGGAGGGGGAACCCAAAACTTGAGTTTGCCAAGCTTTTTTTATGATATCTAAAACTCCTTCCTCTTTCAACCATTCAGAATTATGACGAAAGGGAATGGGAACCAATTTCTCTTTTCCCCTGATCTCTAAAAGAATGGGATGGTGATCTGATTCTCCTAAAGCCAAGATGGTGGAGGAGGCATCCATACCTTTCAAAAGCCACGAGTTATGGATTAGGAATCGATCAAGCCGATCTGTGATGTGAGCCACTCCAAATCTTCTATTTGTCCATGTGAACTTTCCCCTAGAAGGTTTTATGTTAAGATTATCCCATTTTGCTAATAAATCCTCCATTTTTTCTCTGAAGGGATCCCTGACCAAGGATCCTCCCTTTTTTTTCACTTATGTAAAAGGTTGTATTAAAATTTCTTCCAACTATAGAATCTTGATGCTAGAGGAGCTCTTTCAACAATATTAGGTTGTCGTAAAATTTTGCCTTTTTGCTATATACAATAGGCACATATACATTCGAAATCTTGAATCTTTCCTCTGTGGCCTTTCCCTCTAATATTTCTGCTATCTAATGTTGAGATTTATGAAATTCAACCATTGAGAAAGATGCACTATTCCAGAAAATGCCAAGACCTCCAGAAGCTTCCTTGGAAATTTCAGCGAAACCACTACTATCTTTCCAAAAAATCCCTGATGCCTCCATAAGCTCAGATTCTTCTAACTTTGATTCTTGAAGAAACAAGATTGATGGATTTTCTAATTTAACCAAATCTTTTATGGAGAGGGATTTTCTGGGGCCTCCCATTCCCCTTATATTCCATGAAATTAGCTTCATCATTTTTTCGGAGGGGAATGAGATTTATTACCTCGATCTGTTAGTCGTGTTATCCCTTTAAATCATGAAGCTTTTAATATATCTAATATTTGAGGTTTACTTCCTAGTCACTTATTGAGTAATGCCTTAGTTTCCCTCTACTCATTTTTTGAATGCCTACCTCTTTTCTTATCTGTATTTTCCATTTCGTGGCTGCTAGCTTCATCCTATCCACTTGAAGGATTGGAGGAGTTTCTTGTCATAATCTTCCTTTGGCCACTAGTGGGCATCATGGGCCCGAGGGAAGGAGTATCCATCGAGCATATCTGGAATAGAATAGGTCTAGATACAATATCATTTATTTTCGGAGATCCTTGATCTTGGAGGCTTGGTTTATCAGAGGAATCTTCAAAGTAATTAGTTGCCTCATTTTCCTTACCAATATTTCCCCTTCTTCTTTAAATTTGAATTCATTTTCCTCTCCTACCAGAGTTTTAGGATTATCTGGATCTGCCAAATGGTTTTCCTTCGAAGTCTACAAAACTCCAAAAGGATTGGAGGTGGATGCAGGAGTGTTTCTTTGGGGAGAATTCGATTTATTTGGAGTCTAGTTCCTTTTGCTACTCCCTCTTCTTTGTGTCTGCCACTATGGCTCTTGCAAGGTCTATACCGCTTCTCCTTGGTTCAACTTAGCTTTCTTGCAGTTCCTTGCAAAGTACCCATAATTGTGACAAATTTGACACTTGAAGGGAAGTTTCTCATAGTCCAACACCTGGCAATGTTTCCATTCTCCCATGATCAAGAAGATTTCATCTAGAATCCCTTTCTCTCGATCGACCTGTATGCATATCCTATAACAAGTAAATTTCCCTCCTTTAGGTTCTGCCCTATCCATGAATCTTCCAACTCCATTCCCTATCGCCTTGAGGCAATCATCACTCCAACAAGATAAAGGAAGCTAATGTAGCTTTACCCAAACTGGGATGACATTTGGGATGTCCTCGGTAGATCAAAGTCGATATACCAACTATTCAAACAAATCCCTCTAGCCCCAAAGAAATAGGGGTCATTCTGGAAAATGATTGTTACAAAATATTTTGTCACACCTCCTGTTCACTTCCATATCTTGAAGTGCCAAAATGTTGACAATTGTGAAGTATATCCATCATGATACACAAACAAAAACATCCTTGAAAAACTAAAGGAAAACTGCCCTAAGTCAATTCTGAAGAATGTTAGCTAAAACCCTAATTTTTAGGGCCAGTGTGCATTGTTCCACTAGTTGCCCATGCCGATGGCAAGTTGCATTGCTTTACACCAACACTGCCAACACGGGTTTTGATATGAAAACCCGCACTGAACCTCTTCTGGTATGTTTTCCCAAAATGGGGGAGAAGCTTCGTATGCTAGAAACTTCGAGAACAACGAGTTGGATATTGGTTGTTGTAGATATGGTCGAGCTCTCCCATTTGGAGCTCTTGATCTTATCATTATTGATTTTCCCTTTGAGATGTGGACCTTCCTCCCTCTTTTTTGGATTCCTAACTCCCTCTCCCTTCCTATAAATCAACTCCCTTCCATCCCCAAATGGTTGGTCATTGATTGCCTGCATTCCGATACTGAGATTATGCCCAAATGCTTCCCATCCTGTTTCGGGTAGAATCACCCTAGGGTCTTGGGTTGGGAATCCTAATAGAGTGGAGGGCACACAACATAAAGAGACACACAAACATGACACAAGCAAGCAGTTCTAATACTTAAACAACTAAACTTGGTACATAAGGTCTTACCCGTAGGTCCTACATTTAAGGTCGTTCCCGTAGGGTTCAAACCCTCAGCTTCTTCCTTGCGCTTTAAGACCTACAATTCATTCAAGAAAAAGCATATACACCAAAAATAACTGAAAACATGTTCATGATATCAAGGTTAGATCATATAAGCATGTAAGCAAATAAACATTAATGTGAGATTTTATAAGCAAATCATGACATAAATTAATGCATAAAGACCATAATCACCAGGAACAAGACAAAGCCTCTTTATTAATGTAAGCTACAGAAAATACAGAATAACTACAACCTGAGTCATCTACTGGCTCCAAGCGAAACCGTCCTCTGGATTTGTCCTGCACAGGCCTCAACAATCCTCCTCCATAAGTATACACAAAGATGTCATGAAGGGATGCTGAACATCTCAAGAAGGAAACATGGATTTCCTATGATTGGGAGTGCAAAAGGCACATGGATATCTTCAGACTTGATGAGGGATGTAATAGACTATAATATCAATATCTAATCTTTCCTCCTCGTTTAGGCCTTCTCATGGAGATGTATTTATGCTTCTCCAAATTAGTTTTTTAAGTTGGGAAACAGTTGGGCCACGGGATATAGTAGGTGGGTATTCGGTCAAACCCGTAAACCCTGCTCGAATTAAGGGAGATTATATATTTTTTAATGTTTTAACACATATACGCAGGTTGGGTATAGGATGACCTGCGTGTACACGCGCTTTAGATAGGGCATAATCGCGTATGGGATTTAAAACATTGTTTTTTAGAAAATGGATCAAGTCTGGTAGGGAAGGGTTGCCCTAGGCCATATCATAGAGCATAAAATCTACCAAGGGTGGTAAATGGTGTTATAACACATCCTAACTTGGAGAATGAGTTCTTGAAGAGTCTTGGCTTGGACTTGAACATCCACCAAAAGGGGGTCTCCAACATCAATGCATTGGTTGTATGCTTCCCTTTTTAGTTTATTAATATATGCATCTGATGTTCACTCCTTGATCTATTAAGTAGTTTATGTTTGATATATGTCATGTATGCTCTTGTATCTTGTATTGTCTGTTGATCTTTCATACACGTATTTGGATGTGAAGAACAAGTAATGAGCGAGCCTAGAAGCGGAGGAAACAAAGTCATCTCCAAAGGATTGAGCGATTAGCATCAGAGCAAGGTAGGTCACTCTCTCTCTGCATTTGTCAAACATAAGCTAGGAAAGTGTATATTAGTTTGTTTAGTTTGTTTCTAGACCCACTCATTGGGCTAGAGATATCGTCTCTGTCCGCAGAGGGGATTTTCCTTCACAACAAAATGGCGACTCCACCAAGGAAGCTATAGCCTCTTTAATCTCTTTTCTCATCTGATATCTTGATCAGTTTTACCGACCATTGAGTTCTCAGTTAGTTTGAGCCTGTATAGATCTACACCTTGAATGATCACTGCTTTAGAGTGTTAGGTCTGGACTGTTTGTTGAAAATCTTTTTATTTTTTTCCATCTTTCTTGCCCAATGCAAGTTTATCATTAACAGTCACGCGAACAACGCTATTTTTCCCTGTACAGTCGCGTTGAAAACCTTTTCTTTCACTATTTACCCACATTGAAGACTAGTACGAGTTTTGCTATGAAAATAAGTGTTGCCAACACAGGTTTTGCTATGAAAAGTAGTGCTGCCAGCACAGGTTTTGCTATAAAAAGTAGCGTCGATGACCTTGTCAGCACGGGTTTTGCTATATAAAGTAGCGTTGGTCCTTGAATGTGAGAATTTTTAGGGTTTTTTTCATAGAGTCCAGTGTGTCCTGGCCTCTGAGGTCTTTTCCTGTCCTCTGTGTCTGGATTTGCCAGTGTTTTGTCTAGTTGTCTTGATTAATTTGCAAAATTTGTCTCCTTGGCTTTGGAGTGAAATCTGATTGAGTTCTAGGGTTTCTAGTCAATTGGTCATCACTTGCTGCTTGTTGGTGTCACGGAGATGCTGGTTTTGTTGATTGATTGAGTATTGTTCTATGTGGAAATCATTGAAAAAATCATTTTGCATATATTTTTAGCTTGTACTTCAAAAATTATTTTTCAAGTTGCATTAGGTTATTTTCATTTGGAAACCATTTTTGTTCTTAATCAAGCATAGATTACATTGTTTGGTTTTCAAAGCTGAAAAGAGTGCATCATTCATTTGTTCAGAAGGAAAAGTGAAAATATTTTCATTTAGGTGCTTTTGAATTGGATTTGGAGTGAAATCTGATTGAGTTCTACGGTTTCTAGTCAATTGGTCATCACTTGCTGCTTGTTGGTGTCACTGAGATACTGGTTTTGTTGATTGATTGAGTATTGTTTTATGTGGAAATCATTGAAAAAATCATTTTGCATTTATTTTAGCTTGTACTTCAAAAATTGTTTTTCAAGTTGCATTAGGTTATTTTCATTTGGAAATCATTTTTGTTCTTAATCAAGCATAGATTACATTGTTTGATTTTCAAGCTGAAAAGAGTGCATCATTCATTTGTTCAAAAGGAAAAGTGAAAATATTTTCATTTAGGTGCTTTTGAATTGGATTTGGTGTTGCTTTGGTTAATGCATTAGTTGCATTAGAGCATTTGAATCAAATCTTCATTTTGCTTTAGTTGCATTAGAGCATTCAAAAAGTAAAGAAAAACATCATTTACATAAGTGCATCTTAGTAAAGTAAACATCATTTTGCTTTTGATAAGTTGCATTTAGGATAGTGAAAAGTGGAAATCGATTTTACTTTTGGGTATTGCATTTTGAAAGCGAAAGTGAAATCTAGTGGAAGGCATGTTGTTTGATGCATTATTGATTGAAATTTCTTCCCTTGATTAGTCTAGCTTTCATTGAAACGAAAAGTTTTTCTTTTGTCATATAGTTGCAGCTTAGGGACTCAGGTGACATCATCTTGAGCCCAAAACTGAAACATAATTCAAGAAAAACATTAAAATTACTCAATTAACCTAATGAGCATTTGGAACTTAACGAAAACGTTTTGAGGTCTAGGCTAGAGACATGTTTCAACGTCTATAAACCTAGCAACTGGCGTTATCTGCCAGCATTGTATCCCGAGGGTGATATCTCATTCCATGTACGGAATTATATGGGATCGTTCTCCAGTACTCTCGAGTATATTGGAGGTGCTCCACATATGGAAAGTATATGGGAACGCTCTCATAAAATGGTTATGCATTAGACATCGCCAAAATGAACTTGTGCTCCCCGTACCGTCGCATATATATTGGGAGACCCCACTATATTGCTATCCTTTAGCCACAGGTAACTGAGTCAGCTGCCTTGTAGACGTGATACAATGAACACAACATTTGGGGAGATCGGCCACCATAGGTTAAGTCCTTGGTTTCGGTTAAGGTGTATATAGTGGTTCACAGATACTTGATAAACCCTCTTCACTAGATATCCCCTTTTTGATTTCATTTTGTTAATTTTTAAAATCAATTAATTGACCTTGGGAAAACATCCTTCCTATGGAAATACTCCTTAGTAGATCTTAGGCTATACCAATGAAAACATTTCCCAAGTCTACCAACCAAGTAAATCCCCTTGACGGGAATCCTAGTCCCTTTCCTTGTTTTGGAAATGTTGGTGCTCCCTATATGGCAACATTGTCCCTTCGCAGTTTTACCATTGGTTTGCGAGTTTGGTTATTTTTGGCCTCGGTGATTCTGAGTGTCTAAACTACTTTTCAACCGAGTTCTCCTCCACCTAAACAACATCAACCCCTTGCCTTCTTCACCTGTTTCTTCACCCCACTCTTCCTCTTCGCTTGGTGAAAGTCTAGATTTAGTAACCAGGAAGCTAAGAAGAAGAAGAAGAAGAGGATGAAGAAGAAGAATCCAAATAAGCAAGGGGACAACCATACACTTATTGTTACTGATGCAACTGATGTAGAAAACTATTTCAATCAGCCTTGGAAAGTGAAATTACCTTGCATGGTATGTAAAGGTGAACACCTTCTTAGAAATTGTCTTGGTATTCCCAAGGTCTTAGAAGTGTGGTCGATAGGTTCACATCAACCTTTGTCATCAGCCTCTGGAGTTCATGTTGGTGACAAAACCTCAACTAGTGATAGTAAAGCTCATGGGAAAAAGGGAAAAGTCAAATTTCCCTATAAGTTGTGTGAAGGTAATCATCCCATTCACCTTTGTCCTCTTATGGATGAAGCTTCCAAAGAGTTGGAAAACCTTACTGCTTCCCAACCTTGTCTTCCGATAGGTTATTGAAAGCTTTCCCCTGATCCTCTACTAGTTGATCCAGTGATTGATCAAAAGTCATCTTTGGTCAATCCCGCTCTCTCAGAAATTGAGTCCCGTGAGTCCATTCTTGACCAACCATTGGTTGGGAAAATGGTAGACCTGAATCCACCTTCAGTTAACCATACCTTTCAGGTAGAGAGTGAACCTCATACCGCTGAGGTTCTTCTGGTGTCTTCAATTTAAAATGATTTGGAGGGAAATCCTCCCGTTCCTGAGGTGCATGAGAGCATTTCTTCTGTTCCCATTGTGCAATAGGGAAACTCTCACATTCCTACGACACCCCCTCCGAGTAGTTTAGTCACTTATTTTGATTGGAGTCGACTGGTAGGATACCGCCTTCCGTCTTATGTGCCTCTCCAGATTATAATACAGGCTTATAATATGGCTGTACCGAGCACAATAATAGACGAGGACACGTTTGTTAGTATTATGTCATCAACTTCTTGGCAAGCTTTAATTTCTCCTCAACTTGTCCCTGTCACCCATAATCTGTTAGCTTTTATCAGAGGAACCAGTCAACCATTAGGGATCCTTCTTAAGGTGCCTATTACTTTAGAGGAAAGAATGTCTATATAGACGTGATGGTTGTCCAAGGCCCATTAGATTTTGATCTACTCCTTGGCCGTGACTATGTTTATGTTATGGGAGCTCTTGTTTCTTCCCTCTTTCGAGTGATGATTTTCCTACTTGAAGGAAGCATTGTGATCATTGATCAACTTACATTCATTGGCCTTGAATAAACTCCCCATCAACCATCATCCCTAAATATTATGTGCAAGCAGTCTCCCCTCGGCCACAGGTTAATTATGTGGCCACTTGTTCCATGCCCACATCTACTGATGATCTAGTAGGTGATGTAGTATGCCATGAACTGTGGGAATTGGAGCCTGATTTTTCCATTGGATCCTTGGACATGTATCCCTTCTAGAGTGTTGTCCTCCCATCTGATGAGAACCTCTAGGAAGCCACGTCCTCTTTTGGCCTGTGATCAAGAGCTTGGAGCAGAGTTCTTGATCTTGTGTCAAGCTCGTTAAAAATGAAACAAGGGATATGAGGATAGTTCTTTTACCATGTCAACCTCGTTAAAAAATGAAATAAGTTCCTATGAGCATAGTTCTTTTACTTATGCAAGTTTGTTAAAAAATGAAACAAGGTGTCATGAGCATGGTTCTTTTCCTGTGTCAAGCTCGTTAAAAAATGAAACAAATCCCCTTCCAATTCGAGTCTTTGATTAGATATCGTAAAATCCTAGTCGAGTCTTTCACTTGATCTCATAAGTGAACCTTCATTCCATCCACTTGTTAGTAACCAGTAGTCTACTTATGTGAATGAAATGAAGCTTGGGGGGAATGTACCTCAAATTGAGTCATTATGTTGGGGGCGTGCAAACTTATCTCAAGCATAGTTTATCTTTATTTCAAGCTTGTGAAAAAATAAACTAAACCCAAGCATAGTTTGTTTCCGTTTCAAATTTGTGAAAAAATGAAACCATCTTCAAGTATCCTCAAACATAGTTTCCCATGTTTCAAGCTTGTGTAAAAATGAAACCATTCCCACTTTACCTCTCATGATTGCCATCTTTACTAGTCTGTTTTGCTAGATCAGCCTTGGTTTTTTCATTCCATCGTCACCATCTCTTTGGCCAATCATATGATTTCACTTGGTTGTTTTACCCTTGCCCGAGGAACATCTACGATGAGTGGTCTTATTAGCCAGCCTCTTAAGCTTTACATGTTTTGAGTAGTTCAATCATTACCGAAACCAGTTGCTATACTTTTATACCAATTGTTCTTGCAGGCAGAGTCATCTTTTAGCTCTTTTTAGACTCTTAAAATATGAAAAGATTGCCGAGCACTAGTCTTTTTGAACTTGTAAAAGTAAATGAAAAGACGTCTACTCAGTATAAGTTTAACCCTTTTCCGGACTAAGATAAACTATATACAAAAAAGGAATATATTAGTAAAACATGGATAAGAGGTTCTCTTAAGTATTATTTTCTACCTTTTCGAACTTAAGAGACTACCTACGAAAAGGGACATCTGGAGTTTTCTTTTATGCCTATTTTTCATACTCCCTAAACATGAAAAAGATGTCGAGTTACCCCTCCGTCAGACTCGTAAAACTTAAACAACGCAAGACTTGTCACCATGACAAGATCGAGTCTCCTTCCTAAGACTCGTTAAACTTAATGGATCGATTCATCCAGAGGATGAACTTATATGGCAAGCATATGTTATCCCCTTCAAGCTTGCGATAAAAAATAATGGGGTACTCACTAGAAATGGTGGGGGAAAAGTGAAAGCGATGATCTCTTGTATTTTTGTAAAGGAAACATGTCGCTCTTCAACATGACACTCGTTTGTTGCTCACGTCGGGTTCGGGACATCCTCACTTATTCACTTTCCTTCTTGGGTTTGGAAGATCCATTTTCCCTCTCATTTGATTATACTACTTCATCATCATTACCTCTGATCTTGTGATGAGTCAAATGCTGCTAAAATCTGGAGTTGTGTCACCGATATGTTCAAGAGAACTCCTATTTGCCATTCTTTACCACTTATACATTGTTTGACTTTCTGCCATAGTCTTGGATCACACTTATCTACTCTGCCACATCCTTTGTTTCGTGTCGACGATGTGGGATTCATTATGGCCCTCCTTTGATAGATCGCTTCCTATCAACTTTAGCTCATTATCCAGGAAGATGATCTAGAAAATCCCTTCCAGTACCTTAGAGCTTGCATGCCTCAATGGGAAGTTCTTCGCGTTCTACGACAGGTTTACGTCATTGATCTTTGATCGAATGATTCGATAGGTGTTCGACTTCAGCTTCATTATTCACATTCATGGTTTGTGTTGATTGTACCTTGAGAGCCATTTTCATTACTGGTGGTTTCTCTCGTGCCTGTTAACGGTTTACATCATTGACTGATAATCAAGTGGTTTGATATAAAGTTCAACTTCGACACATCTATTCACATGTTAGAATTCGTACATTGATCGGGTAAAGACAGAGTGCAAGACCTTAGATTTTGTCTGATAAAATCTAGGTTGTGTGGAGTTCCAAGTTATTCATGATTGTACACATGTTTTCCTCTGTACGAATGGCTGTGACCATACTATGGGTCCATTTATATGATCCTCTTTATTCAGATGGTTGCGACCATACTGTGGATCCATACACATGATCCTCTTTATTCAGATGACTGCATCCATACCGTGGATTCATGTATCATTAGATGCATATTCATGTATCACTAGTCATGTTTATTAGAGATATCAGATATGTATATACTTGATTTGCAGGTCTCCAAATGG
Source organism: Pinus tabuliformis (assembly GCA_031772625.1). Classification (NCBI taxonomy): domain Eukaryota; kingdom Viridiplantae; phylum Streptophyta; class Pinopsida; order Pinales; family Pinaceae; genus Pinus; species Pinus tabuliformis. The sequence continues at coordinate 487,670,838 of CM062813.1, forward strand.
TGTTATTCCAGTCCTTGCCTTGGCTTCTAAAGCATCTCAGCCATCACTCCTTGTTCTGCCTTCATGCTTTAGGGGGCATTGTTACACAATATTTTGTCACACCTCTTGTTCACTTCCATATCTTGAAGTGCCAAAATGTTGACAACTGTGAAGTATATCCATCATGATACACAGACAAAAAAATCCCCGAAAAACTAAAGGAAAACTGCCCTGAGTCAATTTTGAAGAAGGTTAGCTAAAATCCTAATTTTTAGGGCCATCGCGCTTTGCTCCATTGCTTGCCCGTGCTGATGGAAGGTTGCACTGCTTTACACTAGCGTTGCCAGCATAGGTTTTGATATGAAAACTTGCGCTGAACCTCTTCTGGAAGGTTTTCCCAAAATGGGGGAGAAGTTTCGTATGCTAGAAACTTTGAAAACAATGAGCTAGATATTGGTTGTTGTAGATATGGTCGAGCTCTCCCATTTGGAGCTCTTGATCTTATCATTATTGGTTTTCCCCTTGAGATGTGGACCTTCCTCCATCTTTTGTGGATCCCTAACTACCTCTCCCTTCCTATAAATCAACTTCCTTTCATCCCCAAATGGTTGGTCATTGATTGCCTGCATTCCTATACTGAGTATCCCCAAATGCTGCCTATTCTAACTTGGAGAAGGAGTGCTTGAATAGTATTGCCTTGGACTTGGAAATCCACCAAAAGGAGGTCTCCAACATCAAGGCACTGGTTGTATGCTTCCTTTTTTAGTTTATTAATATATACATCTGATGTTCACTTTCCATAAATGTGTAAATTTTTATGAATTTAGCTTAATACTCCTTGATCTATTAAGTAGTTTATGTTTGATATATGCCATGTATGCTCTTGTATCTTGTATTGTATTTTGATCTTTCTTGCAGGTACTCGGACGTGAAGAACAAGTAAGGAGCGAGCCTGGAAGTGGAGAAAACAAAGTCATCTCCAAAGGATTGAGTGATTAGCATCAGAGCGAGGTAGGTCATTCTCTCTCTGCATTTGTCAAACATAAGCTAGGAAAGTGTATGTTAGTTTTTTTAGTTTGTTGCTAGACCCACTCATTGGGCTAGAGAGTTTGCCTCTATCTGTAGAGGGGATTTGCCTTCACAATAATGATCTCCTTGTCCTCCTTTGATTCAAACAAGAAAGCGAAGTATCCATTGCCAATTGCATATATTCCTAGCCCACCTTTCATTTTTTCCTTCCAGTTCTTTTCAGCCCATTGCTTAACTGATTTGGGAGACAACCACATGTCGGTGAATTTCCCAATCAGTGCACGATCCATAAAAGCTAGGGTGGAGCAGCAAAAGGAGGAGGGTAGTGACATAGATGAAATATTGTCAGACCCCTTGAAAAATTGGAATATGTCTCCCGAGTTTTCTGCTTCTTCAGAAGCGATGCTATCAGAGCCTGGAAATCCACTACAAAATCCGACAGAGGGGGAGGAAACCCCTCTAGGCAAGCTATTGGATAGAGAAATTGAGGAGGATAGGGTTTGTCGAGGGGAAGGAGATGCGATTGGATTTCACGCTATAGGAACCAAATTAAATTATTAATAAATTATTGTTAATTTATTATTAATTATTATTGTATATAAATATATTATTTAAATGTTAATTAAGTTTAACTTGAATAATTGAGGATGAATTATTTTACTTATAATATGTTTTCTCTTTTATAATTTGATTGTTAATTGATATTCTTTACGAGTTATAAAAGTATCTCACTCTCACATGTTGAAGTTTGAAATGAGAAATTACATATTCAAAAAAGAAAAGGAAAGGAAAATATATCTTTTAAATAATAGTATACTTGAATTAAATTATTGGGAATTGATTTATTTTGACTATTATTATCATTTTGTATTGATAAGGATCATATTTGACTATATATATGATTTTTAAATAATATATGCTAGGGTTTTCAAAGTACATGGCCAAGTCAACAACAATGCTTACAATAATATAGTCATTATGAGCTTAACATGTCACTTATGGAGTAAAAACTAGGTGGGAATGATATTATCCATCCCATAACCACTCAAGCTAGATCCAATTGACACTAACCATATATATGTATATGTGATGATAATATGGCTATATATATAGATGCATGTGAATTTTTAGCTTATTATGTTACTATACTTTGACTAATCACCATGTGAATAAACATTAACACTTTGCAATTTGTTGTGTAAACAAGTACATAAATTATAGTACTAAAAATGTCAAAACTATGACAATAAGCACAAGGGATGTATTAACTCATGAGATGGAATGAAAGTGGGTAAGAAGGAAATAGTATTATTTTATTGTTTCCATGTGTCTTATTGCTTAAGTCTCCCAACCTTGAGTTTAGTTGTCCAAGAGAGGGATACCAGACATTTCCTTACACGTAGGTGGTGTTATGCAACTTTGGAGTATATGAGCTCCCACCTTTGTCATTGAAACTTCTTCTATTATGTCAAATTAGATGACCCATGAATGACCCACGAAGTTCAACATATTTATGTTTACCATGATTGTAATTACTAGCAATTTGTTGTACTAATGATCATGGCTACTATTGAGCAAGGAGATTGGGCAAGCTAGTAATTTGTGACTATGTGGAAGTATCAAGAATCAGCCATTGCTAAGCTAAGATACACCACTCAAGTATTCCTTGACGACATTCAATGGATTAGATTCTTCCTTCCCACACTAGATCACATGGGAAAGGTTTCCAAGGGATTGTTTAGAAAACAAGGGAAATATGTAACCTTTTGTTGTTTTTGACTTAGAGGAAGAAGATCAAGGTCGAATGAAGGATGAGAGAGATCACTGGAAAAAATTTGATGGTTGATCTCTTGTTTTGTTTAAACCCTTAAGCATTATGAGTTGGTTTGAGAGAGATTAGAGCCTCATAGGTGCTTTCTTAACACTGGAAGTTTAATGCCTATGATTGAACAATGAATGCCTTGGTAACCAATTCATAATCAAATTGCCAAGAAAAGTTGTTTTTTTTTCCTTATTACATCCTATTTAATTATATTATGTAATTAATGACATAAATATAATATAGTAATTACAATCAATTCTTAAAATCAATAGCGCAGATGCATTAGAGTGAATGTTGACATGTGACTAAGCACATGAAACAATTGCATTATCTATTTGTTCCATCCTATTATATTTTTGTTCAATAATTTTTGGCAATGTATTGTGGGAATTCTACAATGAAGTGGTTTGGCGATGAAAAATATATAGAGAAGAATGTTCATTAATTAAATGTAATTTGTGTCATGATCTATATGTTTGATGTGCAATGAATGGCAACCAAGAACGCCTGGTTTTTGGATTTCCTATAATATTTTAGGTGTATTTTCTTACATGAGAAACTTAACATTGTGCATTTCTCATATGAGTAGTTTTACATCATGTATTTCCCAAATGATGATTTTAGTTTAGTTTTAGGATTTGAATTCAACTTAGAATTCATTTGCAAATTTCTTAATGCCTTTAGAAGCCAAGTTATTCCACTATTAGCAAGTTCATTGGATGAAAAGAATAAGAAAATTAACATTGGTACCCAAACAACTAAGGGAGGTGAGTTTGAGTATGCTATAAATTGGCATCAAGCCATTTTTATAGTGCTAAGGCTTTTAGAAAGTTAATAAAATGATTTTGGTATGATTTAAAGACATCAAAGTTCAAAACCAAGGGAGTGCACCATGCCAAGGTGAGCCTATAACCGGCCAGGAGGTTAAGTTTTCAAATTCCATCAAGTATAGTGGGAGGAGATGAGATTGGAAGCTTCCAAATGAAAATTTTGTTACATAACAACAATTAAAATATTCTTGTCAAAAGAGGTGAAGAGTTTTCTTGGACCAAAGGAGTTCAAAGTGAGGATGACTACAACATGATCTCAAAGAAGGGCACATGGAGGCAAAGTAGGATGCTGGGGCTAAAATTGTGTTAGAAGGTCCTTACATATTTCCAATTATTGGATTGAGGAGAGATAAACCCCCCATGATGATGGGGCATTCTTGGATGTTTTGTCCTAGAATTTTGGCTTTAGGATGATATAATGCTAAAAAATTGGTGGGAAAAACCATGTACCCGAACAATAAAAAAAAATCTTAAGCAAGACGAGTTTTGGGGTGGGTACCTTCTTAAGAGGTCTTGGTTACTTGATTCATGTACTAGAGGTGATGATTGAAGCTATGTGATTCATTTTTCTAGTTTCAACCCAACTTCTTAAACCTTGCAAGCATCACCTAATGTAATGAGTGCTAAGTGTACTATTCAAAATAATGAGAAAATTGGTTAGTTGTGACTAATGTTAATTGATATGTTCATCAATTAATAGCTTACTCTATGTATATAATCCCAAAAAATATATCTCGTATGTGGTTTGTGAAAGTCTCTACATGTTTAAAGGATTTGGTCTTTAATAACCTCTTTTTCCCACCTTCATGAGATCACCTTCAAAACATGATAAGGAAAATTGAGTTGGGGAAATCCATATATTGACATAAGGTTTGTAAGGAATAATTAGGGTTCTCACAAAACTAAAATACCCTAGAGGAAATTTTTAAATTTTGTGAAATGATAGGAACCTAATGAGAAATAGTGATGTGAGTGCATCCTTGGTCAAACTAGCTATCATACATGTTCACCTAGTTTATTTTATGATTATAACATGCATAGTAGAAGTTATTATCATTTTTATCAAACCATCTACATCTATATTTGTCTATCACCAACTTCAGAATACAATGGTCAAGTTTAAGGGAAGCATCAAAAGGTAATGAATGAATAAATCAGAGTAGCAACTTGAATGCATAAATAAAGATGGTAGTCAATGTGGTTTTTTTTTCTTTCTATTTTCGGGTGGGGGGTTATAAATATGCCCAAGGAATTAATTCCCATATTATGAAAATGGAAAATGTTATTGTGACTCTTCAAGGCCATGCCAAAATCATAACTCAACCATATAGATCGATAGCACATTGGGAATGAAAGAAACAATAAAATCTTACATGTAACAAGACTTCCACGAGAAAATTTTAGTGATCTAACCACTTCTTTCTATATGAATGCAAACATTTTTAGTGATGTAGAAGTCATTCCTTATAGTTATACAAATTTTTTTATTGGTAGAAACCACAATATTTTAATTTGAATTTCCACATTGAATTTGTAGCAACAATAATATTCTAGTCCATTTTGGAAATCGACAATATCTTCACTTACTAGGCTCTAATTTTGATGATTTGTTTTTTTGAACATGATTATTTTTTGAGATGAACTCAAATCTACTGTTGATTTCTTTAGGTTACACATAAATAGCTTCATAAATGACATAAAAGAACAAAACATTCTTTCTTTTTCTTGTCCAAGGAAGAGCTCTAAAACCAATACTGGTGAACATTAGTAGATAAATGATAAACCATTAAACTTGAGAATAAAACCTTAACTTCAAAAATACAAAAATGCATTCACAAAATAAACAACACAAGAATGTAGAAAGAACCCTTAAGGTAGGGTAACACCATCAAATACTCCTTATAGAGGGAACCACTCCACTAGACATGCTTGCTACAATACAATATATAACGTCTGACATATCTCATACAATGATATTCATTTGTATGTATACTTTCTCATGAGTAATTTTAGGGGTATACGCTAATTACCCCTTATTATTATATTATTCCCTCTAACTACATGATTGGCCTATTCCATGATTACAACCACATTACGTTCATTATCCCCCTTAAATACTGTTAGAAAATCAGAAAGGCAAAAAGAATCTCTTATATTGATAATTACTTGTGATATTAATGTAGTCTTATTTATGTTATTATTTTATCTTTGTTTCATAAAGAAATCATCAAATCAAAACATGAATATCAACAACACTAGATGTAGGTACTCAACTAGGGCTAACACCCCTCTATAGGGGAAAACCCCGTCAAACTCTTCCACTTGTAAATCAAATTGAGATAGACCAAGGCCTTAGACCCAAAATACCTTCCTCCTCCACCAAGTCATTCTTCCGAGATGATTAAGTAAACTCTAGTAATCTCTTCTTGTCCAACAACTTCAACCGAACAACAATTTAGAATTTCGACCCCCAACTACTTCAACATTTCAGCTCAGATATAGTACTGAAATTTTTTGCCCTTCCAATAATGCAACAACTTCGCACATGTAAGACAAGGAGAGAGAAAATTCAACTTCTTATGCTTGAAAAATACTTCCTTCTCCTTTGCTAGTGTTTCCTTCCTCTTCCTTGAATTTCACACCCTTTTTTTGCCTCTAACAGTTGCAGATCGAGATTGTTGTGGATGTGTTCCAAATGAGTCAAGTTGTTTCCTTTTTATAGTAGTTTCTTCCTCTCTAATTAGGCTGACTTGTCCAGGTTGAGGCCGGCATGGTGGAGGAGGCCTAAATGACCTATTTTACATAAAAACAAATTTCTTTCTTGATTGAAAAAGCCCAAGAAGTGTCTTTTACATTATGACAGGGTGAAGGACCCTTGACATAAACCCTATAAGCCTACAACAGAGGCATTTACCTAAGAATCATTGACCCAAGCATGAAACCCATGTTTTAATAATTGACAAATACCTTACATCATGACTCAAATACAATTATGAAGACCGATACTAGTTACATTTTTCAACACTCCCTCTTAACTAGGGAGGTATTCATAATTACATATATACAAAGGTACATGGAAGATATCAAAGTGATATACTCTATGAAGAGTCACAACACACATAGTGCTAAAGATTATATACATGACCAGTGTACTCTAATTGAGTGGGACTAAGGTGTACTCAACTTTAGTCACTTTAGGTACCATCAAGATTTTAAGCTTTAACACCAACCCAGGTATCTAGGTGCGTATCTAAGGTCAGGGCTCCATGACCAATGCCACCCTCCCTACTTTGGGATCTGGAAATAAACACAGGCTGACCATATGTCCTCCTAAGCATATTGTTGCCACAATATGCTTCATCTCTCCTTATCAACTAAATCAGATATATATCCACCACTCCAAGTATGCTCCAAACATTCAACCTTTTTATGGAGAGATCTTGTAAATTCACAACCCCAATTCGTGATAAACCTTCAAATATATATACAAGTAAACACAAACCTTCAGGGTCCTTAATCATCCTAATGCTACTTATATCATCATCAAGTTATCCAAATATAACTTGTTGGAAACTTTCTTCTTTCACTTCTCCAGTAGCACCAAATACAACTTCAATATTTCTCAAGTCTTTATAACATCAATATGTAGTTCTTTTATTCATTCTTTCTTCAAGGTATTTACTTATGACTGTCATAATATGCCCCCCTTCTCAATTGGGGAGATATACCCTTTCTTCTATCCAAGCTCCCTCTCAAATTAGGGAGAACAACAACCTCAGATATACTTCATGTCATCAAGGTCATCTTGATCATCATCATTCTTATAGCTTCCTTCATCATGCTCATCATTATTTTCATCTTCAATTATGAACATCTTCAACATCTTGAAGATTATGTATCTGCAAAAATTTAATAGTAAGTACAACCAAATACAAATATATAGAAGTATAAAGTCAACTATATCAAAATTATGTCATTACAATGGAGGCATCAAAATATTCAAGCTTTAAACATTAAATACCTAAACATAGTTAAGTTCATAATAAAAAAGGGTCACATCTTTTTACATACTAGACTTCAAATTCTTGCTAGGTTTTTGTCATAAACCCTAGACTACATCTTTGAGACACAAAGCCTTAGATATCAATCTGATCATAATACTATACATCTAAGGTTTCAACAATATGCTTTTTAGAATTTACATGTCAGACTCTGTTAACACTAAATTTATACCTTCAAAAAAGGTCAAAATGGTTTGAAGTGTAGTTGATTGTTTCATTTCATATACATATTTTAAGCATTATTTTGTTAGAAAAGGAAACAGAGTTAGGTGTTGTTTAAAGGAATGAAAGACATAAAAATTTTGCGTGAAATAAGTGGCATAAGGTTTAGAGTATGTCAAAAGGTTTACTAAACAATCCCTAATCTCCTAACCAAGTTTTGCAGCCAACAACATCAAGATTATAAATTATAGGTGGCACTAAGAAAATACTGTTCAGTGCTTACAAGTGGCGCTATGAAAATATTTCATAGCGCCTACATGATTACACTATTTTTCCCTATTTTAGTCACCTTCTTCAAGCATATTTTCCGAACAGATGGAGATGAGTTTTTGAAAACCAAAGGAGGTTTTTGGATGGAACAAACCAATTTAGAAAAATATCTCTCTATTTTTACATAAATATCACAGTTTTCGAGATACAAAGGAATCTTTTCAACCTATTTTTCTAGATTTTGCAATTTTGTTTTTCCCTGTTTAAGTCACTATTTTCAAATACAGTTTCTGAACAACTGGAGTTGAATTAAAAAAAAAAAAAAGAGTTTTTTATTGGTAACATACTAATTTACAAAAACCTCTCTCAATGTTATAATAGATATCATGTTTTGAGATATTAAAATGGATATATGAGGACTATTTTTCAGATTTTTCAAAACTTTGTTTCCTAAAAAAATGCCATGTCAACAGCTGAAGGCCACCTCATCAATTCGACTTGGGGATCAGATATTATCTCCTCCTTGATTATTTAAATCAAAAAACTAAATATGGGTAAATAGGTTTTCATATCCATTTCTTTTGGATCTTGATGATTATTGTAATTAAGACTTTCCATAGATTATGGATCTGAAACCTATGTAGTGTTTCTATAAATTAAATGTAAAAAGAGGAACAAGGGTTGGATTCTGAAACAAAGAGGTATTTTTGCTGCGTGTTTATCAAATTACTTAATTTTTTACAAGTGTCAAGATGACTAGAATATTATGATCAATGATACAAAGATTCTTGTGATGGTGTACTCAATCTGTTCTCTTCAATGACAATTTTCCTTTCTATGTGATGCCAATTTATGTTTTGTCTTTTGATGTTTAAATAAGATTATGTGACAAAATTCATTATTTTAATGCTCTAGTTCATATGGTTTAAACATCTGCACTCTTTCTTCTAAAGCTTACAGGATTCATGTTTCATGCCCTACTATAGTGGATTGTTATTTCGTTATTCTACTGCCATCTCAAATGATTTTTGATAGGTCTATAGTCTTCCATCTACCCTACCTCTGTCGATCTTGATTCATATAGTCAATATCTTGGTAATTGCACTTAAACCCTATTTGTTGACCCTATTGCCCAATAGATTAATTGCTTTCATCCCAACCAAACCCTATTTCCAACACAACCTTACTGAAGATATAACCATTATCTAAAGACATAGCCAGTTGTTAAGCTTAGTAATTAGGTTGCGAGAGAGAGCTCTATTTGGATTGAAGGGGTTAGCCTTCAATCTACAAACTCAACTTGAAAAGGTTACCTTAAGAGTTTCTCTTTCACAACCAAGAGGAAATTTTGAGTGATAACATCTTGGCGACCATACTGGGGAATACGAAAGGTTTATCTTCCCCATAACTGCTTTTACTAGTGAGATCTAATTTTTTATGGAAAACAAAAAGTTAGATAACAAGATTGGTTGTTTGATTTGTCCTGGTGACTCCATTGTCAAATGATCCAGATCTTGAAACACGAATGGTGACTCCATTGTCTGATGAATCCAGAGCATAATTGTAGATCTAGTTACCTAATTAATCAAGATGACAAGGTATGCTCTGATGAACCATGTACATATACCAGGTTTTCCAAATCACATTTAGTGCATAGATTGACAATCATATTTTCCAAAATTTAGAGATCAGAAAGGAGATGATGCGACTTTTCATTTGGTTAAATTTCATATGCACATACATAGGCTAGGGGTTGAATTGCTTGAAGACTACTTGATGAAGATATTTATGGTAACCTTAGAAGAAAAGACAAGATCTTGGTATGAAATTTTACCATCTGCTAGCATTTACTACCTTAAATATTTCTATTCAACATTTTGTATAAATTATAAAGAAAGTTATCCATTTATAGTGCTGGTTGAAAACTTCTGTGGAAATCTTGAAAATATTTTTCAAGATTTGGGAGTTTTTTTTTTCTCTGTAAAGACTAATTCTATTAAAAGGAAATAAAAATAAGGTTACAAAGAGGCAGAAGCCTCAGACGAGAGCATAAGAATGCTTTCAGGAGAACAGAGCTGTCCCACAATTGAGCAAAACCAGTTACAGTGATGCAAAAAACCATACATAGAAGCCTGTAAATTGCTAGCAAGCCATAGTGCGGATTTGGGATAACCCCTTTGAAACAATGGAAACAAACACCTATAGATTGCAAAACTGTACATGTCAGCCTGAAAACCACATACTGCCGAGCCAAAAAGACATAGAACCAGACCGCCGAACTGCAGGAACAGAACCAGAACAGTAGACTTCCGAGCCACAAAGACATGGAACCAAAATGCCGAACCGCCGAAACAGAGACAGAACAACAAAACCAGAAGAGACCGAACCTGACCAGTGACCAAAGAGAAAACTCTGAGAAGGCACGAAGGAGACCAGGTAGCATCACATGGGGACATCCTGTTCCAGCGGCTCCTCGACGACAGGGCAGGCATTGCCATACCAGAAATCTCCATCACGATCTGCATCACCCGCTCCGCTGCCACCTGGAGGAACCAACATAGGACGGGCGCCACTAGAGCTGCCAGCAATGGCCAGCGAGATAGTGGCATCATGTGAGCTGCCACCTGGTGGCCGAGAAGCGTCTGGATTGACATCCTCACCATGCATATCGCCACGCCTATCCGCCTTACCTTCATCTGCCGAAGGCTGCCCAGTGCCAAGGCTGCCTGCAGTTCTGAGAACGCCCTGAGGATGCTCTGCCACAGTATTCACAGGAGCTTGAATCTGAGCTTCTTCCTCAGAGAAAATTATGGTAATGTTAGCCGTGATGATGGGCTTATTCAAGCTACTCTGAAATTTAAAGTGAGTCATTTGGAAAGCATTATGCGGGAAAGGTCTGCGAGTAGGGCTGGGCGGAGGAGAATTTGCTTGGGATGAAGACGGAGAGACAGGGGACAGAGGCTGATCCACAGAATGAGTAGTTTGAGGCCGCACGCGACCACCTCGGCTCCCGCCATGTCAGCTTCGCATGCAATGACGGACCATGGCTAAGTGGCTAGGGGACAACACAGAAGCACAGGAAACTTTAGGGGAGAGCCCAGACTACACAGAAGGAACCTGAGGAGGGCTCAGAGAGCAGGACAGAGAATGGGAGATGGACGACCCAGATTCAGATATAAGAGCAACCAGGAGCCGGCAGTGGACACCTGAGACCGAACTACTGCACAGGAATCCTGCATTAGGCGGGCAGAGGTTATAGGATGGGGAGCATACAATGGGCTTGAAGGCTGAATACTCCATGATAAAACCAGTACCTTCTTTGTCTCGACCGATGTGTGCATTAAAATCAACTTGCAGACGGACCTGCTCGCACCTTATGTGAGCCATCATGAGCCAAGTGTAGACTTGGAGAATAGCGCTGGCCTGCAGCTGGCAGGGCCAAGCGCCGTCACTCATAAATGGCACCATTAATGAGCTCTAAAATCACCCACATCCGGGTTCAAGATTTGGGAGTTGACAATGATGATGAATATTTGATGGATTATGAAATCAAAGAAGCCCTGTATGAATTATCTTCACATCAGGAACATAAAGTAGAAACTAGTTGCCCCTACGATAATGCATTTTCTAGCAAACAATAACATATTCTTTAACTGAAAATGAAGTCGATCAACAACTTGATATAGAGATTCATGTTTCTTCTCCTGATATGGATGAAGATCCACACCCGGTTTTTCAAATTTCTTGTCATCTAGATACAAATGAAGACAACCAATTAAGACATTTTTCAACTCATTTGTTTTTAGGATCCTAATGTGAAAATTAGAATTTTGAAATTACATATGTGAACCCTCTAGGCAGTGAAAACAATTATGAGGATAACTAGCTAGAGTTGCACGGAAAAACTGAAGAAGTGCAGGATGCTTTAGACTCCTCAAATGGCACTCAAACTATTTATGGTTCTACATCCTTGGAATTGACAAATTTAAGAATTTTTTAAAGACCAAGATGATATTCTTGTTGAAATACATGAAGGATCTTTTTCAAATTTTCCTCATACATTTCCTCAAACACTTCCTCAGACACATAACATTACTGATTTATTTGAATGTGTTCAAAAGTATGCAACACCTTTTCTTGTTGTAGATGATGTGAAGTATGAATAGATGATTGTTTATTCATTTGAAAATGATTGTGAGTATAAAGAAATGAAACAAGTAACAACATATGAAACCTTAGGAAACCTTTTTCCTTTTGCTAATTAACAAGAGGTTTTTCTTCACAATCTTAAAGACCCTTTGAATAAAATATTAGAATCATCAATAAAGGCAAAGCCTATTTTGTTCATTAACACAAGATTTGGATTCAGATTGGAGTTTGAGTTGTCATCTCTTAATTTTTTTGGTTGCTCAAGGAAGGTGTGAGCATAATTCGACTGAGTAGCCATCTCATTTCATGGTTACACTGGAAATTTTGTATCACTTGAATTGGAAAATGTCTCAACCAGATAGAGTAGGAAGTAGATTGCAATAAGCTTGTTGGGACAAGCATTTGTTTCAATTTGGTTTTTCAGTCTTCAACTTCAGTTCCAACATTTAGTTTTGAGTTTGTACTGTGCAATAGTGGTTTCCAGTTTGTATAGTGGTTTCTGTTTTAGAGTAGGAATCAAATTGAAAGTTTCAGGAAAGAGTTGGGATCCGCCCAATGGATCAGGCACATGGTCAATGAGTTCTTTACTACCTCTCGGGGAGACAATATCCCCATTGGAGCCAGCTATTAGCAATTAATTTATACCTTCAAAAAAGGTCAAAATGGTTTGAAGAGCAGTTGATTGTTTCATTTCATGTAAATATTTTAAGCCTTAGATTGCTAGAAAAAGAAAAAGGGTTAGGTGTTGTTTAAATTAATGACAGACAAAATTGTTGTGTGAAAGAAGTGGCATAAGGTTTGGAGTATGTCAAAAGGTTTATTAAAAATTCCCAAGATCCTAACCAATTTTTGCAAGCAACAACATCAATATTATCGATTAAAGGTGGCACTATGAAAATATTTCATAGCGCTTACAAGATTACTCTGTTTTTCCATATTTTAGTAATGTTGTTCAAGCAGAGTTTTCGAACACATGGAGATTATTTTTTGAAAAACAAAGGAGGTTTTTGGATGGAACGGACCAATTTACAAAACAATCTTTCATTTTTTACATATATATCACGGTTTTGGAGATATGAAGGAATCTTTTCAACCTATTTTTCCAGATTTTGCAATTCTATTCTTTCCTGTTTTATTCACTATTTTAAAATGCATTTTTCAAATAGCTGGAGAAGAATTTTTAAAAACCAAAGAATTTTTTTTGGTAACATACTCATTTATAAAAAAACTCGCTCATTTTTATAACAACTATCAATTTTTGAGAGATTCAAATGGATATTTGAGGCCTATTTTTCATATTTTTCAAAATTTTGTTTCTTATAAAAATGCCAAGTCAACAACTGAAGGCCACCTCATCAATTTGACTTGGGGATTAGATATTATATCCTCCTTGATTATTTAAAACATAAAACTAAATATGGTTAAAGAGGTTTTCATATCCATTTCTTTTGGATCTCGATGATTATTGTAATTAAGACTTTCCACAAATTATGGATCTGAAACCTATGTAGTGTTTCTATAAATTAAATTTAAAAGGAGGACCAAAGGTTGGATTCTAAAACAAAGAGGTCTTTTTGTTGTGTGTTTATAAAATTACTTAATTTTTTACAAGTGTCAAGATGATTAGAATATTATGATCAATGATACAAAGATTCTTGTGATGGTGTACTCAGTCTGTTCTCTTTAGTGATAATTTTCCTTTCTATATGATGCCAATTTATGCTATCTTCTGATGTTTAAATAAGATTATGTGACATAATTCATTATTTTAATGCATTGGTTCATATGGTTTAAACATCTGCACTCTTTCATCTAAAGCTTGCAAGAAGCATGTTTCATGCCCTACTATAAGGGATTGTTATTTCGTTATTCTACTGCCATCTCAAATGATTTTTGATAGGTATACAATCTTCCATCTACCCCTCCTCTTTCCATCTTGATTCATACAGTCAATATCTTGGTAATTGCTCTTAAACACTATTTTTTGATCCTATTTCCCAACGGATTTATTTCTTTCATCCCAACCAAACCTATTTCAAACACAACACCCTACTGAAGATCTAGCCATTGTTAAAAGACACAACCAGTTGCTAAGCTTAGTAATTAGGTTGTAAGAGAGAGCCCTCTATATATTGAAGGGGATAGCCTTCAATCTACAAGCTTGATTTGAAAATGTTACCTTAAGAGTTTCTCTTTCAAATCCAAGAGGAAATTTTAAGTGATAATAGACTCTACTAAGGTTTGTTGCAAACCCTGGATTTTATCATCAAAGCAAAATCATATCAATAATTGAAAACAATATCATCATGCTCTAGAATATCAATCTCTACTAAGTTTTTGTTATATATCCTAGATTTCATAAACTATCAAGATAACATACTTGTATATATATCTAGGGTTTCATACCATGCACTAACATCTCATATCAATATCCATACTTACTAGGTAAATCCAAGACACAAAGATCAATACAACAAAGTTAGATATACAACAATTTTGACCATGCTAGGGTTTCAATTATGTGTAAGAATATATACCTGAGATTTCTTTCCTAGGATCTTACTATAACTATTGCAAGGGTGTTGTTCATAAACTCTAATTCACCAAATCCTAGCAATCTAGGGTTTCATTTAGACATTAACAACAAACCCTAAAGGACTAGGGTTTTTACCATGACATTACCAAAATCCTAAACTTCAAAAGAATAGGATTTCATCATATGTTCTAGACTTTATCAACAAACCCTAAGAATACTAGGGTTTCTTAGTCAACATTGACATACCCTTAACATTAAGAGGCTAGGGTTTTATAGTGAACCCTAAGGGTTAGGGTTTCATAAGAATGATCAAATGACAAGAGATAGCATAATGAGGGTAGATTAAATCTAATTATTAATCACCCTAACAAGAATATCTATGGTTCAAAATCTTACACATAAGAGAGTTAGTAGTATAATGCAAATTTCAAAAGAAAAATGATCATACCTTTTGTATAAAGAAAGCCTTGAAACAAATCTTGTAATCTGTGACATACCTTGAGTTTTTCTTGAACAAACCTTGTAGGACATAAATTATTGAAGGGATTCCTTTGCAACAAAACTTCTTCCATTCTTCAGTTCTATCCTTTGAAGTTTTCTCCATAACTTTTGTGTATTCTGCAAGCTTTCCTATCGAGGAAAATATAAAGAAAAAGGTTATTAGTATATAATACAAGAAAATATCTATATGAGGAGGAACCAATCATGAAAGATAAAACAAAGAACAATATACTTGTATTTTGGTAAAATGGTGAAGTCTTCCTCTTAATCCAATATTTCAGAGGGATACCTACAACTTATCAAAACAACTTCAAGAATTTCTAACAAAATATATTGAGTCTATGAACTATGAAAATAAAACATTGAAAAACTTAAAGTAGCATATGCAAGGGATAATATCCCTAATATTATCTAGCAAATATTCATATTCTTTTGTCTTGTTCTTCTTTGGTGGAGCTTCACCAACAACATTCACATGTTCTTTTTCTCTTTTCTTATTCCTTGGATTTTCAGGACAATGACTTTTGTAATGGGAAATCTTATGACAATTGTAGCATTCAATCTTGGATAGATCAACTTTCTTCCTAGGTCCTTTATGCTTCTCGAGTACACCCTTCTTGTGTTGAGAAGTGTACGAATTTTAAATGTTGTCATCTTCATCCTCCTTGCCATTTACTAATGAGATGCAAAATTCTTCTCTATTGCCTGCATTCCATATTTGTTCAAAGGTAGGAGTATATTTCCAACTGCCAATACCTGATGCAAAATAGCTCCATGATTTTGGTAGATCTAGTAGTGCAACAATCATGAGTTCTTTCTCTAGTATAACTTCATCAATAACTTGTAGTTCATCTCTTATTCTCGATATCATTACAAAATAAGATGATACAATTTCATCCTTTGTCATCTTCATCATTCTTAGTTCATTTTTGGGACTAGATATCTGACCAATGTTCTTGATGGTAAAAAACTTGGAAAGGGATTCATACATTTATTGTGCAAAATCTATATTGGATATGTATGGGATTAGATTTTCCTTCACTCCATCTACTATCAGAATCATGTCCATGATGTTGGTTTCCTTGAATTTCTCCTTTCCTGCACCATTTGTAAGTTTCCTAACTTTTTCCTTAAACAAGATCCAAAAATTTATGCTTAGTGAGAATGAGATCTATACTCTTCTTCTTGTTGAAAAATGTGTAACTAGGTTCGGTGTTCATAAACATGAAATTTACTTTTGATTCTTGTAAATTGTAAAATGAAATAAAATTATTATTATTATTATTTTTGGAGCATGGGTTTCATTCTCAAGGTGTTTTGTTTTATAGGTCAAGCACCCATTGAGTGCTTTTAGGGTCAAGAAGTCAAAAGATTCATTGACATAAGTTGAAGACCCCTTCGGGCACATTGTAACTTGTAAATAATTTTTTACCTTAAAATTGTCAAAATACCCTCCAAGATCAAGTCGGCCTGGCAACTGGAAAGTCAGCCTAATTTAAGGAGCCACACCCACCTTTGAGAAGCCTATATAAAAGAGGGAACTCAACCTCCTTGGAGGACATTCATCTCTCATTCATTGAAGCAAAGAAAGAATAGGAAGAAGGCAACACAAAAGGAAGAAGAAGAAGACTTGGCTTTGGGCTAATTCTCTCTCACATGTGCGAAGGAAGGCTAAGGTTTCTGCAGCAGATCTAGGGTTTTCCTCTACAAGTTCGATCTTGAAGAAGAGAAGGAAAGAGGTCAAGAGAAGGTCACAAGAATCCATCCTCAAGCTCCAAAAGCTCACATGTGTGGAAGCAAAAACTGCAAGAGGGTCAAAAATTTCAGATTTGCAGTGGAGGATGAAATTTTGCAGTTGGAGGTCGAAGATTGTGCTACTGGAAGAGACTTGACTAGGTTTGACTTGGACAAGGAAAGCACATCATTTTAAAGGTTGGAATTTGTCTCGGAAGGTATTGGTATTGATCTAAAGGTCTTAGAATTCGTCAATTGTAGAATCTATAAGGAAGAGAAGAGATTTGCAGGTTTTCCTCTCATGTGGAGAGGTTTTGGCCCCGTCTTGCAACCTATATTTTGTGTTCTTGTTCTTCTTGTTTTTGGTAGATGTTTTATGATACACACACACGTATTAATAATAAGTGAATATAATAATTAAGATAAGTAAAAAGACATCACAAACAATTATCAAAGAAATAGAAATCACTCTAATCATTTCCCTTTAGATTTCTCAACATGGTATCAGAGCTAAGGTCGGCTAAGGGCATTATGAAGATCTCTACTGCATTGAATAAGTTTCTAAAGAAGTGTTCAAAGGTATCAATCCATCTCAAGAAAGGTATCAAGAAAGCATGGAATATTCTATTTACTCCAAAGAAGGAAGTGACCAAGACAAAGGATGAAGGACTCTTCTCAACACTCACTAGCACATTTCAAGATGAGAACATTTGGGTGATCGATAATGGTGCATCAAGACACATGACTAGTCACCAAAACCAACTAAAAACATTATCTAAAGGAAAACATTCCTACTCCTTAGAACTTGGAGATAATAGGAGCTAGCCCGTAAGAGGAATTGGATCAACCTCGATAGAACTTCAGACTGGAGGAAATATTCATCTCAACAACATCCTATTTGTTCCAAGTTTTCATAAGAATTTACTCTCCATTTAAAGTCTAGAATATAAAGGTGATAGATCGGCTTTCATTGATGGAAAATTTATAGTATGGAGTAAAAAATCAAACATAGAAAATGCTAGAGTAATTGGCATTCGTGAAGGAAGACTTTATAGGTTGATATCTCCTCTTTCTAAAGCCTTGGTTCACATTGAAATCAACCCATGTGAGCTTTGGCATATAATATTTGGTCATTTCCATTTCAAAATCCTTCCAACTCTAAGTTCAATAGTAGATGGAATCGCAAAACTAAAAGAATATCACGAAGGAGTATGCAAAGGATGTGCATTGGGTAAGAACACTAATATACCATTTGGAAGCATTTCTTTATGGTCAAAATAAATATTGGATCTTATTAATTATGATATATGTGGTCCTATGACTCCTCAATCACTTGGAGTTCATCTATACTATTCACATTTATAGATGATAATTCAAGAAAGACTCGGTTTTATAATGAAATCCAAGGATGAAGTATTTACAAAATTTCAAGAATTCAAAGTTGAAGTAGAGAACCTTAAAGAAAGAAGAATCATGATATTAAGATCTGATAATGGAGCAGAATATACATCCAAGGAAATCATAGCTTTATGTAAGGAGTCCGGGATTAAGAGGGAGTTGATAGTCCCATATAATCCTCAAAAAATGGAGTTGCAAAACAAAAGAATCGATCCATTGAACAAAGTGTAAAAGAAATGTTACATGATCAAGACTTACCAAAATTTCTATGGTGTGAAGCTACAAATACATTTGTGTACATACAAGATCAAAGTTGTCACATGTCACTAGATAATAGAACTCCTGAAGAAGTATTCATTGGGAAGAAACCTTTGTAGATCATCTCTAAATTTTTGGTTTTCCTGTCTATATTCATATACCTAAGGACAAAAGAAAGAAGCTGGATCCATCAGGAATGAAGGGGAATTTTTTTGGCTATAGTAACTCCTCTAAGGCATATAGGATCTACATAAAATAAGGACATCGAATAAAATTCAGTCGAGAAGTGATATTTGACAAAAGTATTGCATTTAAGAAATCAAAGGATCTCCCTATGGAATCTGATGATGAAGAACTTCCAGTATTTGAAGAAGAAGTTATGAGGGAACAAGAATAGTCAAATCATGAAGATGAAGGTCCAAATGAACCTATATAACCTATGGTTATCCATGAAACTAGAAAGAGACCTAATTGGTTGAAGTCTACACTAGTTGATGCAGAAGTTCATGAAGCAGCTCAAGGCACATTCAGGGAGAGCAAGAAGCCCAAATGATACTCTAGGTATGAAACCTACATAAAAAAACTAATAGAAGTAGAGCCATCCACTTTCAAAGAAGTTGTTAATCACAAAGAATGGAAGGATGACATGAATGAAGAATATCAATTTATAATGAAGAATGGAGTTTGGGAGATCGTACACAGGTTTGGAGACAAATCTGTGGTAAATTCCAAATGGATCTAAGAGATGAAGCATGTAGCAGATGGAAGATTTGATAAATATAAAGCAATTTTTGTGGCTAGGGGCTTCTATCAACAAGAAGACATTGACTATGAAGAGACATTTTCTCCAACAACAAGGTATAAAATGATACATTCATTGGTCTCTTTGGCAACATCGATGGGATGGAGCATCCACAAAATGGATGTCAAGACTACATTCCTGAATGGAAGAATTGACGAGGAAGTCTATCTATAACAACCCTTGGGATTTGAAGTTAAATATAGAGATGCATATGTGTGCATATTGAAGAAGGCATTATACGGCCTCAATAAAGCACCAAGGGCATGGTATGCTAGGACATATGCATACCTTCATAGATTAGGCTTCACAAAGAGTTCTGCTAATCCAAACTTTATATTAAGGTGGTGAAGGGAGAGCCGATAATCATTCTCCTATATGTGGATGAAATTATCTTGACATGTGTGGAAGGTCGAATTGAAGAATGTAAGAAGAAACTAGCAAGAAAATTTGACATGAAGGATCTAGGGTTGATGCACTACTATTTGGGACTAGAAGTCTGGCAAGGACCTGCTGATATCTATATAGGTCAAGGAAAGTATGCGATCAAGATATTGAAGAAGTTTGACATGATGGATTGCAAACCAATGACAACCCCAATCATCACAAATTTGAAAAGAGTAAGAAGTTATGAATTGAGCCCTGTGGATCCTTCCAAGTATAGAGAATTGATTAGCTCCCTGATGTACTCGGTGAATACTTGACCAAACACATGATTTGCAGTGAATGTTCTCAATCAATTACAAGTGGAGCCGAATCATGATCATTGGATAGCAGCAAAACATATTCTGAGATATCTGCAAGGAACCATCCACTACTACTTGAAATACGATAGGAGGAATGATTTCCACCTGGTTGGATATACAAATTCTGACTGGGGAGGAAGTGAGCAAGATGGAAGGATCACTACAGGTGGATGTTTCAGTTGGGGATCCTCCATGATCTCATGGATGAGTAGAAAGCAAGATACAATTTCTTTGAGTAGTGTTGAGGTAGAGTATATTGCAGCCTGTGAAGTAAGTAGAGAAGTGGTCTAGTTGAGGAAGCTGCTATCTGACCTATTTGAAGGACCTATGGACCCTGTAATGATAAATTGTGATAACACCAGTTGTATTCGATTGTTTGAAGACCAAGTGTTTCATGGAAAGATGAAGCATATCAACAATAAGTATCGCTGCATTCAAAAACTAGTACAAGATGGTTAGTTGTAGCTACAATATATCTCCACTGATGATTAGGTAGCTGACATATTGATAAAATATCTTCCTGATAAGAAGCTTGTGTGTTTGATAAACAAACTTGGTTTGGTTGATGTATCCTCGCTAGTTGAGAGGGAGAGATAGGCACATCATTCTGGTCTTCACAAGAGAAGAGATAATGGAGGATTGGGTAAGCATATGACATTTGATACTCTTTGAGGATGAGGTAGGGCATCCAATATAAGAGTAGTCACGTTTCGATATTCTTTGAGGACCAGATATCCAAGATAAGAATAGTCCAAGGAAGGTCATACTCTGTGAATACCCGAGTGGGGTATGTCCCTTGAGAGACAATGATGATGGTTTCTATAAATCATTGGTCTCGCCAGCATTGTGCTCTGATCTTGTTGAGAGATATAGTTGTTATTAAAGGCCCTTCTATGTGAAAATGTTGGTTGTTATGATGCTAAACATATGGGTTACCAATCTGACTCTTCTTATGAGATCTCTTTAGATTGAGATTGTCCATGTACCATTTATGAATACCTCCCTCGTTAAGAGGGAGTGTTGAAAAATATGTAACTAGGTTTAGTCTTCATAAATATGAAATGTACTTTTAATTTTTGTAAATTGTAAAAGGAAAGATTTTTTTTTTTGAAGCATGGGTTTCATGCTCAAGGTCTTTTATTTTATAGGTCAAGCACCCATTGAGTGCTTCTATGGTTTGTCCTAGGTCAAGAAGTCAAAAGAGTCATTTTTATAAGTTGAAGACCCCTTTGGGCACATTGTAACTGGTAAAAAAAATTATTTTTGTACTTAAAAGTGTCAAAATACTCTCCAAGATCAAGTCGGCCTGGCAGTTGGCAAGTTAGCCTAATTTGGGGAGCCACATCCACCTTTGAGAAGCCTATATAAAGCAGGGAACTCGATCTCCTTGGAGGACATTCATATCTTATTCATTGAAACAAAGAAAGAAGAGGAATAAATCGATGAAGAAGGAAGAGGATGAAGAAGAATTTATTTTGGACTAATTCTCTCTCATATGTGTAAAGGAAGGCTAGCGTTTCTGTAGCAGATCTAGGGTTTTCGTCTACATGTTCGATCTTGAAGAAGAGAAGGAAAGAAGGTCAAGAGAATATCACAAGAAGCCATCCTCAAGCTCTAGAGGTCAGAGAAATCCAAACGAAGGTCTAAGGAAGTATTGGGAGGCTAAAAGAAGCTCACACATGTGGCAACAACAAATGAAGGAGGGACGAAAATTTCAGATCCGTAATGGAGGCTGAAATTTTGCAGGTGGAGGTCGAAGATTGTGCTATTGGAAGAAATTTGATTGGGTTTGACTTGGATAAGGAAAGAACATCATCCAGAAAGGTTATGATTGGTATTCAAAGTTATTGGTATTGATCTAAAGGTCTTGAAATTCGTCAATTAAAGAATCTATAAGGAAGATAAGAGATTTGTGGGTTTTCCTCTCAAGTGGAGAGGTTTTGGCCCTGGCTTGAAGCATATATTCTGTGTTCTTATCCTTCTTGTTTTTGGTATATGTTTGATGATACACAAGCATACTAATAATAAGTGAAGCTAATAATTAAGATAAGTAAAAAAAAACACAAGCAGTTATCAAAGAAAGAGAAATCACTCTAATCATTTCCCTTTAGATTTCTCGACACTTCCATGCTCTCTAGTTGGAGGCTCCTTCTAGCTTGTTCTCTGTCTTCATTGAGTTTTTGATTGTCTCTATATATAGTAGGATTCTCTTCTTATATTATCCTTTCCTTAATGACCTTATTTTGTTCCTTCATCCTTAACTCTTCTTTCAATTGACCTTCAAGCTGCTTTTTCCTTCCTTCTTCACCTTCACTATGATTCCATGTTTGAAAATCAGAAAGGAAAAAATATTATTTTATATTGATAATTACTTATGATATTCTTGTAGTCTTATTTATGTTATTCTTTTATCTTTGTTTCATCAAGAAATCATCAAATCAAAACATGAAGATCAACGACACTAGATGTAGACACTTAGACAGGACTAAAACACATCTATAGGGGAAAACCTAGTGAAACTATTCCACTAGTAAATAAAATTGAGATATAACAAGACCTTAGAACCAAAAGACCTTCCTCCTCCACCAATTCAACCTTTCGAGATGATTCAATAAACTCCAGTAGTCTCTTCTTTTCCAACAGCTTCAACCCAACAACCATATAGAATTTTGACCCCTAGCTACTTTAGAATTTGGCCTAGCTATAGTACTACAATTTCGCCGTTCCAACAACCCAACAACTTCGCACGTATGTGAAAAAGAGAGAGAAAATTTTACTTCTTATGACTGAAAAATAATTCCTTATCCTTTGCTTGGGTTTCCTTCATCTTCCTTGAATTTCACACCCTTTTTCTACCTCCAGCAACAACAGATCGAACTTGTTGTGGATGTGCTCCAAATGAGTCGAGTTGCTTCCCTTTTATAGTAGTTTTTGCATCTCTAATTAGGCCGACTTGTCCAAGTTGAGGCTGTCTTGGTGGAGGAGGCCTAAATGACCTATTTTACATAAAAATGATTTTCTTTCTTGACTGAAAAAAGCCAAGAAGGGCCTTTTACATTATGACATGGACAAGGACACTTGACCCCTAGAAGCCTACAATGGAGGCTTTAACCTAAGAACCATTGACCCAAGCTTGAAACCCATGCTTTGATAAGTCAATTTATTTTATAATAAAATTTCTTTTTCTTTCTTTTGGCATATACATTGTAACACCCTCTTCCCACATCTACCCAAGTAACCAGTCAACTGGGGTAAACATGTGATGAGAAGTTACTATGATATGATTCAACTCCCTATGTGTAATTTAAGTAAGTGGAACCAACATAACACATCAAACAGACCTTCCACATCAGCAACAGAACTGCCAGGAGCCATCCCAACCACTCAGGTAACCAACTCTTGGGACCAACTAAAGTTTTAGCGCATCAAACCCCTGGATGCTCCCACAACATGGGTGTGCATGCGTCTGAGGAATTTTTTCCTGAGTTCTATGCCTGTGTGTCAGAGATTTGTGCCACTTTTTCAGGCCCAGGGCCCAGGTCATTGCCCAAAAATCAATGACACCTTCAGGAATGAAATTTCACAGCGGAAAAAAGATACATTTGGAAAAACATCAATAAGGACTAGATTGGACCCCACTAGCCATGCCATGCATTTCGTAAAACATGTCACAAATATGTAATCTACAGGTTTAAACAACATATTTGAGCATAGGGGTCTCATACTTATCTGAGAATCGCTAAGAATCATTGTTCCTTTATATCATTAGCTACATTATCATCTATTAGGTCATAGATACATTGTTCATTCATTTACAAATCAAAACATGAGGAGAGCCATATATCCTCACTATTGTAATACATGATTATAACCAACATAATAACAAAAACAATATCAAGGATACATCAACCATAAAATCCACATATAAACCCGTACATTTATACATATGATACCAAGGATAGAACCTCTTATTAATGAATGCAAAAGCTAACCTAGTATGGGACTACCACGTTCCACTAGACCATAGATTGGCTGAGCGAAATCTCTCTTCAGCCAATCACCCTTGTGCCATATTTCAAGCATTAATGTGGGACTCAAACCAAAAGAAGCAACCATGTCATCCCAAGGCTAAACCACCTCACCCTCATCAATAGAAACCGGGCTTTACCGCGATCCACATCGGATCACTAGGCCAAAACAATAAACATGTATTAACAAGATTTACCATGATCTCCACCAAATCACTAGGCCAAAAAAAGCATGGATGCCACCGAAATTATCCACCTACACTGTGAGTAATTTTCATGTCTCCTAGTCTCTTAGGCTTTACTGCAATCCACAGTCTGATCTAGGGATCACTAGGCCTTAAATGGAGACTCCAACCTCTAGGCTTTACCATAGATCCTACCATTCATCAGCAAGGATTCCTAGGCCTAATCAAGGGCAACCACCTCTAGGATTTATCATATATCCCGCCATTAACCAGTCAAGGATTCCTAGGCCCACCGAGGCACATAATATCTGGCTTTACTACAACCCATAGTCCGGTTCAGGGTCACTAGGCCAGTGACTTTACTGCAATCCACAGTTTGGTTCAGGGATTACTAGGCCATGTGTCCTTTATTTCTGAGATCCACCTCACTCAGCTTTGAATCCATTTGGTAATCCAACTCAACGAAAACATGAGAACCCCATCACACCATGGCTATCTAGAAATGGAAAGGCTAGGTTGAAAACACTGTCACACTTGGAAAAACCCATGCCATGACAACAAAGAACCACATGCAATACGATGCATGCCAAATCTAGCAAGGAAAACACACATGCAAATTGATACCTGCAAAGAATCTTGTTGTAGCTGTTTGATCTTGGTCTTCCTCGCTTGCTCTTTCCTTCCGCTTTACTTCTTTTCCTTTCCTGATCCAATGCCAAAGTGCTCCAAGAAAACTCCAATTTTTCAAGAGTGAGAGAAAGAGAGAGAATAATGAGAGAGCTCCAAAACTGAACTGACAAAAGGTACCAACTGATCCTCATAAGCCTTTTTATCAATTAGGCCTCTATTTTCTTCATTTTCCATTATCTTCCTTCATTTTCATCCTCACATACAACATGTGACCTTTCACCTTCATTTTCTCCTAATTTCCATTATTTTCATAAATAAATGTGCCCAAAATGCCATTTTTCCTTTCCAAATCCTTTGCCATTGCGTTTTCCAATTTCCTTAGCCATAATAAACCAAATGAACACCCACTAGGATGCTTTTCCCACCGTTCAACTTGGAATAAGTGTCCCTTGACCATGGTCTTATATATTTTACATGGATTTTCAACCAGGGTTGTTACAAAACCCTCCCCCTTGGGGGAACACCATCCTCGATGTTCAATGACACCTATAACCCACAAGAACATTGAAAACAAAACATACTACCCATAGAGCTTTATAACATAGATCGTTGCAGTATTTATAATGACCATTTACTAAAACATGACAAACATAGCATTTACTGGATCTTTACAACACAACTTATTATGATATTTACAATAATAAGCACATATGCACACATACACATTTGCTTCACCCAACAAATAATCATATTGTCTATGGATCTTTATAAATCCAGCTCGATACATTATTTACAATAATATAGACATATACACATATTCACATTTTCTCAACCAAAAAATAAAAGGATACAATTCCTGCTTCTACAACAAGGGAATCCAAAGGCTCACACCTCCACCCTAAAAGTAATACCAAGATTCACTTCCTTCCCAATAAGTCTAGAATCCACTACCAAAGTCAAACTGCATCCAATGTCCAACACTATAATCCTGTGCCACTTGTCCTCCCAGCGAATAGTTATCGACTTGTTGTTCCAGGGCGCACTCCCAATGTGCATTTGATTCCATATGACAATTATAATGACCAAAACAAATCCATCCCTGACCTTTCCTTTTCTGCTACACAGTCCCTCGGTAAATCTGGTCACCCCCTTCCATACAATTACACACCTTCCAGGTTCCGCTCGCACCCCCATCCTAGGCAGTCCATCCCTGGACAAGGCTTCCTCACATTGGAAGGTCCAAAAACCAAGGTTTATCCCTACCTTAAAACCATCATACCGGTCATAGCATGCTCATGGAAATCAATGGACACTATTGGGTACCAGTGTCCCACAACGACCCTACTCCTGAATGCTTTACCAACATACTGCTGCCTATTCAAATTCCTTTTGCTGTTGCTACTAATGCTTTTCGTCAGTTTCGACTACCCAACCAGGAATTTCCATGCTTCCTGTACTAAGCACATAACTTCCATTAGATTTAAAATAAGTTGAAATGAATTCACATCATACCTCATTGGTAACTCATCAATAAGGTACACTTGTAGGTTTTAACCCCGTACAGAAATTACCTGCATACGAATTCTAAAACACAGAAAATAAACAATGCAAGAGCATAACACATAAAACAATATACACAGAGATTTTCCACTAGATCCCAAAATCGGTACTACTAGCTTGATTTTTCATTATGTTCCTTTCAATGTTACAATACATATTTATACATGCCGAAGCATCCAATACCATGGACCGACACCATCGCGTCCAAAACCATGGACCGAAAACCATCGCATCCAAAACCATGTGCGAAAATCATGCACAAAACCATAGGTAGGTCTGCCCAACCTAAGATAGGGTCAAAACCAAAATTTTCTAGGGTACTACCCTGGACCCCATAGAGTGGGCTTACCTACACCCCTCAAACCCCTTGTGACTCCCCCCGCTATGCAATCGGCGCAATGAAGGGGGGGCTCCGCCGCCTTTCTAACCCCCCAGTTAACTACGTGGGGTAGTCGTGGAAAGAATATAACACAACCCAACATTCTCCCACTTGTTGTTTTCTTTCCACATGGGGCTACAGGAGAGCTTAGTCATTTATCCAGCCCTGCAATGCCCATTGTTTCTCTACACCAAGAGAACTTCTCAGAGCTCACAGATTTTGTCAATACATCTGTAGTATTCTTCAAAGTGTCCACTTTTACCAACAACACCTTTTTGTCTTCTATCATATCCCTCACAAAGTGATACTGAACATCAATGTGCTTTGTCTTTGAATGATATGCAGGGTTCTTTGCCAAGAAAATTGCACTTTGGCTGTCACAGTCTATCCTTATAGCTCCCTGTACTAACCCCATACTTGAACACAATCTCTGCAACCAAACTGCTTCCTTGCTTGCATGAGTGGCTGCCATGTATTCTGCCTCTGCAGTTGATAGTGGCACTACAGATTGTTTCTTACTCATCCAACTAACTACACCTCCAAATAGTTTAAACACATACCCACTTTTAGATCTTCTATGATCCAGATCTCCAGCCCAGTCTGCATCAACAAAGCCATGAATATCCAACACTCTGTCCAATCCTGGTCTTCCTTGGTAGCACAAACCATAATCACTAGTGCCGTGCAAATACCTGAAAACCCGCTTCACTGATGTCCAGTGCTCCTTCCCTGGTTTTGACATAAACCTGCTCAATACTCCCACTGCATTTGCAATGTATGGTCTAGTACAAACCATCGCATACATCAGGCTACCGACTGCACTTTCATATGGAACACGGGACATGTCTTCTTCCTCTTCTTGTGTCTTGGGACACTATTCAACAGATAACTTTACACCTACAGGAATAGGAACCTTCACCGGTTTACTATCCTGCATATTAAACCTCTACAATATTGTCTCGACATACTTCCTTTCGTTTAACCAGAGCTTCCTCTTTGTCTGATCTCTTTTAATTTCCATGCCCAAAATATAGTTTGCAGCACCAAGATATTTCATGTCGAATTTTGAGGACAAATGGGTCTTCAAATCCTGGATAATTTCTTTCTCATTTCCAACCAGCAACATATCATCCACATACAAGACCAGATAAATAACACGGTCACCAATTGATTTAAAATACACACAGTGATATGATTTTCTTCTGGTGAAGCCAAGTCCCCATATAAATGTATCAAATTTCTGATACCACATCCTTGGTGACTGTTTTAACCCATACAAAGACTTCTTTAACTTGCATACCATTTCTTTCTTACCCTTCACCGCAAAGCCTTCAGGTTGCTTCATGTAGATCTCCTCTTCCAGATCCCCATGAAGAAATGTTGTTTTCACATGCATCTGTTGTACCTCAAAATCAAAAGCAACAACAACAGATAAAAGTAATCTAATAGAACTTACCTTGGCAACAGGAGAAAAAATATCACCAAAATCAATTCTCGGCACCTGGGAATGACCTTTTTCTACCAACCGAGCTTTGTATTTCTCCACCTTTCCTTCTGCATTTGTATTCTTCTTGAAAACCCATTTGCTGCCAATGGGTTTCCTTCCAGCCGACAACTCCACTAGATTCCAAGCCTCATTTTTGTGCAAATATGCCATTTCATCAACCATGGCCTCTTTCCAGAGTTTTCCATCCTTTGAATCTACTACTTCCTTCACAGTTCTGGGATCATCATCAGTAATAGATAAAGAAAAATTTGAGCAAAAAGTAGATGGACTATACCTTTCTAGTTTCCTTCTTTCTCGAACTGATCTTCTCACACCCGGAGTTTGTGGCTCTTCATCTTCTGATTCCTCCTCTGCCGTAGAGTTTGATTCTTCCTCCTTTAGCTCAAACTCTATCTTCTCAGGTTCCTTTGGTTGGAATTCATGTTTAATAACATATTTCACCTCTCTGAACACCACATCTCGGCTATACACAACCTTCCTTGTTACTGGGTTCCAAAGCTTATAACCATTTAAACCATCCTTATACCCAATAAAGATGCAGTTTTTAGATTTACTATCCAACTTGGTTCGTTTCTCCTTTGGAACATGTACATATGCATCACATCCAAATACCCTCAGATGTGAAAGAGAGGGTTTCTTACCAGTCCATATCTCTTGTGGAGTCTTATCCTCCAACACTAATGAAGGTGATCTATTTACGAGGTAATTCGCTGTTTCCACCGCCTCTGCCCAGAATTCCTGTCCTAACCCAACACCACTGAGCATACTTCTTGCCCTTTCCATCAACGTCTTGTTCATTCTTTCTACAACTCCATTTTGCTGAGGTGTATATGGAGTAGTCTTTTGCCATGCTATACCACACTTCTTACATAATTCTTCAAATTCCTTACTACAAAACTCTCCAACATTATCTGTCCTCGGCACCTTTATCTTCTTCTCTGTCTCGTTTGCCATTAGAGCCTTAAATTCTTTAAACCTGTCAAAGACTTCAGATTCTTCTTAAGGAAATATATCCATGTATTCCTTGAGAAGCCATCTATAAATGATACATAGTACACAAACTTACCCAGTGATGGAACCTTCATAGGTCCAAACACATCACTGTGCACAAGCTCTAATATCTATTTCGCCCTCTTACCATTGGAGGGGAAACTCCCTGATTCTGCTTCCCATATACACAATTTTCACATAAATCAAAATCCAGAGAGCTATTACTCATTACTTCTACCATACCTTTACCATGAAGTTTTCGAAGGCCCTTATCTCCAATATGTCCAAGCCTTTGAAGCCACAACATGGTCTTCTCTCCAGAGACCACTAGATTTTCTGCTCCACTTTCAGGAACCACAAAACTGTTGTACCCATCAACAATAGTGCTACCTTGCAGCTTGTACAAAGTTCCAATCCGATCTCCCCACATCAATACCAGTACTCCCCGAACCATCTTGCAGGTATCCTTCTCAAACACTATTTTTACACCTACATCATCCAACTTGCTTACAAAAATCAAATTTCTGGCCAACGCAGGAATATGTAGAACTCCCGAAAGTGTTCTAACCCTTCCACCTTGCAACTTCAACTTTACTTTTCCACGACCAACAATTCTAGCCTTCCTATCATCCCCTAAGAAGACATCACCACCATCGTATTTCTCATACTCGCAGAACCACTTTCTATGGGGAGTGAAGTGAAAGGATGCACCTGAGTCAATCAACCATGCCTCGATGAATTATTTTTGTTTCTGTTCCGGGACCGTCCTCGTACAGACAAGGCATCACCATTCTGGCTCTCCATATTTTTCCATCTCATCTCCTCCGTCAGCAAGGATGAGACTATTTCATCAAACTGCAAGGTTGTTGCATTGCTACCTATTGCAATAACCAGACTATCCCACGAATGTGGTAGAGAACAGAACAAACTAATGCACTTATCTTCATCTAAAATTTTGATATCAACAGATGATAACTAACTTACCAAAGTATTAAACGCATTCAGATGCTCTGTCACCGAGTCTCCATCTTTCGTCCTCAGGTTATACAAATTTTTCTGTAGGAACAATTTATTCATCAGCGACTTAGATTGGTTCAAAGTCCCTAACTTGTCCCACAAAACCTTCACCATAGCTTCCTCTGATACATTCAACAATACTGAATCTGAGACACACAATTGTATTGTGCTCTTTGCCTTCCGATCCAACTTCTTCCATTCTTCATTAGACACCCCCGTTGGTTTAGTACCCAAATCTACCGTGATTCACTAATCTTTATCCACCAACAGATCCTCCATCTTGAGTTTCTACAACTCAAAAATTTGACCATTAAATTTCTCGATCTCTATCTTTCCACTGCTTGCCATCTTCTTTCACCACCAGAATTGATCCCGCAGATCTCCCACTGAACGGGGTCTACCACAGGCCCGAGCGAAACCCCTCAGCAATAAAAGCGTCCCCTTGAAGCCAAAACAACTTTGATACCAAATGTAGGTTTTAACCCCATACAAAAATTACCTGCATACGAATTCTAAAACACAGAAAATAAACAATGCAAGAGAATAACACATAAAACACATATACACAGATATTTTCCACTGGATCCCAAAACCGGGACTACCAGCTTGATTTTTCATTATGTTCCTTTCAATGTTACAATACATATTTATACATGCAGAAGCATCCAATACCATGGACCAAAAACCATCGCGTCCAAAACCATGGACCGAAAACCATCGCATCCAAAACCATGTGCGCACAACATGCACAAAACCATAGGTGGGTCCGTCCAACCTAATATAGGGTCAAAACAAAAATTTTCCGGGGCGCTACCCCGGACCCCATAGAGTGGGGTTACCTGCACCTCTCAAACCTTTTGTGACTCCCCCCGCTACGCAATCAGTGCAACGAAGTGGGGGGCTCCGCCCCCTTCTAACCCCCTGGTTAACTACGTGGGCTAGTCGTGGAAAGAATATAACACAACCCAACAACACTTGCATTATGTTCACTTCCTGTCACAAGAAGTCAAACTATCATCTTTGACCAAATCATCATGTATAAACATATCACATCAGGTTATCTCAAAATACAACCATCATTGATCAAGATCATAAATCACATGTAACCATCATAAAACATAATCATAGATCACATGTAATCATCATAAACCATAATCATAAATCACATGCATAACAAAATTGAAATAAAATATTGATGCTTATCCTTTAATCAATCCTTAGCTTCTACCTTTGTCCTTATTCTGTATGCACACCGGATTAGTTGCCACATCCGAAAAACACCCAGTTCCTTCCTCTTCAACCATGTACACATACACATAGTGTGCATCACACACATACAACCACACACGACATACAACACCATACAATACATGCACCTACACCTAACATACCACACGTACACCTACACCTAACATACCACACGTACACCTACACCTAATGTACAACACAAAAAAATACATACTCCTACATCTGATGTACACCACAACACAATACATACACCTACACCTAATGTACAACACAACACAGATACGTACATAGAGTACAACACAATGAATACACAGGTCATGATACCACAACTACACAATGCACATACATAGTACCACATGCCTATAAACAACATGTATGACATGTGCACAATACCACATGTACACTAGTACCATATGTACAACATGTACACAATACCACTTGTACACAACACCACCTGCACAACGTGTACACAGTGCGATATGTATACCGCACCACTTGTACAATGTGTACACAATGCCACATGCACAACATGTACACGACACTACATGTACACAATGCCACATGCACACAACACCACCTGCACGCAACACCGCTTGCACGCAACACCACATGTACAACATTTACATAGCACCACATGCACACAACACCACATGTATAGTCATGCATACAACACCATATGTACATAGTACTATTTGTACGACATGCACAAAAAACCATATGTACATAACACTGCATATACAACATGTACATAGCATCATAGATACACAACACTGCATATCAACATGCACACAATACCACATATCCATCATGCACACAGTGCGATATGTAAACAACACCGCATATCCAACATGTACATAGCACCATCTATATCCATCACTACATATGCAATGTACACACAACGCCATACATACAACAGACACAACATCATATGTACACAATACTACATATATTACATGTACACCACCATAGGTACAATCAATAAATATACAACATAGGCAACATATACACAAAAATAGTACTGCACATCCAAAACCACACTGTCTCTACCAGGCAACATTGCATCTAGTGTCTCTCTGCCATCCATGTTTATCCTAGCATGCCGCGGATCTCACTGCTTTCATTTAGCTGATGTATCCCTCAAAGTTACCTTTCATAACATAAACATAGGCATAATAAAAACATACAATATCAATTCATATTCACGTGATACTGACCTCTGAGATCTATCAGGCTACTCTTCCCTCTTGATTCCTCATGAACTAGGAATCTCTTCATGCCACTCACCCGCATAAGAAATCATTCCTCCACAAGAATGATCCCTGACAACCCTATTGGACAGTGACATAGATACATAGATACATATACATAAACATTAGCATAAAAAAATCATGATCCTGTCAGAAAATGACATTCATACACACACACATATGTATATAAACATCAACATAATCATGATCGTAACATAATTAATAGATAACATAAGGTCAAGGTTAAGAGAACTCCCTTTATCTGTGCACATCATGCACAACATTGAGAATAATCATTCCCAACATAGCCAAGGCATTCGACACCTCAAATCCATTTACTTCACCTTTCTTGTTACCTTTCTCATGAATATACTAGCACTGTCCATTTACACCAATGGACTGAACCAATTCAACCGATTGTCATATTTTTATCTTCAACTTACCTTACTCATGCACTGATATTCATTCAGGCCTTGCTAGGTTTCATTCTTCTCTCCCTGAGCTCCATTAAATTTCCTCTTTCCCAACCAATTCCCAAGACCCTCAAGACATAAAAGGAAATAAAAAACAAAACAAGAAGAAAACCATGAAAACAAATAACAATACGACACCGCAAACAAAGTGGTATGGCCATACACTAGACATAAACAAAGCTACAAATCAAGCGCAAACAAAGCACAAAGAATTGAAATCACAAGACTCTCAACATACACCATGACTCAATCCCCATGGTTCCCAATGCTTCCAAAGGAAAGCTCAACCTGAGCCTTCTTCATAATTTCATGGCAATCTCTTTGCCATGCAATCCCCTGCATCATATTTCCATAAACACATAGCTATCAGTGCATAAATAAACATAAAAATACACCAGTTACCTTACCTTGTTGTGCCAAGCACGTTGCTTGCAACTAAACACATCCACGCCATCTCTCAAGGGACTCCAATCCTTTGACGAATCTAGCCATAACTAGAACCAGTTGTTATACCTGTCAAATACATATTTATGAATATAACGCATATCATCACAATGTTAGACAAATTCAAGGTTAAGAATACTTCCTATATGCAAAGAAATCATTCATTTGGAATTGCGGTTTCCAAACATAGCCAAAGGAAATTTTCACCCAATTCCTTTCTTTTACCTTTTCCTTGTTACAATTGAGTTTATAATATCCCTGGTTAAAAATCCATGTAAATATAAAAATATAAGACCATGGTCATGGGACATGTATTCCAAGTTGAATGGTAGGAAAAACATCATAATGAGTGTTCATTTAAGTTATTATGGCTAAAGGAAATTGGAAAAGGCAATGGAAAAGGCTTTGGAAAGGCAAAATGACATTTTTGGTACATTTATTTATGAAAATAATGCAAATTAGGAGAAAAGGAAGGTGAAAGGTCACATGTTGCATGTGAGGAGGGGATTGAAGGAAAATAAAGAAAATAGAGGCCTCATTGATAAAAAGGCTTATGAGGATCAATTGGCAAGATTTTTTTGGCTCAAGCTTTTGGTTCAACATTGGATAAAGAAAGGCAAAGGAGGCAAAGAGGAAGTAAAGATCAAAAAAGGAAGAGCAGGATCAAGCAAATACAATAAGATTCTTTGCAGGTATCAATTTGCATGTGTGTTTTCCTTGATATATTTGGCATGCATGGTATTGCATGTGGTTCTTTGATATTATGGCATGGGTTTTTCTAGCTGTGACAATGTTTCCAGGCTAGCCTTTCCATTTCTGGATAGCCATGGTGTGATGGGGTTCTCATGTTTTCGTTGAGATGGATTGCAAGATGGACTCGAAGCTGAGTCAGGTGGATCTCTGAATAATAGAACACATGGCCTAGTAACCCCTAAACCGACTGTGCGCTGCGGTAAAGTCAGATTTTGTGTTGCCTCGATGGGCCTAGGAATCCTCGACCAATGAATGGTGGGATATACGGTAAATCCTATAGGTGGTTTCTCTCCATCAAGCTAGTAATCCCAGGATGGGATATGTGGTAAATCCTGGAGAGTGGGTCTTGGTTTAGGGCATAGTGATCCAGTGTGGATTGCGGTAAAGACTGAGAGACTATGAGACAGGAAAATTCCTCACGATGCAGGTGGAGAAATCTAGTGGCATCCATGCTTGTTTTGGCCTATTGATCTGGTGGAGATCATGGTAAATCGTGTTATTACATGCTTATTGTTTGGCCTAGTGATCTGGGTTGGATTATGGTAAATATTGGTTTCTATTGATGAGGGTGAAGTGATTTAGCCTCTGGATGCCCTAGTTGGTTCTTTTGGTTTGAGTCCCACATTCATGCTTGGAATATGGCACGAGGGTGATTGGTTGAGAAGATATTTGGCTTAGCCAATCTATGGTCGGATGGAACATGGTAGTCCCATACATTAATTAATAAGAGTTTCTTTCCTTGGTACCTTATGCGTAACTGTACTGGTTTATATGTGCATTTTATGCATGATGTATCCTTGATATTTCTGTTGTTATTATGCTGGTTATAAGCATGTATTATGACAGTGATGATGTATGGATCTCCTCATGATTTGATTTGTAAATGAATGAACAATGTATCTATGACCTAATAGATGCTAATGCAACTAATTTGATAAGGAAAAAATGCCTCATAACGAATCTCAGATAAGTATGAGACCCCTACGATCATATATGTTGTTTAAACCTATAATTTACATATTTGTGACATGCTTGACATAATGTCTTTCATGGCTAGTAGGGGTCCAGTCAGGTCCTTGTTCAAGTAATTGCATTTGTATCATTATTCAGTTGTTATCTTTCAGTTCTAAAAGTGTTATTGAGTTATGGGTAGTGACATGGGCTCTAGGCCTGAAAAGTGGCACAAATCCCAGAGACACAAGCATAGGTCTGAGGAGAAAATTCCCTGGACGCATGCATACCCATATCAAGGGAGCTTCCATGGGTTTAATGGTATAAAAACTAAGTGGGACTCAGGGGCTGGTTACCTGAGTGGATGGGATGGCTCTTGGGATTTTTGTTGCTGATGTAGAAGGTCTGTTTGGTGTGTTTCCGTCGGTTCCACTTCCTTAACTTACACATAGGGAGTCAAATCATATCACAGTAACTTTTCGTCACATTTTTACCCTGGTTGGATAGTTACTTGGGTAGATGTGGGAAGAGAGTGTTACAAAGTCTTACTATACACTATCACATCACCTAACTTTTAGTTATATAAACACATCAACTATTACCTTATCAAGCTAATACCAAGCATGTTTCCTTGCAACTGCTCACACATGTCAGTCTCATGTTCCAAAGATCAAGACATCATGTATATTAATTTCAAATCAAAATTTACCAAGTCTAACAACCATGTCATACTCAACAATCAACTCACATTCATCAGTCATAATACATAATGCTACAACTATCACCTACTTACATTCAAGTACATATCAACTGTCTCAACACATATGTATTAGTACAACCATCTTAAAACAAGATCATTTCGGCAAGAAATATTATAGTCACACACTCATATCATTCAAGTAATCAAACATTCAGACAATAGATAAATGACATAATAGACACCAAACACTCAAACACCAAATAAATGACATAGTCAAACATTCAAACACCAAATAGACGACATAAGAAAACTCATACCTTAATGTATCTCAGGGGAGGCTATCTTGTCTACACAATCAATCTAGATTAGCATGATATAACTTCACAACATATCAACTCAAACATAAATAAGGTCATGATATCCATAATAGTAACTAGCTAACATGTTCACATCATAAGCTCATAAATAATTGTCATTCATGCATAGCAATCACATATGCATAGTCAGTCTAGATTAGTACAACACACTATCACAAATAATTCAACTCATACTTGAATACCATAACCATAATCATCTGCATAGACCAATCCAGGTTAGCATGATACATGTAACATCAAGATATTCAATGCAATGAACATAACCATCATGCATATGACCATAATCCATATAACAACAGGTTACTATCATTCATGACTATATGACACATGTGCATATGACTACACTAATCAACTATCATTTATCATACATGTAACCATAACAACAATAAAATGACAAGTATATAAGTAACCCTAATTCTTATAACAACCATTAACCACATACCTACATGCCCACCATACAAACCTATATGACAACTGCTCTTACCCCGAAGTCCATTGTTGTAACTTCACTTTAATGATCTGTCGCTCCTGCTCTATCTCAACCAACACATTAGCATCATAACATACCAATAGCATCATGATGACCTTAAATGCGTACAATGACCTCACAATGCATGTTATACCTACTATACATGCATAAATATAACCATGAAAATGTATGCATAATAACATATGGACACTGACATGCATAACAAATGCATATATGCATTTATGACTAAAGCATCCCAAAAACGTCATCAACCTTCACATGGCGACATCACTACAACCATGATCAACACCATACAAATTCAACAAGCACATGGATTATAAGCATCAGGAACAAATATGCAATCGACATGAATGCATGACCAACATACTGTCAATCCAGTCCGAGGGGTGAACCATGCTTTTATACCACTCTGTAACACCCTCCTCCCACATCTACCCAAGTAACCAACTAATCGGGGTAAACATGTGGCGAGAAGTTACTATGATATGATTCGACTCCCTATGTGTTAGTTAAGGAAGTGGAACTGATGGAACACATCACATAGATCTTCCACATTAGCAACAGAACTCCTAGGAGCCATCCAAACCACTAAGGTAACTATCCCCTGAGACCAACTAAATTTTTAGTGCATCAAACCCATGGACACTCCCTTGATATGGAGAAGGGTGCGTCTGGGAGGCTCTGGACACTCCCACAACATGGGTATGCGTGCATCTGGGGACTGTTTTCCCTAGTGTTGTGCTTGCGTGTCCAAAATTTGTGGCACTTTTTCAGGTCCAGATCCAAGGTCACTGCCCATAACTCAATGACACCTTTAGGAATAAAATTTCACAGTGGAATAAAGATACATTTGCAAAAAAATCAACAAGGACTAGACTAGACCCCTACTAGCCATGACAAGAATTTCACCAAACATGTAACAATTATGTAATCTATAGGTTTAAACAATAGATCTGAGCATAGGGGTCTCATACTTATCTAGGAATCACTGAGAAGCATTGTTCCCTTATAACATTAGCTGCATTATCATCTATTAGGTCATAGATACATTGTTCATTCATTTACAAATCAAAACATGAGGAGAGCCATACATCATCACTATCGTAATATATGCTTATAACCAACATAATAACAACAGAAATATCAAGGATATATCAACCATAGAATCCACCTATAAAAAAATACATTTACACATAAGATACCAAGGAAAGAACCTCTTATTAATGAATGAAAAATCCAACCCGGTATGGGACTA
This sequence comes from Pinus tabuliformis, assembly GCA_031772625.1. Lineage (NCBI taxonomy): Eukaryota > Viridiplantae > Streptophyta > Pinopsida > Pinales > Pinaceae > Pinus > Pinus tabuliformis. The sequence continues at coordinate 487,709,346 of CM062813.1, forward strand.
CCACGTTCCACTTGACCATAGATTGGCTGAGCCAAATATCTCTTCAGCCAATCACCCTTGTGCCATATTTCAAGCATGAATGTGGGACTCAAACCAAAATAACCAACCAGGGCATCCTGAGTCTAAACCACCTCACCCTCATCAATAGAAACTAGGCTTTACCATAATCCACAAAAAAATGGATGCCACCAAAATTCTCCACTGACACCGTGAGGAATTTTCCTATCTCCTAGTCTCTCAGGCTTTACCACAATCCACAGTCTGATCTAAGGATCACTAGGCCCTAAACTGAGACTCCACCCTCTAGGATTTACTAAATGTCCCGCCATTCATCAACAAGGATTCCTAGGCCTAATCATGGGAAACCACCTCTAGGATTTACCGTATATCCTACCATTAACTGGTTGAGGATTCCTAGGCCAACTGAGGCACACAATACTTGGCTTTACCACAACCCACAGTCTGGTTCAGGGATCATTAGGTCAATGGCTTTATCGCAATCCACCGTCTAGTTTAGGGATCACCAAGCCATTTGTTCTTTCTTTCGAAGATCCACCTCACTCAGCTTCGAATCCATCCGACAATACATCTCAACCAAAATATGAGAACCCCATCACACCATGGCTATCTAGAAATAGCAAGACTAGGCTGAAAATACTGTCACACCTAGTAAAACCCATGCCATGACAACAAAGAACCACATGCAATACCATGGATGCCAAATTTAGCAAGGAAAACACACATGCAAATTGATACCTACAAAGAATCCTACTTTAATTGCTTGATCCTTCTCTTCGTTGCTTTTTCCTTCCTTCCTCTTGCCTTCTTTTCCTTTCTTGCTCCAATGCCAAAGTGCTCCAAGAAAACTCTATGTGTCTAAGAGTGTGAGAGAGAAAGAGAATAATGAGAGATCTCCAAAACTGAACTGATAAAAGGTACCAACTGATCCTCAGAAGCCTTTTTGTCAATTAGGCCTCTATTTTCTTCATTTTCAATTATTTTCCTTCATTTTCCTCCTCATAGAAACCTGTCACCTTTCACCTTCCTTTTCTCCTAATTTCCATTATTTTCATAAATAAATGTGCCAAAAATGCCATTTTTCCTTTCCAAAGCCTTAGCCACTACCTTTGCCAATTTCCTTAGCCATAATAAACCAATCAAACACCCACTAGGATGCTTTGCCCACCGTTAAACTTGAAATACGTGTCCCTTGACCATGGTATTATATATTTTACATGGATTTTTAACTAGGGTTTGTTACATACATTACATCATGGCTCAAATACAATTATGAAGAACGATACTAGTTAGATTTTGCAACAAATACCTCCCTAAATACTGTTGATTTTTGTGTAGGATTGGGAGCTATTGTAACAACCCGAGGTTAAAAGTTCATGTAATAATGTTAATGAAGGAAAAATAAGACCAAGGTCATGGACACGTATTCCAAGCTGAATGTTGGGAAAAACATTCTAAAGGGTGTCATTTTGGTTTAGTATGGATAAGGAATTTGGAAAAGACATTGGCAAAGGAAAAGAGGCATTAATTGACATTTTATTTATGAAATAAAAGAAAATAGGAGAAAAGGGAGATGAAGGGTCGCATATTTGCATGAGAGGAAAATTGAAGGGAAAATAGAGGAAAATGAAGAAAATAGAGGCCTTAATGACAAAAAGGCTTATGAGGATCAGTTCACCACTTTTCCCAGTTTTTTGTTAGTTTGGCTTTGGAATTGGTTTCAAAGAGAGAAGAGACCAACAGGAGAAAGCGAGCAAGCAAAGGAAGGCAAAGGAAGGACAAGGAAAGCAAAGGAAAAGCAAGGAAAAGTTGGATCAAGCAGCTTCGATAGGGAGACTTGAAGGTAACAGGTTCCATGTGTGATTTCATAGTTGGTTTGTGAATGCATGGTACATGGATGTGTGTATTCATTCTCTTACTGTCATTGGCATGGGTTTTGCTGGGTGTGACAGTGGTTTCAGCCTTGCCTTGGCATATACATATAGCCATGGTGTGATGGGGTTCTTCTATTTAGTTGAGATTTAGATTTCCAGATGGTTTTGGAATTGGGTGAGGTGGTCTCAAGACAATTACCAAGGGTTGGGGGTGGAGGTGGTTTAATCTTCGAGAAGCCCTCGATAGGTGAGTGGAGACAAGAAAATTCCTCATGGTATTGGTGAATAAATTCTAAGGAATCCAAGTTTTTTTGGGGCTTAGTGATCTCTTGACCGTTTTGGCGGAATCGCGATAGCCTGAGGGTGGAGGTGGTTTAATCTCTAGGAAGCCCTGATTGTTTATGTTTTCTTTTGCTTATGTGATCTCTTTACCAATTTTGGAGGGATCACAGGGGCATGAGGGTTGAGGTGGTTCAATCTCAGGGAAGACCTGGTTGTTTATGTCCTGAGTCCCACATTCATGCTTGGAATATGGCACGGGGGTGATTAGCTAAAATAACGAATTGGTTTATCTCAATCTATGGTCAGGTGGTACGTGGAAGTCCCTGAATTGGTTGGATTTTTCAAATGTTAATAAGAGATCTTTTCCTATTTCATTTCATGAGTAATTATACTTGTTATTATGTGGATTTTATGGTTGTTCTATCACGATTATTAATTTGGTTATAAGCATGATTCCATAACAGGTTCTAGCTATGGCTCTTGACATGTTTTGATTAGTTGATGAATGGTTATTGAATGCATGAGCTAGAAAATGTTATTACATCCATTATGAGAGGGCATTAGAGCTTCTTGGTGATTCTATAAGTATCAGACCCCTATGTTCATATATGCATTCATGACTTGTAGATTACATGTTCTTAATATGTTTGACGAAATGACTGTCATGGTTAGGCCCGGTTAGGTCAAGTCTTTGATCAAGTTTTGTATGAATGGATTTTTCCTGATGTTATTTATCATTTTGGAAAGTCTCATTGAGTTTTGGGTAGTGGTCTAGAGGCTAGCCTGAAATGGTGGCTCAAAATCTGGGATCGCACCCTCTGAACTAGATAATTTGGGTCATAATCGCACCCAGACAAGGTTGTGCATGTGATTGGAGGCCCTCAACCGCATGGAGGCCTTGTCATGCATGCGGTTGGGAGCCTAGGTTACAAAAAAAATCATTCTAACTCAGGGTTTGGGCACTGAGAGTGGTTTTTTAGCTCCTAGGTGTCCCATAGCTCTCGAGGAAGGTCAATAAAGTTTCAATTTGTCGACTCCACTTCCTTAACTATAATTAGGAGGTTGGGTCATGTCATAGTAGCCCTCAGCTCATGTTTATCCTAGCAAGTCAGTGAAACTGGGTAAATGTGGGAGGGGTGGTTACAAATTGGTATCAAAGCTCCCAGGTTCAATACTTGGACTTGACTGGAGGAATGTGTTTGTCATACATGCATGTCAATGTCTATGTTGTTATTATGCATGCATTGTCATGGTTATGGTTGTCATGCATGAGGTCATTGTATGAAGTTAGTGTTATCATGCATGATGTCGATATGTTGATATGATTATGTATATACATGTATCGTGCTAATCTGGATTGATTTTGCAGACGAGATAGCCTCCCTTGAATTTCAGTGAGGTATATTGATTTTGTTTATATTTGGTTATCTGACATGGTATGTTTGCAGAAGAAGAAGATCATAGATGACTAGAAAAATGGTGGATTATATCTCATGAACTCTCCTTAAATATCAGATGAGAATCTAAGAGAGGCGTACTATCTTGACATAGAAAACACCTTGAGAAGTTTAAAGGTAAAGATTAGAAGTTGCAATGTGGATAATTCTATAATCATTCAGTCAGAGGAAAGGCTTGCTAGGGCACAAGTGAAACAAGTAGAGGTCAATGCAATTATTCTTCAGAGTTTTTTCGACTTGTAGAGACAGGGACAACCACATATTAGTTGTGGATAAGAGGAAATGAATAATGGGGCATATGGTATCAAGTCTCATGGCGGGCACAGGTCAGAAAAGGACGACACAACAAGAGATGGTAGGTTCTTGGATACACCTGACAGGAGAGGTAGTGGCTACGGGTTCTACTCGAGTTCTGGTTTAGACATGTGTCATGGTCATCATCGCTATCATCCTTATAGGAGGAGTGGGAGGGGATATTTTCCATATGAGTTCAGGAAATACAAGACACTTATATTCGATGGAGAGTTAAAGAAGCTGGAAGATGCAGAGGCATGGTTACTTAGGATGAATAAGTTCTTCGAGATTCATGACTATACAAAAAACATGAAGGCTAGGATAACTATTTTCCGTCTCAAAGGGAAGATGTGAAGCGAGTCAGATACATTAGGACAAAGGAGTTGAGTTGGCATGAATTCAAGAGACTCTTAAGAAAGAAATACTTGTCAAAGAGGTACTATGATGGAAAATCCAAGGAGTTCTATGAGATAAATATGGGATCTATGAAAGATAAGGAGTACATGACTAAGTTAATGGATTTGTTGAGGTATGTGCCTTATCTTAAGGATGACAAGACCAAATTTCAGAGATTTATCAGTGGACTACCATTAGCATTTAAGGATCAGATTGAGTATGATGAACCTCAGTCGCTGGAAGAAGTCATTACAAAGTTGAAGCATTGTTATGAGAAATCAAAGCGTAAGACCGAGTCTAAGCAGGGTCGAAAAGGGAATGAAAAGACTAAAGGAACATGGCCACCAAAGTGGGAAATAATTCATGATAAGGGACATGGGTCACAACTTGGAGAGAAACAGAACATAGGTAGTGGGAATTTGTAGTGTTGGATATGTGTTAAGGATCATCACAAGAAGGATTGTCCATTGTACTAGGGTAGTAGGCCTCAGATATATAATGCTCAGGAGGCGCAGAAAGTTGGGGATGTTGGGGAGAGCATTCCTTAGATCTATGAAACATTTGATAACAAGCAAGCGGATCACCAATAATCCATTATTGAGATGGAAGGCAAGCTTTGTGATCGAGTTGTTTCTATTTTGATTGACCATGGATATAATTATAGTTATGTTAATCCTGACATGGTGGATAAGTGTGGTTTGAGAAAATAAGTGCATCTAGAGTCTTGATTGGTGTAGTTGGCTACATGTACTAAGAAAAGAGTTCAACATTGGGCAAGATCTTGTGTATTTGACTTGAATGGTATACCTACATCAACACATATGAATGTGTTTCCATTAGGTTTGTACAATATGCTTATGGGAATGGATCGGTTGTACCTTCACAGGACTAAGTGGATTGTTATGAGAAAGCTATTGAGTGCTTGGATGAAGAAGGGGAGAAGAGACTCTTGTAGGGTAAGAAGAAGCCTACATTGTTGAGAATGGTTATAACTATGCAGGAAAAGCACAGTTGAAGGCAAGGGTGTGTATTATTTCAAGTTCATGTTTCTAGTGATAAAGGTAAGGATGTTGATGATGCAACAGTCTTGAAGAGGTATCCGATTTTATAATAGTTCTAGGATGTCTTTCCAGCAAAGATTTCAGAGTTTCCTCCTCCCAGGGAAGTGGACTTTTCTATTGAGTTGGTACCAGGGATAGTACCAACATCAAAGGAACCTTATAAGATGAGCACTCCAAAGCTAGTGTAACTGAAGTTGTAGTTGAAGGAAATGCTTGATAAGGGATACATTAGGCCAAGTTTTTCGCCTTGGGGAGCACCAGTGTTGTTTGTGAAGAAGAAGGATGGCACTCTCAGGTTGTGTATTGATTACAGGCAGTTGAATAAGGTGACAATCAAGAACATGTACCCTTTGCCGAGGATTGATGACTTGTTTGATCAATTGAAAGGAGAAGCAATGTTCTCTAAGATTGACTTGAGATCAGGGTATCATCAAGTACGCATCAAAGAAGAGGACATCTACAAGATTGCTTTCCATACTAGGTATGGGAATTATGAGTTTGTTGTGGTTCCTTTTGGTTTGCCTAATGCTCCATCCACTTTCATGTGTTTGATGAATAGTGTGTTGCATCCTTATCTGGACTTGTTTATGATTGTATTCATTGATGATATATTGTTATATTCTGAGAATGAGGAAGAGCATGTCGAACACTTAGAAACAATATTGAGATTGCTAAGAGAGGATCAATTGTATTCCAAGCTTAGTAAGTGCAGTTTCTTTTAGATAGAGGTACATTACTTGGGACATGTTGTTTCCAAGGAAGGCATAGTAGTAGATTCAGAAAAGATGAAAACTATATTGGAATGGGAAACTCCTAGGAATGTGGACGAGGTCAGATCATTCATGGGGTTAGTAGGTTACTACAGGAGGTTCATCAGGAACTTCTCACAGATTTCCTATCCTATTACATCATTGCATAGAAAGGGAAATAAATTTGAATGGATAGAGGAATGTGCAACTAGTTTTGAGTAGCTAAAGCAGTTGCTTACAAACGCTCCAGTTCTAAATAATTACCCATAATTTAATTGTCAACCCGGGGGTTTCGTAAAACTTGCGAAGCGTGCGTGCACTGTATATGTTAGAAATTAACTTCCAATTTAGATCAATATAACTACAAAACCAAATAACGACAAACCAAATTCACCTATTCTAATTCAACAATCAATTCAAAAGAAATCATAGTACAATGCGCGGAATTGAAATCTTAATCTACCACACTTGTAGGAATTGAAATCTTAATCTACCACACTTGCAGGAATTGAAAAACACACCACTCTTTCAGAAATGAAATTGCATGAAATGAATATACTTTAAGGGATCATGTGTGCATTATCAAATCAGGATCCTATGAAATGAATAATCAAAACCACATGAAATGAAATGAAAGCAAAAGCAATCATTCTTAACCTCTCATATAGGAAAAGATATGAAAGCAAATAAAAACGATCACTCTTAACCTCTCACACATGAAAAGATATGAAAGCAATAAATCTTAATCTATGAAAGCAATAAATCCTAATTTATGAAGAACAATAAATCTCATACATTATAGGTGGCCAATCAAAAAGCATGAGAGATGGCAAGTTGAGAGGCTCCCAGTGCAAGAATTACCAATCAAGGTGAAAATCACTCATGAGCATGGTGCTAAATCTAAATTCAATTCAAACATGAGTAATCTTAACTTCTACACCCGAGTATCTCCAAATTTACACATGCCTTTGAAAGGAGAAGACTCTCCTATTTATACAAGAACATAAGAATCTACCTCATTAATGGAGGTCCATTATTCTCTCCCTAGATCCCTAGAAAATCTCGTAGAGTTACAACTCAAATAGGTAATGATGAGACACATATAGAGTTACAACTCAAATAAGTAATGATGAGACACATATCCTCTTTTACCTTTATTCAAATCTTCTTCCATATCTTGAAGGGAATTCGAATTTGAGCATTGGAGGCCACATAAGGGTGCCTTGGAAGCTTCCAAATGACCTACACATGTCATAAAACTCAAGCCACTTTTAAGTATTAGCAAGTATATGTCATTTTTCTAAGCTTTAACCATAAATTCACTTAAAATACTAGAAATCATTATCTTTTGGAAAATGCAAAGGTAACCCCATGTAATCATGAAAATGAAGGCTAATTAAAGATTATATGGCTATGGAGTTGCGACATGTGAGTGAAATGGTGGCGATAAAGGTGAAAGTGGATGATACTTTAAAGACATTTTGGAGACTCTACATACCCCCCAACTGACATTATTGCATGTCCTCATGTAATCTACTGCATTTCTTAATCATGATTTTCTTTTGAATTAACTTGGCTTATATCAATTGTCCTTAAACTTTGCATTTGACAATTTCATTTCTTTTCGCAAAGTATTCCTTGTCATACATTGAATTGCAACATGTTTGGTTGGTTCTTGTGTGACAACCAAATCTTAACTGGTATTTGTTCTTGTGTACCAATACCTTGTTTCTTTTTGTTGAAGCAAGCTTCATTGAACATATTTAATAATGCATCTTTAAATCAACAATATAATATGCTCATCATTTAGGCATTTATTTGCAAATCACATAACTTTTGAACCATAATGCAATCATAATTGATTAGGACAGGTACGTTAGGATGAAATGAAGTGATATGGATGTGATAATAAATGGATTTCCCCACCCCCCACCCCCCACCCCCCAACTAAAGGTGTTTATGGTTTTTTTTTTTCTTTTTCAAATGAGAAAGGAAATATGGTGAAGTATTTTCCAAAAATTATGATTTCAGTATTCAAATAATTCAATGATTAAAAGCTAGAAAAGAACATACCTTTACTTACCTAGGAAGTGGACAAACTGTGCATATGTAGAGAAGTTGTAGCTACTGTTGGATCATGGAATAGAATGTAGAATTTCATCTGCTTCTTGGTTGCATAAATGGTGGATGAGGTGGTGAAAGTGGATTCTTTATTTCTGCTGCTAAATCTGTTGTATCTGCTGCAAAATGCTGAAATGATATAGTCTTCACCTGCTACAAAACCCGATGGTACAATTCTAGTCATGCGAATAAATGTGTTGTTGTCGAGCATGAAGAGAAGTCATTGGATTACTAGCCATTGATGAATGCCATTAACCAATGTGAGGTAAACTCGCCATTAATGTCAACGAGTGCCAAGGTACCTAAGTACATCTTGCAAAGTGTGAATATATGAGCTGATGTCGAGCCACTTGCAAGATCCAACGATCAAGGGACATTGATGTATTCCCATGATTGTTGGCGAGAGAACTTGTCATTGATGCATACAAGCCTCAAAGTACTAATAGGGACTCTAGCCTTGAACCTAGATAAGGTGCTGATGTCGATAGGCCAAGAGTTGTTAGAAGGGAGGCCTTAATGAATCCTCCATCATCTAACACGAGCATAAAACAATAATTTTGAAGGACAATGGATGAAATTCTTTGCGGTGGATCAAGGTTTATTTGACAAAGCAAAAAGGAAAATGGAATGAATTAGCTATGTAGGGGAGTTGAATGGTTTTATTGCTGGGTTACAGGTTAGTGAAAGTGAGGCAGGAAAATGACTGTGAAGAAAAATGAAATGAAGACTTTATTGACTAAATAAGTAGGAATGAAATGGTAATACTGGTATTTGAAAGGTTTTGAAATGGTGTGATGGATCTGATTTTGCATCCTTTATCAAAAATCATGTGCTCATGCTTGGATATTTTATCCTTTGATGTTGCTTTGATCATGTTCTTTTGAAAGAAATGAGGTCTTTGAGAGACACTGTTTGCTTATGGTCATCTGTTTGTCTTCCTAGAACCTACAAAAACTTAGTACTTTTTCTACAATGAAATGTAAGGTTATCAAAAGAGAGAGGTGATCAATCTCTCTATTTATGAAATTTACACAAAAAATTGAGAATTGGTACTAATAAAACAAATTCATGAAAGAAAATCAAATGAATTTTTACCTGTTTCGAAACTAGTGCCTTGGTTTACTTGTCATGTCTTGTTGGCAATTTCTTCATTCTTTTACTATTTCAGATTTTGATGAAATATTTCTCATTGTTTAGATATCATTGAGAAATTTCCTCGACGTTTGAATCGTTGAAAACCGATGTCGTATGAGAAAGTTATGCTTATTTGAAATTTTTGTGAAACAATGAAAATTGTCATTCGTAAGTGTCGCATGGGAACATGATGCTGATGTGAAAGATGAAGTAGGAAGATGAGATGGCATGTTGATCATGAATTTCTGATTAGAATTCATTATTGACAAATAGATCATTGAGTTAAATACATAGCTGCATAATTGTTGTTCAGCTGCAGAACTGCGCAATTTCTGTAGCTAAAATCCTGAACAGACAGTTAAGTACACACATCTATGCATTTTTGTTATGAACAAATAATCAATCCAATCTTCAAATTAATCAATACCTTTTCCAGAAAAATTAGCAAATACCCTACTTGTTTTATTGATCAGTAAATAGATTTTATTAAATAGGCAAAGTATTTTTTTTATTCGTGTTAAAACAACGGAGAAATTTTCAAAAATTTATTACCTTCAGATATTGAAGTTGTAGTCTTGTTGTTGCTCTGTCTTATCACTATAGCTTGTCGTTGAATTAACACATGGATATTCATTCAATTTCACTCGTTGATTAGGATTTTCTACCATCCAATGTTTCATCTCCTCCATGGTGGACACCTTTATGTGCTCCATTTCTTAAATATCCTTTGGTTCTTGATTTAATTTAGGTTCTCAACACTCAATTGACATGATCAACCCTTGAACTACAGTGCCAATGTTGTTCACTTATAAACCTTAATATTTCCTACTCTTTATCTCTCGATGCCAAATTGCATCAAATCATATGACTAAGCACTTGTGATTGTGCGTTATTAGATGTCAGGTCAATGGTTATATTGGGATATCAAGCATTGGAAGGATGATTTTTATTTTGATATTCTCCCTCACAGACTGCATCAACACATTATATCCAGAATCCAGAAACTGATTTGCAAAATGTTGGAGGAGTCCCAGAACATTGTTTTTGGATGACACTGGACTACTAGTATCACATGCAATCTGCTTTATAGGACCTCACTTGATCTAACATGTTTTAAGTATACTCTCAACAGGAGTGATAAATGGGTTCCTCTTCACAATCCTCTTTGAACCATCCAGAGCAAGCCTAACAAATGTTCCACAAAATTGTGAATGACAGGGAAAATCTCTTAGGCGCAAAAGTCTTCTATGTTCTTCTTCCTCTTCCATCATTGATTGTAGAGTTCCTGATAATCGATGTGATTTAGTATCAATCTTAAGAAATTTCTGTTGCACGGTAGCTACTAGCTCAGGCCGCTGACCTGAAAAAAATATTATGGAAAATCTCAAGTAAAAGTAAATTATCTTGCTTAAGGAAACCATGCGAGCCAACGAAATGTTGAGTTAGTGCTAAAAGAAGGTCCATCACATTTTCATGAAACAAATGCTCCAAGAAACCATCCCTTAAAAATTGAAATTGAGAATTAGATCTGCCTGTCATCTGCTGTGGTGAAGGATCCCGAATAGCTAATAGGTTACGAAATAGGGTGAGCACTAATTGGAATGCATCGATCTCCCACGAAGTCAGCAATGAGAGGTCATAACAGGAGAAATCCAACTTAAGAGGAGCTTGAGTAGATAAGAAAGAGATCCATCGTATCGCGTGAAGATTTCAAAACAAGATCTCTTCCTTAAATTTCGCATCGTGGATTTCAATGAGCCCGAATTTCCTAGAGGATTTTGTTTCATCTAATCATAGTAAATGCAAGAAGAATTGCGAGCAGATGTAACCATCACACAAGGATTCGCAACAACCAGATATCACACATGAAATTTTTGTTTTTGGCTGAGATTTTTTTTACCATCATTGCCGGGATTCGACGTTGTGGCCAAAACAAACTTCATGTTCATGCCTTAGAGTGTTATCTTGGTGGATCCACCCCCTGTCGATCAGGAAAATTGGATCTTCTCACATAATCTGGCAAATAAGGTTCGAGAGAACCCAAAAAATCTCTCAATTGGTTATGAATTTTGTGGAAATCACACACGTCAAACATAATTCACCCCGTTATTAGAAAACCCGTGTTTTATTTTTCTGAAGTTCGTTTTCATTTGGTCACAAAATGAGTTTTAAAAATGACGTTTTTAAAGCTGTTACACATTCATTTGATGGGCTCAATTTCCCAACCTTAATGGCTGCATCAACTGCATCCTCTGCCATGCTTCTATATGTAGTCCACTTTCCACCAGAGATAGTAACAAGGCCACTCACATCTGTGGAAACCACATGATCTCTTGAGATGCTGGCAATGTCATTAGCTGAGGGATCAGTTGCCAATGGACGAATTCCACTCCAAGCGGAGAGCACATCTGATCGGCGTACCTTAACATTCAAGTAATCAATGATGGCATCCAAGATGAACTGAATCTCTGAGATGTACATGCTGAAAGAGAGTAGGATTTGGAACTGACATGTAGACATTTGAACATAACAAGATTTCTCATTATGTCTTGAGGAGGGAGAATATTGACTTGCTGGAGCTGTGTTTGGATTTGGAATCTGGAAAATTTAGGGAAATTTCCAAAATATTTGGCTTCATATACAAGAAAATGAATGGTAGAAAAAGAGGGAGAACCAAGGGAGATTTCAAACGCCAAAAAAAATTTCATTTCCATCATATATGAATTCCGATTCCATATGAATTTGAGCATTCATAACACTGTCTTGCCCAAAAGTTTGACAGATGAATTTTGGTAAAGGCCGACAGGCTGGGAGGGTCGTTGGATGCATGTGAATCAAATCAGGCTCCGCTGTAGAGATGAACCGTTTCTGTAGCTCCTAAAAGAAAAGGATGGATATGCAGTAATTTGAAGCAAGATATATATATATATATATATATATATATATATATATATATATATATATATCTTGCTTCAAATTACTGCATATCCATCCTTTTCTTTTAGGAGCTGTAGAAACGGTTCATCTCTGCAGCAGAGCAGACCCTGATATATGTATATGATATGCAACTAAATGATTTATGCATCTACATGCTTTAATCATGCAAAAAAAACTAAAAAATGAACTCTAGACTGGAAGCTAGTTCCTATGCACACTTCCCTGACAATGGTGCCAAAATGTTGAGGCAAATTAATTACCTATCATTTAATTGTCAACCCGGGGGTTTCGTAAAACTTGCAAAGTGTGCGTGCACTATATATGCTAGAAATTAACTTCTAGTTTAGATCATTCTAACTACAAAACCAAATAATGAAAAACCAAATTCAACTATTCTAATTCAACAATCAATTCAAAATAAATTATAGTACAGTGCGTGGAATTGAAATATTAATCTACCACACTTGTAGGAATTGAAAAGAACACCACTCTTTCAGAAATGAAATTGCATGAAATAAGATCTACTTTAAGGGATCATGTGTGCATTATCAAATCATGATCCTATGAAATGAATAATCAAAACCACATGAAATGAAATGAAAGCAAAAACAATCATTCTTAATCTCTCATACAGGAAAAGATATGAAAGAAAATAAAAACAATCACTCTTAACCTCTCACACATGAAAAGATATGAAAGCAATAAATCTTAATCTATGAAAGAAATAAATCTTAATCTATGAAAAACAATAAATCTCACACATTATAGGTGGCCAATCCAAAAGCACGAGAGATGGCAAGTGGAGAGGCTCCCAGTGCAAGCATTAACAATCAAGGTGAACATCACTCATGAGCATGGTGCTAAATCTAAATTCAATTCAAACACGAGTAATCTTAACTTCTACACCCCAGTATCTCCAACTTTACACATGCCTTTGAAAGGAGAAGACTCTCCTATTTATACAAGAACATAAGAAGCTACCTCATTAATGGAGGTCCATTATTATCTCCCTAGATCCCTAGAAAATATCATAGAGTTACAACTCAAATAGGTAATGATGAGACACATATAGAGTTGCAACTCAAATACGTAATGATGAGACACATATCCTCTTTGACCTTTATCCAAATATTCTTCCATATCTTGAAGGGAATTCGAATTTGAGCATTGGATGCCACATAAGGGTGCCTTGTAAGCTTCCAAATGACCTACACATGTCATAAAACTCAAGCCACTTTTAAGTATTAGCAAGTATATGTCACTTTTCTAAGTCTTAACCATAAATTCACTTAAAATACTAGAAATCATTAGCTTTTGGAAAACACAAAGGTAACCCCATCTAATCATGAAAATGGAGGTTAATGAAAGATTATATGGCTATGGAGTTGCGACATGTGAGTGAAATGGTGGTGATAAAGGTGAAAGTGGATGATATTTTAAAGACATTTTGGAGACTCTATAGATAGTACCAACATCAAAGGCACCTTATAGGATGAACACTCCAGAGCTAGTGTAATTGAGTTGCTGTTGAAGGAAATGCTTGATAAGGGATACATTAGGCCAAGTTTGTTGCCTTGGGGTGCACCAGTGTTGTTTGTGAAGAAGAAGGATGATACTCTCAGGTTGTGTATTGATTATAGAAAGTTGAATAAGGTGACAATCAAGAACATGTACCCTTTTTTGAGGATTGATGGCTTGTTTGATCAACTGAAGGGAGAAGCAACGTTTTCTAAGATTGACTTGAGATCAGGGTATCATCAAGTACACATCAAAGGAGAGGACATCTACAAGACTGCTTTCCATACTAGGTATGGGAATTATGAGTTTGTTGTGGTTCCTTTTGGTTTGTCTAATGCTCCAGCTACTTTCATGTGTTTGATGAATAGTGTGTTGCATCCTTATCTGGACATGTTTGTGATTGTATTCATTGATGATATATTGATATATTATAAGAATGAGGAAGAGCATGCCGAACACTTAGAAACAATATTGAGATTGCTAAGAGAGCATTAGTTGTATACAAATCTTAGTAAGTGCAGTTTCTTTCAGATAGATGTACATTACTTGGGACATGTTGTTTCCAAGGAAGGCATAGCAGTAGATTCAGACAAGATGAAAGTTATCTTGGAACGAGAAACTCCTAGGAATGTGGATGAGGTTAGATCATTCATGGGGTTAGTAGTTTTACTACAGGAGGTTCATTAGGAACTTCTCACAAATTTCCTATCCTATTACATCATTGCAGATAAAGGGAAAGAAAAATTTGGATCGATAGAGGAATGTGAAACTAGTTTGAGTAGCTGAAGCAGTTGCTTACAAACGCTCTAGTTCTAAATATCACACATCCAGATAAGGAGCTTGTGGTGTGTATAGATGATTGCAAGGACTTGGTGGAGTCTTGATGTAGGAGGGACATATGGTATGTTATGAGTAAAGGAAACTAAATGAGCATGAGAAAAATTATGTCACACATGATCTTGAGTTGGCAATGATCATTCATGCATTGAAGATGTGGAGGCATTATCTTCTTGGAAGGAGGCTTGTGTTGATGAGTGATCACATTGGGATAAGATATTTGTTTGACCAACATAATCTAAATGCCAGACAAACTAGATGGTTGGCCACACTTAGTGAGTTTGAATTTGATATTAGGTACATTAAGGGTAAGGAGAATAGGGTTGCAAAGGTACTAAGAATAAGAGTGTAGGTAAATCACATAACAACTATGAATTCATATGGGACAAATTTACAAGATCAGATCTTGCATGCAGGATAACGAGATGACAGGTACCAAAAATTAGGCACAAGTTATAACAATAGGGTACAGGTGATCCGGATTTGTATTATGATCTCACTATAGGTGGTTTGGTGAGATTTAGGGACAAGATATATGTGTCGGACAACAATCAACTCAAGAAACTTATCTTGCAGTAATTTCATGTTAAGCCATATTTAGGTCATCCAGGATATAGAAAGACTCAACAACTGTGAAGAATTTCTACTACTAGTTGAATTTGAAGAAAGAGGTAGCTGAGTTTGTCACAAGGTGTTTGGATTGTCAACAGGTAAAAGCAGAGTGCAAGCATTTAGGTGGTTTATTGCATCCAATTTTGATTCTGAATTGGAAATGGAAGGTCATTTGAGGTAGCTAAGTTTGTCACAAGGTGTTTGCATTGTCAACAGGTAAAAGCAGAGTGCAAGCATTTAGGTGGTTTATTGCATCCAATTTTGATTCTGAATTGGAAATGGAAGGTCATTTCCATAGACTTCATTACAGGTTGTCTGAAGACATCTAGACACCATGATTCCATCATTGTTGTGGTTGACAGGTTGACCGAGGTAGCTCACTTTATTTCAGTGATTTCTATTAATTCATCTAGTGAGGTAGTTCAGGTCTTCATCAGGGAGATAGTGAGATTGAATGGTATTCCTAAGAAGATTGTGTCAGACAGAGATGCCAATTTCACTTCCAGGTTTTCGAATGAGTTATTTATAGGTTTGGGTACAGACTTGGCCTTCAGTATAACTTATCATCTACAGAGAGATGGATAGACAAAGAGGGTTAAAAAAATTATGGAGGACATGTTGAGAATGTATGTTATGCACCAATAGAGGAGGTGGGAGGAGTATCTTCCACTAGTTTAATTCTCTAATAACAATGGATATCAAGTCACTGAGGATGAGTCTATTTGAGGCACTTTATGGACATATTTGTAATACTCCTATCAACTAGAGTGATCTAGTGAATAAGGTACTGATAGGATCAGAAATGTTGGCAGAGATTGAACATGAAATATAGGTTATCAAGAATAATCTAAAGGAAACATAAGACACACAAAAGAGTTATGCAGACTAGCACAGGGTCTATAAGGAGTTTCAAGTTGGGGAGCATGTCTACTTGTGCATCAAGCCCAAGAAGAGCTCCTTGATGATTGGATCATGTGCCAAGTTGGCACCTCAATACTGCGGCCTTTCAAGATCCTTGAGAGGATTGGACCAGTGGCCTACAAACTTGCATTGCCACCAACAATGGAAGTTCATGATGTTTTCCATGTTTCATTGCTTAAAAGAAATGTGAAAGATGTTGATCATGTGATTGATTGGTCTATATTGTAGGTGGAGAAAGAAGGAGAATTCCATCCGGAACCTCAATGCATATTGCAATGGAAACAACTCATGCTCTAGAACCGAGAAATCGAGCAAGATAAAGTGCAACGAAAACACTTTTGGCCCGATGAAGTTACATGGGAGATGGTTGATCAAATGCAAGCTATGTATCCTTCATTGCTTGTTGGTTGAGGCAAAGGAGTTTTGGTGTGTGTGTGTATATATATATATATATATATATATATATATATATATATATATATATATATATGTTGAAAATAGCAACAAGAAATGCTAAAAATAGAAGTGCTAAAATTAGCATTGCTATAAATAGCATTTCGGGATACATTCCAATTTTAGTTAGTTCCTAAACTAAAATTGTGAATTAAAATT